>CM066031.1:93447-798294 GCA_033557465.1 Ichthyophis bannanicus | reverse complement strand
GCAGTAATAATAATGGGTGATTTCAATTACCCCGGTATCGACTGGGTCAGTGTCACGTCAGGACATGCTAGGGAGATAAAGTTCCTAGATGAAATAAATGACTGCTTCTTGGAGCAGCTGGTTCATGAACCGACCAGAGGGGAAGCCATATTAGACCTAGTCCTTAGTGGAACACCAGATCTAGTGCAAGAGATAAGATTGTTGGGGCCACTTGGCAATAGTGATCATAGCATGATCGCCTTTGATTTAATTAGTGGAGGAGGGATAGTAAGGAAATCCACAGTACTACCTTTTAACTTTCGAAAGGGAAACTAGGATAAAATTAGGAAAACAGTTAAGAAAAAACTAAAAGGAGCAGTTGCAAAGGTTAAAGACGTACATCAGGCTTGGCTGTTGTTGAAAAATACTATCTTGAAAGCCCAGACCAGCTGTATTCCACGCTTTAAGAAAAGTGGAAGGAAGTCCAAAAAACTGCCAGCATGGTTTAAAGGTGAGGTCAGAGAGGCTGTTGTTGCCAAAAAAGCATCTTTCAGGAAATGGAAAAAAGAGCCAAACGACGAAACCTGGAAACAGCACAAGCACTGGCAAGTCAAATGCAAGGCATTGATAAGGCAGGCAAAGAGAATTTGAGAAGAAGCTTGCTGCGGAAGCAAAAACGCGAAATAAAGACCTTTTCAAGTACATTCGTAGCAAAAAACCTGTGAGAGAGTCAGTTGGTCCATTAGATGATAAAGGGGTTAAAGGAGCACTAAGAGGCGACAAGGCGATAGTGGAGAGACTGAATGAATTCTTTGCTTCGGTCTTTACTGAGGAAGATATAGGGATGTTACCCATGACTGAAGTGGTATTAAAAGGTGCGGAAGAATTGAAGGAAATATCGATACATCGGGAAGATGTCTTACAACTATTAGATAAACTGAAGAGTAGCAAATCACCTGGGCCGGATGGTATACATCCAAGGGTGTTGAAAGAACTAAACTATGAGATTGCAGAACTGCTATCAGTAATCTGTGAACTATCATTAAAATCATCTCTAATACCTGAAGATTGGAGGATCGTCAATGTAACACCAATTTTTAAGAAGGGTTCCAGGGGTGATCCGGGAAACTACAGACCGGTGAGCCTGACGTCAGTACCGGGAAAAAATGTAGAAACCATCATAAAGAATAAAATTACTCAGCATGTAGATAGTCACAACCTAATGGGAGACAGCCAACATGGCTTTAGACAAGGAAGATCTTGTCTTACTAATCTGTTATGTTTTTTTGAAGGAGTGAATAAACAGGTAGACAAAGGTGAGTCGGTTGATATTGTATATCTGGACTTTCAGAAAGCCTTTGACAAGGTCCCTCATCAGAGACTTTTGGCAAAACTAAAGAGTCATAGGATAGGAGGCAGTGTACTATTGTGGATCAGGAACTGGTTAAAAGATAGAAAGCAGAGGGTAGGGCTAATTGGCCAATTTTCCCAATGGAGAAAGGTGAATAGTGGTGTACCCCAGGGATCTGTGCTGGGTCTGCTGCTTTTTGACATATTCACAAATGACCTGGAAAGTGGAATAACGAGTGAGGTTATCAAATTTTCAGATGACACAAAACTATTTAAAGTTGTTAAAATCCAAGAGGATTGTGAAAAATTGCAAGAGGATCTTGATAAATTGGAAGACTGGGCATCAAAATGGCAGATGAAATTTAATGTGGACAAGTGCAAGGTTATGCACCTAGGGAAGAACAACCCAAACTATGGTTACACGATGCAAGGTTCCACATTAGGAACCCCCACCCAGGAAAAAGATTTAGGCGTCATTGTGGATACCATGTTAAAACCCTCGGCCCAGTGTGCAGCGGCGGCCAAGAGAGCAAATAGAATGCTAGGTATGATAAGGAAAGGAATGGAAAATAAAACAAAAGATATTATAATGCCTCTATATCGTTCCATGGTGAGACCGCACCTTGAATATTGTGTGCAATTCTGGTCGCCGTATCTTAAAAAGGATATAGCGATTTTAGAAAAGGTACAGAGAAGAGCCACCAAAATGGTAAAGGTGATGGAAGGATACTTCTATGAAGAAAGGCTAAAAAGGTTAGGGCTCTTTAACCTGGAAAAGAGACGGCTGAGGGGGAGATATGATTGAAGTCTATAAATTAATGAACGGAGTGGAACGGGTAAACGTAGATCGATTGTTTACGTTATCAGAATATAGGAAGACTAGGGGACATGCAATGAAGCTACAGGGTAAACTATTTAAGACTAATAAAAGAAAATATTTTTTCACTCAACGTGTAATCAAACTCTGGAATTTGTTACCGAAGGATGTAGTAAAGGCTGTTAGTGTAGCTGGGTTTAAAAAAGGTTTGGACAAGTTCCTGGAGGAAAGGTCCATAAACCATTATTAAGAAGTTACCGAAGATATTAATGCTTGACCCAGTACAAGCATTGTGGAACTTGTGTCTCTTGGGGAAACTGCTAGGTACATATGACCTAGAGCGGCCACTGTTGGAAACAGAATACTGGGCTTGATGGACCTTGGTCTGACCCAGTATGGCATATCTTATGTTCTTATGTAACTCCAGTCTAGTCCCAGATCCCACCTGACTTGAGTTCTCATGATCCCAGCCCTATGGAGGTGCTCTGGGGAGGGAATGGCAGGAGTTGTGGACAGGGAAAGAACGCCTTTGAGGCAGAGGCAGTATGGGCAGTCCAGGAGGCTGTCTGTCTCTGGCTCTAGAGCAACGTTGTCTGTTCAGTGGACCACAGATAGGTCTCCTCCTCATTTGGGGGGGGCACAGGAATTTCTCCTATATATGGGAGGGGGGAGGAAAAGTGTAGATGGTTTGGTAGTAGAGAATTTAATGTGTTGGCTACTTATTTGTTGCTCCTGTGAGTCTGCTTTGTCAATAGGTTACTGGAGCTGGTGGGAGGGGACAGCTGTATATGTATTCCAGTGTCATCAAAAAGATTACATGCTCAGTCTCCAAGCTGCTGGAAGACGTGCACTACCCCAGAAGTGCGGGACTGGACTGCAGTTCCTCCAGGAATGCTAATTAGCAGCTAAGGTCTAATTACTCTTTTTATTCTTTAATTCAATAGAAAAAGAGAGACATTCTAATATTTTACCTCAGCAGAGTTTTCTTCTTCCTGGGACTTGAGCTTCCTTTGTAACATGAACATCTGAAATTTCAGAGCCTGGTAGTCTCGTTTCAAATGCAGGATAACATCTTGGGCTTGCCTTGTTTTTGCCTTTTCGGATTCCAAAGCCTGGGCTAGTGCTTTGTTATTGAGCTGAACATTTTTTAGCACCACACAACTGTTTTCTGTAGGCAACATAAAACAGAGTTATTCACTTGTAGCAAGTGTTCTCATTGGACAACAGAATAAGTCCTCACTCATGGGTGATGTCACTGACTGAGCTCTGAGACACAGGAATGGTACCCCTCCTGCTAGTCCAAAGCAACACAGAAAAAACAAACGTCACTGGAAGAACTATGATTTATTGGTGTCAAGGCCAGCCCAACATGTGTTTCAGTCATCTGGCCTTCTTCAGGGGACTGTGACCTTAATATTAATGTGTACAAATAAACAAATTAATAAAAATTTAAAATGAGAACAAAAACCCAAAGGAATCATGCACACACATTACATGTCCTTTAAAAAAAACATTCATAAGTTACATGTTAAAAACTAAAAACAATAATAATAATAATAATAATAATAAACAATAATAAAATCAATGATAAAAGGTTAATAAAATATAAATGCATGCTATATTGGAGAAATTGTTGTGCACTGAAAACATACACCAATGTACATCAAGAAAGTATGACAAACAAAACTCACCCTATTTGGGACAACCAAACAAGTGCTCTTAAAATTGTACATCTAAGTGACAAAACCGAAATGAAATAAAAAGCATATCAATAAATCACATCTGAACCTAACTATGAGATGGAAGATACTACAAGTTGGAAAAAGAATCACTTGATTAAAAATAACCTGATGACATACTTATATCATGTTGTCAGTCTGAAGGGAGGAACAGAGAAAAATATGTGCTTTTATAATGTATATGTCAGTCATAATGAGCATGTTCTAATTAGAAGCAGACTCCATGTCTGAAAGCAAAACAATCGGGGGGAAACCCTAGTAACAAACGGTGGGACATGAAAAAATCCATCACAAGAGTGTAAGACTGCAAAGCCAATTGGAAGGCTGACCAATAATATGTAGCCGATATTAAAAATGTCACAATTTATTTTTTAAACTGATTAAGCCATAAAATAGGGTGACTTTTGTCCGTCATACTTTCTTGATGTACATTGGTGTATGTTTTCAGTGCACAACAATTTGTCCAATATTACATGCATTTATATTATTTATTTCAACCTTTTATCATTGTTTTTATTGTTTCTTATTATTATTATACTTGGAAGATAATTATAGGAGGAATAGGAGTATTACACACAAGAAATCAACTTCTGATGAGGAGGCTCCAATAGACCTTGCGGTTGGACCTGCTAAGAAAGAAGCAGAAGTCAATCTGAGGAACATGTAGATGCCTCGGCACCACTATTTAGTTCTAATAGTGATAGTGAACAGTGAGCTCTTCGCTGGTTTTGAAAGGGTGTAGCCCTATCTATTGAATTGACGTGCATGCATTTTAGATGGATATGGATGGAGGCCATATTTGTGCAAATGCTCTTGTGTAATAACCGATAAAGCATTTACAAGTTTGAGGTGTTCTATCCTTTCGTTTTGTTTTTATTGGCACATATCTCTCTTCAGTTTGTTTAAACCTAGAGGCAGTCAATGCTTTCTAGCATGGGCATGGCTAGTGGATTGTGGGACATATAGGGCATGGAAGGCCCGACAGAAATGAAGTGCATGAACAAACAAGAGTTTACTAGGAAGATAAGACATATTGACCACTGGCGGAGAGTTTGGCTTGTATGTGGAACTGTCTGCTTGGCAAGAAGTTAAAGGAGGAATTGAGAAAAAGAGGAGGACGACATCATGGGAACGAAAGATTAATGAGGAAGTGGACTGTGACAAAGAATGAAATAGGGTTAGCCAAGCATATGCAGTAGCTGCTCACTGTCATTCTCGCTTAACTCTGTTCCATTCACAGCTGCAGAGCATTAATCCCAAAAAGAAAAGAACATGACCAAGAAAAGAACATACAAGTTCAAAAAGAAACATATATAGAAAAGGATTGGACTTAGGCAGATCCTGAAAACAAGTCTTTTTCTTCTGTAAAATGTTTGTCTGCTTTTGTCTTATTTATCTATTTTTTTTTGTTTTGTGGGGCAAAGGGCAGGTGAGCGTGGATGCATAACCCTGCTATCTACAGAAAACCCCTGTTACAGGTAAGCAACTCACTTTCTCCACAGACAAGCAGAGGGATGCAGGCACTCTCCATGTGAGTCCAGAGCTGAGGGCCACGTAGTATGACTATGGATGCAGGCAGAAAGTTAAATAAGTACTCAAGAGACAAAGAGGTTTCGGAGGCCTGCCTGTCTGAAGACTGAGCCTTTTGATGTTGAACAATCCAAGCTGTAGTGTTGGGTAAACATATAAATGGACGTCCAGGTAGCCGCTCTGCAGATATCCTGGGTGTAGACTGAGGCTAAACTGGCAACAGTGGTGGCCAGTGCATGCAATTGATGGGGCCCATTTCGACATGGGGCTAGTAAATGAGCTTGGGCACAGCAGAAGGAAATACAATCTGAGACCCAGTCTGTCCGGGGTTATTTGCATTGAAAGTGACAAAAAGTTGCGAGGATGATCTCAAATCTTTGGTTGCATGTAAGTAATAAAGTAGTACTTGTTTGCAATCCAAGGTATGGAGGGATTGTTCTCACGAGTCTGCCTTGAAATCAGGATAAAAGGTGGGAAGTACAATGGACTGGTTCAAGTGAAACGCTGATACATCTTTCAGAAGGAACTTAGGATCGGTCCTTAAGAGCACCTTCTTATGAAGAAACTGCATGTACGGAGGGTAATAATGCACAAGTGCTTGAAGTTCACTGATCCTCCATGCAGAGGTTATTGCCACGAGGAATACTGTTTTCCAGGTAAGATACTTTAGAGAAGCTGATCAGAGGGGTTTGAAGGAAGCTTTCATGAGCTCTGCTAAGAACACATTCAAGTCCGAAGCCGGAAGAGGTGGTTTGATGGGAGGTTTAATATTCATGAGACCTTTCATAAACCTTGAGGTAAGCGGGTGAACTGAAATGGGCTTGCCTTCCACTAGAACATGGGAAACCGCCATAGTGGAAAGCATAGTTACTCACCTGTAACAGGTGATTTCCGGGAACAGCAGGAATTTAGTCTTCACGTATGGGTATCGTCGGTACCGACGGAGCCTGAGCGGGAACACTCCCCAGCGTCCAATTAGAAAGCTTTTGGGAGCATCCCACAGCGCCTGCGTGCTGCCTTCCCGCCTTTCCCAACTGCCTCTCTCCAGTTGAGTTTTAAAGCTGAGACAAAGAGAGAGAGAGGGAAAGGGAAAGAGATAGAGAGAGAGATACAACTTCTAGGGGAGGTGGGTGGGTTGTGAAGACTAAATTCCTGCTGTTCCCGGAGATCACCTGTTACAGGTGAGTAACTATGCCATCTCCAGGAACAAGCAGGAATGTAGTCTTCACGTATGGGGACTCCCTAGCTTTAGATGCCAGGGAGAGACCCCAGAAGTTGTGTGTCCCTGAGAAAGGGCTCCACTTCCCCCCATGGATCTCTGGCATCCAACCAGGGATGGTGGGTAGGAGTTGATTAGGTATGGTACAGGTGATGGAGAACAGCCTGACCAAACAAGGCATCCCGTCGGGAGTCCTTGTCCAAGCAGTAATGGGCTGTGAAGGTATGAACCGAGGCCCAGGTGGCTGCTCGACAGATGTCGTCAATAGACAAAGAGTGTAGGTGAGCCATTGAAGCTGCCATGGCTCTCACATTATAAGCTGTGACATGGCCCTCCAGAGGAAGATTCTTACTCTGATAGGCAAAGGAAATACACTGAGCAATCCAGTTGGACAGTGTTCTCTTGGAGACTGGAAGTCCCAAATGAGAAGGATCAAAAGCAACAAAGAGTTGAGAGGACTTTCTATATTGCTGTGTTCTTTGTAAGTAAAAAGCTAAAGCTCTTTTACAGTCCAAAGTATGAAGGTTCCTTTCTGCATTTGATGTAGGAGGCCTTGGAAAGAACACAGGTAGGTAGACTGCTTGGTTTAGATGAAAAGGCGAGACCACCTTTGGCATAAAGTGTGGATGAGTCCTAAGGACTACTTTGTCATGATGGAACCTTGTATAAGGTGGATCAGCCACGGGAGGGGGGCAGGACAAGATGGTGGACACGCGCTGCTGCTGTCGGTTCGTGTTTGCCTTCTGCTTCTTTATTATATATTACCTCCCTTACGATGCCCAGAAAGAGGAAGGCTAAGCATTGGGAGCTTCCCAAGCGTCCGACGACGGTGTCTGCAGAGCCAATCGATACTTTCGTGCGGCCCATTGGTGGTGTTTCACGTCCGGAGAAAAGTTCGCTGGGGGTTATGGAGGCGGAAGGAGGCCTTACCTGCCCCTCTGAACTGCAGGTCACCCTTAGCCCGGACGCCCGATGCCCGCCAGAGCAACCTACAGCGCCAGACGTGGGAGCAGCGGAGGCCGAGTCTCGGAGTAAGGAGAGACTTGTTGCCATCGCGTCGACGCTGGTGGGGACTTCAGCGGAGACGTTTGCTTCCCCTGCTGAGCCTGGCGTGGAGATGGTTCCAGCTGCTATTGGAGAGCACAAACCAGCTGAGGACGTGGTGGTTAAATTGGGTACTTGTTTAAAGACCCCGGTTCAATCTGTTCTTCTTCGCCCTGAGACTGTAACTTTGGACTCCTTATGGGAAGGTCTTAGGGCTTTGGAAACTTCCTTTACCTCCCAGTTCACTGCTTTGTATGAGGTACTTCCCTCTTTGGCCCAAGCAGTCACTCAGCAGAAGCAGGAGTTGGTTGATATCTCTTCTAAGGTGGCCCAGCTGGAAGTTAAAATTGAGGATGCTGCTACTATTCCAGGTACTGTTATTAAAGATATATCTGTAATCCATGGGAAAATAGAGACATTAGAGAATTTTGCTCGTAAGAGGAATCTGCGCTTGTTGAATTTTCCCCGTGTTTCTGTCACCTCGCCAAAGGATTTATTCACCACTTATGCTACTTCTATTTTGAAGATCCCGTTGGAATCAGTTCCTCCTTTGGCTAGGATCTTCTATTTGCCAACAGCCAAGCGCAAGTCCCATGGTGTTTCCTCACCTGCACATTCTCCTCCAATGGATTCACTTGATCTAACTGGGTTTTTGGAGACCACTGATCCTGATTATGTTCCTAGAGCAACTCTGCTTCTGACTGTTGCTTTTGACTCAGATCGTGACTTTCTTTTGAAATTATATTTCAAGGTTAGAAATGAGTCATTTATGGGGGGAGTAGTAAGGATGTTTCCTGATGTTTCTAAAGCCACCCAGAAACGCCAACAGCAGTTTCTATTGCTTCGCCCCCAGGTCTTACAGCTTGGTGGCCTTTTTTTTTCTTAGGTATCCGTGCCGATGTTTAGTCAAATATCAGGGTGTTAGTTATAATTTTTTTGATCCCTTGCATCTAACCCAGTTCATAGCCGGTAGGAGTGCTTGTCCATCTTAGCTTTGGTTCAGGAAATATTATAATGCACCATTATGTGTCTTATTTCCTATAACCTTTCTTTGGATTTGTGTCTTGCTTGTCCCCTATTGTTTGTGGGCTAGTGAATGTTCCATTTCTTATTAACTGAATGGGATAAGGGGTTTTCTCTTAAGTTGTAAGGTTGGTTTTCTTGTTTATACATTCTTTACTGTAACAAGTGTGTATCTTGCGGTTATTTTGAAATTGCATAAATAAAGAATTAAAAAAAAAAAAAAAAAAAAGGTGGATCGGCCACTAGTGCCTGCAACTCACTGATGCGATGTGCTGATGTGATTGCAATGAGAAAGATAAACTTCTAAGAAAGGAATTTCAAGGAGGTAGTGGTTAAGGGTTCGAAAGGTGGTTTCATGAGCTGATCAAGAACCAAGTTTAAGTCTCATGCCACAGGTGGTGGCCTAATGGGAGGCTTAGTTAGCAGAAGGCCTCTCATAAATCTTGCTATAAGAGGATGGGAGGAAATAGGTTGTCCATTTAGGGGCTTGAAGGAAGCTGCAATAGCACTCAAATGGACTCTCACTGAGTTAGTCTTAAGTCCAGCATTGGATAAATAAAGGAGATACTCCAGTAAAGATTCCAAAAGGTACCGCAAAGGGGTTAAGACCCTTCTGCGAACACCATATGGTAAACCTTTTCCACTTGAAAGCATAAGAGTGTCTTGTGGAAGGCTTCCTGGAAGCATAAAGGATATCCTTTACTTGCTGAGGGAGGTTAAGATCATGGAGATCTAGGCCTTCAGCATCCAAGTCCTGAGATGCAGAGACTGGGGATTGGGATGCCATAACATTCCGTCCTCCTAAGATAGGAGATCTGGAGCAGACCCTAACTCCAGGGAGGGAGCTTGAGAGAGATGTAGACGCAGAGGGTACCACACTTGCCGAGGACAATGTGGAGCTATGAGAATCATACGGCCTCTGTCTCTCTGAAGCTTGAATAGGGTCTTGGGAATTAGGGGAATGGGTGGAAAGGCATAAAGGAAGTATTGGCCCCAGTGAAGGATGAAAGCATCCTTGGCCTGAGAGTCCTGAGCCGGGATTCTGGAACAGAACCGGGGAAGTTTGGCATTCAATGGACTTGCAAAGAGGTCTATGTCCGGGGTTCCCCAAATTTGAAAAATCTTGGCCACCTGGTCTACATGTAGAGACCATTCATGTGGAAGAAGAACTCGACTGAGTCTGTCTGCCCAAGAGTTTTGTATGCCTGGAAGATAGACTGCCAGGAGATGAATCTGATGCTCTCTGGCGAGGGCCCATAGTCGCAAAGCTTCGTTGCAAAGCGACAGAGAGCCTGTTCCTCCCTGCTTGTTCACATAGAACATGGCTACTTGGTTGTCCGTGTAAATAAGGACTATCTTGCAGCTGAGCAGGGTGTGGAACACTCGAAGAGCGAGGAAGATTGCTCTGAGCTCTAAGAGATTGATATGTAGATGAGTCTCCTGTGGAGTCCAAGTGCCTTGGGTAGAGAGGTCTTGTAGATGAGCTCCCCAACCCATTGGAGAAGCATCTGTTGTGAGAGTTGCGTGGGGTAAAGGTTGTTGAAACGGGGACCCCAGCAACAGGTTTTGAGTGGACTGCCACCATTGAAGGGACAAAATAAGGCGATTTGTGTTTGCTATTTTGGTTGACAGGCACCCTGATGCCTGGGTCCACTGAGTGGATAAAGTCCACTGGGCTGTTCTCATATGGAGGCGAGTATAAGGAACCACATGCACGGTAGATGCCATGTGGCCCAGTAGTTGTAACATTTCTCGAGCAGTGAGATGGGATTTTAGCACTGCTTGAGAAGCTAACTGCACCATGAGAAGACAACGGGCCTGGGGGAGATAGGCCCTTGCTTTTCTGGTATCCAGCAAAGCTCCTATGAACTCTAGAGATTGAGTGGGAGTTAGACTGGATTTTGGGATGTTTATGACCAGACCCAAATACTGAAGGATATGCATTGTGCAGGATAGAGAAGTCCTGGCCTCTGACTCTGTTGGAGCTCGAATGAGCCAGTCGTCTAAGTAGGGGAAGACGAATATTCCTAGAGTGCAGAGAAATGCTGCTACCACAGCCATGCATTTCATGAAGACTCTTGGTGCTGAGGCCAGGCCAAAAGGAAGCACCCTGTATTGGTAGTGCTTTCCTTGAAAAAGGAACTGAAGGAACTTTCTGTGAGTTGGATGGATGAGAACATGGGTGTACGCATCCTTGAGATCTAGAGAACGAAGCCAATCCTGACACTGAAGCTATGGCAGCAGAGTTCCTAGAGACATCATTTTGAATTTCTCTTTGAATAGGAATTTGTTCAATTCTCTGAGGTCCAAAATAGGTCTGTATCCCCCTGTTTTCTTTGGGATAAGGAAATAGGGGGAGTAAAACCCTGTACCCTGTTGATGAATGGGTACTTCTTCTATTGTCCCTTGGGCAAGAAGTAAAGTGACCTCTTGACCTAACAGGTTGATGAGAGAGGTCTGAGAATTGAACTGTCTTATCATTGTGGGAGGGGGCATGCTCAAAAAATGAAGCCTGTACCCCTCTTTTATGATGGAGTGTGTCCAATATTCTGCTGTTATTTGCTCCCAATCTGGGGGCAAATTGACACAACCTTCCTGGAATGGTGGAAGGCTCTGGCCCATCGAGAGCCAGGAAGGCTAAGTTCTCTAGCTGAAAGTCAAAGGCCTTGTGAAGGCCGAGACTGCTGAGACGGTTGAGGCTTAGCAGTCTTTGCTTTCCTTTGTTTGGGTGGCTGCTGACCTTTCAGGACAAGCTGACCTGCAGAGCGTCCCTGCTGGGAATAAGCAGGATAAAACCTTTTCTTTTTGGAAAAGAATGTTTGTTTGAAAGATTTCTTTCTTGCAGGATCAGCTGTGGCCTTGGATAGCCTATCCAAGGTGGAGTTGTCAGCATCCAACTCATTGGCTTTTTCTTGCCAATCCTTACCAAACAGGTTCTCACCAGTACAAGGAATATTGCCCAGTTTGTCTTGTACCCAGAGCTCCAAATCAGATGCCTGGAGCCAGGCAATTCTACGTGCACCTATGGCAATGGCAGAGGTTCTGCTTATGCACTCAAAACAGTCAAAGGCTGCAAGGTTGACAAATTTAGAAACATCCTAGGTATGTTTGACCAATGTGAGAAAGTCCTGCCTTCTATCCTCGGGAAGAAGAGGGCTCAAAACCTCTAAATCTCCTGTGATCTCCTTCAGGAACATTCCCATATATAAAATATAGGAACTGATCCTGGCATGGAAGCTTGGAAAGTACGACGTCCAAAAGCATCCAAGGTTCTGCACTCACGTCCTGGAGGATTAGAGGCATGCCTCTTTGCACTCCTGATCCTTCTCATAGCTGATTCCACCAGAATGGAGTGGTGAGGAAGGTTAAATTAGACTTACCTGTTAATTGTTTTTCCTGGAGTGGAACCAGTCTAGTCCCGAAACCTCTGGGTTCCCCATCTCATCTAGCAGCTTGGAGACTGAGAATCTCCTCTTTTTGTGACATCACTGGTATATCCCTCCGGGATCCGCCTCCTGCCATCAGTACCCTATTGACAAAGCAGACTCACCGGAGCCACAAGTAAGAAAATTTATTCTCTAATAGTAATGAAACGACACTACAGACAGACACTTTAAAGAAACAACTTACTAGAAGAACTATACTGCGACTTGAAAAACTCGAGCAGACCACCCTCTCACCCAAAGGAAAGGTAAGTCAGGTCCAAACAGAGAATTAAACTGAGAAACCATATACTCTATCTTTTTCTTTTTTTTTTTTTTTAACTGCATAGTGTTACATTAAAGCGCACTTACCTGTGACCTTCGGAGACACTTCAGGCCCCTGTTTGCCAACGTACACAGGGAGGGAAACGGGACTAGACTGGTTCCACTCCAGGAACAACAATTAGCAGGTAAGTCTAATTTAACCTTCCTGATCGTGTCCCCAGTCTAGTCCCGAAACCTCTGGGTCAGTACCAGAGCAGTGACGCACCTCAAACACGGGAGGGACCTGGCAAACCCGCCTGAAGCACTGCTGACCCAAATGAGGTCTCCTCCGCCATTTGCACATCCAGGCGATAGTGCCGAACAAAAGCATTAAGAGACGACCAGGTCGCCGCCTTACAAATCTCCACCGGCGAAATCAGTCTGACCTCCGCCCAGGAGGTGGACTGCACCCTGGTGGAATGGGCCCGTAGACCTTCCGGCACCATCTTACCATTCAACACATAAGCCGATGCAATGGCCTCTTTAATCCAAAGCGCAATATAGGCCTTTGACGCTGCTTCGCCCTATCTTGGTCCCGCAAACGGCACAAAAAGCCTGTCCGACCGTCTAAAGGACGCCGTCCTACTGAGGTACTTCTTTAACGATCTGCGAACATCCAAAAGGTGTCGCTGTCCCTATGAGGGGCCATCCCCACCTTTAGCGAACACCGGCAAGGAGATCTCCTGATTCAGATGAAAGGCCGAGATGATCTTCGGGAGGAAGGCCGGCACCAGTCGTAGTACTACCTTTAACGCAAAGAACAAGAGATAGGGCTCCCTACAGGAAAGAGCCTGCAGCTCTGACACCCGTCTGGCCGAGCAGACAGCCACCAAGACCACCACCTTCAGCGTGAGATCCTTGAGCGACACTCAAGCTAACGGCTCAAAAGGTTCCCACTCAAAACGTCCAAGACGAAGGGCAACTGCCACCTAGGAAATATCTGCCGAACCGGTGGTCATACAAGCGAAACCGCTTTCAGAAAACGCTTCACCTCCTGTTGAGACCCTATCGATTGACCGGCCACCCTGCCTCTGTAGCAGGCCAAAGCCGCCACCTGTACCCTCAAGGACGCGGATGCTAGCCCTTTATCGAAGCCATCTTGTAAGAATTCCAAGAGCTAAGGAATAGAAGCCTTAAGAGCCTCGCACTTCCTATCTCTGCACCACGCTTCGAAAATCCTCCAGACCCGAACATACGCTAGTGATGTAGAGCGCTTCCTGGATCTCAGCAAAGTGTCTATGACCGCTTCAGAATACCCCCCGGGATCTTAAACGCGCTCGCTCAAGAGCCAAGCCGTAAGCGGGAACCGATCCACATGGGGCATGCACAGGGGCCCCTGAACCAACAGGTCTGGCCGGCACGGAAGACGCCAGGGTTTTGCCACCAACAACCTCACCAGGTCCCCGTACCATGGATGAGGCCAATCCGGCGCTATCAGAATCACCTGACCTCTGTACCGCTCTATTCGTTGCAGAACCCTGCCTATCAGAAGCCACGGAGGAAAGACATACAGCAGCTGTCCCGCCGGCCAGGCCTGTAGAAGGGCGTCCAAGCCTTCCGACATCCTTTCTCGGCGCCTGCTGAAGAAGCGACTGGCCTTCGCCGAGGCGAAGGTCACCATGAGGTCTATGACCGGTGACCCCCACCTGCGAACCACCATCTCGAAGACCTCGGAATTTAGGACCCATTCCCCTGGATCCACTTTCATCCGACTGAGAAAATCAGCCTCTACATTGTCCACTCCTGCTACATGTGCCACCGACAGGTCCGAGAGATTCGCTTCTGCCCAGAGACACACAACTGCGGCATCGGCTTCTAAGGCAATGCTGCTGGTGCCCCCTTGCTTGTTGACGTAGGCGACCGCCGCCTTGTCGGACAACACTCGGACCGCCTTCCCCCTGAGCAACATCCGAAACTCCTGGAGGGCAAAGACTATCGCTCTTAATTCCAATCGATTGATCGACCAACACCTCTCCTGAGGGTCCCACTGGACTTGTGCGAATCTGCCCTAACAATGCGCACCCCAGCCTTGCAAGCTGGCATCCATCATCACTGCCACCCAGTCCGGCGCCTCCAGAGGCTTCTCCCGCTCCAGGGAGCCCGGATTCAACCACCAAAGCAGAGCTAGCCGGGCTCCCTCCAGACAGGGTAGCTTTCGGGACAAGAGATCTTGCTGGTGTGACCATCTGCGAAGCAACGCTCCCTGCAAGGGTCTCATGTGAGCTCTCGCCCACGGCACTGTCTCTATCGTTGCCGCCATGGTGCCCAGCAGCTGCAGGTAGTGCCAAGCCGAGGGAGCATTGGATCGCAAGAAACTCCGCACCAACATTCGCAGACCCTGCGCTCAATGTTGTGTTAGAAACACTCTTCTGACTCGAGTATCGAAACGAGCTCCCAGATACTCTAAGTCCTACGAGGGTACCAGATGACTCTTTGCCACATTGACTACCCAACCGAGACTTTCCAAGAAAGCTACTACACGGGCCATAACCCTCTCGCTCTCAGCAAGCGACTTCGCTCAGATTAACCAGTCGTCTAGATAGGGATGCACCAGGATGCCCTCCTTGCGCAGAGCCGCTGCTACCACCATCATAACCTTTGTGAAGATCCTTGGGGCCATTGCTAGCCCAAACAGCAACGCTTGTAAGTGATAATGTCCGAACGGTACTGCAAACCTTAGGAATTTGTAGTGCTCTGGTCTGATGGGAATATGAGATAAGCTTCGGACAAGTCCAACAAGGTGAGGAACTCTCCCCTTTCTGCCCTGCCACTATCACGGACTGCAGGGTTTCCATGTGAAAATGCAACACCCGAAGACAGCAATTTACCCCTTTGAGGTCCAGAATCGGCTGAACCCCTCCGTCTTTCTTCGGAACGACGAAACAGATGGAGTACCGACCGCATCCGCACTGGTCTGAAGGAACTGGAGCAATGGCCCTGAGGGTTAGCAAACTTTGCACTGTCTCCCGCAGAGCCGCACTCTTTGCTGCCAATCTGCCAGGGGACTGTACGAAGGCCTCCCGCACTGGACGAAGGAATTCCAGGGCGTAGCCCTCCCGAATGACCTCCAGTACCCATTGGTCTGATGTAATTTGGACCCAGGCAGGATAAAACTCCTTCAGACGCCCCCCTACTGGAATCAGGGGCGACTAGGCCCCCCTCATTTCATTGAGACTTTTTGAAATTAAGCGAGGAGGAGGAAGCAGATCCAAACCCCCTCCCAGCTCCTCGGAAACCTCAAAACCCCTGGTTTCTGTTAGGGAAACAGCCCTTTTGACCTGAAATGAACCTTTGGGACTGGAAGCGGCGAAAATCCCGAAACTGCCCCCTACCCCCCGGGGCCCCTCGGGCCGGCTTAGGTTTATCCTCTGGTAGCCTGCCTCCTTTGGACTCCCCCAAGTCCTTAACCAACTTCTCCAAATCCTCGCCGAACAACAGACGACCCTTAAAGGGCAGCTTACTTAACCTAGCCTTAGAAGAACTATCCGCAGCCCAGTTGCACAGCCACAGATAACGCCGTGCCGCTATCGCTGATGCCATGCTTTTGGATAGCCCTAGCATAAGATCATAATGGATATCCGCCAGATATGCAGACCCCTGACTCTAACCGAGAAGCCTCCCCCGCCAAGAGACTGGGCTGACCTCCCTGTACTTGCTGTGCCCATCGAAGACAGGCCCTGGCCACCCACGCTCCGCAAACCGCCGCCTGGAGCGATATCGCGTTGACGTCAAATACTTGCTGTAACAAGACATCCAGCTTTCTGTCCTGTACATCCTTGAGAGCTGCACTACCCTCTAACGGAATAGTGGTCTTTTTGGTCACAGCCGAGACGGCTGCGTCCACCTTGGGCGATTTGAAAACCTCTTTATCCTGGTCCAACAAGGGGTAAAGACGTGCCATGACTCTGGATCCCCTCAGAGGAGCCTCCGGGACGTTCCACTCCTCCTGAATCATCTTCTGGAACACCCTGTGTACCGGGAACGCTTTCGGATTCTTTCAGAAGACCTGCAGCAACGGATCCTCAAGAGACTCATCCTCTGCCGACCCCGGCATCGACATATTGAGCGCTTTTAGTGTCTGTACAATGAGTGACGGCAACTCCTCCCTTCTGAAGACTCGCACCACTCTAGCCTGATCCTATTTCTCAGAAAGCTCACCTTCCTCTAGTTCATCATCCAGGCCCAAACTACAGCTCTCCTCATCCGACTGCGGGCCCTCAAAGGACCCCGATTCTTCCCCCTCACCACGGTGCCTCTTGCTACCACTCGGAGGGCTTTCCGTCCGAGGGGGCGCCGGGCGTTTCTTTGCTCCGCCCGTCTCCGCGGTGTCTCTCTGTTGAGGAGCAGTACCCAAGATTGCCTGTTGCAGCAAAGATACAAACTGCTGCGAAAAAATGGAAGTCAGCTCTTTAGGGAAAAGTGTCTGTGAACAGTCGGTGCCCGAGAGGGAAGAGGGCCCTGCCACGGGCTCTTCCTGGGCTGATTCAGGGACCGGGGAGGGTAAGGGAGCTGTCCCTCCCCCCACGGCCCCGGATTGCTGTTCCCCCATGGCCTCTAAGGCCGCAGACTCCTCTACACAGTATTTGCAGACCCCGGCGTTATTGCTCTTCCGAGACCCACAAACCATGCACTGGGGCTTGGAAGGCATTGTTAAATAAGCAAGAATAATAACAATAGTAATAAATTACTCCCCCTATAGCCAGATCGCCGTCCTGGTATGGGAGACACAGCACAAGTTTGAAATACCCAGCAACACTGCTTATAAATGTTAAGAGAAAAAACATGAGGTACACTTTTTTTTTTTCAACGCCGCTAAAGGCGCCTGAAAGACTCTGGAATGGCCAGAGAAGAAATTTCCCGCTGGGCCTACAGGCTGAGCACGCTGCTGCCACGCAGCAGGACCAAAAGAACTGCTTCGCTACAAAACCAACGCGCTGAAGAAAACACAGCCGCTTACCTTTTTCGCCGCTGGCAGAGCCAGCTAGGAGGCTGCTGACAAAAGGTAAATTATGCCTGCCATCGACTCCGGGGACACTCCACCTCCCCAGATCCAGAGGGTATGTACCGCCGCACTCCCAAATTAAGGCCCCCAGCTCCATGCGGCAGTGAAGAGCCGCCAGGCGCGCTCGCAGGCAGTTTCCTCTGCGTGGCGCCGGCTAAGCTCTGCTATCAGTACCTCCGAGCAAAACTCACACGTCAGAGTACAGGCTCTGCTGCCGAACAGGCAAGAACATCTGAATTAGCAGGGCCTGCCAGTTACCAAAGAAATCCAGCTTGGAGCAGACAGAAAAGAGGGGGGGAGGGGGAGAGAAAGGAAGCAAAGACAAGAGAACCGGTCTGCTACAATCTCTAAAGTCACAGACACTGTCAAATTAAAGTGCTCCTGTCTAACTCAAGAAGAGAAGCCTACAAACAAACTAACTGTGCCTAGCAAATTCCAATTGTTCCTCCGGCGAGCGCAGACTCCCGGGCTCCCCATCTATCCAGCTGCTTGGAGACTGAGGTAACTGATGGCAGGAGGCGGATCCCAGAGTGATATACCAGTGATGACACAAAAAGAGGAGTTTCTCAGTCTCCAAGCTGCTAGATGAGATGGGGAACCCAGAGGTTTTGGGACTAGACTGGGGACACGATCAGGAAGCTGAGTTTTTTGGAAACCAGGACAAGGAGGGACTCGATACATAGTATCCAGTCTATGAGAGTGAGGAGAGGTGGTAAGAGGTGTCTCCCACATTCTTAGCATGAGATCATGCAAATGGGAGGAGTGGCCTAGTGGTTAGGACAAGGTACTTCAGGCCGGAGGGCCGGGGGTTCAAGTCCCACCTGGGGACAGCAATCTCAGGCCGGAGGGACTGGGATTTCTAGTCCTATAGGTACTCCTTGTGGTCTTGAGCAAGCCACTTAACCCTCCATTGCCCATGTTCCCTGTAAGTATTAGCATATGTGTGTCATATCCCCTCGTGTTAAATGTATCTCCCAATTGACCGCTTTGACCCGGTGAAAAGCGGGATATAAATACAGCTAAATAAATAAATAAAATAAATAAATGGGCAAAGTAGCTGCCTCCTTAGGAGCTTTGGGATATTGTAAAATTTCCAACTCCTTTGCTCTGGGCTCTGTTTCAGGAGCCACAGTAATGGACAGACCTTGAGACACCTCCCTGATGAAATCCTGAAAGGAAATGTCCTCTGGAGTCGTCATCCTGTGTTTAGGGGAGGAAGGCTCCTCTGGGAGAAGTATTCCCGCATCGACAGAACTGTCAGAATCTTCAGATTCCTCTGAGGACTCAAAGTACCTTCTGTCTGGATGCTCTTGAAGCGCCCGATACCAGTACCGACCGAAGTCGGTACCGGGGGGAATTGGTACCTGTGTATTGGTACCGGAAGGCATCGCATGACTGGGTGCCGGCAATGCGGACACCGATGTCGATGCCGATTCTGTCGGTACCGGTACCGACACCGGTGCCGGAGTAGGTGCCGGTACCGGTTGAACTGTCTGACGCAGCTCCGAGGGTGTCGATGCCGCAAGGAGAGCCACCAGACTGCGTTCAATAGCCAGGAACCTCTGGTCTATCGACGCTGCCGATGCCTGGATGTCAGTACCAGAGAAAACAGCCGGTACCCCAGAGCATGGCACTAGTAGTTCTGCCGAGGTTGAGGCCTCGAGAACATCCTGGAGCCCCGATAATGCTTTGGAAGCCGAAGCCTCCCGCCGGTGCAGAATCCTCAAGGGCAACGCCAGAGGCATCTCGATGCTTAGAAGGAGATCTACCCTTTGAGGACCGGCTAGATTTATGTTTAGTTACCTGAGATCCACGGGAGGAAGACGAAGCCCTGGAAGACGTCAATTTCACTGAGGCTGCATCAGAGGGAAACAGGGTACTGAGCTTGGCAGCTCGGTTCTGTCGACCTCTCTTGGACATCATGGCACAGGCCATACATTCCGTGATGGAGTGGTCAGGACCTAAACATTTTAGACACCACTCATAGGTGTCGGTGACGGAGATGGTACCGCCACACTTGGTGCACTTTTTAAAAGCCAAAGCGGGTTTTTCCATTGTGGAAAAAAGTTTTGGGCCTAAGGCCCAAAAAGGCGCGTGAACTTGGAAAAAATGGAAAAAGGTGTTTTGGTTTTTTTTAAAGAAAAGAAAGAAAGAAAGAAGAACCGGCAGTACCGGTAAAGCGTCGAGGAAGGCAGACGCGACCACAAAAAAGAAGGGCAATAAGGAAAATTTTCTGCGGTGACAGGAACGACGACCTGCTGGCTCCGAGGAAAATGAAGAACTGGAGAGAGGCAGTTGGGAAAGGCGGGAAGGCAGCACGCAGGCGCTGTGGGATGCTCCCAAAAGCTTTCTAATTGGACGCTGGGGAGCGTTCCCGCGCAGGCTCCGTCGATAACGACGATACCCATACGTGAAGACTACATTCCTGCTTGTTCCTGGAGATAGGTGGTGACGGACAGATGTGGTTTGTAGATCAGAGTTGGAGAGATATAGTAGGGTAGGTCAAGACCTTTTCCAGAAGATAGTGAATGGGGGGTCCTGATAATGTTCCTTCGTCCAATGCAGAAAGCGGGACCATTTACATCGGTAGGACAGCAGAGTAGTCTGTTTTATCGAGGCAGTAATCACTTCTAGCATTTCTGTGGGGAAGGATGTAGCTATTGCTGAGGTACCTGGATCTTCCAAGCCGTTAATGAGAGGCTGTGGAAATTGGGGTGGAGCAAGGTGCCTTAATGCTGAGTGAGCAGAAAGGTATCTGTGCCCAGAGATTGTGGTGCCTACATCATCAGGGCAAGAAGGTGCAGGAACCAAGCCTGCCATGGTCACTGATGTACAATGAGGATGATTGATGCTTGTAGAAATGGACAGATAAAGGGGATATCAGAATCCCCAATATGTAATTGAAGATGGATGAATTTCTTGATACAGAATGTGTTTAGAAGTTTGACTTTTAACCTACTTCCTCTTAAATAGAATAGGATGTCATGATCATGAGTTCTGTGTAACAGTCTTTAAAATAGTTTGGAACATTGTTAACGCAAGCATAAAGAGTAAACATAGGCTATGAACTGCGCAACTATAGTTCATTGTACAGGCAATGCTGACAACATAATTTTTGCAACTTTGCAATTATAAATAATTTTGTCATAATCAAGTAAATTTCATCTAATACACTGTAATCATATCTTACTCTGTAAAAAGAACTTTGGCGACACCTTGTGTTATTCCACGTTTATAATAAATGACTGCTACTTCCCCTTTTTCTTTAATAAAAGGAGCTTTTCAAGAGGAAGAATTTGAATTCGTCAGGCGTGGAACTGTGCGTGTCCACAGACCGCTTGTCGTTTTCCCTCTGAGCTCAAAGAAAATAGCACTTTGTGTGTGATTGTATTCTGTGTTACTCTCTGCCTGTTTCTCACTGCTTGAGGGACCAGAGACCGAAAGAGCTGTGGTATTGTGGTCAGATCATGGGGTTTTCTTCAGTTGGTGCCGTTCTCGGATCTCTGTGTTTCTTCAGCAGTTGGAAACAGCAGACAAGTCTCCAGGACACAGGCAGTGGTTTTCGTGAGTGAGTATACTAAAGAATTGACAGATAACTGTGTGTATATTGTGATTGTGATGTAAAGCCGGTACGGTTAATTGGAGATCTCAGATAAGTGGAGCAAGAAGGCTCGTGAGATAGGGCAAGAGAAAGGAAGCCCTAATTATGAAATGAGGCGCGAGTTTGGTGATAGCGCCCTTATGTGTTTGAAAAATTTAAGAATCAAGTGTTTAGGATAGACAGTGTAAATATAAAAGAAACTGAAACTTACAGGGAGAAACTTAAATCATTGCTCTATGCAAAAATAGAATTAATCAAACAAAGTTTTGAAGGACTGATTTTCATGTCATAATTGTAGTATGAAGTTTGTTTTTTCTAATTTAGTGGTTAGGGAAGTGTGCTGTGCAGTATAAGTTTTGTTATTTACTGCAGTAATAATTTAGAGGTTTCCAGCACAGGTAACAGCTTGGCATGACTGCAGTATTAGCAGGAAGAAAGTCTTGAGCAACCGTGGTAAGATTTTCTTTTGTTAGACTAACCATAAGCCTTATTGGGGAAGTTTAAAAAAAACCTCCAAATGTGATTAACCATTCGTTTACTTGTGTATGTATAGTAAATAAGGCTTTTTTTCTAGGTCTGGATCTGAACTTATTTTGGGTTATGAGAATTTATTTACTGATTCCATTCTATGTATAATAATGCAAATGCTGAAAAATGTTATTAGAAACACTACTCCTTGGTGCTTCTTATGTCTCTGGATACTTTGGGAAAAATGATTGATGATATATTCTCCAAATTGTATTTCTAGTTATAATTGATGTGAATGACTGGGAAGATCTTCCATGCTTTGATTTATTTAGATAGTCAAGTTAAGTCAAGTAAGTTTGTTTAATTAAAGGGAAAAAGTGAATGCTACAACTACATTCAAACAAGTGAATTAAGTAATTAAAACAGTATGGTGAATATATGTTAAATGTTTTATTTTTTCTTTTGTGATAGTGGACTAGTTGAAAATTACAACTATGATAGTGTATGAGTAACAATGTCTGAAGAAAAAAATGCTGATGTTTTTCCTAGTCTCTTTTAAACTAATCTGCAGGAGTCAATTGGAGGAGTGATCTTAAATTCTCAGGTCATGTATGTTTTAGTTATTATGGAAAGACCTCTGCAGAATTGATGTTGTTAATTGCAAGTGTGTATGCTAACTCTTCTATTGCTGCTGTTTGTGTTCTCGCTCAGAAATTTCCCGCTGGACTTAAGCCACTGGGTTATTTTTCAGATTTTTGTTGCCCTGTTGTAGCAGGAATGCCTCCATGTTTTCAGTTTCTGGCAGCAGTATTCTGTGCAGAGTCGGCTGCTTGTTATTTGCTAGTGCTCAACCAGCTGAAGTGTTCGCTCTTTCTAGAGCTCTTATCTGCTCATTTGATCATCAATAATAATTGTTGCTCAGGCTTCTTGCATGGGGAGCTCTATATGTTGATAATTTACTACTATGCTGTTTTGTTCTGAAAACAGTGTAACAAAGATAGAACTGTTAAGCCATTAAGAAGTGGTAATTGACTTTCTAGTTGGTTCAAATTTGGTGTTAAAAGAGGTTTTATAGTTTATGAATGTATACAACTTTATGTAAATGTTCCTTCTTTTGTGAGCTTAGATGTCTATGCGAATTAGAATGGAATAAAGAAGTAGTCTAATGACTAGAGTACTAGCACTCCTTGTGACCTTGGACAAGTCACTTAACTCCTCCCCATTGCCTTACAAAGAAAAATTCCAAGTTATCAACGTTCCTGTTTTATGTGCTGTACCAAGTTTTAGTTGCAATGTGAACTGCTGTGATTAGTGGGGAAAGTAGTATTAAAAACAGTAACATAAAAAGGGAAAGGGTATATTACTGATAATGTTTAAAGTAATGTGAGTTGAACCATCACCTAAGATAAGACAGCTTTCCTAATAATTGTTGACAAACAATTGAAATGAGTTTAATTTATTTGTCATGAACTGCTAGTTATGTTTTAATGTTTGTTACCCCCTTGAATAACCAGATTGACTATATCTTGTATATTGCTATAACTGGAGAGTACATCACAAATATATTTAGTGATATGAATATGTACAATTGTGTTCCTGACAGGAAAAAGAAATGTGTCTATTAGGCCACATGCTAACATTTGATTTGGCAAGTAGACGGAATAAGTTTAGGAATGAAAATAACAAGTATGTTACAGGCTAGCTATGTAATAATTTAGTGCTAGCTATAGATGTATTGTAATTAACAATAGATAATATAATTCTGTTCAACAATTTAAGACTGTCATTAGGGATGAATAATTGTGCTTGTTTGCAATTGTATGGCATCAAGAGAGATGCTGTAGTGGAGAATTAGAGTTTTACAAATTATATATTGTATGCACTGAATCTAATGGGCCGAAGAGGAAAGCGACTGAATGAAATGCTACTGGATATGGAGACTCCTGATAAAAATCAGCGATTCCAGCGGAACTACTCATGTATGTGCAGCAGTGAAGCCTGGGTAGAGTGTCACTGAAAAAGCTCTATCTAAGATGTGCATGGCACAGCCCATGGTGTGAAAAGATGCTGCTGAAGAATCTGGAGTGATGACTAGTGTCCTGTCCTGGTGTATCTTGAGAAGAATGCAACTAATGAGTGGAAAAGGAGGGAAGGCGTAACAGAGCCAGTGACTCTAAGAGATGGCAAAGGCATGGTGTGCCCATCGGAGAGGACATGGTTGGATGGAGCAGAAAAGTCTTCATTTGGCATTGTCTACAGTAGCAAAGAGATCTACATCCAGAGTGCCCCATTGAGCAGAGCATGCGCACCACAGTGGTGTCAAAGGGTCATTCATGAAGGTCCAGTCGTCAACTTAGTAAGTCCACCAGTTGATTCTGAGCTCTTGGCAGAGAGGTTGCTCTGAGCAAAGTATTTGAGAGGGAAAAGAGCTATAGGCATGTGATTTCATGACACAGTCAAAGGAAGCCCATTCCACCTTGTTTGTTGATGTACAATATGGATACTTGATTGTCTGTTTGTATCAAGAGGATCTTGTTGCTGGACCAGCGTCGGAGACCTGCAAAGCACTGGACCGCATGAAGTTCCAACATACTGGTGTGAAGGGAGCGTTCTCGTGACGACCAGAGTCCTTGTGTGGACAGGTGTAGTAGGGGAACCCTCCCACCATAAATGGACGCGTCCGTCATAAGGGTGAGTGGGGGTTAAGGTGGCTAAAACAGGAAACCAACCGGTAGGTGCGATGTAACTGTCCACCAGTGTAAACTGTTGTGAAGGTCTAAATTTGCAATTGTGCGCAATGGGATTTTTGTCCGTAGGGGCTGTGTGTGTTGATTCTAGAGTGCTCTGAGATGCCATTGAAGGGGTTGCATGTACAGTCTTGCAAGTGGTACGACATGTACAGAGGTTGCCATGTGGCTGAGTAACTGAAGAAGTGTGCGAGCAGTAGCAGCCCAGAGGTGAAGCAGTCTGCTGCCGAGGTGCCACAGAAGTTTAAGCCTGTCGTTGGGACGGAAGGCTTTACGCTTTATTGCATCTATGCATTCCTCAATGAAACAAAGATTTTGCTGAGAAATGAGCTGAAATTTTTGTTCGTTTATGACAAAGCTAGTGTCTTGAACAGTCTGACTCGCTGCCGTTGCAGAGGGTCCTGATATGAGCCAATCATCCAGATATGGGGAAATGCAGTGATGGCCTGCAACGACTGCTGGACATTCTGTGAATACACTGGGTGCAGCAGAAAGGCGGTACTTTGTAGTGGTAATGTTGACTTTTGAATGTGAAGCGAAGGTACTTTCAGTGCAAAGAGTGAATGGAAATGTGAGCGTAGGCATCCTTCAGGTCCAGAGAGGCCAGCCAGGTGTGCTGACTGAGCAAGGGGAGGATTGTACTGATAGAAGTCATTTTGAATTTTTCTCTTTTGATGTAACAATTGAGGTCCTAAAGGTCTAAGATGGGACGTAACCCTCCAGTCTTTAGAATCAGGAAGAAACAGGAGTAGAAATGGTGGCTGCGCTGTTTGTGAGGAAATATTTTCATGACTTGATTGCATAGCAGCTCGAAGACTTACTGTTCCAGGATCTGTAAGTGTTGAGTAGAAGGCAGAAGTATATTGGAATGGGAATGAGGGGGTGAAAGTTGTAAAAAGGTTGATCTTGCACCCCCTTTCGATTATGTTGAGTGCCCACCGATTGGTAGTTATGGAATACCAGGGCATCTTGGAAGTGCTGAATTCTGCCTGCTATCAGCAGGCAGTGAAAAACTAGAGGAGTACGTTTAGGGGCAGAAGTTGGGTTGGAGGATTGATTCCCGTCCCATTGCCTGGAGCACTGAGGGTAAGCTGAGGCAACAGAGTGTTGTGATGGCTGCCTGGAAAATGGCTGATATTTCAGATGAGGGTAAAATTGTTCAAAATATTGGTAATGGTAAGCACGTCGGTAGTGAGAAGTTGAGAGCATCTAGGTTGTGATGTCGGTTCCACTGGATGGGCAGCCAACTCCCTGACCTTGGACGAGTGGTCTTTAACCTCTGAGACTGCTTCTTGCACTTTATATCGAAAAAGGCTATCTCCTTGACATGGAGCATCTACAAGACAATCATAAAGGTCCTCACGGAGTCCAGATACTCGGAGCCAGGCTGTGCGTCTGGCTGAAATAGCCATGGCGGCAGAATGTACCATTGAATTAAAAGTGTCATAGGTGATGCAGATATGGTATAAAGACTCATGCAAATTAGTGAGAAGTTGAGTTTGCGAACTTAGGCGGGAATGGCGGTGAAGGCTTCTCTAAGCTGGGGGAGAGCCAAGCACATGGACGCCATCAGGAATGGCACCACGGACTATGCCCTGCATCCCTCTGTCTGCGGAGAACATCCTTCTTCTTTGGGAACAAATATGGAAATAACTGCTCCCTGGACACACTATTGATGCTAGACTCCAAATGAGCATGGTGACTCCTGGATGTTGATGCATCTCCAGCATTTGGTTTAGCCCCTCGGGCCATAGGAAAAGGTGCTACCAATTTTCCTCTCAATCCCTGAGACCTCTCTTTGGCATCTGTGAACATAAACGACAACAAGAAGGTTCATGATCATGGTCCAAGCATCACAGGCACCAGGAACACCTCAAACCTGCTGAAGAGTTTCTGGGACATGTCTGGAAAAGTAGCAACAAAAAAAAATCGAACTACTATGGTGAAAAAAAAATCTTCTAATTGTGGCACCTGAGGCTTAAAGACGGCCCTCAGCGGCGACAGAGGATAAAGCATAGTAAGTCACCTGTAACAGGTGTTCTCCAGGGACAGCAGAAATCAGTCTTCACATATGGGTGACACTGGCACCAATGGAGCCCGTGCGGAGCATTTCCCCAGCTTTCAAAGAAAGCCTTTGGGAATGCCACCAAACATGCATGGTCCTCTTCTCGCACAAGGGTGCCATCTTACTCAGTCAGTTGCCATAGCTAGAGCCCTACCAAGAAGATGGCAAAAATGGACAGCAACTCCAAGGGGAGGAGGGAGAGCTGTGAGGACTGATTCCTGCTGTCCCTGGAGAACACCTGTTACAGGTGAGTAACTACACTTTCTCCAGGAACAAGCAGGAAATCAGTCCTCGCATATGGGACTCCCTAGCTACAGACTACCGAGGACCTGTAGGAAACATCACAGCAGAGCCGTGAGCAGTCGCCAGTAAAAAAGGCGGCAACCCGAGGACCCCAAGTCCTTGGGTGTCTACACTCCTGGGGAGCCAGAACAAGAAGGGTCGGAGGGCAGGAGTTGCTTAAACCCCAAACACATCACAGAGTACATGGCCTGGCCTAAGGCGCTGTCCCGACCAGAGTCCATCTCCAGAGAGTAATGCACCGCAAAGGTGTGAGCAGAGGACCAGCTGGAGGCCCAGCAGATGTCTGCCAATGTCACAGAGCAAAGGCTATGAACCGATGTCGCTATCGCTGGGACATTGTGCACTGTGACTCGGCAATCCAGGGAAAGCCTGGCCTGGGCCTAGGCAAAGGCGATACAGTCCGCAACCCAGATGGACAAGGTTCACTTGGTGACCTCCAGCCTATGGCTAGAGTCATAGGAGACAAAGAGCTGCATGCATCTGCGGTGGTCCCGAGTCCACTGCAGATAGGAGAGCGCCCTCTTGCAGTCCAATGTGTGGAGAACAACCGATGCCCGGTCAGCATAGGGCTTCAGGAAGAAGGTGGGCAGCACTATTTCTTGGTCGAGATGGAAATTCGAGACAGCCTTCGGGAGGAACTTGGGGTGAGTATGCAGGACCACCCCGTTCCTGTAGAACCTCGTGTACGGGGCCTCAGTCATCAGTGCCTGGAGTTCACTGACTCTCCAGGCAGAGGTGAGAGCCACCAGGAAGGCCACAGTCCAAGACAGGTGCAGCAACAAGCAAGTAACCATGGGTTCAAAGGGCGGCTTAGTGAGTTGCATGAGGACCGCAATGAGATCCCATTCTGCCGGTGGAGGGCGGGCGAGAGGCCTGGAAATGAGCAAGCCCCGCATGAAGCAGGAGACCAGCGGTTCCCCGAGAGGGCTTTCCCCTCGTTGGAGAGGTGGTTCGCTGAGATGGCACTCAGGTCCTGAATTCAACATTAGCCCAGACTGCAGGACCAAGTGGGTGGGGCAGGAAAGCATAGTTACTCACCTGTAACAGGTGATCTCTGGGAACAGCAGGAATTTAGTCTTCAAATATGGGTATCGTCAGTACCGACAGAGCCTGTGCGGGAACGCTCCCCAGCGTCCAATAGGAAAGCTTTTGGGAGCATCCCACAGCGACTGCATGCTGCCTTCCTTCCTTTCCCAACTGTCCCTCTCCAGTTGAGTTTAAAGCTGAGACAAAAAAGAGAGGGAGAGAGGGAAATAGAGAAAGAGAGAGATAGAGAGATACAACTCCTAGGGGAGGTGGGTGGGTTGTGAAGACTAGTGGCCTAGTGGTTGGGGCAAGGTACTTCAGGCCGGAAGGTCGGTGGTTCAAATCCCACTAGAGGACAGCAACCTTGGGCCGGAAGGACTGGGGTTTCTAGTCACACAGGTGCTCCTTGTGGTCTTGGGCAAGCCACTTAACCCTCCATAGCCCATGTTCCCTGTAAAAAAAAATAGTTATCTCCAAGTTATAATGCCCTGTTCAATGCAATTTCAGTTTGTTCAATGTAAACTGCACTGATGCAGAATAGCGCGGTATATAAGAGAATGTAAATAAATAAATAAAAATAAATAAATTCCCGCTGTTCCCAGAGATCACCTCTTACAGGTGAGTAACTATGCTATCTCCAGGAACAAGCAGGAATGTAGTCTTCACATATGGGAACTCCCTAGCTGCAGATGCCAGGGAAAAAAACCCAGAAGTTGTGTGCCCTTGTGAAAGGGCTCCACTTCCCCACATGGATCTCTGGCAGCCTATCAGGGATGGTGGGTAGGAGTTGATTAAATAAGGAACAGGTGTTGAAGAACTGCCTGACCAAACAAGGCGTCCCGGCGGGAGCCTTTGTTTAAGCAGTAATGGGCTGTGAAGGTATGAACCGAAGCCCAAGCAGCTGCTCGGCAGATGTCGTCGATAGACACAGAGTGAAGATCAGCCATAGAGGCTGCCATGGCTCTCACATTGTGAGCTGTGACATGGCCTTCCAGAGGAAGGTTTTTAATCTCATAGGCAAAAGATATACACTGTGCAATCAAGTTGGACAGTGCTCTTTTGGAGACTGGAGTCCCAAATGACTAGGATCAAAAGCAACAAAAAGTTGAGAGGACTTCCTATGTTGCTGTGTCCTTTGTAAGTAAAAGGCCAGAGCCCTTTTACAATCCAAAGTATGAAGATTCCTTTCTGCATATGAGGCATGAGGCCTTGGGAAGAATACAGGAAGGTAAACCGCTTGGTTTAAATGAAAAGGTGACACCACTTTTGGCATAAAATGTAGATGAGTCCTAAAGACTACCTTATCATGACAGAACCTTGTATAAGGAGGATCAGCCACCAATGCTTGCAATTCACTGATGCGACATGCTGATGTGATTGCAATAAGAACGATGACCTTCCAGGAAAGGAATTTCAAGGAGGTAGTGGCTAATGGTTCAAAAGGCGGTTTCATAAGCTGCCCAAGAACCAAATTTAAGTCCCATGCCACCGGTGGTGGCTTAATGGGAGGCTTAGTTAAAAGACGGCCTCTCATAAATCTCGCTATGAGAGGATGAGAGGAAATAGGTTGCCCATTTAGAGGCTTGAGAGAAGCTGCAATAGCACTCAAATGAACTCTCAAGTGAATTGGTCTTAAGCCCTGCATTAGATAAATGAAGGAGATACTCAAGTAATGATTCCAGAGGTATCGCAAGACGGTTAAGACCCTTCTGCGAGCACCATATGGTAAACCTTTTCCACTTGAAAGCATAAGAGCTTCTTGTGGAAGGCTTCCTGGAAGCATAAAGGATATCCTTTACCTGCTGAGAAAGGTTAAGACCGTGAAGTTCTAAGCTTTCAGCAACCAGGCCCTGGGATGCAGAGACTGGGGATTGGGATGCCACAGCATCCCGTCCTCCTGAGAAAGGAGATCTGGAGAAGATCCTAACTCCAGAGGCGGAGCTTGAGAGAGATGTAGGAGCAGAGGGAACCACATTTTCCATGGCCAATGTGGCGCTATGAGAATCATATGACCTCTGTCTCTCTGAAGCTTGAACAGGGTTTTGGGAATTAGGGGAATGGGTGGGAAGGCATACAGGAAGTCCTGGCCCCAATGGAGGAGGAAAGCATCCCTGGCCTGACAACCCTGAGCCGGAATTCTGGAACAGAACCGGGGATTTTGGCTAACAGCGGACTTGCAAAGAGATCTATGTCCGGGGTTCCCCAAATTTGGAAAATTTTGGTCACCTCGTCTGCATGGAGAGCCCATTCGTGTGGAAGCAGAACTCGGATGAGTCTGTCTGCCCAAGAGTTTTGAATACCTGGAAGATACACCGCAAAGAGATGAATCTGATACTCTCTGGCGAGGGCCCATAGTCACAAAGCTTCGTTGCAGTGACAGAGAGCCTGTTCCGCCCTGCTTGTTCACATAGAAGATGGCTACCTGATTGCCCGTTTGAACTAGGACTGTCTTGTAGCTGAGCTGGGTGTGGAATACTTGAAGGGCAAGGAAGATTGCTCTGAGTAACAGGAGATTGATATGTAGATAGGTCTCCTGTTAAGTCCAGGTACCCAGGGTAGAGAGGCCTTGCAGGTGGGCTCCCCAATCCACCTGGGAGGCATCTGTTGTTAGAATGGCTTGGGGTGGAGGTTGCTGAAAAGGGGACCCCACCAAAAGTTTTTTGGGGTGATTGCCACCATTGGAGGGACAAAATAAGGCGATCTGAGTTTGCTATTTTGTCTGAGAGGCAACCTGACGCCTGAGTCCATTGAGTGGATAAAGTCCACTGGGCTGCCCTCATATAGAGGCGCCAAAGAAATGCCAAGCACCCAAAACAGTATTCAAATATAGAACTTATACAAAAGGAATACTAGTAGTTCCCTCCACCATCCACTATCGTCATTTGTCGGGCATAAACCAAGCGAGAGACAAAACCACTCTGTCACTCACAAATAGTACATGCCCCTTTTTTTGATTAAACAAAATTCTTTTTTACACATGATTTGAAAATCAACCAAAGAGCAAATCACACTTAACTTATCCACCGCACGACGTTTCGGGGCAGTCGCCCCTGTATCAAGTGCCTCCAAGGAAAACGCAGTGTGTATGCCCACCCACACGTAACGTTACGTGTGGGTGGGCATACACACTGCATTTTCCTTGGAGGCACTTGATACAGGGGCGACTGCCCCGAAACGTGCATGTCGTGCGGTGGATAAGTGGATAAGTGGATATACCACAATTTATAATTCATGACATAATTTGTAAATATCAACAATGTAAATATGTTCTAACAGTTTAATGTTCTAATAATTATAATGTTAATACTTTATATTGTTACCTGTAAATAGTTCAATATGTTCTATGTAAACTGACTTGGTATGATACCATCCATACCATATAACATACTGTTCATTGTAAACCACACTTGATACTTGTGAAAGAGCGGTATAGAAATAATTGCTAAATAAATAAATAAAATTGCCCCTTGGACAAGAAGCACAGTGACCTCTTGACCTAACTGGTCATTGAGAGAGGTCTGAGAATTGAACTGTCTTACCATTGTAGGAGGGGGCATGCTGAGGAAATGAAGCTTGTACCCCTCTCTTACAATAGACAGAGTCCAATTTTCTGCTGCTATCTGACCCCATCTAGGGGCAAAAAGACATAACCTTCCTGGAATGGTGGAAGGCTCTGGGCCGTTCAGGGCCAGGAAGGCAAAGTTATCTAGATAGGAGTCAAAGCCCATGTGGAGGCTAAGTCTGCTGAGCCAGTTGAGTCTTAGCAGCTTTTGTTTTTCTTTGCCTAGGTTTTTGTTGCTGTCCCTTTTGGTCAGACTGACCTAAACGATGCCCCTGCTGGGTATAGGAGGGATAAAACAACTTCTTCTTACTGAAGAATGGTTTCTTGTAGGATTTTTTCCTTGCAGGATCAGCTGTAGATTTAGACAATCTATCCAAAGTGATATTGTCAACATCTATCTTATTAGCTTTTTCCTGTCAATTCTTGCCAAAGAGATTCTCTCCTGTGCAAGGAATATTCCCTAGTTTATCCTGTACCCAAAGTTCCAAGTCAGATGCCTGAAGCCAGGCAATCCTACGTGCACCTATGGCAATAGCAGAGGTTCTGCTTATGCACTCAAAGCAGTCAAAGGCTGCACGATTCACAAACTTGGAAACATCCTGAGCATGTTTGACAAGGGTGAGGTAATCCTGCCTCTTATCAGAAAGGAGAGGGCTCATAAGCTCTAAATCTCCAATGACCTCCTTAAGGAACATTCCCATATATAATATATAGGAACTGATCCTAGCAGAATGCATGGAAGCCTGGAAGGTTCGACGTCCAAAGGCATCAAAAGTCCTACACTCACGCCCTGGAGGATTAGATGCATGCCTTTTTGCACTCTTGATCCTTCTCATAGCTGATTCCACCACCATGGAATGGTGTGGTAGCTGAGTCTTCTGAAACCCAGGACAAGGAGGAACTCAATACATGGTGTCGAGTCTTCGAGAGTGAGGAGATGTGGTTAGAGGTGTTTCCCACATCCTTAACATGAGATCATGCAAGATCTCATGAATAGGTAAGGTAGCTGCCTCCTTGGGAGCTTTAGGGTATTGTAGGATTTCCAATTCCTTTGCCCTAGGCTCTTTTTCAGGAGCTACTGTGATAGAAAGACCTCGAGCCACATCTCGGATAAAATCCTGAAAGGACATATCCTCTGGTGAAGACATCCTACGCTGAGGAGAAGAAGAATCCTCAGGAAGAAGTACTCTGGTATCGGCAGAGCTTTCAGAGACTTTAGACTCATTCGAGGATTCAAAGTATCTCCGATCTGGGTGATCGTGCAAGGAACGGTGCCGGTACCGATCAAAGTTGGCATCGGAGGGGTCCAGTACCGACTCGTCGATACCGTATGGATAAGCATGACTCGGTCCCGGTAGAATACCTGCCGATGTCAATGCAGTCGGTACCGGTACTGGAGTCGGTGCCGGTTCCGGTTGAATTGTCTGAAGCGGTGTCAGGGGTATCGAAGCCGTGAGAAGAGCCGCCAGACTGCGTTCAATAGCCAAGAATCTCTGATCTATCGGCGCTACCGATGCTTGGGTATCGGTACCGGATGAAGCAGCCGGTACCCCAGAGCATGGCACCAGTAGTTCTGCAGAGGATGAGGCCTTGAGAACATCCTGGAGCCCCGTTAGTGCTTTGGAAGCCGAAGTCTCCCGCCAGTGCAATTCTGCCAGTGAAAGTCCCTCAAGGGCAACGCCAGAGGCATCTTGATGCTTAGAGGGAGATCTACCCTTTGAGGACCGGCTAGATTTATGTTTAGTTACCTGAGATCCATGGGAGGAAGACGAAGCCATGGAAGACATCGATGCCACGGAGGCTGCATCGGAGGGAAAAAGGGTGCTAAGTTTAGCAGCTCGGTTCTGCCGGCCCCTTTACGACATCATCCCATCATCTGAAATAGAGTGGTCAGGACCTAAACATTTGAGGCACCATTCATGGGTGTCAGTGACGGAGATGGTACTGCCACACTTGGAACACTTTTTAAAACATGAAGCGGGTTTTTCCATTTTGAAGGAAAAAAAGTTGGGCCTAGTGCCCAAAATGGCGCGTGGCACCTGAGGAGAAAATAACTGGAAAAGACTCCAGACGAAAGAGTTGTTTTTTGTGTTTGTTTTTTTAAAAAAAGAACCACCGGCGGTACCAGTGTAGCGTCGAAGGAAGGCAGAAGCGACCACAAAAAAAGAAGAATAGAAGGGAATTATTTTCTGCGGTGACAGGATGTGCGACCTGTCGGCTCCGTGGAAAACGAAGAACTGGAGAGGGACAGTTGGGAAAGGCGGTAAGGCAGCACGCAGGCATTGTGGGATGCTCCCAAAAGCTTTCCTATTGGACACTGAGGAGCGTTCCCGCGCAGGCTCCGTCGATACCGACGATACCCATATGTGAAGACTACATTCCTGCTTGTTCCTGGAGATAGCGGGTCCGCTCAGACCTGCAAGCACCACACCGAGAACTGGCGCCACTTGAAGGCATACACCCGCCTGGTCAGCCACCATGCTGTGAGGGAGAGAGACCTCAGATTGGAGTGAAGCAGAAGAACCCCCTCCTGTGTCAGCAGCCCTGGCAAGTTCACTAGAGGAACCGGGGGCCAAGTCGAGAGGCGGAGTAACAGAAGGAACCACAGTAGCCTGGGCCACTTCGGAACCACAAGGATCACCGAGGCTCTGTCCCACTGAACCTTGAGAAGGGTCAGAACAATGAGCGGCGTTGGGGGGAAGGCATATAGCAGGCCGGTTGCCCAAGAAAGGAGGAAGGCGTCGGGAGCCATCCTGCCCGGGTGCGGGAGGGGGCCACAGAACTGGGGGAGCTGCATGTTTGCAGGGCTGGCAGAGGTCCAGGTCTGGAGTCCCAACGCTGGAAGAGTCGCTGTGCCGTCCGGGGACACAGGCACCAGTCAAGTGGCTGGAGGACCCTGCTTAACTGGTCCGCCAAGGCGTTATCCTGGCCTGGGAGTTAGGTGGCTCGGAGGGTGCTGCCCAGGCTCAGTACAAAAGAGCACAGAGCCATCGCCTCCAGGCAGAGGCTATAAGAGCCAGTGCCCCCTTGTTTTTTCACGTAGAACATCGTGACCTGGTTGTCCGTCTGGACAAGGACCGCTCAGTGCTGCAAGCGGTGCCCGAAGGCCCTGAGCGCAAGGAGGACGGCTCGGAGCTCCGGCAGATTGATCTGTTGCATTGCCTCCTCAGGGGAGCAAGTCCCTTGTGTGCGCAGTTCCTCGCAGTAGGCCCCCCCAGCCCGAACAGAGAGGCGTCCCTTGTCATGACCACCTGATGCATCAGGGTCTGCAAGGGCATGCCTCGCAGTAGGTTCCGTGCATCCTGCCACCAGGTCAGGGACTCCGCTAGGCAGGGTGTGACAGAGACAGGGTTTCAAAGACGGCCTGTCGCTTAGATCCACTGTGCACAGAGGCACCACTATGCCGCCTGCATGTTGAGGTGGGCGAGGGGGATGACATGGACCGTGGAGGCCATGTGGCCGAGAAGGCGAAACATCGACCTAGCCAAGACCACACTGCGGCATTGCATGTCGGACACCAGGGACAAGAGGCAGTCTGCCCTGTCCTGGGGAAGGAAGGCCATGGCCTGCAGTGTGTCCAAGAGGGCCCCAATGAACTCTAGGGACTGCATCAGAGAGGTGATATTTTGGGTAATTGACCACAAAATCCCAGGTGCTCCAGAAGGTGAATGGTGCGGTCTGTGGCCTGACCAACCTCGGAGGCCATGCCCCCTGTCACAAACCAGTTTAGATACAGATAGACGAAGGTGAGCCGCTGCCACAAAGAGAAATTATACTTACCTGCTAATTGTTCAGTCCCTCACCTCTGGGTAATGCACCTCCTCTCGCAGCATGGAGACTGGGCATGTCAAATTTGTGACACCACTGTACATACCCTGCTGGCACCTCCCACCAGCTTCCAGTGACCTAATGACAAAGCAGACTCAAAGGAGCAATAAATAAGTAGCTATAGTATTAAAAATAACACCTAACTCATAAACTGAACTAAATCCCCATTAAATAAGTGGATAACTCTCCCTCTCCCGTTTGAAGGAAAACAGAACAGAAAGGAAAGAGAGAAGAAAGAATACAGATCATACCTTGCCCGGAGTACAGAAAAAATTTGCTGATTTTCTACTGCTTGGCTGTTGTCACTCCTCCTAACCAAAAAGGATTCTGCGGAAACTGACAACACCCGGGCGGGAATCGGGACTGGAGTTCCTCAAAGAACAACAATTAGCAAGTAAGTCTAATTTCTCTTTCCTTATCGTCCCTCCAGTTCAGTCCCTCACCTCTGGGATGTAACAGGGCAGTAAATTAATGAGAGGGACCTGTCCACCTGGACCGCAAAACTGCAGACCCGAAACAGGCATCTCACACCGCCTGAACATCTAGGCAATAATGTTTACTGAAAGTATGCAAGGAAGACCACGTGGCTGCTCTGCAAATCTTCAGAGGAACCAAGCTATGTTCTGCCCATGAAGTTGCTTGTGCCCTAGTAGAATGAGCCCGCAGCCCCAAGGGCAACTGACGACCTTGCAAGATATATGCTGACGCTATTGCTTCACAGACCCATCAGGAAATTGAAGCTTTGGCCGCCGCTTCACCCTTACACGGACCTCCAAAGAGCAAGAACAAACACTCAGATTTGCGGAAGGACGCCGAGACCTTCAAGTATCATTGAAGAATCCTCTTTATATCTAACAAACGCAAACTACGGTCTGATGCGTTCTCATCTGAGAAACGCAATACTGGGAAAGATGCCGACTGATTTACATGAAATGGCAAAACTACCTTTGGCAGAAAAGACAGAACGGGACGCAACACCACTTTTTCCCTAAAAAAAAAAGTCAGAAACGGTTCCCAACAGGACAAAGTCTGCAACTCCGAGATTCGACGTGCAGAGCAAATGGCTACAAAAAATACTGTCTTCAAAGTCAAATCCTTTAGCAAAGCCTGATGCAAAGGTTCAAAGGGTTCCCTTGTCAAAGCCCCTAAAACCAGGTTGAGATCCCACGGAGGAGAAACCATCCTGCGCAAAGGATGTAGACGGGAAAACGCTCTCAAGAAACGTACCACATCGGCATGGGCACCCAAGGTGACTCCTTGAACTTTACCTAGATAACAAGAGATAGCTGCCAGCTGTACTCTTAACGAACTGGCTGCCAATCCCTTATCAAAACCGCCTTGCAAGGAACTCAACACCAACGGAACTGACACAGTGGCCGGCCAAACTGGACGTCGCTCACTCCAGTCCTCAAAAATAGCACAGTTACTTACCTGTAACAGGTGATCTCTGGGAACAGCAGGAATAAGTCTTCACATATGGGTACGTCGGTACCGACGGAGTCTGCGCGGGAACGCTCCCCAGCGTCCAATCAGAACGCTTTTGGAAGCATCCCAACATGCCTGCGTGCTGCCTTCCCACCTTTCCCAACTGCCTCTCCTCATTTAAGTTTTAAAGCTGAGACAAAGAGAGAGAGAGAGAAAGAGAAAGGGAAAGATAGAGATCTAGAAATGCAACTCCTAGGGGAGGTGGGTGGGTTGTGAAGACTTATTCCTGCTGTTCCCAGAGATCACCTGTTACAGGTAAGTAACTGTGCTATCTCCAGGAACAAGCAGGAATGAGTCTTCACATATGGGAACTCCCAAGCTCAGATGCCCAGAGGGAGTCCTAGCATGTTGCAAGTGTAGAACGAGCCATGCTATTGCTTAAGACCTCAGGCATCCTAGGGATGGAGGGTAGGAGTTGAAAACAGAGAGGTGCTGTGGAACAGCTGGTTAGAACAGGGTTTCTAAAGAGAAAGAGCCTGTATAGAGGGTATTTTGTAGTAAAATATTGTAATCTGGGCCTCCCTTGTTGACCTTGCACAAGTCCACTGAGGTACATATGGATCTGTTAGAAGAGCCAGTGAATGTGCTGAAGGGGTACCTCACTGAGAAGTAGAGGTAGTAAAAGTAGAGAAAAACAGTGGAGGTCAGAACCCTTCAGGGTGAGAAATAGCCCCAGGGGAAAGACTGGGGTAGTATAACAGGTAGAGCTTCAGCGGAGACGCAGAAGGTAGCATTAAAGAAAGCTTAAGCTGATCAGGTCCAAAAATAGTATAAATTTAGGACCAAAAGAAAAAATGAGTCTGACCTAACTGGACTGGGAATGGAATCAGTCCATGTAGGGAGGAAAGGGTATGGAGACCCTTTTATCTGATAAGAAAGTAAGGACAGACTCAGGAGCGCTAAGCTCTAGATTGACTGAAGCTCCACAATGTCTTTCCTAAATGGGGTCAATTAGGAAAGAAGGAAGGTACATGAAGAGCTTCGGGAGTACCTAATCTATATGGCAGGAAAAATTTTGTTAATCACCACAGAAGTGTAGCCCCCTAAGTATGCTGGCATAGCATTGATAGGCGTAGTGCCCATCTGTCAGGATCATAGAGGAATGTAAGGACATCTGAACCTAACAGAACAGATAGATAAGTATATGGATACATATCTATCTAAAAATATATCTCAGTAGATCTATAAATATATCTATGTATATATACATATATATATTGAATATATACACATATATGGTATATATGCATATATCTACAGGAGATATGTATGGGCAGAAGATACACAGATAGATATAGATGAATATCTATATCTATCTATCTATCTATCTATATGAATATGTAGACCTATAGACACATATCTCCAGGTATGCGGGAGGAGAAATGTCTATAGAAGTTGATCCCCCCTAGGAGGAAGATTCATCTAACAGCAAGAAGGTTAATACCTGCTTGAATAGATATACAGAGAATTCTCTCTTCCTGGTTATGATTGGCAGAGTCAGAGGAGAGGTCTCCCTGACAAGAAGTAGTCTGGATTCTTTTTAGAATGTGAGCTTTTGAATAACCAGGATGGCCTACGTAAAAAAGGCAGAGGATAACTTCAGTCTGTAGGCAGGAAGACCAGATTTCTCCAGAATTGCCATATGGAGAATGGATAGAGGACGCCACTGGAGGAAGATACCCTAGTGACTTGCCTATGAGGGCAAGAGGGGTATTGGGCATTCTCTAACTGCCAGTGAAGAATATTATCTCTGACGAGAAGACCAAAAGAAATATGGGCCAAGCCAGGGCATTGGCCCTTCTTTAGGTTGTCACGTAATGAAAGGCCTGAGACTGATGTCTCAAAGAGATTTAAGATGAGATGGTAAGGGTAGGAATACCTACCAGTCATGGAAACATGACTGGGGGAATCCTGTTAACCATCTGGGGTTATCTGCTAGGCAAGATACTAATGCTCTCTAGCAAGGGCCCATAGTGCAAAGCTACTCTGTAGAGTTGCAGAGAGCATGCTGCAGGTTGGTTAGAAGAAAAAGTGGCTGTGGGAAGCCAGCAGGTAACCAACTATTCTGCCAAGGACAAGGGGACGAAGAATAGAAGTTAATCAACCAGGCTGTGATAAGAGGGTTTCCCAAACGAGGTTGGTAACCTGTTTGGGACCTAGCACTGAGGCTAGAAGGATTGCTAGTGGAGGAGAATCTCTGGTTGCATGGTAAACAGAACCAGTGGCTTAACCACTAGGAATTGCTGTATCTGCAGCAACGTACCAGGGCAGCGGAGAACATTTCTCTTTTCTCTCCCTCTTTTAGATTGGGAAAAAGAAACAGACCTGGTAGGATTTCCTATTGACTGATGGGCTGCCCTAAGGTAACAAGGGGGGGGGAGACAACTCCAGAAGGGAGAATCCCCCGGTAGAACAGGTAGAGGACCATAGGAGCTTACCAGTGTAAAAGGGGTCCCTCTTACAAACCAAATGTTATAGTAAGAGGGAGGTAAGATAGCGTTGAAAGAGACTGACTATGGAGGAAGTCTCTAATTGGTGAGATGATACTTGCCAGTACAGGGAAAAACAACTGTCTATTAATAGTTGTTAGTTCTCTTTCCTCCAAGAGGAAGAGGAAAACCCTGTTAAGTATGGGCATGATCATCAGAAAGACTCTTAAGTTAAAGAAAAGATGTCTCATGAAGAGATATCCAAGAAGGTTAGAATAAATGTAGTGCAGATACTGCAAATGAAAAGAAGCAGACTGCTACTGTCACCACCAACCAAGAGGGGCAATGATCTATTTGAAACCCTGCGACTGCTGGGTTTGTTGACCCTGTTGAGGTTGTGGATTCTTGACCCTGTGGAGGTTTGGGAACATCTGTATGATGGGCAGAAGATGGATAAAATCTTCCCCTAGGGGAAGAAATTTTGGCAGGACCTTTCCTACTAACTGGGAAAGGAGAAGGCGTAGAACAGCCTCTGGAAACAGGACAGTCAGTTGTTAACTGAGCAACCTGGAATAAAGACTCCTTGTTAAAGAGATTTTCTCCAGTGCAAGGAGTATTTCCCAGTCTAACTTGTGCCCATTTGTCCAAGTCTGAAGCTTGGAGCCAGGCTTTACGTCGTGCTCCTATAGCTATAGCAGAAGTCCTGCTAACAGACTCAAAGGAGTCTAGGGAAGCACGAGTAAGAAACCTAGAGATATGAGCATGACTAACCAGTGAGGAATAGTCTGCAGTCTTGGGCTCTTGAAGAAAAGGAGTCAAAAGATGTAATTTCTTTGTGACCTCCTCAAGAGATAAACCCATCTAAAAAATATATGAGAGAATTCTTGCTGAAAGCATGGATGCCTGGTGTTGGTACCAGCCTGGTGTCGGTACCAAGGCGAGTCGGTACCCAGTCCTCCAGACTGGAGATCGATTCCAGACTAAGCATCGAAGGAAGCGAGTCTATCGATGCACGTCTGGAGGGTACCGACGTCGGTACTAGTATCGGTGCCGGTACCGATACTGGAAGGTCGGTCTGGAGCGTATCCACCGGCCCCGTAGGTACCGAGGATGCCAGACGACGATCCTTGGTGAGGAATGTTTCATCCAACACCATTGCTGATGCCGGGGTATCGGTACCGCTCGAAGCGGATGCCACCACCGGGTATGGCTCAGGTATGTTCTGTGAGGGGGGAACCTCAGGAACAACCTGAAACCCCACACAGGCTTTGGAGGCCGAAGACTCCCACCAGGGTTTTGAAGCCAGTGGATTCTCGAGGGCAAGGCCGTAGGCATCTTTATGCTGTGCATGAGAACTGCCGCTCGAGGACTGGCTAGTCTTAACAGACTGTTTTTGGGTTACCTGATCCTGTGTAGAAGATATGGTCGGTACCCAGAAGTTGTATGGGGACCGCATGTCGAGGGGAACTCGATGTTGAAAACTTCTTCCCACAATACTATTGCCCGAGGGCTCCGGAGGAAAATGGTCAGGACCCAAGCAGGTTAGACACCAATTGTGAGTGTCTAAAAATAAGGTAGTACCGCCACAGTTTGTACAGTTCTTGGAGAGAGTGGCTAGCAGTTCCATGAAGGAAAATGGAGAGGCCTAACAGGCCTGAGAAACCGTGAGACACTAAGGAGAAAAAATATTCCTTAAAAAGGAAAAATTTTACAAGAAAAGAAAAAAAGAAACACCGGTGCTACCGGTGGCGTCGGGGAAGGCAGCCGCGACCACAAGAAAAATAAAAAATAAAAGAAGAATTTTCTGCGGTGACTGGAGGACGTCCTGCCGGCTCCATGGAAAAACGAAAACTGAGGAGAGGCAGTTGGGAAACGCGGGAAGGCAGCACGCAGGCGTTCTGGGATGCTTCCAAAAGCGTTCCGTTTGGACGCTGGGGAGCGTTCCCGCGCAGACTCCGCCGGTACCGACGAACCTATATGTGAAGACTCATTCCTGCTTGTTCCTGGAGATACGCCATACGCATATATATGCCAAGGAAGTCGACCTCTTTCTGGCCAAAGGTAAGGTGGCAATAACTGCACTGGAATAACCTCTCTTCCTTAACCTTGTCCTTTCAAGGGCCAAGCTGTAAGCGAGAATCGATCTACCTGAGGCATTCTCAGAGGCCCCCGAATCAGAAGATCTTCTCGTGTCAGCATCCGCCATGGCATCCCGGTCGAGAAGACGCATCAGATTGGCATACCACGGCTGATGAGGAAAATCTGGAGCCACTAAGACTACTCTCCCCTGATGGGCCTCGATGCGCTGAATCACTCGCCCTATGAAAGCTCAAGGAGGGAAAATATAGAGGAGACCGTGAGTGGGCCATTGCTTTAGTAAGGCATCTAGACCGTCCGACATCCTTTCTCGCCTTCTGTTGTAAAAGCAATTTGCCTTGGCCGACCGAAAGGTTGCCATGAGATCCATTATCAGAGATAAGAACATAAGATATGCCATACTGGGTCAGACCAAGGTCCATCAAGCCCAGTATCCTGTTTCCAACAGTGGCCAATCTAGGTCATACGTACCTAGCAGTTTCCCCAAAGACACAGGTTCCGCAATTCTTGTACTGGGTCAAGCATTGATATCCTGGATCCCTTCTTAATAATGGTTTATGGACCTTTCCTCCAGGAACTTGTCCAAACCTTTTTTAAACCCAGCTACACTAACAGCCTTTACTACATCCTCCGGTAACAAATTCCAGAGTTTGATTACACGTTGAGTGAAAAAATATTTTCTTTTATTAGTCTTAAATAGTTTACCCTGTAGCTTCATTGCATGTCTCCTAGTCTTTCTATATTCTGATAATGTAAACAATCGATCTACGTTTACCCGTTCCACTCCATTCATTAATTTATAGACTTCTATCATATCTCCCCTCAGACGTCTCTTTTCCAGGTTAAAGAGCCCTAACCTTTTTAGCCTTTCTTCATAGGAGTATCCTTCCATCCCTTTATCATTTTGGTGGCTCTTCTCTAAACCTTTTCTAATAACGCTATATCCTTTTTAAGATACGGTGACCAGAATTGCCAAACCTTTTCTCCCCAAGGCAAGGGACATCTAGCAGTTTCTCCTGGACCTACGCCTGTCAGCGGGCTCTGATGCCAGCAGCCGCCACCTGGGTGAAGGACTCAAAGCCGTCATATGCTGCCCATGAGAGGTACTTAGAACACTCTCCAACGAACTTTGAGAGGGCCTGGAAACAGCAGAGGTGGTCTCCGTCAAGGCCTGCTTCAAAGCCTCTGAGCTCCTTAGTGAGGTCATGGAGGAACATCCTAATGTACAATTGGTAAACCTGAATGCGGCATGCCAGCATGGGCCCTGGTAAGCCTTGCATACGAGGATGTCAAGAGTACAAGACACTCTGCACGGTGGGACTGAATAATGAGTCTTCGGGCTCTTCTGCTTCTGCATGGTCGATTCGACCACTATAGAGGTGTGGAGAAGCTGGGCTTTCCGAAATCCCGGTCCCCGCTGGACTCTATTCATAGCATACAGGCCCTTGCTAACAATAGGGATGGAAGCCAGGGTCTCCCACATGTGGAGGAGAAGCCAGTTGAGAATGGAGGGAACCAGGACCATGAGAGTCTTCTTCGGGAAGCCTCATTTTGAAGGAAATCGAACTCCTCTGCGCGGGGCTCTTCCTCCAACTCTGGTGAGCGCCAGGGTCGCACCATACCCCGGACAACTCCAAGAAGGAGATGTCTTTTGGGAGGGGACCACCACCTCTGGGTCAGTGGAGAGGGATCCGAGGGAAGATTCTGGTGGGACCGGGTTTCTGGGGAGGTGTCCCCGTCAGATTCCAAGTCCAAGTAGTCCATGGAGGACTCGGGGTCGGGCAGACCAAGAAGGGTCGGTGACCCGCACCGGGCTCCCGAGGCCGAAGCCTGCCCAGAGCCAGAGGTGTTTGCCCACGAAGATCTCACGCCTGAGGACCGGGACGGAGATAGAGACCCTCGTGAGGCCTCTGGCTCTCGGAGGTCACTGCGGCAGCCCGGGGGAGTCCTCGAAGTTGAGGGCCCTGCGGTCTTGAAGCGTGTGCTGGCGGGGCCTGGTACCAGCACCTGCTGAGCAGTGAGGAACGCAGAAACGCTGCGTCCCAAAGCCAGCATTTGGACCTGCCACTCTTGAGTGGGGCCCTGCGACACTGATGCCAGGGTGACTGGGTCAGGTGTCGAGGAGGAGAGGGGGTCCTCGCCGGGATGACCCTTGGTAGAATGGGCTCCATCGCCAGAGGCCTCCATATAGGTTCAAGCTACCTTTCTGGGCCGTTCCCTCTCCAACTGGGATCTGCCGAGGGGGGCTGACAGACCAGGCACGTGACCGCTCACGCTTGCCTGGCGCCCCGAGTGCCCTCGTGGCCTTCTTCTTCTGCTCGCGCTCAAGCGACCCTTGGTCGGAGTGCCGCTGGGCCTGAGGAGTCTTAGGGGACTCCAGGGGTTGCGGGACTGCGGAGCAGGAGGCTACCAGGGCTGTCTTATGGAACAGATCCATCCAGCTTCTGCTTACAACTCTAGATAGCCTTGGAGGATATCTTCTTGCAGAGGGAGCACTGCTCCGGATCATGGTCAGCTCCTGGGCATCTGAGACAACAGTCATGGGTGTCCGTGAGCAACATGTTCTTAGAACACCTATCACATTCTTTAAAACCGGAGGCCATTGGGACATAAAGGACTCTGGCGAGGTTGAAGATCCTCGACGTGGCCAGACATAAAGGACTCTGGCGAGGTTGAAGATCCTCGACGTGGCCAGCGGTTAAAAAGGGCGTGAAAGTGTGTGGAGAAAAAGAAGGGCAAAAAAAGAATCCCAAGACAGAGAGCCTAAGCAGTGGAGCTCGGGATGGCAGAAAGAGGACTGGCGAAGGCCAGAAAGGCAAAAACAGAGTTAGAATTTGAGAAACATTTTCCGGGGAAGAGACTCACGTCCGAAGGGCTCTGCGGAAAAAGGGAGACTAAGTAAGATGGCACCCTTGGGCAGGAAGGTAACCACGCATGCGTGGTGGCATTACCAAAGGCTTTCTTTGAAAGCTGGGGAAAAGCTCTGCATGGGCTCCATGGGTGCCAACATCACCTATATGTGAGGACAGACTTCCTGCTTGTTCCTGAAGAAAGGAAGAACTTAATGAACGAAAGACCTAGAAGATTTAACAGGAAGAATAAAAGATGTGGCAATGGCAGAAGGCAGAGGAAAAACACCCTCAGAACTCAAAATGAGAAGACTACTTTAGCAGTGAAAAAATGGTAGTGTCTCTCAGTCTGTGGGACTTGCACATCCATAAAGTTCCAAAAACTTCCAGGAGCTGGGAATTGGTTCCCACGCAGGGCTCTGATGATGATATTACTCATATGCGAGGACATTAGCCTGTTTATCCACAGGAAAAGCAACTACACCAAGGCTTGCAAAATTTCAGTCTTAAATGGTAGAACTGGATAGAACCTAGATGTCTAAAAGTCTGTACATAGTATCCACTGCTAGCCCCAGGCAAAGGAGACAACGCCTAAGTTGGGGAGCCACACTCAGGAAGCCACTGTTACAAATGTGGAGGCCCAACATACACAAAAAGTGGTCACAGTTATGTTGGGAACCCAGGCAGAGATGCTTCACCTAGAGCCGACTCATTGCCGTGTCCCTACTGCTAGGAAAAGAAATGAGGGAAGAGGAAAATGCCAGTGCCTGAAAGAGTTGAAGCAGCAGAATAAGTGGGGAAAGCAAAAATAGGTGATAGTACCTGGGAGGAAGGAGGAGGAAGTCAAGAAAATAAAAAACTAAAAACGAAAGGTAGCAATAAAAAAAATAAATAAAAAAAATACATGAAGACACTAAAGTGAAAATAAGGAAAAATAAGTAAGTAAACAAAAAATTTGGCTAGCATATATGAGTGCCTGTCACTAAAGCTCTGTGACTGGTTAATATGCAGCAACCAGCAGTAAGAACACTAATGTGCAGGCATGCCAACCATCCACGCATGTTAAAAATGCATGTTCAATTGGTCATAGTGTGATGGGATGGGGAATGAGCAGTGTGAACACACAGCACATTACTGCTAGTACTAGGGTAATTACCATGCATGCATTAGCAAAGTGGCTTTCAACGTGAGTTCACCTAACACCTCTGTGGGAGTCATTAAGTGAACCTGCCTCATTGGAATACAAGTCAGCATTTACATCTAAGCGTTAACTGCAGGGACATGCTGATCATGCCCCCGACACCTAACGCAGAGGCACTTAACGTGTTTTGCATGTTAGGTGCGAAACCTTAGCAGACTTTTTGTAAAAGGACCCCTTAAGTATTTTCTTTGCCTTGCCTAATAGAATGAGAAATAATGAAATCTTACGCAGTATTTTGCCTTTGACTTTTGTTGACAAGTTTTTGTTGGCTGTAACCACCTTGGCCAATTGCTTATTTCTTTTTTCTTTCATACGCTCCTTTATATCTTCTAAACTGTCCTGGAAGGACTTCTTAAAGCACCTTTCAGTAACCATCTTCTGATAGTTCTTTACTCTGAAAATAAAAAAAAAAATTAAAAATTAAATGCTACTGCAATATACCTTTCAAGCACATTTTAACAATTCAGTTTCGGCTGAGTGAAAACTGAAAATACATGGTTGCTAAAGGTTAATGCACACTAATGTCCTTTAGCATGTTAAGTACTGCTGTGTTCAATTTTGATCTTATGGCCGCAGCAGCATCTAACACACGCTAACAGACATTACCATGTTTCAGCCTTTAGTAAACATCCCCCTTAATTAAATTATTTTCTTGTGTAAAATGCAAACCCTGCATTTTAATTAAGTTAAAATAATCACCTTACTGAGCAGGCTAGATGGACCATGTTGGTCTATATTTGCCAACATTTACTATGTTACTATCTTAGGTCAGGGCTCAACAAATCAAGCATCAGGTATTCGTGGCGACCAGAAATCTGCACCTGGCATTTTCTTGCCCCCTGGATGGCTGTGATCGCAGCAAAGACCCCTTATGTCTGCTTGTGGGGATCCCATCTCTCGCATGCAGAAGAACAAGAACATGATAGCAGCAAAGATCCCTTTTATCTCCCACAGGCAAATCAGAAGGCTGTGACTGCAGGTTTGAGGTCTCTGCAAGCAACCAGCTGCCATCATCTACTGCAGGCACACCTGAAGGATGCAGCTGTGATTGCAGCCTGCCCAAAAAAAAAGGTTGGGGGAAGAGGGAAGAATGAGGTAGAAAAAGCTGCAAAAATTTAAAGAGGCAGTGGAAAGAGTAAGATCATGGGGAATGGAGTGCAAGGGGGGTGCAAGTGCTAGGGGGAGGGGAGAGGGAGAAAGGAGAGAGTCTAGAAGGGGAACAGAGTTAAGGGGGCAGTAAGAGAGGGGCTGGAGGAGGGAGGGAAAAGTGCAAGGTGCTGGAAGTTAAAAAGAGATGAATTCATGTGGACAAAATGGCACAATGAACATGCACCAGAAGAAACAGGCACTCCAGCTCCCCACCTGGGCACCACACACATGTACCACAGCCCTGCACACCACTGCTGCATCACACACATACTCGCTATCTGGAGGTGGCTGACTTGATTGCAGGGGTAGGTGTGGGGGAATAGAGGTGGGAGGAGGGGCTGACTAGCTGGCTGGCTTTCAGGAGATAGGAGCTGGGGGGTGGCTGACTTAACGGATGAGAGAGACTGGGTGACAAGGAGGGTGAAGAAAGTGCAAGACTAGGTGACAGGAAGTGGGAAGGAAGATGGATTGTGAAACTGGATGACAACAGGATAACCAGACAGGTATGGTGGTTGTTGGCTGTGTATTCTCCCATTGGCCTGATTTACTAAGCTCTGAAGACAAATTGGGGGGAAGAGGGGGTGGAATGAGGAGATTACAGTCACTGGCTCCTAATATTTTGGCCTGCCTCCTAAATCCAAACAAAACTTGTCAAGGCCTGACTTATGTAAGTTATTTTGTATTCCTTTTTACAAGAAAATAATACAATTTGTCATAGTTCAAGAAAGTGATATTACCAGATGATGTCCTTTCCTTGAATCCTACTAGACCAGTCCAGCTATTTGAAAAAATGCTGAGGATGTTTTATCTTTGCAAAATTTAGTGTCTGATTTGTAAACTAAAGCTAATTGTTTGGAAGGAGACGCAAAAATTGAGCAATCTGACAATGCTTCTAGGTGTAATTTAAGACTTATCAATTTTCCTAAATCCATACCTGTATCTGCTAAGGGTATGTTTTAAGTCTTACTTATCAGAAGTGTTAGAAGCTCTGAGGGAGTTGACGCCTCATAATGTTTTTCAAAAAGAGGAATGTCTTTTTCAGAGGCTTAAAAGTTCAGATTTTCCTGGACTTGTCTAGGGAGACTCCACGAAGGGAATTTCTTCTACTCTTCTCCGGTGCGTAGCAGTTGGGGGCTTTTAAGTTTCCATGCAAGGGCATGGTAAAATATCAGTCTTATAACTATATTTTTTATAAGCCTTCCCAATCGCTCGCCTTCCTTAACACTCATAGGCCTGTGGATCCAGGCTCTTCTCCTTCTGGCTCTCTGTGATTTGGTTAGGGCTGGTTGTTTGGGCCTATTGATTTTCTTTATATGTATGCATCTTTATCTTCCTTTTGTGTCTTGGTTCTCTATCGATACTGTGGGCTACAGAAGGGACAGTATATATCCTGGTTTTTTTCCTTTTAAATTTGTATGTATTATGTACATTTGTATTCAGTCTGGTCCCTTATTTCTGTAAAACGAATAAATATAAAATTAAAAATACTAAAAAACAAAACAAAACAAAAACGAACCAGTCCAGACAAGTGGGCTGTGACCTCCCCCCAGCAGATTTGGAGACATAGGAAACTTCTTCATCCCATATCAGCCAGAACCTCTAGAGCAGCGATGGCGAACCTATGGCACGCGTGCCAGCTGTGGCAGGCGAAGGCCTTGCAGCTGGCACGCGGGAAGGTCCGCAATCAAAATATGCGGCATTAAAAAATAAAAAAATAAAAAGTTGCCGCTGCCGGGGCCGGGGCCGCCGCGGCAGAATCGAGTGTGCCGCGGGGCCCCCCCGCCCAGCAGAGCCTGCCCTCCGTCCCCGGTATCACCTTCTCTCAGCTGCCTCTAGTCAAACGCGCCTGCTTTCAGAGCGCGAGTGGAGTTTCTTCCTCGCTGCTCTGTTATGCCCGCGGGGGCTGATGGGAAGTTCCCATCAGCCCCCGCGGGCTTAACAGAGCAGCGAGGGAGAAACTTCCCTCGCGCTCTGAAAGCCGGCGCGTGTGACTGGAGGCAGCTGAGAGAGGTGATACCGGGGACGGAGGGTAGGCTCTGCTGGGCGGGGGGGGCCCCGCGGCACACTCGATTCTGCCGCGGCGGCCCCGGCCCCGGCAGCGACAGCTTTCTTTGTAAAAAAAATTTCGCTGGGGGGGGGGTGGTTAGGAGTGGTAATGGCTGGGGGGGGGGTTTGGCCGGGTGATGGGCGGGGGGGGGTTAGGAGTGGTAATGGCTGAGGGCGGTTGGGGGGTTAGGACTGGTGATGGGCTGGGGGGGCTAGGACAGGAAATGGGCTGATGGGGGGTTAGGAGTGGTGATGGGCTGGGGGTGTTAGGAGTGGTAATGGGCTGGGGGGGTTAGGAGTGGTAATGGCTGTGGGCTGTTGGGGGGTTAGGACTGGTGATGGGCTGGGGGGGTTAGGAGTGGTAATGGCTGTGGGCTGTTGGGGGGGGCTAGGACTGGTACTGGGCTATGGGGGCTAGGACAGGAAATGGGCTGATGGGGGGGTTAGGAGTGGTGATGGGCTGGGGGAGGTTAGGAGTGGTGATGGGCTATGGGGGGGCTATGGGCTATGGGGGAGCTAAGTCTATATGGGCTGATGGGATTAGGACTGGAAGTGGGTTGATGGGGGCTTAGGACTGGTAATGGGCTATGGGGGGCTAGGACAGGAAATGGGCTGATGGGGAGGGGTTAGGACTTGAGGTGGGCTGTTGGGTGGGGTTAGGACTGGTAATGGGCTATGGGGGTATAGTACAGGAAATGTGATGATGGGGAGGGGTTAGTACTTGATGTGGGCTTTTGGGTGGGGTTAGGACTGGTAATGGGCTATGGGGGGCTAGGACAGGAAATGGGCTGATGGGGAGGGGTTAGGACTTGAGGTGGGCTTTTGGGTGGGGTTAGGACTGGAAATGGGCTGATGGGGGGTTAACACTGGAGGTGGTCTGATGGGGTTAGGACTGGTAATGGGCTATGGGGGGGTTTAGGACTGATAATGGGCTATGGGGGGGCTGGGACAAGAAATGGGCTGATGGGGAGGGGTTAGGACTTGAGGTGGGCTGATGGGGTTAGGACTGGTAATGGGCTGTTGGCTGATGGGGGCTGTCTGGTAATGGGCTATGGGGGGTTAGGACTGATAATGGACTATGGGGGGGCTAGGATAGGAAATGGGCTGATGGGGAGGGGTTAGGACTTGAGGTGGGCTGATGGGGTTAGGACTGGTAATGGACTGTGGGCTGATGGGGGGGTTAGGACTGGCAATGGGCTATGGGGGGCTGACTGGAAATGGGTTGATGGGGGTTAGGACTGGAAGTGGGCTGATGGGGGGGTTAGGACTGGAAGTGGGCTGATGGGGGTTAGGACTGGTAATGGGTTATAGGGGGGGCTTAAACTGAAAATGGGGTGATGGGGGGTTAGGACTGGAAGTGGGTTGATGAGGGGGGCTAGGACTGGTATTGGGTTGGGGGGTTTCTAGGACTGGAAATGGGTTGGGGGGCTGCTAGGACTGGAAATGGGCTGATGCAGGGACTAGAAGGGAATGGATGCTGGGTGAGGCTGGAACTAGAAGGGAGCTGGTGTTGGGGGAGGATTAGAATGGGATGGGGCTGGGAGAGTAAAATGGAGAGGGGAAAAATATTTTGTGTGGGAGGGATAAAAAATCTACAATTGGCCGGGTATTGGGAGAATAAGTGGGGATTGAGGATGGAGGGGTAAATTTTGAGTAGATGAAATAGGAATGAGGAAAGAGCAAAAGGAGAAAGATTAGTATGTTAAAGCAGATGTAGAGAGAGAATGGAAAAAAAAAAACAAGAAGACAGAAGAAAGGACAAATGGACAGCAGATGGAGAGTTAGCAGAAGACACGAAGAAACCAGAAGAAAGTGGCTGGAACAATTGCAACTGAAAAAAAATGCACAAAAGGTAGAAAAATATCTCTTTATTTTGAATTTATTAACTGGAATATGTCAGCTCTGGGAAATGTGCATCATTAATTTTTGCGCTTTGTTTAGTATAAGAGGAAATTAATTTATAGTTTTATTTCTACAGTGTTGTTGTATATTCCAAGTTTGGCTTTTGGGGTTCCCAGTTTAATTATTGTCTTCCTGTTTCTAAATTGTGATTCCTTGTTTGGTGATGGTCTGTTCTGCATGTGTAACTGAGCTGAGGTATTCTGTTTATATAATTCCTATTTGACATTGCCACTTGTTCTTTCCCCAGTAGGTCATGTATTGTTGTTCTCTGAAATGTATTGGTTTAATATTTGCAGTGTTGCCTTTTGATAGTTAGGGTATGGTGCTTTGTGAGTCCTGGTAGTGCTGTTAGGATACGGCGGGTTTGCTATGGGTTCTAAATGGGCAGCGTTTGTAGTAGTTCCTAATGTGACTGGCGGTTGGTACTGGATTATAGTAATGTAGAAACCTTTTAGTCTTTCTTTATCCATATACTCATTAAGAGGCATGTTTACTAAAAGTTAGTGTATGGTAACATTATGCAAATATTTATGCAAATGAGGCACCTTATGCAAATGAGGCTTTAATTGACGTGCTGGCACTTTGAGGAAATTCTTTGGTTTTGTGCGGCAGTTTGGGCACTCGGGCTCAAAAAGGTTAGCCATCACTGCTCTAGAGGAAGCCTTCAGTAATATTTGAATCAAAGCATATGATGAGGAACATGAGAACATGCACAATCTCAGTGAAGGTGACAAGGTTCAACAGAACAATAATCATAAATATGCATAGGAGCAGCACCAACAGAAGGCTTGCCAGAAGGTTATGAGTCAATAGGGCCAATCACAGAGAATAACAGACCAAGCAATTATCCAGGGAGGGTCCTGAATTGGTATAGCAGGACTCAAGGAAAGGACATTATCTGATAAGTAAAGTGTCACCATCCATATCGTTCTGCTAGACCAGTCCAGATAAATGGAACATACCAAAGCTATACCACCACTGAGCCAAAGGCTGTGTCCACCCGAATTTGGACATCCAAGAGGTAGTACTTTACAAAAGTGGAAAGTGATGCCCATGTTACTGCCCGACAACTATCTGATGGAGGGACCAAGCTAAGCTCCGCCCATGAGAATGCTTGCACTGAGTGAAGTGTGCATGTAAACTCTCTGGAACTGGCCAATTCCGCAATAGATACGCAGAGGCAATAGCCCCATTGATCCAGCACCCCAAAGTAGACTTGGTGGGCACATCACCTTTACACAGTCTCACAAACAGCAGAAACAGATAGTCTGACTTATGGAAAGTTAGCAACCTTTAAGTACCGGAGAATCACTCTCTGGATCAGTGCTTCTCATCATGGCACACTGGTATGCCTTTGGAAAGTCTTTGGTGTGCCTTAGGGTGATCGATGGGAGTATGGTTAGACATGGATTCATGAGGGTGTTGTTGGACAGTGTCCCAGAGAAAAGCCCTCTGCTTTCTGAACTGAACTGCCCGCTTAGTACTAGCGCAGGAAATCAGATACCTTTACTCCCCCATCTTGCCTCCCCTGGTATGAGAACAATGCTTCTTTCCTGTGTGTATGTCAGATACAGTTGTGGTCAACATTATTGGCATCCTTGCATTTTAGGTATTTTGTGTACAATATCTTGAAAAATAATTAGAAATATTACAATGTATGTCGGTATATATAAAAAAAAAAAAAAAAAAAAAGATGTCCGTACAACGTAGACATAGTAATTTCTGAGAAAAACCCCCAAAATATTACCTGGACAAGATTAATGGCACCCTTCACTAAGGTGAAATTAGACCTTATCTGCTAATTTTTTTTCTTCGAGTCCCTCCAGTCCAGACTCCTGGGTTATGTGCCAGTTCCAGAAGATGAAGACTGAGCCTACTGACACTTGTGATGTCACAGTATAAGGGAGAGGGACTACCTCCTCCTAAGTCAGTAAACATATGGCAATGCAGAACAGAACAAATTCAAATTCTAAACTATGTACACTCCCCCGAAGGACGGTCTGCTGTGCAACTAGACCCCTACCGGGATATCAACCCCCCCCCCAGTGTAGACTGATACCCTACCGGGCCACTGGGTACTAAGCAAAAACCCACAGGCAAGCCCTGCCCATAACTCTTAGAGGGCAGGTTCTGGACCGAAGGGACTCAAGCAAAGAAACTTAGCAGGTAAGGTCTAATTTCACCTTCCAAATTGTCCCTCCAGTCCAGTCCAGACTCCTGGGATATATCAGAGCAGTATTCAGGAAAGGGAGGCCAGCCTGTAAAACCCACACCCCGAACCATACGACCTCTCGCACCTGCAAGTCAAGATAATGGCATGCAAAAGTAGTAAGCAACGACGACTAGGTAGTCGCCTTACAGATCTCCACCGGAGGCAAGAGACTGAACTCTGCTTAGGAAGAAGCATGGCCCTAGTAGAATGTGCCTGCAGGCAGCTGCCTTTTGTGGAGAAGCTAAAGCAATGACCTCCTTAACCCAGTGCGCGATGGACGCCTTCAATGCTGCCTCTCCCAATCAAGGTCCTCCAAAGAGAAAAAAAAAAGAGGCAGGCAGTCAAACTTCTGGAACGACTCAATACACCTAAGGTATCTGCGAAGCACTCTCCACACATCCAGCTTGCACAACTGCCAATCCGCTGCCTCGGACAGCGCTGACAGAACCACCACCTGGTTCACATGAAAGAGAGAAACCAACTTAGGCAAAAGAGACAGCATTGTGCATAGCACCACTTTCTCTTGAGAAATGAGGAGAAACTGCTCTCAACGGGACAAGGCCTGTAGCTCCGAAATACACCTGGCTGAGCAGATCACTTTCAGGGCGAGACCCTTGAGAATCGCCCCCTCCATGGGCTCGAACAGTTCCTCTGCCAATACAAATAAGACCAGGTTGCGATCCAAGGCTGGAATCAATGCATGTGTGGGTGGACAAAACTGCATCATCACCAACAAGAACCTTGCCCAAATCTAAGTGAGCCACCAAGGAAACCCCCTACACACGCCCTCAATAGCAGGCCAAACGCAGCCACCTGCACTTTCAAGGAACTGAGTGCTAAGCCCTTTTCGACCCTGGTTTGCAGAAAAGCTAGAACCTGCGGGATAGACGCCGAGAGCGCCTGGAAGTCCTGACTCGCACACCAGTCTTCAAGCACTTGCCAGACAGCGTAGTTATTTACCTTTAACAGATGTTCTCCGGGAACAGCAGGAATCAGTCCTCACATATGGACAACGCCGACAGAGCCCATGCAGAGCATTTCCCCAGCTTTCAAAGAAAACCTTTGGGAATGCTACCATACCTGCGTGGTTCCCTTTCCGCCCTAGAGTGCCATCTTGCTAAATTAGATAACATAGCTAAGATGGCAGTAAAATAAGGTAATGTATAGAGGCAACTCCCAGGGGAGGAGAGAGGGTTGTGAGGACTGATTCCGGTTGTTCCCAGAGAGCACCTGTTATAGGTGAGCAACTCTTTCTCCAGGAACAAGCAGGATGTCAGCCTCATATATGGGACCCCTAGCTCCAGGCTGTCGAAGACCGAACCAGGACAGCACCAATGGCAACCAATCAGGTAGCCGTGATTTGCAGAAGGGTTCCCAGCTGAGAGACTCTGCGAGACCCTAGCGTCCAGCAACACTACTACTCTAGTAGCCTGAACACAAAAGGGTCGGAGAGCAGGAATTGTCTACACCCTGAAAATATTACGGAGTATCGCCTAGCCAAAGGCGCTGTCCTTGTAGGACTCGCTCTCCAGGCAGTGGTGAGCTGCAAACATATGAATCGAAGACCATGTAGTGGCCTTGCAAATCTCCGTCACCAGCACTGAGTGAAAGTTGGCCACCGATGTGGCCATCACACTGACATGATGTGCTGTGATCCGGTGCTCAAGGGAGAGGCCCGCTCGCTCATAGGCGAGGGCAATGCAGTCCGCCACTCAAAGTGGACAAAGTTTGCTTAGACACAGGAAGCCCGAGTATACTGGGGTCGTAGCACACGAAAAGCTAAGGAGCTTTGCAATAGGCCTGAGTCTGCTGTAAGTAAAAGGTCAGGGCCCGTTTGCAGTTCAGCGTATGAAAGATGAGTTCCTCCCTGCCGGCATGAGGCCGTGGAATCAAGGTGGGGAGGACTACCTTTTGAGATGAAAAGGAGATACCACCTTCAGGAGGAATTTGGGGTGTGTGCTGAGCACCACCCTGTTCTTATAGAACCTCATATATGGTGGGTCCTTCACCAGGGCCTGGAGCTTGCTCACTCTTCAAGCGGACATAAGGGCCCTCCAAGAAAGCCACTTGCCACGATAGGTACCTTAGGTGGCAAGTGGCAGGGACTCGAACGGTGGTCTGGTGAGCTGGGAGAGCACCACACTGAGGTCCCATTCCACCGCCAGAGGGCAAAGAGGGAGCTTGGACAGAAAAAGGCCCTGGAGGAACCTAGAGACCAGGGGCTGGCTGGAAAAGGTTTCCCCTCAATGGGGTGATGGTGAGCGGTTATGGCGCTCAGGTGCACCCGTACCGAGTTATATTTCAGCCCAGTGCGCGATAAGTGCAGCAGGTACTATAGAATGAGCTGCAGATGGCAGGAGAAGGGATTCGCCCCTCGGTCCACACACCAAAGAACCTCCTCCACACACCAAAGAACCTCCTCCTATGCCAGCAGGATCTCGACCTCTACTGGAAGACTGAAAGGGGGCCAAGGCTACCCTTTCAGTACCCACGCCGTTAGCATCAGGGACCCCACATTGGGGGAGCAGGAGTGAGGCCCCCCTCCCGGTCCAGTGGAACTGGGAATGCCACAGGGTGAACCAGGGAGCGATCGGTATTACTGATGCTCTGTCACTCTAAACTTTGAAGAGGGTCCTGGCTACCGGGGGGAGGGGGGGGAAAATAGGGGTCGGCGGAAACGCATAGAGTAGGCCTCGGTCCACAAGATTAGGAAGGCATCCGCTGCCACTCTCTCCGGGTGTGGCTGACAGGAGCAGAAGCAGGTCAGCTGCGTGTTGTCTGGAGAGGCAAACAAGTTCATCATGGGCCTGCCCCAGAGGTTGAAGAGCTGTTTTGCCACCCTGGGGTGCAAGCGCCACTCATGTGGCCGAAGGACTCTGCTCAGCCTGTATGTTAAGCAATTGTCCTGGCCCGGGAGATATACCGCACGCAGCAGCATGCTGTGGCACACCATAAAGGAGAAAGGAGCCACCGCCTCCCGGCAGAGAGAGTACAAGCCTGAGCTCCCCTGCTTGTTGATGTTAAACATGACAAACTGGATCAACACTGGCAGATGCCGTAGGCAGTAGCGGAAGGCTCGTAGAGACAGAAAGATTGCCCGGAATTCTAGGAGATTGATCTGTAGGAGGAACTCCTCCGGAGACAAACTGCCTTATGTGCATAGGCCATCGCAGTGTGCTCCTCAACCCAGGAGGGAGGCATCTCTGTTCAGGGTCACTTGCGGTGTGGGTGCCTGGAAGGGCAGTCCTGCCCATAGGTGGTACAAATTCTGCCACCAGTTTAGTGAGGCCGCCAGTCGGCTGGTGACCTTGACCCTATCACTCAGTCTGAATGTGGTCTGAGTCCACTGTGAGCACAGGCAGGCGGGCTGAGGGGGTGACGTGGATCGTTGAGGCCATGTGGCCCAGGAGACGGAAGTGATGACGTTCCGGGACTGTCCTGCTGCAATGCACCATCTTTGCCAGGTGCTGGAGGTGTGCTGCCCTTTCTCTTGGGAGGACCGCTCTTGCCTGTAGCATATCCATGTGTGCCCCTATAAACTCTAGGCCTTGGGCCAGGAAGAGATGGGATTTTGGGTAGTTGATGACAAACCCCAGGTGCTGCAGGAGGCAGGTTGCCCAACCTGAGGCCTGGCTGGCTTCAATGGCCGTAGTGCCTCTGAGGAGTCGGTCATCCAGATAGGGGAAGACAAAGGCCCCTTGTAGGTGCAGATAAGAACATAAGAACATAAGATATGCCATATTGGGTCAGACCAAGATGCATCAAGCCCAGTATCCTGTTTCCAACATTAGCCAATCTAGGTCATAAGTACCTAGCAGTTTCCCCAAAAGACACAGGTTCCACAATGCTTGTATAGGGTCAGGCAGTGATATCCTGGGTTCCTTTAATAATTGTTTATGGACCTTTCCTCCAGAAACTTGTCCAAACCTTTTTTAAATCCAGCTACACTAACAGCTTTTACTACATCCTCTCTTATCCTTTCTTCTTCCAGAATCTGATTACACATTGAGTAAAAAAATATTGTCTCTTAAATAGGCTACCCTGTAGCATTGCATGTCCCCTAGTCTTTCTATATTCTGATAATGCAAACAATCGATCTACGTTTACCCGTTCCACTCCATTCATTAATTTATAGACCTCTATCTTATCTCCCCCTCAGCTGTCTCTTTTCCAGGTTGAAGAGTTCTAACCTTTTTAGCCTCTCTTCATAGGGGTATCCTTCCATCCCCCTGTACCATTTTGGTGGCTCTTCTCTGTACCTTTTCTAATAACGCTATATCCTTTTTAAGATACGGCAACCAGAACTGCACATAATATTCAAGGTGCGGTCGCACCATTGAACGACAGAGGCATTATAATATCCTTTCTTCTTCTAGGACTAATTATTCAGCATGTCGTGTAATCAGTGCAATAACTGTGGTACATTCATTCCAAGACGAATCATTTGGAACTTAAGAGCTTGTCCTCTGTTCTTCAGGTCAGCTGCCATGCATAAAGAACTGACTCTACTAAGGGAAGACCTAGCTGCCAAGCATAAAAAGGTGACCCTACTGAGGGAGGAACTGGCTGCAATGAAGCGCACCTCTTCTAGGATACAAACCGAACAACGTCCACCACCGCTCCCACAAAGAATCAAACACCCCAGGGACAAATGGATCACAGTGGGTTCTGGTAGATTGCGACCTGTAACATACAGACATCCTATGCATCAATATATATCCCTGCATAATGCGTCCTCTGCCTTGCCTAATGAGGACGAGGAACTAAGGGACAAATTGGCTGCAATGAAACGCACCTCTTCTAAGATACAAACTGAACAAAGTCCACCACCGCTCCAACAAAGAATCAAACACCCCAGGAATAAATGGATCACAGTGGGTTCTGGTAGATTGCGACCTGTGACACAAAAACATCTTATGCATCAGGAGATATCACTGCATAATGCCTTCTCTACCTTGGCTAATGAGGATGCCCAATCCAAAGAAACTGAAGGGCCTTTAAATGAGACAGACAATGCCCAATGTCCTGCTAGAGGACCAAATATGAAGAAAACCTCACCAAACAGCAAACTACTTGGGGATTCCATCATCAGAGGCACCAACTTGGGAACACAGTTCAATGGCGAGAAGATACTCAAGTGCCTCCCAGACTCTTCAGCCAGCAGGAATACAAACCAAGTTGTTGAAGTACTTAGAGCATAAAGTGAACACAAATGTGGAAGGTCAAGCTCTGCACGTTACCCCCTGCAAAAGCAGAATAACATCAGTAACAGCCACACTTTTAAACCACATATCAAAAACAAGTGGGAAGATGTGGGCAGAACAAAAGCAATGCAAAATACACACAAGCCAGTTAAATCCTGGAAAGCAATGAGCACAAATGCTCGAAGCTCAGTCAACAAAGTGCTGGACCTGGAAGCCCTAATGGTGAAAATGGATTTGGACATTGTGGCCATTACAGAAACTTGGCTTAATGAATCGCACGATTGGGACATAGCCATAGCTGGCTATAATCTATTCAGAAGAGAGAGAAAATGGAAGAGGAGGAGGAGTAGCCTTGTATGTCAAAAGCAATATTAAAGCTAATGAAATGCAGGGGGCATGGGGAAAAGAAGAAGCGCTCTAGATTGTGTTGGAAAGAGGAGATGGCACTGTCATCCATACTGCTGTAGTATACAGACCTCCGACACAAATTGAAGAGATAAAGAATAGATTATAGATATTGCCAAGATAGCCACAAAGGGAGAAGCGATCATATTGGGTGACTTTAATCTACCGGATGTGGATTGGATTACTCCTTCTGCAAATCTGGAAAGAAGCAAAAAAAATTGTGGCTGCTCTCCAAGATGCATTACTTAGACAAGTGGTGATGGAACCAACCAGGGAAAGCTCAGCGCTGGATTTAGTGCTCACCAACGGTGATAGCATGTCGAATGTCTGCGTGAGTGCCCCTGTGAGCAGCAGCGATCATCACACGGTGTGGTTTGAGATAAAAGCCATGGCACAAAGTCCTAAACTTCAAAAACACCGACTTCAATAAAATGGCCGAGTACCTAAAGGAGGAGTTGACAGGGTGGAAGGAGATAAGGGAAGTGGAATTGCAATGGGCTAATCTAAAGGTGGCAATGGACAAATATGTAAGAAAAGTAAACAAAAACAAGTGGAGAAGAAAACCTATTTGGTTTTCCAAAGAAGTGGCTGCTCAAATAAAGGCAAAAAAGGTGAAATTAGACTTACCTGCTAATTGTTGTTCCTTGATGAACTCTAGTCCAGTCCCTGAACATCTGAGTTCTGTACCTCCTCCAGCAGCTTTGGAGACTGAAACACGTCATCGCTTTGTTGACACCGGTATAAGTAAGCAAGGACCGCCTCTTCCCGCCAGTACCTATTGACAAAGCAGACTCAGCAGAGCAACAAATAAGTAGTTAAATTTATTCTTTCTTGCCCTCTTTCCTTTTTTTTTTTTTAAACATAACTGTGAAACTTCAACGCCTTTGCTAACATCCTTACTCCTAAGAGAAGCTCCCCTGGAAAAGGACCTTCTGCGAAAAAACGAATTACTGCATAGGAAAGTTGCCCTCTCTCTGCCCGAGAATAGAAATCTTAAAGAAAGAGCGCTCCCCATGTGAACCGAAAACCAACGCCTTCCTGAAACTCCTTATTTCCACTGTGCTCTGCAAGGACTTCAGGCCGACTCAAAACCTGGAACACCATGCCGGGTGGGATCCAGGACTGGACTAGAGTTCCTCAAGGAACAAAATCCCTCTAGTCCAGTCCTGGAACATCTGAGGATGTAACAGAGCACTAAATATCAACGGGAGGGCCCTGCAAGAGCATCCTGAAGAACTGCCGACCAAATCCGCACATCACTTGCTGCTTGCACATCCAGCCTATAATGCTTGACAAACGAATTCAAGGATGACCAGGTCGCCGCCTTACAAATCTCCACAGCCGGCACCAAGCTAAATTCTGCCCAGGAAGCCGGCTGCGCTCTAGTCGAATGAGCCCTGAGACCCTCCGGAACCACCTTATCCTTCAAAATATATGCCGCTGCAATGGTTTCCTTCAACCATCTGGAAATGGACGCTTTAGTCGCAGCCTCCCCTTTCCACGGACCTCCGAACACCACAAATAAACGATCCGACTTACGGAAGGCCGCTGATCTGTGGAGGTACCGCTTCAGAGCCCAACGAGCATCCAAAAAACGTAATCTACCTCCCACTGACTCCTCGTCCTCTCCAGAGAACACTTGTAACAACACCGTCTGGTTGACGTGAAAAACCGAAACCACCTTGGGTAAGAACGCGGGAGCCATCCTCAGCACCACTTTCTAATCCGAAAAAGACAGGAACGGTTCCTTACAGGACAAAGCTTGTAATTCCGAAATCCTGCGAGCTGAACAGATGGCCACCAGGAAAATCGTCTTTAATGTCAAATCCTTCAGGGATGCCTTACCTAACGGCTCAAAAGGAGCTCTGACCAAACGCTTCCAAAACTAGATTCAGGTCCCACGGAGGAACCGAGCACCGGCAAGGAGGCCCCAGGAGCAACACGGCCCGTAAAAACCTCTTCACATCCGCATGCGCCCCCAACACCTCTCCTTGAACCTTACCTCGATAGCACGAGATCGCCGCTAACTGCACCCGCAAAGAACTGGCCGCCAGACCTTTCTTGAAGCCATCCTGCAAAAACGAAAAGATCTGCGAAATAGACGCCGCTGAGGGTCATACCCGCCTGTCCGCACACCAGGCCTCGAAAATGTGCCAGACCCGCACATAAGCTAAGGAGGTAGAATTGCACCTCGCCTTCAGCAAAATAGAAATGACTGCCGCCGAATAACCTTTGGTTTTCATCCCCACCCTTTCAAGAACCAAGCCGTAAGCGAGAATCGATCCACCTGCGGCATGCGAAGCGGCCCCTGAAGCAACAGATCCTCCCGCAATGGGAGCCGCCATGGACTGTCTACCAGTAGACTAACCAGATCCGCATACCACAGCCTTCTCAGCCAGTCCGGCGCCACCAGAATCACTAGACCCCGGTGACGCTCTATGCGTCCCTATGCTCTATGCGTCTTTGTTCCCTGTAAAATAGTTATCTCCAAGTTATAATGCCCTGTTCAATGTAATTTCAGTTTGTTCAATGTAAACCGCACTGATGCAGAATAGTGCGGTATATAAGAGAATGCAAATAAAATAAAAATAAATGCGCTGCACCACCCGTCCGATGAGCGCCCATGGCGGAAAAACGTAGACGAGATCCTCGACAGGCCACCTCTGCATCAACACGTCGAGACCCTCCGACATTCTTTCTCGTCGTCTGCTGTAAAACTGAGCTGCTTTCACCAACTCGAAGGTCGCCATCAGATCCATAATTGGCGTTCCCCAGCGCTCTGTTATTAGTGCAAACACGTCCGGGTGAAGCGCCCATTCTCCTGGATCCACCTTGCGACGACTCAAATAATCTGCTTCTACATTGTCCACCCCTGCTACATGCTGAGCTGAGATGGCCAACAGATTTAGTTCGGCCCAGGCTAACAGCTGACTTGCTTCTGCCTCCAATGCCGCACTCCCCGTGCTGCCTTGCCGGTTGATGTAGGCTACTGTTGTCGCATTGTCGGAGAGCACCCGAACCGCCGATCGACCCAGGCACGACTGGAACTCTAACAAGGCCAAATACACCACCCTCATCTCCAGCCTGTTGATCGACCACTCCTTCTCCAGCACCGACCACTGCCCCTGCACGAGTCTTCCTTCGAAATGCGCTCCCCAGTCTGTGAGACTTGCGTCCGTTGTCAAGGGCCTCCAGGAACATTCCCTTCTCCAAGTTCTCTCGTCGTGACCACCAGAGAAGCTCCTGTCTCACCTCCAGCGGACAGACCAACCGCTGAGACAGCGCATCCGACTGATGTGACCAACACCGAAGAAGGGCCCTTTGCAATGGACCACAAACCGAAGAAGGGCCCTTTGCAACTGCCGCACGCCTCATTACTCACTCTTCCCCCCGCGACCATGTAACACCCCTTCTTTTTCGTCTTCACTGGTTACCAGTCCCCTACCGTACTCAATACAAACTGCTCTCCCTTGTTCACAAGGCTCTCCATACCAGCACTCCACAATAACTAGCAGATCTCATCACCTTCCATACTCCCAGATACATTCCACGCTCCTTTCATCTCAACCGTCTCACCCTCCCCTCTCCCTCCCTTGCTCATTTGCACTCCACCCGCTCCTCAGCCTTTTTCTTCGCAGGTCCTGCCCTTTGGAACTCCCTTCCCTCTGCTCTCCGCTTAGACCCCCATCATGCCACATTTAAGCAAAACCTAAAAACCCACCTATTCTCTCTGGCCTTTGACCTTCCCTCCCCCTTTATATGACTGTTTTCTTCATGCTTTGTCTATGCTTCTTCTCCCTTCACTCTCCTGTCAATTGTAGTTCCTTTTCTTTTCTATTGGCTTTGTGCCTCTATTGTAATTTTATGAATTGTACACCGCCCTGCTTGTCATGGAAGGGCGGTATATCAAATAAAATAAACATAAACATAAACGGTCTCATGTGAGCCCTGGCCCACGGAACCACCTCTATCGTGGCCACCATCGTTCCGAGCAATTGCAGATATCGCCAAGCTGTGGGAGCCGTCTGAGACAGAAACTTCCTCACCAGCTCCCTCAAGCCCTGCAACCGTCCAACTGGAAGAAAGACCTTCTCCTGCGCTGTGTCGAACCACGCCCCCAGGTATTCTAGTGATTGGGATGGGACCAGCTTGCTCTTAGATTAGTTGACAACCCATCCCAGGCTCTGTAACATCTGCACTACCCGGGATGTGGCTTTTCCGCTCTCTTCCTCTGACTTTGCCCGAATCAGCCAATCGTCCAAATATGGATGCACCAGCACTCCTTCCTTGCAGAGAGCTGCTGCCACCACCACCATAATCTTGGTGAATGTCCTTGGAGCCGTCGTCAGGCCAAACGGCAAGGCCTGGAATTGGAAATGCCCCATAGGCACCACAAACTGAAGAAACTGTTGGTGCTCCCGACGAATGGGAATATGCAAATAGGCCTCTGTCAGATCCAACAACGTAAGGAATTCTCCCTTTCTGACAGCCACAATCACGGAACGCAACGTCTCCATACAGAAATGAAACACCCGGAGACAGTGATTCACTCCTTTTAAGTCTAGAATCGGCCACAACGCACCGTCTTTCTTTGGCACTATGAAATAAATGGAGTACCAACTGTACTCGCACTGTTTCGGCAGGACTGGTACCACCGCCCAAAGTTGCAACAATCTTTGAAGTGTCTCCTGCACCACCCGGAACTTGATCCATGCCCTGCACGGAGACTGGACAAACAAGTCTACCACTGGCCATTGGAGCTCCAGAGCATAGCCCTCTCGAATAACCTCCAACACCCACTGATCCGACGTTATCTGGACCCAGGCAGGGTAAAAGTCCTGCAGGCGCCCCCCTACCGAGACACACCCCACCCGAGTCCTCCTCCTCATCTCATTGTGGCTTTTTAGGGTCCGAGGACGAAATGGGTGCAAAACCTCTACCTGCCCCTCAAAATCCCTGGCCTCGCACAGGAAACTTGCCCCGCTGAAACTGCCCAAAGCGAGGCGAACGAAACCTACGAAACTCTCTCTGCGACCCTTTAGGAGCTGGATTAGGGTGGCCCTGCTTTGGTTTATCTTCATATTACTAAAAATTACCACAGCACCCCTTCCCAAAAATATCCAATATTAATTCACTTCTTTTTGTCGGATGGGGCCAAGGGAGGTTAGAACAATTCCCTAACCACACCAGATGGCAACATCCATTTTATTCAAACATACGCTGCTTAACAGCTTAAAAACAGCTTGGTTTATCTTCAGGCAGCCGACCCCCTTTAGACTCTCCCAGATCCTCGACTAGCTTGTTCAAATCTTCACCAAACAACAGCTTCTCCCTAAAAGGGAGCTTACTAAGCCGAGCCTTGGAAGAACTGTCCGCCGCCCAGTTCCGCAACTACAAATACCGCCGGGCTGCCACCACCGAAGCCATACTCTTGGCAAGCCCCCGGATCAGGTCATAATGAATATCCGCCAAATAGGCAGACCTGAACTCCAGGTGACACCTCATCCACCTGCAGTTGCTGAGACCATTGCAGACAGGCTCTCGCTACCCAAGCCCCGCGATCGAGGCCTGCATGGACAGAGCGCTTATGTCAAACACTTGCTTCAACAAAGTATCTAACTTCCTATCCTGACCATCCTTAAGCGCAGCCGACCCTTCTACCGGGATCATCATCTTCTTTGTAACCGCCGACACCGCCGCATCGATCTTTGGGGAACGAAAGAGGTCCCTATCCTGGTCAGACAACAGATAGAGCCTAGCTATAGCCCTAGATCCCTTAAGGGCCGACTCAGGCAAATCCCACTCTTTATGAATCATGTTCCTGAATACTCTATGAACAGGAAATACCGGCTGTGTCATACGTATGGCTTGTAACAACGAATCCTCTAATGCCTCATCCGTTGCTGGAACCGTGGCTGGCATATTAAGCGCTTTGAGGGTTTCGGTAATCAGCACTGGCAACTCTTCTTGCCTAAACACCCTGACTACTCTAGCCTGCTGTGCCGCATCCGGCAGCTCGCCCTCTTCTAACTCCTCTACCGAATCTTCCTCGAGATCCCCTTCTGTCGCCTCCAGATCCTCTGAGGGCGTAGCCGCGAACATCTCTACCCCTGCACCCTTACTTCTCTAAGCAGGGGTACCAGTAGACTCCGGCCCCAGTGGGCTCCCCAAGCGTTTCCCCCCCCCCCCCCCGTACACCGGCAGGCAGCGTGGCCATACCAGGCTGCAGAAGAGAAAACGCCTGGTGCATTAGCAAAAAGAAATCCGGAGGGACAATGGGCTGCCACCCGCCCCCCCCCCCCCTGCTGGACCTTGTCCCGGCTGAAGAGACGGTCCCCCCGCCATAGACGGCCTGGCCATGGACTCTGAGGGGACCAGGGACGGAGGCAGGACGGTATCCTGACTCTGGGACAGAACCCCCTGCCCCCCCTCTAGTGCCTGCCCCATCAACGCCACTTCCTGGATGCAGCCTCTATAAACCCCCAACTCTAGGACCGAGCCGAGCCTCGTGCCACACACTAGGCAACGAGGCCTAGCCGGCATGCTATTCCTGAGCCCGCTGTCCACGGAAACTGGCCACCAGGAGCCTCAAGACACTCCCCGGTTGTCAAACACTCCTTCCCTCAGGGGTTTAAAATAAAGAAAGAAAAGTGTGTTGTTTTTTTTTCGTAGGCCCCTACCTAAAACTCCAGAGACCCCAGAACACCCCCCCCCCCCCCCGAAGACCAACTGCCTCTTCCCTCACGGTTTCTGTGAGCCTGCTAACAAGAAAATACAAAATGTCCACTCTCACGCTTCCCGCGCGAACGCCACGCAGTCAGGCCTGTCGAACCAGATCACATACCAAAATGCCACAATTCGTGTTCCCCGGCCTCCCTGCACGTGGCCGACCCACCAGAAATTAAAATTCAGTGCTTACCGCGGTTCTCCTGCACTCCAGGGGGCCTCAATCCACCACCGGAGCTCAGCCAAATCAGCGGCTTCGGCTCCGGGTGGAGACACACTGCCACGATCCTCTTTCCTCCGCCAGCCACAGACACGCCGCCGGCTGTGCCTGCCACCTGCTCCTCACCCTTTCACACGGGATCGGGAGCAGGGAGGCTCTTCATGCCGGATCTCCATCGCAGTCCTCTCTTTCGTGCACAGAGGGGGGGGAGCAGGAGGACAAAGAAGAGACAGAGGAGGCAATCCAACCTGTGCAGCCCTGCTCTATCCTGCAACTTCTGGCCCCTGCTGATCTATCCACCAGAAAAACAAAAATAAATTCACCAATTTAAACCACTCTGCTTATCTGCCACTGCCTGAGCCCAGACCCTAGGCTCAGCACCTTCTCCAGCTGCTATGGAGACTGAAACTACTGGCAGGGAAAGGTGGTCCTTGAATACTTATACCGGTGTCATCAAAGCGATGACGTGTTTCAGTCTCCAAAGCTGCTGGAGGAGGTACAGAACTCATATGTTCCGGGACTGAACTAGAGGGACGAAAAGGAACACAGCTTTCGCAAAATTCAAAAGCTTACAAACAGAGGAACACAGAAATGAATACAGGATCAAACTCAAAGAGACAAAGAGAGAAATAAGGATAGCAAAATCAAAGGCAGAGGAAAAGATGGCTAAAGATGTGAAATGTGGCGACAAAACTTTCTTCAGGTATATTGGGGAAAGGAAGAAGATCAGAGGTGTAATTGTAGGACTCAGAAGTGCTGGGAAAGCACGCGTGGAAAGTGACATTCAAAAAGCGAAATTGCTAAACGAATACTTCTACTCTGTTTTTACTAAACAAAGTCCTGGAGAAGGACCACCTGTGACTCCCAAATATAAAAATGGGAATGAAGTAGATACCACACCATTCACAGAAGTTGAAGTGTTAGAACAACTTGCAAAACTGAAAGTGGACAAGGCCATGGACCGGATGAGATACATCCCAGGATACTGAAAGAGCTCACAGAGGTTCTTGCAGGGCCATTAAAGGATGTTTTCAACAGATCCTTGGAAACAGGAGAGGTTCCTCAAGACTGGAGAATGGCTGATGTCGTACCTCTACACAAAAATGGTGACAGGGAAGAAGTGTCAAACTACAGGCCAGTGAGCCTTACCTCAGTGGCGGGAAAAGTAATGGAGGCGCTCTTGAAAGAGCGAATAGTGAACTTTCTCAAAGCGAACAGGTTGCAAGAGCTGAGGCAGCATGGTTTTACCGAAGGACGATCTTGCCAAATAAATCTGATTGAGTTCTTTGACTGGGTGACCAGGGAACTAGATCAGGGGCATGCGATGGATGTCATCTACCTGGATTTCAGCAAAGCCTTTGATACTGTTCCTCATAGGAGGCTTATCAATAAACTCAGTAGCTTGGGGATAGATCCCAAGATGGTAAATTGGATCAGAAATTGGTTGACTGACAGACAACAAAAGGTGATGGTGCATGGAGTTCACTCGGATGAAAGCAAGGTGATTAAGCAAGGTGATTAACAGGGGTCAGTCCTGGGCCTGGCACTGTTCAATGTATTTGTGAGTGATATTGCTGAAGGACTGCATGGAAAAGTCTGTCTTTTTGCAGATGACATGAAAATTTGCAACAGAGTGGACTCCCCCCCGAGGGAGTGGTTAACATGAGGAAAGATCTACAAAAGCTGGAAGAATGGTCTAATGCTTGTCAATTAAGATTTAATGCGAAGAAGTGCAGAGTCATGCACTTGGGCAGCAGAAATCCAAGGGAAATGTACGCGATAGGGGGTGAGAGATTGGTGTGCACAGATCAGGAGAAGACCTTGGAGTGATTATTTCTGAAGATCTCAAGGTGGCAAAACAGTGCGACAAGGCGGTGGCAAAAGCCAGGAGGATGTTGGGCTGCATACAAAGAGGAATTACCAGCAGAAAGGAAGAGGTACTTATGCCACTGTACAAGTCACTGGTGAGGCCTCACTTGGAATATTGTGTTCAGTTTTGGAGACCATATCTTGCAAAGGATGTAAAAAGACTGAAAACTGTTCAGAGGAAGGCAACCAAAATAATTTGGAGCCTGTGTCAGAAGCCTTATGAGAAGAGACTTAAAGACCTAAACATGTACACTTTGGAGGAGAGGAGGGACAGGGGAGATGTGATTCAGACCTTTAAATACATTAAAGAGAAATAATGAACAAACAAACCTCTTCCAAAGACAGAGAAGCTGCAAAACTAGAGGGCATAACATGAAGCTACAAGGTGGTAAATTGAAAGGCAATGTCAGGAAATACTTTTTTAATACTGAAAGGGTGATGGATGCTTGGAATGCCCTCCCGATGGAAGTGGTGGGGGCAAACACGGTGACGGAGTTCAAAAGGGCATGGGACAGACACAGTGGATCGCTTTACAGCAACAAGAAAATATCAAAATAAACTGAAACACCTAATTCCTCAACAAATAGGGGTGTCCTACATGGAGTGGTGGGTTCACCCCTAAACAAAGACATGGGGAGGGGGTGGCCTGCACAGAGCGGCAGGTGTACCTACTCTTGACATCGCGCTGGGCAGACTAGATGGACCATGCTGGTCTTTATCTGCCGTCATTTACTATGTTACTTTGTTTTATTTTCCATTCCTTTCCTAATGATACCTAGCATTCTATTTGCTCTCTTGGCCGCCGCTGCACACTGGGCGGAGGGTTTTAACATGTTATCTATTATGATGCCTAAATCTTTTTCCTGGGTGGTGGTTCCTAATGTGGAACCTTGCATCATGTAACCATAGTTTGAGTTGTTCTTTCCTAGGTGCATAACTTTGCACTTGTCCACATAAAATTTCATCTGCCATTTGGATGCCCAGTCTTCCAATTTATCAAGATCCTCTTGCAATTTTCCACAATCCTCATGGGTTTTTAACAACTTTAAATAGTTTGGTGTCATCTGCAAATTTGATAACCTCGCACATTATTCCCATTTCCAGGTCATTTATGACTATGTCAAAAAGCAGCGGACCCAGCACAGATCCGTGAGGTACAACACTATTCACCTTTCTTCATTGGGAAAACTGGCCATTTAGCCCTACCCTCTGCTTTCTATCTTTTAACCAGTTCCTGATCCACAACAGTACACTGCCTCTTATCCCTTTACTTTTTAGTTTTGCCAAAAGTCTCTGATGAGGGACCTTGTCAAAGGCTTTCTGAAAGTCCAGATACACTATATCAACCTACTCACCTTTGTCTACCTGTATATGCAAATCTTTAAAAAAAAAACATAACAGATTAGTAAGACAAGATCTTCCATGTCTAAAGCCATGTTGGCTGTCTGCCATTAAACCATGACTATCTACATGTTCAGTAAATTTGTTCTTTATGATGGTTTCTACCATTTTTCCCGGTACTGACGTCAGGCTCACCGGTCTGTAGTTTCCCGGATCACCCCTGGAACCCTTTTTAAAAATTGGCGTTACATTGGCCATCCTCCAATCTTCAGGTATTACAAATGATTTTAATGATAGTTCACAGATTACTAATAGCAGGTCTGCAATCTCATATTTCAGTACTTTCAACATCCTTGGATGTATACCATCCAGTCCAGGTGATTTGCTGATCTTCATTTTAACAAATAGTTGTAATACATTTTCCCGTTGTATTCATATTTCGTTAAATTTTTCCACAGTATCACCTTTAAACATCACTTCAGTCAAGGGTAACATCCCTACATCTTCCTCAGTAAAGACTGTGATAAGGAAGCTTATCATAGTTCAAGGAAGGAGCTGTAATAGAGGTGAATTGGCTCTGTACAAGCAACCTGTCTTTGCTGGTAGAAATAATAAAACAGACTGTTTCCATAAAAGACTACCAGTCCCAGAATGCACCAGGTTTCAAACAGCCACTAGAAGAGCTGAAGTGGGGAAACGTGTGTTCAATCAGGAGAACTATGAGGTAATACCCAATCCCTCATCTCCAAGGGCAGGGCTTGATTCAGCACAGCTGAGCTGTGCTAGGGTGGAGTGTCCCTCTAAGCAGGTTAAAAGTAAAGCCTATTCTACACAGAATCAGCAGTGGCAGAAGACGGAGCAGAAGCAGGAGCAGAGGAACCCAGAGCTCAAGGACAGAGAGAGCAAGAAGCAGTGTGGAAGAAAGAAGAGACAAGCATCTTGGAGGTCTAAAGGAGTCCATAGCAGTACGTGTGCTGGGAGTCATTCCAGAGGCAAGCATACTCCATTGGACTGGAGGAAACCAGATGAGTGGGGTTACAGAGCCAGGAATCCCCGAACGGCACCTGTGAGGGAGACAGCTGCATTTGGAAGGGGCCCTAAGACCAATGCAAGAAGGTATGTGAAGAGAGACCCAGTGTCCAGGGATCTTGACTGGAAGGCTGGACATAAAAACTGGACTACATACTGGCCAGGATATCTGGAGAGGGACTCTAACAGCAATGGAAGCTCAGGTATGAACACTGATCTATGTCCTAGCTCTTCACTTGGAAGACAGCAGGGAAACAAGTATTGTCCTGAGAGTGCTCCATTAAGAAATTCCCCTGAACCAGTCCATAATATTGATTCTATGATAGTTGAAGAGGAAGGAGATATTATAAATGAACAGTGTGATTACATGGATTGCTCTCTATCTAGGCTTCTGTGGTAATATACTTTCACAAATACAACAACCATCAAAAAGAAATATATCTTGTTCTTTTATCTACCCAGAAAAGTTTACAAGAAAGCCTTTGGGTAGGATTTGAGCCACGTATAGAAAGTAAACCAGCCAAGAGGTTTGCAGCTGGTTAATTGTTAGCAATTAAGCCTTGCATAATTGCACGTGGGCTCTAAAAGGACACTTCTAGGTGTGTGTGAAAATACAAGAAGTTATCCTTGAAAAAGAACAGTTTGTGAGTCCTTTTTTTTGGGTTTTGTTTTGTTTTTGGAGCACTGCTAAAAGGTATTAGCAGGAGCCCATTGAAAGACCTTTCTGTTCCCATCAAGGTCTTTATTGTTTGATTTGATTGCTTAAGAAGTTCAGTTGTTGTTCCTGAATTGTTTTCCTAAGTATAATACTGAAAGCAAGTATCCTTTTTGTGCTACCAAGTAAAGCTGTGTGGGAGAAATAACCCCATAAATAAAATATATTTTCTTTGCTTAACACTCGAGCAAGCACAACTCATTTATTTGTGAACGGCTGATTCTGGTATGAATGGACTACATTTCCCACAATCCTTTGCAAGTCATACTAATATTTGCCTTTGCCAAGACTGTGGACATTCTCACCCAGCGCCCCCGTTTACAAGACCAAAGCAAAGAATTCATGCAGTCTCTCCGCTATGGCCTTGTCCCCTCTTAGTGTCCCTTTTACCCCTCTATCATCTAATGGTCCAAATGAATCTCTCACAGGCTTTTGCTACGAATGTACTTGAAAAAGTCTTTATTACGTGTTTTTGCTTCCACGGCAAGCTTCCTCTCAAATTCTCCCTTTGCCTGCCTTATCAATGCCTTGCATTTAACTTGCCAGTGCTTGTGCTGTTTCCAGTTTTCGTCATTTGGCTCTTTTTTTCCATTTCCTGAAAGTTGCTTTTTTGGCAACAGCCTCTCTGACCTTACCTTTAAACCATGCTGGCAGTTTTTTGGACTTTCTTCCACTTTTCTTAAAGCGTGGAATACAGCTGGTCTGGGCTTCCAAGACAGTATTTTTAAACACCCAAGCTTGATGCAAGTCTTTAACCTTTGCAACTGATCCTTTTAGTTTTTTCTTAACTATTTTCCTCATTTAATCATAGTCTCCCTTTCTAAAGTTAAAAATAAATTAAACTTACTTAATTGTTGTTCCCTGAGGAACTCCAGTCCAGTCCTGCACCTCTGGGTAACATACCTCTTCCAGCAGCTTGGAGACTGAGCATGTCATCTTTTTGATGACACTAGTGTACTTAAGAAGCTGGTACCGCCTACCAGCCCCAGTACCTATTGACAAAGCAGACTTGAAGGAGCAACAAATAAAGTAGTTAAACATGCAACAAACACTTCTATGCCTAAATAAACTAGTACCCCCTCCATCCTCTGGGAATGATATCCGACCCCCCCCCCCCTTCCAGGATGAGGAGGCTTACCTGTTGAGCGCCCGAGCAACTCAAACCAGCAGGGAGCGACTGACAGCTCTTCCAATCCGCCTTTGCTAACACCGATTACGCCCTACTCCCCGACTCCTCCTGGTCACTTCCCCCACCAAGGGAACCAGCTTCAGGATCAGAGTGCACATAGCTTATCACAGAAAGCACTTAGGGATGGTTCCGGGACTGGACTAGAGTTCCTCAAGGAACAACAATTAGCAGGCAAGTCTAATTTCTCTTTCTTTATCGTCCCTCCAGTCCAGTCCCACCCCACTGGGATGTATCAGAGCAGTTAAAATAATGGGAGGTACCTGTACAACCGGCCTGAAGCACTGCCAATCTGAAACGAGCATCCCCCCGCCGCCTGGACATCCTGGTGATAATGCTTAGAGAAAGTATGCTGCAACAACCACGTTGCCGCCCTACAGATCTCCACTGGCAGAACTAAACTATACTCTGCCCACGAGGCTGCCTGAGCACTCGTGGAATGCACCCGCAACCCCGCCATCACTGCTTTACCCTTCAAGATGTACGCCGACGCAATGGCCTCCCTGATCCATCTGGAAATTGAGGCCTTAGCTGCCGCCTCATCTTTGCGCAGCCCGTCAAACAGAACCAACAGATAGTACGATCTCCGAAAGAACGATCCCTTTTCACATATCTTCACAGGGCTTTTAACATGATCTTGGTAAAAAGATGTGAGGCGCCATGGCCAATCCGAACAGAAGGGCCTGAAACTGAAAGTGCCCAACTGGCACTGCAAACTGTAGAAAACTCTGATTCTTGGATTGGATAGACACATGCAGATATGCCTCTGTCAAATCCAGCACCATGAGATACTCACCGCGACAAACTGCCATGATTATCGAGCATAGCATCTCCATTTAGAAGTGTGGCACGCACAGAGCCCTGTTGACGTGCTTGAGATCTAGAATGGGTCAGAAGGTTCCTTCCTTTTTGGGCACCACAAAGTAGATGGAGTAACTACCGGTACCTAACTGATCTTTAAAGACCGGCACTATCACCTGGAGCTGCAGGAGGCATTGGAGGATGTCTTTTACAGCCTGCAGCTTGCCTAGAGCCTTGCAGGGCAATAGGAGAAAGCATCAGAGAGGCCAGGTGAACTTCAGCACATAGCCATTGCAAATGATTTTGGAGGACCCACTGGTCCAAGATGAGCCAGACCCAGGTGGGGTAGAACTGGCAAAGCCTTCCGCCCACTGAAACAATCCCCGCCTGAGTGCCCCGCATGTCATTGGGATTTCTTGGCACCAGTGGGCACGTTGGGGGAAGAAGCCTCTTCCACCGCCGTGACTGCCCCCAAGAGGGGTATCTGCACCACTGGTAGGGCACAAAGTGATTGCCCCAGAACCAGTTTAAGTCCCTACACTGGCCCTTGGCTGAAGCAACTGCCTTACCTACCCTTGGCTTGTCCTCTGGAAACCGTGCGGACTTGGTCTCCTCAAGGTCTTTAACGAGCTTGCAAGGCCTCGCCAAACAAGAGCTGAGTTGAGCCTTCGATGAGATGTCTGTCATCCAATTACAGAGCCAGAGAAAACATCTTATCGCCACCACTGAAGCCATACCCTTGGACGAAGCCCTCTGGTCATAAAAAGCCTGCAACCGCAGAAGGCCCTGTGACCATCTCATGCAGGCTCTTGCCACATATGCTCTGCACACCGAAGTTTGGCGTGCCAAGGCATTCACCTCAAAACAAGATCTCATGCTTCTTGTCCTGGGTATCCCTGAGGGCTGCTCTGCCTTCAACAGGGATGGTGGTCTTTGTAACCGCCATCACCAGGGCATTGATCTTCGGCACCTTAAGGAGATCTTTTTCGGCCACCAGTACAGAACAGAGACGAACCGTCACCTCAGGCACCTTCCACTCAAGCTCTATCATATGCTTGAGTGCCCGATGGATGGGGAAAGTTATCTCCGACACCCAAATGCCCTGGAGCAAAGGGTCTACCAAGGGAACCTCCGGCTCCTGAGAAATGTTGACAGCCCCCAACTCCTAAGTAATGAGCCGAGGCAATTCTTCCCTCCGGAAAATTTGGACAATGGAGGGATCCTCCCTCTTGAGGGACCTCCCTCTCCCTCCAAGTCCTGAGCATTGCCAGAAGCTCTGAGACCAGAAGGACCTCCAACAGCTTTGAGCTGTTCAGGTCTCACAATTAGCTCCCCAACCAAAAAGGCTGGCATCCGTTGACAGGAGAAGCAATGGTGATCCAATGGCATACCCTTTTCCAGATGCTGCCATCACTGCAGGCCGGAGACCATCTCCAGCTGAAGAGGCAGTCTGACCTCGAACTCCTGAGTGCTGAGAGGCCACCAAGAAAACAGGGACCTCTGAAGTGGCCCAATATGATCTTGTGCCCAAGGTACCATGTTGATCTCTGCTGCCATCAAGCTGAGAAGCTGAAGATAATCCCAAACTCTGGGTGCCTACCAAGGTCAGACGATTTGTTGAACCCTGGGCCCTTCAGGATGCGATACATGGCGCCCACTGACCACCGACATCGGGGTCTCCCACATTCCAAACAGCAACCACTCAAGGATTGGCTGCACAGCCACCGTGAAAGTCTCCTTGGATGGAGACTCATACTGGAGGATCTCCAGCTCGTCAGTACATGGGTCTTCCTCCGCCTCGGTTTTCACCGAGGGGGCTCAGGCCATATCCTTGACAAAGTTGTGGAAGGCCACATCCTCCAGAGGGGAATGGTACCAGGGTACTGATGGAGACGGGTCCAAGGGGATGTCTCTGTGCTGTCTTGTTTCCAGGGATGCCTAGCCATTGGTATCCCACTCGGAGTCGAGGGATGACGATGAATCCGAGGCCCTGAGGTCCGAGTCCTGAAAACTTACCAGGGAAGATCGAATGCCCAAGGAACGGGATTGAGACCTCGACCATGGCAGAGGGCTTACCCGAGACCTGTGGTGCTCAGAGCTCGACTGGGTACTCCCCCGCAGTCAGGGGCCCAGGCGTCAGGGCAGATGATGTGGATGAACCAGTCATCATTGCCTGCTGCAGGGCCAGGATTGCAATGATGTTCTGCTCCAGGGCCGCCATTCTGGTTTCCAAGCCAGAAGGCTCAGGCACAGAGTATCTTGGGCGCGGTGCCAGCACTCTTGCGAGTGCATCCTCAATGAGGACTATGGTCTCGAGGTACTTTGCACAGTCTACACTGGCCGAGGAATCCTTTTTGTGAACCTTGGTAGGGCGCTTTTCTGAGCCACCTGAGTCCCTCCAAGCGGTTTTACCGGGTTTCTCCTTTGAAACTTCGACGGACTTTGAGGATTCTTTCTCTCGGGGTCCGAGCTCTTCTTATTTATTTATTTATTTATTTAAACATTTTTCTATACCGCTTTGTCCTTCAATCAGAGCGGTTTACATTGTAACAAACATTTTACATAGAATAGTTGAACAGTAAGAATAAATTAGACCTTACCTGCTAATTGTCTTTCCTTGAGTTCTCTCCGGGCCAGTCCAGGCACTTGAGGGTTGTCAACCTTCTCCAGCAGCTGAGGACTGAAAAACTGAAGTTTTCCTGAAACAGTATCTGGCTCCCCCTGCTGGTCAAACCTCAGTCTTAATGTAACAAACAGCCAAACGAAACTAAAGAACCTATGTAAAACTGTTCCACCAGCTGAAAACCAGTAACCGACTGAGCCCACCTAAAAGCACGTGCTCCGTCCGTCTGCCTACGTGTGTATTTATTTCTTTTTCTTTTTTTTACCGACATTCCGGAACGCAATCCTTGACTTAAAACGTAGGCAGCCCCCCGTCGACCATATCAGCTAATGTCTGTGAAAGGAAGATCCAGCACTACACCTTCTGAACCTCCCGCCAGACAGCCCAATACTTTGTAGTGCAAAAAGAGAACTTCCCCAATCTCCCGCAGACGCTTGAAACCAAAATACTGATATAACGCCAACGGAATAGGGTGGGACCTGGACTGGTCCGGAGAGAACTCAAGGAAAGACAATTAGCAGGTAAGGTCTAATTTCTTCTTCCTCTTCGTCTCTCCGGGCCAGTCCAGGCACTTGAGGGAAGTACCAAAGCAGTACCTAACTCTGGGGGGGACCCGCTAGGCACGCAATGATGGCAGACGCTCCTACACTGGCATCCCGTCTGGCCTGAACATCCAATCTATAATGCTTTGAGAAAGCGTGCAGCGACGACCAAGTAGTCGCTCTACAAATCTCCATAGGCGGAATCAAGGCTAGCTCGGCCCAGGACGTCGCCTGGCTATGAGTTGAATGAGCTCGGAAACGCTCCGGAGGAGTTTTTCCGCTCACCTGATACGCCACTGCCACGGCGCATTTAACCCATCTAGCGATGGAGGCCTTGGAGGCCACTTCCCCCTTTCGCGGACCTCCAAATAGCACAAACAGCCTGTCCGATTTGCGAAACGGCTTTGTTCGCCGAAGATACCCTTTAAGGACTCTACCTAAATCCAACTTTCGGAGAACCCTATCGATGGGTTCCCCCTCCTGATCAATGTTCCCTCTAATTTTCTGTAGGCTGTGTGCGCATAAAATATCAGCTGTGTGCAGCTTTTGAAGGAAGGTTAAATTTTTGTGCGCCACATAATGACACTCTGAGTTATATACTTTAAAATTTGACTACACGTCAGAATACAGTATGTACGCCACATTGATTTTAATCAAATTAAATGAAAATAGACTATTACTAAATGAAGCAGGAAATTTCTAGTAATTACAGTCATAACTTTTAAATTTTAAGACGTCTGTGTTGTTTTCTATCAGAATCAGAGCTGTAATTTTTGTGCGCTCTGTTTTAAAGTATGTGCGCTCGCTCGGCGAGGTGTGTGCGCGCGCACACGCGCACAGCTTAGAGGGAACAGTGCTCCTGATCCCTAAAAGTTGGAAGAAAAACCGTTTGATTTACATGAAAGCTGGACACTACTTTCGGCAGAAAGGAAGGAACTGGACGCAACACCACCTTTTCCTGCGAGAACTGCAGAAAGGGCTCTCTACATGACAGCGCTTGAAGATCCGACACTCTTCTTGCCGAACACAAGGCTACTAAGAAGACGGTTTTCCAGGAGAGTTCTTTGAGCGGCACCTCTCTTGCTGGCTCAAAGGGAGGTTTCGCCAAAGCCTCCAGCACCAAATTGAGATCCCAGGCAGGAACCACTGGTCGCACCGGAGGACGCATGTTTCTCACCGCTCTTAAGAACCGCAGAATATTGGGATGGCCTTAGAGCAGCCTTCCTTGTATCTTACCCCGAAAACATGCCAGCGCTGCCAACTGCACCTTGAGAGTGGAGAGCGCTAAGCCTTTATCCAAACCATCCTGTAGAAAAGACAAAACATCAGGTATGAGAGAATGTTCCGGCCGCAGCCCGCGTTCACCACACCAGTGTTCAAAGATCCGCCAAATGCAAACATACGCTAGGGAAGTGGAAAATCTTCTGGCCTTCAAAAGAGTGTCTATTACTGACGGAGAATAACCTCTACGCCTCAACCTTTGCCACTCAAGAGCCAAGCCGTAAGCGAGAAGCGATCCACGTCAGGCATAAGCAGCGGACCCTGACTCAGAAGGTTCGTTCGAGCCAGCAATCTCCACGGATTGTCTGCCAGAAGACGGACTAGGTCCGCATACCACGGTCTCCTGGGCCAATCCGGAGCCACGAGAAGCACCTGTCTGCCGTGATGTTCTATGCGCCAAAGAACTCGCCCTATCAGAAGCCGTGGAGGAAACACATAAAGCAGCCCTACTGATGGCCACGGCTGGGCAAGAGCGTCGAGCCCTTCCGACATACGTTCTCTGCGCCTGCTGAAAAACCGACTCGCCTTGGCATTGTCATAAGTGGCCATAAGATCCATTACTGGCTCTCCCCATCGGGGGGTTAGATTGTGAAACACTGCCGCGTTCAATTCCCATTCTCCTGGATCGACCGCATGTCGACTGAGATAATCGGCCTGTACATTGCCTCAGCCTGCCACATGTGCCGCTGAGAGAGCCAACAGATGGGCCTCTGCCCAGTTCATCAATTGCTGGCTCTCGGCCAAAAGAACCGCATGGCCTGTTCCTCCTTGCCGATTGATATAAGACACCGTCACTGAGTTGTCGGAGAAAACTCTCACCGCCTTCCCTTCGACGAGATGGCGAAGCTCGAGAAGTGCCAGCCGCACCGTTCTGAGTTCCAACAGGTTGATGGAGAAACCTGACTCCTCCGGCGTCTACACTCCCTGCGCGAACTGAGACTGACAATGAGCCCCCCAGTCCACTAGGCTGGCGTCCGTCAGGAGTAACCAGTCCGGTTGGCGCAAAGGCATTCCTGCCCGGAGATGGACAGGATCCAACCACCAGAGCAGGCTGTCGCTCACCTCCTGCAAACGAGGCAGCCTCCGAGTTAGTGGATGAGTTTGAGGAGACCACCTTGTCAGTAATGCGTGCTGCAAAGGCCACATGTGCGCTCGAGCCCATGGTACCAAATCTAAGGTCACCGCCATGGAGCCGAGGAGCTGCAAGTAACGCCACGCTGTGGGCACCTTCATTCGCAAAAATGCCGTTACTTGACCCATAATCTTCTGTATCCTGCCTTCCGGCAAAAACACCGCTCCCACCTGTGTGTCGAACAGCGCATCCAAATAAAGGAGTCTCTGAACCGGCCGTAATTGACTCTTGGCTAGGTTGCTTACCCAGCCCAGCTGTTCTAGGAGGCTGACCACTCGTGCCGTTGCCGCCTCTGACTCCGAAACAGACAGCGCACGAATCAACCAATCGTCGAGATAGGGATGCAATAGCACGCCCTCTCGCCGTAACGCCGCTGCTACTACCACCATCACCTTCGTGAAGGTTCGAGGTGCCATAGCCAACCCAAACGGCAACGCTTGGAACTGGAAATGACCCATGGGTACCGCAAAACGCAAGAACCTCTGATGCTCTGGCCTGATGGGAATATGAAGGTAGGCCTCCGTCAGATCTATGGATGTAAGCACCTCTGTTGGTTGCACCGAACAAATCACCGACCTTAAAGTCTCCATGCGGAAGTGCGGAATTCGCAGACAGCGGTTCACATGCTTGAGATCCAAAATAGGACAAACGGATCCCTCCTTTTTGGGAACCATGAAATAAATCGAGTATTGACCGCACCCTAACTGGCTGTGCGGAACCGGAACTACCGCCTGAAGCCGTAACAAGCGCTGCAGCATCTCGGCCACTGCCTTTGCTTTTTTCGCAGACCCACACGGAGACGCCACGAAAGCGTCCCGTAAAGGCCGAGCCAGTTCGAGTGCATAGCCGTCACGTATAACTTCGAGAACCCAGAGATCCGTAGTTATGGTGGCCCAGACGGAAAGGAACTGCTGCAAGCGTCCTCCCACCGAAATTTCCGTCTGGACCAACCGCACTTCATTGAGGCTTTTTGTTGGAGTTCGGCTAGGAGGCGAAATAACCTCTGCCGAACCCCCACGCCCCTCGAAAGGGCTGCCCGCGAGCCACAAAACGCCCCCTCTGATATGGGGCAAACCGAGATCCTCTGAACCTGCGAGACTCCCGCGATGGAGCCCTATGCCGACCGCCCGGCCTTACGCCTTTTGGACGGTCCTCCGGCAGGCGACCACCCTTGGAGTCCTCTAAATCGTTCACAATTTTATCCAAAGCGGTTCCAAAAAGCAAAGCACCCTTATACGGCAGTTTACTAAGATGTGCCTTGGACGGAACATCCACCGCCCAATTTCGTAACCAAAGGAATCTTCTAGCCGCGATTACCGCCGCCATGGACTTCGCTGAAATCCTGACGAGGTCATAGAAAGTATCCGCTAGATAAGCCGAGGCTGATTCCAGCTTCGCGCCTTCCTCTTCCTCTCCTTTGGCTTGTGCACCTCCTTGAATCCATCGAATAGATGCCCTGGAAACATACGCCCCACAGATAGCCGCCCTCAGCGAAAGAGCGCAAGTCTCAAATGTCTGTTTCAACAGAGTTTCCAGTTTCCTATCCTGTAAATCCTTGAGGGCCGCTCCGCCCTCCACAGGAATCGTCGTTTTCTTGGTTACCGCTGACACTAAAGCATCTACCCTCGGCATTTTCAATAAATCTTGCTCCTCTTGCGTTAATGGGTACAAGCGTGCGATGGAGCGAGCCCCCCACCGAAGGGTAGCCTCCGGACATTCCCATTCAGATTCCACCATCTGCTTCATAACTCTGTGTACTGGAAAACACTTCTGCTCAGTTTTAAACCCTTGAAGCAGAGGATCCTCTAAAGGTTGCTCCTGAGCCGGTGGCAGCACAATATTCAAGGTTGCCAGCGTCTGAGTAATAAGCGCTCCTAATTCTTCTTTCCTAAATACCCTGAATAGACTCGGATCTTCGCTGGCTCCCAATTCCCCTTCCTCTAAATCAGTGGCCCATTGATCCAGGGCCAGATCCAGCAAAATCTCTCCCTCCTCCATACTGTGGGTCTCCGGGAGTGGTATACCGAAGCTCTCGGTACTCCTCTGTGCATCATGGATTGCTTTAGAGGTACCCTCCCCCGCGTCCAAAGGAGAAAAGCCTTTCTCTAGGATCTGGGAAGGTGGAGGGGTTTGTTCCTTAATCTGAGCCTCTGCCATTTTAAACAGTATGCTTTATGTAAAGCTAAAAGTCAGCAGAAAATGAAGCTTCCAAATTCTGCTCAGCTGCAGGCAGCACTAGTGAAGGAGCTCTTCCCCCACTGTAACATGCTTTTTAGCCTTTGCTTTTTTCTTTGAAGAGCTTGTGTGACTGGAAGGCAAAACCTGCGATGAAACAGAAATGGCCGCCGTTCCCGAGACAGTATGGAGTCCCCCTAACAAGTCACCAGACCCTGGACTAGTTTCCATACCGGCAAACCGAAGAGCTACAAAGCAGAGGAAAACCAACGGCAAGTGTAACTAATGCCTTGATCAACACGCTGTCTCCCGGTCTCGCCAAATCGTGCTGGGCCGGACTGCTGCGTGCCCAAACTACACCACCAAATCAAACCCCCGGAATCTGACTGACCTCATAAAGAAGTACTCCGGTAAGCGCTGAACCTTCCCCCAAGACCTTCGCTCCCGCTGCTAGCGGTGGAATGTCAGTGATTGTTGAGGAAGACAGAGGGTGACTGGGGCTCCCAGAACCACTGTCCGATTTCCCCTGCGATACCGGAGCTGAGTTTGAGCTAGGCTCTGCCTCTACTGCTCCGTGGGAAGGTAAAATGGCTTGAAGCAATCAGCGCGGCTGAAGAGAAGAGCTCTGCTAGAACCTCTTCCCCGATGAAAAACTTTAAAGGATAAGGCCAAATAAAAGAAATTAAAAAGATAAACTTTAAAACCAGAATTCTACACTCTCTCCGGGAGCCAGATCATAAACATCTCCTTCAGCTGCTGACTGAAAGACTGAGGTTTGACCAGCAGGGGGAGCCAGATACTGTTTCAGGAAAACTTCAGTTTTTCAGTCCTCAGCTGCTGGAGAAGGTTGACAACCCTCAAGTGCCTGGACTGGCCCGGAGAGACGAAGAGGAACCAGTATTATTACAATCTACAAAGAACAGTTGAACAGTAAATGGTATTATATTATAGTCTACAAAGAACAAAGAACAATTGGATCTTATCTAGGGGCAAGGTAGTCTGAGAACTATGTATATGGTCATGAGGATATGACAACTATTTACAATTTTAAGCATCATATTTTATGTTTATTAGTCCATTGCTTTGGGTCAACAGTCAGTAACTTGGATCATGTAGTTGTTTATGTGGTTAGGTTATAACTCCGTAGTTAAGTTGAGAAAAGGTGAGTTTTTAGGTTTTTTTCAAAAATCTTTGATGTCTGAGGTTGCCCTCAAGTCGTCCGGGAGAGAGTTCCAAAGTGATGGAGCATAGAAAGCGTAGTTACTCACCTGTAACAGGTGATCTCCGGGAACAGCAGGAATAAGTCTTCACATATGGGTATCGTCAGTATCGACGGAGCCCGTACGGGAACACTCCCCAGCGTCCAATAGGAACGCTTTTGGGAGCGTGCATCCACGCATGCGTGCTGCCTTCCCACCTATCTACCTCCCTCTCTTCAGTTGAGTTTAAAGCTGAGACCGAAGGAGAGAAGTAGATATTGTGATAAGGAAGCTTATCATAGCTCAGGAAGGAGCTATAGAAAAGGTGAAGTGACTCTGAACAAGCAACCTGTCAGTTCTGGTAGAAATAAGAAAACAGAATTTTCCCATAAAAGACTACCAGTCCCAGAATGCACCAGGTTTCCAACAGCCATTGGAGGAGCTGAAGTGGGGAAACGTGTGTTCAATCAGGAGGGCTATGAGGTAATCCCTAAGCACTCATCTCAAAGGGCAGGGCCTGATTCAGCACAGCTGCACTGTACTAAGGTGGAGCACTCATCAAAGCAGAATAAAGGTAGAGTTTATTCTACAGAGAATTATCCTCATCCTCAGAATTATCCTCAGTTTCATCTGGGAGATCCTCAGAATCAGCTTGGATATCCTCATCTTGGACAGCTTCATCATCTGGAGGATCATCAGAAGCAGAAGCCAGAGCGGACGGACAGAAACAAATAGCCACCAGAAACACTGTCTTCAATGTCAAATCCTTAACTGATGCCTGGTGTAATGGCTCAAAGGGAGCTTTGATTAACGCCACTAAGACCAAATTGAAGTCCCAGGGTGGCACCAGATTTCTACGCGCGAGCCGCAGTTTGGCTACAGCCTTCAAGAAACCCAATACGTCCGGATGAGCCCCAAGTGCGGCCCCCTCTACACTTTGCCCCTGTAACAAGACAGTGCTGCCAACTGCACCCTCAAGGAGCTGGCTGCTAGCTCCTTTTCAAACCCATCTTGCAGGAAACTCAAGAAGCAGGAAACGGAAACTGAAGTCGCCTTCACCTGCCGCTGCGAACACCAGTCCTCAAAAATACGCCAAATCCGGACATAAGCCAGAGACATGGACCGCTTCTGCGCTCTAAGCAAGGTTGCCACAACAGCCGCTGAATAACATTTCTTCGGTAGCCTTGTCCTTTCAATGGCCAAACCGTAAGCGAGAACCGATCCACCTGCGGCATGTGCAACGGCCCTTGAATCAACAGATCCACCGACACCGGTAACCTCCAGGGACCCCCGTCGAGCAGCCGAATGAGATCAGCGAACCACGGACATCTCGGCCAGTCTGGAGCCACCAGCAATACTCTGCCCCGGTGAGCCTTGATACACTGAATCACCCGTCCTATGAGCGCCCACAGGGGAAAGACAGAGAAGACCCGTCGACGGCCAGGACTGCATCAGGGCGTCAATCCCTTCCAACATCGTTTTGCGCCTCCTGCTGAAGAAACGACTTGCTTTCGCAGACTGAAAGGTCGCCATTAAGTCCATTACTGGCTGCCCAAATTTGCGGACTATTTGCGCAAACACATCCGGATGTAGCTCTCATTCCCCGGCATCCACCCGGACCCTGCTGAGAAAGTCTGCCGTTACATTGTCCTTGCCTGCGATGTGTGCTGCCGAGATCAACGTCAGCCGATGCTCCACCCAAGCGAACAACGCGTCTGCTTCCTCTTCCGTGGCTGCACTTCCTGTGCCGCCCTGCTGATTGGATGTATGCCACTGTTGCTGAATTGTCCGATAACACACGGACCGCTCGGCCCGACACCACGTCCTCGAACCGTTGCAACGCTAGAGATACCGCTCTTAGCTCTAGCCGGTTTACTGGCCACGCACTTTCTTGCACCAACCACGTGCCTTGAGCGAACCGGGCTTCGCAATGTGCCCCCCATCCCGCGAGACTCACATCTGTCAGTAGCGGGAGCCACTCCAACTGCTCCAGAGGCATTCCGGCAGACAAGGATTCCGGAATCAGCCACCATCGAAGAGCCTGCCTGACCTTGACTGGGCATGGAAGGCGCTTGTGCAATGAATCCGTCTGGTGCGACCACCGGCGGAGCAGTGCTCTCTGGAGCGGTCGCATATGAAATCTGGCCCAAGGCACCGCCTCCAGAGTCCCCGCCATGGTGCCCAGCACTCGTAGATAATCCCACGCTGTGGGAGCCGGAGCGGCTCGTAACTGGTGAACCAGCTAGCAAAGAGCCCGAACTCGCCGGTCCGGAAGAAACACCGCTCCTTCCTGAATATCGAAACATACTCCCAGATACTCAAAATTCTGGGAAGGAATTAAGCGGCTCTTGGTCGGGTTGACCACCCATCCGAGACTTTGCAACAACTTTACCACCTTGTCTGTCGCCCGGATGCTCTTGACCTTGGACTTGGCTCGAATTAACCAATCGTTGAGATATGGATGAACCAAAACACCCTCTCTTCGTAGCGCCGCCGCCACCACCACCATTACTTTGGTGAACGTCCGCGGAGCTGTCGCCAGTCCGAACGGCAAAGCCTGGAATTAATAAATGACTCCAGGGCAGCGCAAACTGCAGCAACCTTTGATGGGCCGCCCTGATCGGGATGTGCAGATACGCCTCCGTAAGATTGAGGGAAGTCAAGTACTCCCCTTGCCGTACCGCCACAATGACAGAACGCAACGTTTCCATCCTGAAGCGGGGTACCCAAAGGCACCGATTCACCCCCTTCAGGTCCAAGATAGATCTGAGGGTCCCATCCTTTTTTGGCACCACAAAATAGATGGAGTATCGACCCACTGTAATCTTCTAACGGCACTGGCACGACCGCCCTCAACTGCAAAAGACGATCCAAAGTCTCTCGCACCGCCAGGGTTCGCTGGTGACATCTGCAGGGTGACATCACGATGGAATCCCGTACGAGCCTTGCCAATTCCATAGCGTAACCTTCGCGGATGATCTCCAGCACCCATTGGTCGGTGGTTATTTGGGTCCAAGCGGGAAGGAAGTCCCGTAGTCGCTTGCCTATCGGTTGACTCCCCGCCGGGACCCGCCTCCTTTCATTGTGACTTTCGGCCTGCCGCCGAGGAAGCGGCAGCGAAGCCCCTATTTGCCCTGCGGAAGCCACGAAACCCCTGGGCTCTGGTAGCAAATCTTCCTCTTTGGAAACCACCAAGCCGGGACGCACGGAATCTACGGAGGTCCTGAAATGAGCCTCTAGAGCCTTGGGAGACCTTCCCTTGCTTGGGCTTATCCTTCGGAAGTCCCCCCCCCTTGGACTCCCCGAGGTCCTTGACCAGCTTGTCCAAATCTTCACCAAACAGCAACTTTCCTTTAAACGGCAGCTTACTGAGCCTGGACTTGGAAGAACCATCGGCCACCCAACTCCTCAACCAGACAGATCGCCGCGCAGCCACCACGGACACTGTACTATTGGTCAACGCCCGAATTAAGTCATAATGCACATCTGCCAAATATGCTGTTCCTGCCTCAAGCCGATCCAGCCCACGCACCTCTTCCTGTTCCAGGTACTTGGATTGCCGTAAGCGCTGGGTCCACCTGAGACACGCCCACGCCCACGCCACCCAGGCCCCACAAATGGAAGCCTGTAGGGAGAGAGCGTCCACTCAAAGGATTGTTTCAATAAGGCTTCTACCTTCCTATCCTGTGCATCCTTCAGAGCTGCGCCACCTTCCACCGGGATAGTGGTCTTTCTAGTGACCGCCGCTACGGCTGCGTCGACCCGAGGAAACTTGAATTTCTCCCTGTCCGCCGCTGCCAAGGGATACAGTCTGTTCATAGTCCTAATTCCTCCGAGACCAGCCTCTGGCTGATCCCACTCCTCCTGAATCATTTGGTCCACCACCCGATGAACCGGGAACACCACCTGTGCTTGCTGCACCGCCTGAATGATAGGATCTTCTACTCTTTCTTCCTCGTCACCTTGTTGTGCCGTAGCCAAATTGAGAGTTTGAAGGGATTCCGCGATCAGCACTGACAGCTCCTCTCTCCGGAATACTAGAATAATCTTTGCCTGATCATCCGGCTCTTGTATCTTGCCTTCTTCCAACTTCTCCACACCGCCTTCGTGCTCCCCATCGCCGTCCTCAGACTCTGGCCACTCGCCCTCCGCAACCAAGGGCTTGCTTGGCCTGGGCCTCTTAGGGGCTCTCTGGTTGCAACCGCCTGCGCCACCTACCACGGGAAGCTGCTCCTGGCTAAACATTGCCCCATCTGGGAGCTTTCCCTGCCGCCGCAGGCAAAAAGCCTTATGCATAAGCAAAACGAAGTCTAAGCAAAAATCCCCTAACTGGGACCCCGCCCCCAAAGCCGAGGGAGCACCGGACATGCCAGCGACCACCTCCTGGTCAGCTCCCGGCGCCGTGGCAAGCAGGGACTCGAGCTCGGCCCCTGTAAGGGCTCCTGGGAGTCCTGCGCGGCTTTGACTTCCATCTGATGCTCTACACTTGTAGAAACTAGCGCGCAACCCCGGCATATCCCAAAGTCTGCGACTGTACCCCTGCGAGTACCGCAGATGACACACTGCGGGCGCGCAGCCATAGAGCCGAGCACTAGTTGAATATATAACTATATATATATTCTTTTTGTTTTAAACAAACATGACAAAGAAAGAAAAATGTTCAGAGCCAACTAACTTCTCCTTGTTAACAATAACGATGACCTGATGCTGTTCACCTTAAAGCAATCCCCCCCAGGCCTGAACGCGAGCAATACCAAGGCTCTAAAAAACCCCAAAATAAAGAATAGCTGTATAGCCAATCCTGTATGCCCCCCAGGTTCAACACGGACCCCGGGCCCCCACCTAGACGCCCCGAGTCTGCCGATGCGAGTGCCGACCATGCCGTGCACACGTGGCTTCAAAATGGCCGCCGATCAGCGCACCCGCGAAATGGCACCAAACCATGCTCTCAATCAAGCCGCGAGGATTACAGCCAAAGCCAGCCCTCTCTCTCAGCGCCCGCCACGAAGCGCGGTTACCTGCATGCTGCTCAGGCCGCCGACCAGGCAGAGAGCCTCCTGCCTGCCTGACTCCGCTCCCCGGTTCAGTGAGCGGGCTATTGCAAGCAATTTCAGTTCCGTCTGTCCTCCGCTCCCGCGAATCTACTGCCCCTGAGGGAGACTGCCGGGAGGGGACTGCTGACCGGCGAGCTCTCCTCCGGACATTCAGGGAGGAAAGATCTGCCCGGTGCACATTCACAAAATAAGGCACAGCAACACAGAAGGCAGAGAGGGGCCGGTGCAAGCAGAAATGCCTTTTTCATCTGTTTGTTTTTTTTTGTTTGTTTGTTTTTTAAAGACAGGCTCAATCCAGCTCAGTCAGTTCAAAACCAACACAATAAATCAAAGTCAAAGTCAAAGAAAACCAGCTACTCTAACAGTTCCTTATCAGCCCTCGAGTGAGCCCAAACCTAGGCTCACACATCCTCCTGCTGCATGAAGACTGGAAACACTGGGGCTGATGGGAGAGGTCAGCAGGCTATATCCAGTGAGGTCACGATTTTGACATGCCCAGTCTCCAAGCTGCAGGAGGACGTTGACAACCCAGAGGTATAGGACTGAACTGGAGGAACGATAAGGAAGTGGATTTGCTTAACAAATATTTCTGTTCTGTGTTCACAGGTGAAGAAACAGGAGCAGGACCTCAGAAAACACCCACAAACAGGAACAGAAGCGAGGGGCATCTTGAACAATTTTCAGAAGACTGTGTTTGTGAGAAACTAGCTAAACTTAAAGTAGACAAAGCGATGGGACCGGATAGGATACACCCTAGAATACTGGAGGGAACTTGGAGACATTCTAGCAGCTTCACTGACTGACCTTTTCAATGCCTCGGAGTCAGGAGTCGTACCAAAGGACTGGAGAGAGGCACATGGGTTCCTTGTCTACACAAAAGCGGAAGGATGAGGTTGAAAACTACAGGCCAGATAGTTTAACGTCGGTGGCGAGTATATTATTGGAAATGCTGCTGAAAGAGAAAATAGTGAGGTTCCTGCGGATTACAGGATCCGAGGCAGCATGGATTCACCAGAGGCAGGTCTTGTCAGACAAATCTGATTCATTTCTTTGACTGGGTGACCAGGGTGTTGGACTGAGGGAGAGCCCTAGATGTGGTGTATTTAGATTTCAGTAAAGCCTTTGACACCGTTTCTCACAGGTGACTTATAAACAAACTAAGCACCCTAGGGATGGACCCTAAAGTTACTGCTTGGGTTAGAAATTGGTTGAGTGGGAGGCGACAAAGGGTACAGACAAATGGAGCTCACTCTGAGGAGAAGGGATCTGTCCTTGGTCCGATTATTTTTAACCTCTTTGTTAGTGATATAGAAGGGCTGTCGGGTAAGGTTTGCCTCTTTGCAGATAACATGTGTGTGTTTGTTTGAGCTGCGATTGAAAATAAACCTGCAATCACTGCTCTTTACAACAGATTTAGAACTGCCTCAGCAAGGGCTTTTCAGCGATCGGGGAGATCAGAGAGAGAATCAGCTGTGTGTGTTTGTTTGAGCTGCGATTGAAAATAAACCTGCAATCACTGCTCTTTACAACAGATTTAGAACTGCCTCAGCAAGGGCTTTTCAGCGATCGGGGAGATCAGAGAGAGAATCAGCTGTGTGTCTTTCTTCGCTTCTCTTCAACATTTATTTGCAGCCAATTTGCAATATTCCGTTAAAAAGTGGCATAAAGTATACAATTTATGCTGACGATATTATGATTTTCACAACTATTTCCATCGAGAAACCTGATTTTTCCAGCATCACAGATTGTCTATCACAAATGTCCACCTGGTGTAAAACCAACAATATGCAAATTAATTTTAGCAAGACAGAGGCATTATTTGTATCTCGTAACCAAAATTTTGCACATCCACCTGTCATCAAGATAGATAATTCAATTATTCCTATTAAATCAGAAGTGAAATATCTTGGAGTTACTCTAGACAAGGAATTAAATCTCAGATCACACATAAACAAGACGATTAGAAGCGCTTATTATAGAATGAAAATCATCAGAAGACTAAGGCCGCTTCTGGAAACTGTTCACTTCCGCAATGTTTGTCATGCTCTAATTACACCATTACTTGACTTCTGCAATCCAATGTATCTGGGTCTAGCTAAGCAGTCACTGAAGCCTTTACAGTTAGCGCAAAACACCGCTGCTCGTATAATTTTTGGTCTATCAAGTAAAGAGCATATAACTCCTATCTTAAAGGAGCTTCATTGGTTACCAATATCATCTCGTATTAAATACAAAACAGTAATTTATATTTTCAAGATAAAGCAACAATGTTCTGCAAAAAGTCTGACGTATCTTATCCGGTCAGATATTAGCAACAGACCTAGGAGAAGTGTATCTGAAAATAGAATCAGCTCCTCAAATGACATCAGAAAAACACGCAAGGAGACCTCTGAGAGAGCTTTCTCGTTTGCTGCGACTTCCATCTGGAACTCCCTACCTAATGATCTGAGAGCAGCTCAGGACATCAAAGACTTTAGAAAACAACTGAAAACAGTTTTGTTTACGGAGCACTACGGTCATGCAATCAACTAATTAATTTTTAAGAAAGCAATTATTTATATATACATTGTACAATAAGCTCACTTTATAGTATAGCTCACAATATATATAGTGCACCTTTTCCCAAGACATTTAATCATATATTTACAAACTATGTATATATTATCACAGATTTTTTCACTATTACTAATTTTCTCTTTTGTTAAACCGCTTTGATTGTATGATAAGGCGGTATAAAAATCCAATTAAATAAATAAATAAATAAATAACTAAGCTTGAAGAATGGTCCAGAATTTGGCAGCTGAGATTTAATGTTAAAAAATGCAAGGTCATGCATTTGGGCTGCAGCAATCCAAGGGAGCAATATAGTAATGGGGGGGGGGGGGGGTGAATTACTTTTGTCCACTAAAGAAGAGAGGGACCTAGGCGTGATTGTGTCTGATGATCTTAAAGTAGCTAAAAGGTAGAAAAGGCGACAGCAAAATCTAGAAGGATGCTTGGGTGCATAGGGAGAGGAATGGCCAGCAGAAGAAAGGAGGTGATAGTGCCTCTGTATAAGTCTTTGGTGCGACCTCATTTGGAGTATTTTGTGCAATTCTGGAGACTGCACCTTCAAAGGATATAAACAGGCTGAAGTCAGTACAGAGGGTGGCTACTAAAATGGTTAGTGGTCTTCATTATAAAGCATATGAGGACGGACTTAAGGATCTTAATATGTACACCTTAGAGGAAAGGCGGGATAGAGGTGATAAGATTGAGATGTTTAAATACTTCCGTGGCATAAATGTACAGGAGGAGAGCTTCTTCGATGGAAAGCAAGCTGTGCTACGAGGGGACATGGGATAAGGGTGAAAGGGGATAGATTCAGGAGTGATATGCAGATATATTGCTTTATGGAAAGAGTGGTGAATCCGTGGAATAGTCTTCCATTGGAGGTGGTAGAGATGAGGACAGTATCTGAATTCAAAGAAGCATGGGACAAACACAGAAGATCTCTAAAGAAGAAAATGATAATTACACTTACCTGGTAATTGTAGTTCCTTGAGTGACGACAGTTCAGTCCTCTACTTCTGGGTTGTCAACCTCCTCCTGCAGCCTGGAGACTGGTATGTCAAAATCATGACATCACTGGATATAGCCTGCTGCTCTCTCTCACCCCCTCCAGTGTAAACTATTAACAAAGCAGACTCAAAGGAGCAACAAATAAGTAGCTATAATACAAACTGCAACCTAACGTAGGTAAGGCGTCGTACGCCCTGCACTACCACCGACAATATTAGACACCTTCTCATATCTAACAGATAACGAATTGACTTACCTGTAGTAACTGACTATGCAGCACCCAACTGTCCCCCTCCTGAAAAACCTCTGGGTGGGAATGAGGACTGAACTGTCGTCACTCAAGGAACTACAAATTACCAGGTAAGTGTATTTCCTTATCGTTCCTCCAGTTCAGTCCTCTACTTCTGGGATGTACCAGAGCAGTAACTATCAGGAGGGACCCTTCCAGCCGGTGCGCAACACTGCTGCCCCGAAGCAAGCATCATCAGCTGCTGCGACATCAAGCCAGTAATGTTTACTGAACGTATGCAGAGGCGACCAAGTAGCCGCCCTACAAATCTCACTCGGTGGAACCAAACTGTCTTCTGCCCAAGAAGCCGCTTGCGCTCTGGTGGAATGAGCTCGTAAACCGCCCGGTACTGTGCGACCCTGCAACATGTAAGCGGAAGCTATCGTTTCTCAAATCCACCTGGCAATGGAAGCCTTTGACGCCACCTCTCCCTTACTCCTGCCTCCAAACAACACAAACAGCCGATCCAACTTGCGAAAAGACTTTGTAAACCTCAAATACTGCCGCAAAGTTCTCTTAACATCCAAGCGATGGAAACTGCGATCCCCAGAGTCCCCCCTTAAAGAACCTAGGACTGCCAAACACACTGACTGATTTAAGTGAAACGGAGAAACCACCTTAGGCAAAAATGACGGCACTGGTCGCAAAACAACCTTTTCTCTCGAGAAGGACAAGAATGGTTCCCTAGAGGACAACGCTTGCAACTCCGAAATGCGCCGCGCAGAACAGATCGCCACCAGAAACACGGCTTTCAATGTGAGATCCTTCAACGACGCAAGATGCAAAGGCTCAAAAGGTGGCTTGACCAGCGCCGACAAGACCAAATTAAGATCCCAAGATGGAACCCTTACCCTACAGGAAGGTCGCAACCTAGCTACCGCCCTAAGAAAACGTATCACATCCGCATGAGCCCCCAAAGCCAAACCTTGAACCTTGCCACGATAACAGGACAGCGCTGCTAACTGCACACACAAAGAGCTAGCTGCTAAACCTTTATCAAAGCCATCTTGTAGAAAGTTCAAAACAGAAGGTACAGCGACTGTTGATGCCCGAATCTGACGTCTCGAGCACCAATCTTCAAAAATATGCCAGATCCACACATAAGCCAAGGAAGTGGACTGCTTCCGCGCCCTCAGCAGCGTAGAGATCACAGCCGCCGAGTAACCCATCTTCTTTAGCCGAGCCCTTTCAATGGCCATACTGTAAGCGAGAATCGATCCACTAGGGGCATGAACAGGGGACCCTGTCGCAACAGGTCCGACCGTGCCGGAAGTCGCCAGGGCTGACCGTCTAGGAGTCGCACCAAATCCGTGTACCACGGGCGCCTTGGCCAGCTGGGCGCAACCAGAAGCACTCTCCCCTGGTGAGCCTCTATTCCTTTGCACTACTCGACCTACCAATGCCCACGGCGGGAAAACGTACAGGAGACCCGAAGTCGGCAACCGCTGCAACAGCGCATCTATGCCCTCTGACATTCTTTCTCGTCTCCTGCTGTAAAATCGCGGGACCTTTGCCGATTGAAAGGTTGCCATCAAGTCCATTACTGGCGCCTCCCAACGAAGCAATATCTGCGCAAAGACTTCGGGATGCAGCTCCCACTCCCCAGCATCCACTCGAACTCTGCTGAGGAAATCCGCCATCGCATTGTCTTTTCCCGCAATGTGCGCCGCCGAAATCGCCGTCAACCGACTCTCCACCCAGGCAAACAGCAAGTCCGACTCTTCTTCCATTACTGCACTCCCCGTGCCTCCCTGGCGATTGATGTAAGCGACCGTTGCTGAGTTGTCTGATAGAACCCGAACTGGACGCCCCAGCACTAATTCCTCAAACGCCCTCAGCGCTCTCGCCACCGCTCGTAACTCCAACCGATTGATCAACCAAGCAGCGTCCAGTTGGGACCAGCACTCTTGTGCGAACTGGCCCCCGCAGTGGGCTCCCCAGCCCGCGAGACTGGCATCCGTCAAAGGAATCCACTCCGGTTGCTCCAGGGGCATCCCGGCCGCTAACGATGACGGGACCAGTCACCACTGAAGCGACCACCGCATCTTGAGTGGACACGGCAACCGCTTGCTCAACGAGTCCGCCTGATGAGACCAGCGGTTCAGCAACGCCCTCTGTAGCGGCCACATATGCACTTTGGCCCAAGGCACCGCCTCCAGGGTCACCGCCATCGTTCCGAGCACCCGCAGATAGAACCACGCCGTAGGGGCTGGAGTGGCTCTGAACCTGTGCATCAGACTGTGCAGGGCCTGCGACCTCCTGACCAGCAAAAATACCTGCCCTTTGTTTGTGTCGAACTGAACTCCCAGATACTCGAGAACCTGAGACGGCTGAAGACAGCTTTTGGTCGGATTGACCACCCAACCGAGGCTCTGCAAAAACACGACCATCCTGCTTGTCACCTGCCTGCTCTCTGCCTCGGACTTCGCCCGAATCAACCAATCGTCGAGGTACGGGTGCACCAAAATACCTTCCTTGCGCAACGCCGCCGCCGCCGCCGCCACCACCATAATTTTGGTGAAAGTGCACGGCGCCGTCGCGAGACTGAAGGGCAACGCTTGAAACTGATAGTGGCCCCAGGGCAAGACGAACCTTAACAACCTCTGATGAGCCTCCCAGATGGGAATGTGCAAATAGGCCTCCGTCAGATCCAATGACGTCAGGAACTCTCCCTGACGGACCGCTACAATTACCGACCGCAACGTTTCCATACAAAAGTGAGGCACTCTCAGACAGCGATTCACACCTTTGAGGTCTAATATAGGCCGCAACACCCCGCCTTTCTTTGGCACCACGAAATAAATGGAGTACCGACCCAAACCGTACTCTGCTTTCGGAACCTCCACAACTGCCCCTAATTGCAACAGTCGCTCCAGGGTGCTGCGAACCGCTAGAGTTTTTGTTTGCCCCCTGCAAGGAGACATGACGAAGGAATCCCGCACAGGCCACGCCAGTTCTAGGGCATAGCCCTGTCGAATTATCTCTAGGACCCACTGGTCAGACGTGATGAGGGTCCAAGCGGACAAACTCCCGGAGCCTCCCGCCTATGGAAGTATCCTCCGCCAGGACCCGCCTCATCTCATTGCGATTTACGAGTTGTTGACGCAGAGCCCGAGGCAAAACCTCTAGTCGCCCCTCGAAACCCCCGAAATCCTTGACCTCGGGACGAAAACCTGCCCCTCTGAAAGGACCCGTACCGTGTCGACCGAAATCTCCGAAAGTCACGAAACTGGCCTCTAAAACTTTGACCGGCCTTTCCCTGTTTCGGCTTGTCCTCTGGCAGCCTACCAGCCTTGGACTCCCCAAGGTCCTTTACTAACTTATCCAAATCTTCTCCAAACAGCAACTTCCCTTTAAAAAACAGCTTACCGGGTCGGGACTTAGAAGAACCGTCCGCCGCCCAGTTACGCAACCACACTGATCTGCAGGCGGCCACTACGGACGCCGTGCTATTCGCAAGCGCTCTGATCAAATCACAGTGCACGTCCGCTAAATATGCCACTCCGGACTCCAGACGCCCCAGCTCCTTGAGTTCATCGAGATCCACATGAGGCGAGTGACGCAACTTCTGAACCCAGCGCAAGCACGCCCGCGCCACCCAGGCACCACGGATCGACGCCTGCAAAGCAAGAGTCCGCCTCGAATGTCTGCTTCAGGAGGCCATCAACCCTACGGTCCTGAGCATCCTTCAATGCTGCGCTGCCCTCTACCGGAATGGTAGTCTTTTTGGTAACTGCCGACACCACAGTGTCAACCCGCGGCATCCGGAACCTTTCCTTATCCGCTAGCGGGTAAAGCCTAGTCATCATGCGCACGCCTCTAAGCCCTGCCCTTTGGCTGGTTCCATTCATCCTGGATCATTTTATCGACTACTTTATGCACTGGAACCACCACCTGTGTTTGACGAACCGCCTGAATGACGGGATCCTCCACCTCATCCTCCGCGGCTGTCTGAGCCGCCAAATTTAGCATCTGCAATGACTCCGTAATCAACGCCGGGAGCTCCTCTCTACAAAAGATCCTAATGATCTTAGATTGATCCTCAGGTTCCAGGATCTCACCTTCCTCCAGATCCTGTGCACCCTCCTCATTCTCCCAGTCAGCCTCGTCGAGTTCCAGCCAGTCGCTCTCCACAGCCGAAGAATCCCGGGCCCTAGCCCTTTTAGGCGCCGAGGGACCCTCGACTACCTCGACCGAACCCGCCATCTGCGGAGCCGAAACCGTAAGCGGCACCACCCCAGCTAACTTACCCTGGCGCTGCAAACAAAATGCCTTGTGCAACATTAATATGAATTCCGGGCAAAACTCCGCAGGATCCCCCGGCTGCGCCTCCAGCGACGCTGCCGAGGACCCAGCCGGCTCTTCCACAGGGGCTTCCTGCCCGGGAGTTTTGAGGAGACTCAGCCAGCACCCCAGACTGCACCCCCGACGGCTCTGAAGCCTACCTGATGTCCATCAGCTGTTCCACCGTGGACGAAAGGGAAGCACAGCCATGGCACACCCCGGACTCCGCCACTGTGCCTCTCCAGGTGCCACAGATCACACACTGTGGACGCCCCGCCATAAACCTCCTTCTTATACTTTGTAATTATTATCCACCTATTATGTTCTGTTCTGTAACTAACCTGAAACCAAAATCTAAACCCAGAACTAAAAGTGACCCTTTTCCTGCGTGGGAATATCCCTGCTGCATTCTTGCATATGTCTTAAGAGAGGAAGACATGACCACTCATGTCAGAAACAGGCGCCGAGGAATTCTAGAGACAGATTGCTTTTGGCATAATTGACCACGCAGCCGAGACGGCCCAGAAAGGAGAGGACCTAAGAGACCACAGAAGTAGCCTCCTCAAAACTCGCTGCTCTGATCAGCCAATCATCTCGATAAGGATGAACCTGAATACCTTGGCGCCGTGGGGAAGCTGCCACTACTACCATCACCTCGGAAAAAGTGTGAGGAGCTGTGGCAAGACCAAATGGCAGGGCACGAAATGCATAGTTACTTGCCAGTAAGATGAAATTAGACTTACCTGCTAATTGTAGTTCCTGGAGTGGACACAGTCTAGTCCCGAAAACTCTGGGTTCCCCATCTCATGCAGCAGCTTGGAGACTGAGAAAACTCCTCTTTTGTGACATCACTGGTATATCCATCCCAGATCTGCCTCCTGTCACCAGTTATCTATTAAGTCCTTACAAATGCAATTACTCCAATACTTGGATATTTCCCATAATAAATACTCCTTACAACTTTATTCACAAAGATATTTTTCTTTCAAACCGGGTCTCAGACTTATGAGGAGATGTTTGTGATACTCAATCACTTCTTCCGCCTTATTTGCATCAACGACCCATTTTTTAAATATTTCTTAATTCAAAATGATTTCACCAACAATTCTTTTGTGGTAACTTATCCAGATAGCCAAATAAATATTTTGAAAAAGTCGGGCTTATCTTTTTCTTGGTGTCCCAACGCCAGACTTGGCGCCACTGCGTTTCACGTTAGGTTTGTTTCTTCAGGGGTATGTGAACCGACTTAAATGATAATTACACTTACCTGGTAATTGTAGTTCCTTTAGTGACGACAGTTCAGTCCTCTACCTCCAGGTCTTGACGAGCCCTAAGGAGAGGCTCTCCCTTTTTTTTTTTGGAGGAATGGATAAGGAGCAGGGACCAGAAGTCTCACCTCCCTGACTGTACGGGGGTGAGCCATTCTGACAGCGTGTCTCCCGGAGCGACGTTTTATGTGCTCTGAGACTGTTCTTTTGCTGTGAATCACATTACGTGATTCCAAGGCCCGGGGTCCCCGACGCTGTCGGTAGTGCTGGAGGAGTGGCAGACCGGACCGGTAAGTGCTGCACCGGCTTCCGGCTGCTTGTTTATTTCAGACCGCGCTGTTTTTGGGGTGCAGGAACGCCGCGGGGATTTTGGCGCTCTTTTACCTTCGCGGCTTGCAGTCGCGGCGGCCATTTTGTGGGCCGCGCTGCAGCCGCGTGTCAGGGCATCGCTTCCCGTTTTCTGGTCGGGGCACTGCTGCGGTTTCATTTCTTTTAATTCTTTTAGTTCTTTTACTTCGTTTTCATTAATTTTCGTTTTGGTTGTTTGATTGCCTCATTGTTTTTCTTTTCAGCCTCTTCCGTCGGCCCTGTGTGTTCAGGGGGAAGGGGGGGGGGCTGCGGGGCCTTCCTTTGTTTTTGGGGGCTAGTTCCTTGGGGACTTCTAGAACAGGTTTCAAAAAACAAAGGAAGACACAGGCTAATCCATAAGTGCAAACAGTAGAATTGCCTGCCATAGCCTGCCCGGTCTTGGAGCAAAGAGGGGCGTTTGGCTTCTTCCTTATGGCTACCCGGCCTCTGTGCCTAGTGTGTGGCACTAGGAGATGCACGGTCCCTGACACCGGTGTGTGCAGGGGCTGCGCAGCCCTGTCTTCTGCGGTGGAGCTTCAGATGGCAGCCCATGAGTCTCCAGAGGAACAGGGGGAGACAGCGGGGGCAACCGCTGCTTCCCAGCGGATCTCGGAGCAAGAGCCCGATTTGGAGGCGATGCCAGGGCCCTCCGGTGAACCCTTGGCTCCTCAGCCGTCCGGTCTCAGTGGCTTCAGTCCGGAGTTTGTCCTTCTCCTGCATCAGGCTTTTTGCCTGCGTCAGCAGGGCCAGAGACCACGTGCGGCATCACCGGCGTCCCAGTCTCCGCCGTTGGTGGCGGAAGGAGCGGCGGTCACGGAACCGCCTACACCGAAGCGAGCACGGCTTGCAGACCCAGTGGAGGGCTCCTGGGCGGAAGCCCCGGATCCGGAATGGGATCCTGAAGAGGGATCACAGGACCTGGAGGAGGGTGAGATCCCGGAGCCTGAAGAGCAGGCCAAGATCATTTGAGTGTTCTGCAGAGAGGAGTTGGCTGCCTTGATTTCGGAGACTTTGCAGATGTTGCACCTGGCTCCGCCAGCGGCAGTGGAGGACGAATTGGAGGATCCGGTCATCCAAGCGGTTCGACAGACTCAGGTGGTGTTTCCGGTACACCGGGTGGTCGAGAGGATGATTCAGGACGAATGGGATAAGCCGGAAGCGGGGCTCCGCGGCATTCGCACGATGAGCCGGTTATATCCTTTGGCGGAAGCTGCTAAAGACCGCTTCCGAGTGCCACGGATAGACGCGGTGGTATCGGCTGTTACTAAAAAGACCACCATTCCCGTGGAGGGAAGTGCGGCCTTGAAGGATGCCCAGGACCGTAAGGTTGACGGTCTGCTCAAGCAGGTTTTTGAGGCGGATTCCCTTTCGCTTCAAGCCTCTATCTGCGGAGCCTGGGTTGCCCGAGCGTGTTTGCGCTGGGCCCAGTGGCTGCGCCAATCTCCCCACGTTGACCTCGAGGAGGTGAAAGAACTGGATCGTTTGGAGTCAGGTGCGGCCTACCTTGCTGATGTGCATTATGATTTAATTCGAGCGCTGGCCAACAGCACGGGCTCCGTGGTGGCTGCCCGCCGCTCCTTGTGGCTGCGTAATTGGGCCGCGGACGGCCCTTCTAAATCCCGACTCAGTAAGCTTCCCTTTAAAGGTGGTTTGCTGTTTGGAGAGGATTTGGATAAGTTGGTGAAGGACCTGGGTGAGTCTAAAGCGGGACGTTTGCCCGAGGACAAACCGAAACAGTCCAAGTCTGCCCAGAGCGTCCGGGGTCAGTTTCGGGATTTCAGAAGATTCCGTTCCACGCGGCCAGGCGCATTCCAGAGGGGGCGCTTTCCCTCTAGGGGCCAGGGCTTTCGGGGGTTTCGGGGAGCGAGTAGAGGCTTCTCCTCACTCCCGGCGTCTTCTGCCCGTAAGACCCAATGAGGCGAGGCGGGTCCCGGCGGTGGAGCCTCCCATTGGCGGTCGGCTTCGGGGGTTTCTTTCCGCCTGGACCCACATTACCTCCGATCAGTGGGTGTTGGAAATCATTCAGCACGGATACGCGCTGGAGCTGGCCCGGCCCGTGCGGGACTCCTTTGTCATGTCGCCTTGTCGGGGTCCCGCAAAAGCGGCGGCGGTTCGCGAAACCCTGGACCGGCTCCTTCGCTTGGGAGCCGTCGTGGAGGTTCCCAAGGCCGATTACGGCTTGGGTCGCTATTCCATCTATTTCATGGTGTCCAAAAAGGGAGGGCAATTGCGACCCATTCTAGATCTGAAGGGGGTGAACCGGTGCTTGCGGGTGCCGCACTTTCGGATGGAGACGTTGCGGTCAGTCATCGTAGCCGTGCGACGCGGAGAATTCTTGACGTCCCTCGACCTGTCGGAGGCATACTTGCACATCCCCATTCGAGAGGTGCACCAGCGATTGCTGCGGTTTGCCCTTCCCTGGGGCCACTACCAGTTTCAGGCCTTACCGTTCGGTCTGGCAACGGCGCCTCGGACCTTCACCAAAATAATGGTGGTGGTAGCGGCGGCATTGCGCAAAGAAGGTGTCCTGGTTCACCCATACCTCGACGATTGGTTGATTCGCGTCAAGTCCGCGGAGGAAAGTCTCCGGGTGACAGACCGGGTGGTGCGGTTTTTGCAAGAGCTGGGTTGGGTGGTCAACCCGTCCAAGAGCCGTTTGCAGCCCACTCAGGTCCTCGAATACCTGGGAGTCCGGTTCGATACGTGCCAAGGGCAGGTGTTCCTGCCCCACAAACGAGCCGAGGGGTTACGGACTCTGGTGCGGCAATTCCTGTCAGTGCCGGCTCCCTCGGCATGGGATTATCTCCGAGTGCTGGGCACCATGGCGGCAACGTTGGAGGCGGTGCCTTGGGCCCGGTTCCATATGCGGCCTCTCCAGAGGGCGCTGCTCCGTCGTTGGTCGCATCAGGAACATTCGTTGAGCACGCGTCTTCCTTGCCCGGGCACAGTTCGGCGGTCCCTTCGGTGGTGGCTCCGCCCCTCGTCACTGGCAGGGGGCTTGCCACTGGAGCAGCCAGAGTGGCTGCCATTGATGACGGATGCCAGTCTGGTGGGCTGGGGAGCCCACTGCGAGACTCAATTTGCACAGGGCCTGTGGACCCCCCTGGAGGCCTCATGGGCGATCAATCGCTTGGAACTTCGAGCGGTGTTTCGGGCCCTACAGGCGTTCGAGGGCCTGGTGCGCGGTCAGGCTGTGAGAGTTCTCTCCGACAACTCGGCGACGGTGGCGTACATCAACCGACAGGGTGGCACCGGGAGTGCCGCGATGGAGGCAGATGCCGACCTGCTGTTCGCATGGGTAGAGCTTCGCTTGTCCGCGATTTCGGCAGCGCACATTGCCGGCAGAGACAATGTCGCCGCGGACTTTCTCAGCAGAGTGCACGTGGATGCAGGGGAGTGGGAACTGCATCCCGCGGTTTTCCGCCAGATCGTCAGGCGCTGGGGGACTCTGGTCATGGATCTCATGGCGACCTTTCAGTCGGCAAAAGTCGGCCGTTTTTTCAGCAGAAGGCGGGAAAGGATGTCGGAGGGCATCGACGCCTTGCTACGTCGGTGGCCGACGGACGGCCTCCTCTATGTCTTTCCCCCATGGGCATTAATAGGCCGGGTGGTTCAGAAGATCGGGGCGCATGCGGGTCAGGTGCTGTTGGTGGCTCCCGATTGGCCGAGGCGGCCCTGGTACGCCGACCTAATACGTCTGTTGGACGGGGAACCTTGGAGGCTGCCGGCCAGGTCGGATCTGTTGCTCCAAGGGCCCCTTTTCATGCCTCAGGTGGATCGGTTCTCGCTTACGGTATGGCCATTGAGAGGGCTAAACTCCTGAAAAAGGGCTATTCGTCGGCGGTTGTGGCAACCTTGCTGCGGGTGCGTAAGCAGTCGACGTCCTTGGCGTATGAGCGGGTCTGGCGTGTTTTTGAGGACTGGTGTTCGCAGCGTCAGGTGAGGCCGGGTTCGGCGTCAATTCCTTTGGTCCTCGAATTTCTGCAGAACGGCTTTGACAAGGGTCTTGCTGCCAACTCCTTGCGCGTGCAGTTGGCAGCACTGTCCTGTTATCGGGGCAAGATCAATGGATGGCCGTTGGGAGATCATCCAGACATTCGTCGTTTCCTCAAAGCGGTCGTTCGTGTACGTCCAGCGCGCAGGGTGTGCGTTCCCCCATGGGATCAAAATCTTGTGCTCACGGCTCTGACTGAGCCCCCCTTTGAGGCCTTGCGTCGTGCATCCCTGAAGGATTTGACGCTCAAGACGGTGTTCCTGGTGGCGATTTGTTCTGCACGGCGGGTCTCGGAGCTGCAAGCGTTGTCGTGCCGTGAGCCCTTCCTGTCCTTTTCCAAGGAAAAGGTGGTTTTGCGTCCGGTTCCGTCCTTTCTGCCTAAGGTGGTGTCTCCTTTTCATCTGAACCAGGCAGTTTGCTTGCCCGTCTTGGGATTTTTGGGGGAGATGACGTGGATCGCGGTCTTCGGCGTCTCGACGTGAAGAGGGCTTTGCGTCAGTATTTGAGGGCCACGGAGTCGTTACGTAAGTCTGAGCGTTTGTTTGTACTCTTCGGCGGAGTTCGTCGGGGCGAAGCGGCGGCTAAGGCGTCCATCGCCCGCTGGCTTAAAGAAGCAATTGCATCCGCTTATTTGCTTCGGGGGCGCGTAGTGCCTGTGGGTCTGAGAGCGCATTCCACCAGAGCACAGGCGTCCTCGTGGGCAGAACATAGTTTGGTTCCCCCGGGGGACATTTGTAGGGCGGCGACTTGGTCGTCTCTGCATACGTTCAGCAAACACTATCGATTGGATGTTGCTGCGGCTTCGGATGCTCGTTTCGGCTCGGCTATCTTGTATGCCGGCTGGAAGGGTCCCTCCCATTGATTACTGCTCTGGTACTTCCCAGAGGTAGAGGACTGAACTGGAGGAACGCTAAGGAAATGATAATTACACTTACCTGGTAATTGTAGTTCCTTTAGTGACGACAGTTCAGTCCTCCTTCCCGCCCGGATGTTTATAGGAGGTTCCAGATTTCGTGCCGAGCTGAAGAGGGTGACAGGTGAGTCTGGATTCCTTCTCTTCCTTTGTTTGTGTCCTTCTCGATGGCAGGGCAGGAGGTAAGAAGGCCTGCTCGAGGGGGATGGCTTCCTGATAGTACATTTGTTATTCTGTTTTGCTACTTATTTATTGCTCCTTTGAGTCTGCTTTGTTATAGTTTACACTGGGATGCAAGTGGGAGTGCTGCAGGCTATATCCAGTGATGTCATCATTCTGACATACCAGTCTCCTAGCTGCAGGAGGAGATTGACAACAGAGGTAGAGGACTGAACTGGAGGAACGCTAAGGAAATGATAATTACACTTACCTGGTAATTGTAGTTCCTTTAGTGACGACAGTTCAGTCCTCTACCTCTGTCTGATCCACAGTTTTACCTCCAACACCGTTATATACTCTATCAATACAAAAACACCGTAGATCAGCGAAGGTATGTTGATAAGAGAGACAATGTTCCACAATTGGAGCTGATAAAGATTTGCACTTTAATCTACTTTTATGTTCGACGCTGATTCTTAGAGAGCAACGATGGATATACACCTTACAAACAGTAATCCCCAAAGGTTTAAATGCCCAAATTGATTGGAGCCTATGCATGTAGCCAGCATTCTCTAATCTGAAACAGCTTGAAGATGTCTTTCATTGATTGTAGCATTTAAAAGAGGTTTCCATTGTCTAACCCACATGCGCGGCGTTTTTGTGCTCAGGGAGACATTTTGATCCAGGTGAAGCAGTTGGTAAGCCTTGCATAGCTGCCTTTTGAATACAATAACTCACGATATATAATCGATTCTAAATTCTTTTATAAATGAATGTTTTAAATAAGATGTTTCCATTTTTCCAGAAAATGCTGATATTTTAAGTCGGTTCACATACCCCTGAAGAAACAAACCTAACGTGAAACGCAGTGGCGCCAAGTCTGGCATTGGGACACCAAGAAAAAGATAAGCCCGACTTTTTCAAAATATTTATTTGGCTATCTGGATAAGTTACCACAAAAGAATTGTTGGTGAAATCATTTTGAATTAAGAAATATTTAAAAAATGGGTCGTTGATGCAAATAAGGAGGAAGAAGTGATTGAGTATCACAAACATCTCCTCATAAGTCTGAGACCCGGTTTGAAAGAAAAATATCTTTGTGAATAAAGTTGTAAGGAGTATTTATTATGGGAAATATCCAAGTATTGGAGTAATTGCATTTGTAAGGACTTAACAGTTATATTACTCTGAAGAGTTTGACCTATTTAGATTGTGCACCAGTTATCTATTGACAAAGCAGACTCACCGGAGCAACAAGTAAGAACAAGGAACAAACATATGTAGATATATATACATATAGGAAAACTAGGGCTACCCCCATAAACTTAGTAAAGTGTAACTTTAAGACTGACCAGACCCCTCCTGCCATCCAGAGGAGAGGAAAAGAAGGAAGAAATCTCTAAGGAAGGTTCATCGTATCGCTAAAGAACCCCCCCTCCCCCCATGCATAAGAGCTTTGCAAATACCCTCCCGGCTTACCTGTGAACGGCCTTCAACTCTTCAGGCTGGACGAACCAACAAAAACCAGGGAGGGATATACGGGACTAGACTGTGTCCACTCCAGGAACTACAATTAGCAGGTAAGTCTAATTTCATCTTCCTGATCGTGTCCCCAGTCTAGTCCCGAAACCTCTGGGTAATACCAGAGCAGTGCCATCAGGAAGCACGGGGGGGGGACCTGGACGCCCAGCCTGAAGCACCGCCACTCCAAATGCAGCGTCCGCTGCCCGTAGGATATCCAACCGATAGTGCTTTACAAAAGGATTCAAGGACGACAAGGTCGCTGCCTTACAAATTTCTTCCGGAGATACTGACCGACGCTCCGCCCAAGAAGTGGCCTGCGCCCGGGTGGAATGAGCTCTCAGCCCTTCCGGGACTGACTTACCTTTCACGATATAAGCCGAAGCAATGGTCCCCTTGATCCATCTCGCAATAGAGGCCTTCGAAGCTGCCTCACCGCGCCGGCGACCGGCGAACAAAACGAACAGCCTGCCCAATCTCCTAAAAGGCGCCGTCCGCCTGAGATAGTGCTTTAAGGCCCGACGAACGTCCAGTCGATGCAAGCACTGCGAGGCGGACCCTGGGGGGCCCCTAGGGAACACCGGCAAGGAGACGTCCTGACTAACATGAAACGGCGAAACCACCTTTGGGAGAAAAGCGGACACAGTTCTCAGCACCACCTTGGACGGAAAGAAAGAAAGGTAGGGCTCCCTACAGGAAAAAGCCTGCAATTCGGAGACGCGGCGGGCCGAAGAGATCGCCACCAGAAAAACTACCTTGAGCGTAAGATCCTTGAGGGAGGCCTGCGCTAGGGGCTCAAAAGGGCCGCGCTCCAGAGCGTCCAGTACGAACGGGAGATGCCACTTAGGGACGATCTGCCTGCACGGAGGTCGCAAGACAGACACCGCTCGCAAAAAACGCTTGACGTTCCTCTGGCTCCCAATTGCCTGACCGCCCACTCTGCCCCAATAACAAGACACCGCTGCGACCTGCACCTGCAGCGACGAGGCCGCTAGCCCTTCGTCGAAACCATCCTGCAAAAATTCCAAGATCTGAGGGATGGTGGCCTGCAAAGCTGCGCACCCGTTGTCCGCGCACCAACCCTCGAAAATTCTCCAGATGCGAACTTAAGCTAACGACGTAGACCGCCGCCTGGCCTGCAATAAAGTAGAAGTGACTGCCGCCGAGTAGCCACGGGACGTCAACCGCGCCCTCTCAAGAGCCAGGCCGTAAGCGAGAATCGATCCACGTGGGGCATGAACAGTGGCCCCTGAGAAAATAGATCCGGTCTGGCCGGAAGACGCCAAGGCTTCGCCACCAAGAGCAAGACTAGATCCCCGTACCAGGGACGGTGCGGCCAATCTGGAGCTATCAGGATTACCTGTCCCCTGAAGCTTTCCACCCGTTGTACCACTCTTCCGATGAGGACCCACGGAGGGAACACAGAGCAGCTGGCCCTCCGGCCAAGCCTGAACGAGGGCATCTAAGCCCTCAGACATCCTTTCTCTTCTCCTGCTGAAAAACCTGCTTGCCTTCGCCGAGTCGAAGGTCGCCATGAGGTCCATGACAGGAGTGCCCCACCTGCGGGCCACCATCTGAAAGACTTCGGGATGAAGGACCCATTCCCCGGGATCCACCCTCACCTGACTGAGGAAATCGGCTTGAACATTGTCCACCCCGGCCACGTGCGCCGCCGAGAGATCGAGGAGATGCGCTTCGGCCCAGTCGCATAACTCTGCGGCTTCCGCCTCAAGCGCTATGCTGCTCGTTCCCCCTTGCTTGTTGACATAGGCCACTGCTGTCGCATTGTCGGAGAATACTCGGACTGCCTTCCCGCCGAGGACCGAGTGAAACTCCCGCAACGCGAGAGCCACTGCTCGCAGCTCCAACCGGTTGATCGGCCACCCCTGCTCCTGAGCATTCCACAGACCTTGGGCGAACCTGCCCTGGCAGAGGGCACCCCAGCCCAGTAGGGAGGCATCAGTCATCAGCGACACCCAGGCCGGAGTTTCCAGCGATTTCCCGCGCCCCAGCGAGTCGGGAACCAGCCACCACTGTAGGCTTTGACGGACTTCCTCCGGACAGGGCAGGCGCTGAGACAGAGGGTCCCGCTGGTGCGACCATCTGCGAAGCAGTGCTCCCTTGCCCACGGCACCGTCTCTATGTTCGCCGCCAAGGTGCCCAGCAGTTGCAGGTAACGCCACGCTGAAGGTGCCTTGCACTCTAGAAAGCTCCTGACTAGGCGCCGCAAGCCCTGCGCCTGCTTGTCTGTTAGGAAAATCTTCCCCACGCTCGTCTCGAAACGTGCACCGAGATACTCCAGATTTTGAGATGGCACCAAGTGGCTCTTGGACAGATTGACTATCCACCCGAGACTCTCCAGAAAGGCAACTACTCGAGCCGTAGCCGACACGCTCTCCGCCTGAGACTTCGCCCTGATCAACCAATCGTCGAGATAGGGATGAACCAGGATCCCTTCCTTCCTCAAGGCCGCCGCCACCACTACCATGACCTTCGTGAACACTCTCGGGGCCGTCGCCAGCCCGAATGGTAACGCTCGGAATTGAAAATGCCCGAACGGCACCGCAAATCTGAGAAATCTGTGGTGATCTGGCCTGACGGGAATGTGCAGGTAAGCTTCTGACAGATCTAGGGAAGTGAGGAACTCCCCTTTCTGCACCGCCACCGACACAGAGCGCAGCGTTTCCATGTGGAAATGGGCTACCCGAAGACAACGGTTCACCCCTTTTAAATCCAGAATCAGACGAACCCCGCCGTCCTTCTTGGGAACGATGAAGTAGATAGAGTATCGACCGCTGCCGCATTGGTCTGGCGGAACCGGGACAACCGCTCTGAGGTCTAACAGTCTTTGAACGGTCTCCCGCAAGGCCAGGAGCTTGGCGGCCGACTTGCCGGGGGACAGCACAAAGGAGTCCCTCATAGGCCTGAGAAACTCCAGCGTGTAGCCCTCTCTGATAACCTCCAGCACCCATTGATCTGAAGTGACTTGGGCCCAGGCAGGATAAAACTCCTGCAAACACCCCCCTACGGGAACTAAGGGCGCCTGGGCCCCCCTCATCTCATTGTGACTTTTTGGGGGTGAAGGAGGACGTGGAAGAGGAACCGAAACCTCTCCCCGCGCCTCGAAACCCATGGAAGCTTTGACTCATATTGGAAAAACGTCCCCGCTGGAAGGAACTATATCTCTGTGACCTGAACCGGCGAAAATCCCGCTGCTGCCCCCGCCCCACCGGGATTGTATGCCCTGGTTTAGGCTTGTCCTCTGGTAATCGACCACCCTTGGACTCCCCCAGGTCTTTGACCAGCTTCTCCAAATCCTCCCCAAACAGCAGGCGTCCTCTAAAGGGGAGTTTGCTTAACCGCGCCTTGGAAGAGGTATCCGCCGCCCAATTGCGCAACCACAGGTAGCGACGCGCCGCCACAGTCAAAGCCATGCTCTTGGACAAACCGCGCATCAGATCATAATGGATATCGGCCAGGTAGGCCGAACCCAATTCCAATCTGGAGGCCTCGTCTGCCAACACCGAATCCTGCCCTGCGCGCACCCCCTGTGCCCAGCACAGACAGGCTCTGGCTGCCCAAGCCCAGCAAATAGCCGCCTGGAGCGAGAGGGCATTAACCTCAAAAACCTGCCACAACAACACATCCAACTTCTTATCCTGGGAGTCCTTAAGGGCCGCCCCACCTTCCACCGGGATGGTGGTCTTCTTCGTGACTGCCGAAACGGCGGTGTCCACCCTGGGTGACTTAAAGATCTCCTTGTCCGCATCTGACAACGGATACAAGCGGCCCATGATTCGGGAGCCTTTGAGAGGAGCCTCCGGGGTATTCCATTCCTCTTGTATCATCTCGTGAAAAACTCTGTGAACCGGGAACACCCGCTGACTCTTTCGGAAAACTTGCAACAGAGGATCCTCTAGGGCTGGCTCTTCCGTGGCCCCAGGAACCGGCATGTTGAGCACCCTCAAGGTCTCCGCGATGAGGGCTGGCAACTCCTCTCTTCGGAAGACCCGCACTACCCTGGCTTGGTCTTCCCCTTCGGTAAGCTCACCTTCCTCGAGCTCCTCCTCCAAGTCCACGCTAAGACCTTCCTCATCCGACAAAGGACCCTCTGAGGACGGAGTGGGCTCCCCCACATCCCCTTCCGCCCGGGCGCGCTTGCCCCCTCGGGAAAGGGCGTCCAGGTGCTTGGGAGGGGCGTGCCGCTTTACTACGCTCCCGCCAGCCACACTGTCCAACTGCTGGGTGCTGCCCAAAGCCAAGCGCTGCAGTAAGGCAAGAAATTCCTGCGAAAAGATGGAGGCCAGAGAAGGAGCCCACGATGTGTGAGGAGAAGGGATGCACACAGCAGAGGACGGGCCTGTCACCAGCTCCTCCTCCGGCCCCCCCGCTATGGGCAAGACCGAGATCTCCGGTTGTGGCACAGAGGCTCCATCTGTCCCCTGCTCAGAGCTAGGGGCGTCATGCACACACCGTTTACAGACCCCCGAGTCCGTGGTCTTCTTGGAGCCACACACCATGCACGGGGTCTTAGCAGGCATTGCAGAAGGCCCAGATTTCACAGGCACCCTGCAACCTCTTAAACTGCAAACACTAGTACCCCGCCGAAACGGGAAACGGCTCTGCCCCAAGCCGCGCGCCCCCGCAGGAGTAAGAACCGCCGGCCTTGTTCTTTTTTTTTTAAACGGAGCCCTTTGCAAAGAAACTTCTTCTGCTCCCAGTAGCGCTAAGACCACTCCGAAGGGCTCCTGCCACCCCCCGGAGCACGTGCCGACGAATCGCACTAGGCTGCAGACCTAAGTCGCGCTCCCTGCATGCGCCGGGACTAAGGGCCGCATTCGCGCCAAAACTCACGCTGCCGCGAAAGGAACCCCCCAGCAAGCTGCGGCCTTACCGAAAGACGAGGAAACGGGCTCCTGCCACCGAACTCGTCCTCCTTCGATCTTCAAAGCGCTGCACTGTTCCTTAGGCGGCTGCCCCGGGAAGCAAAGCCGCCGACCACGTGCAAGCGCTGCAGGCCGACCGAGCATACTTGCAGGCAGCACTTCTGCACGGCGCCGGTCTGACCTCCGGGCAACACTGTCAGTAAAGAAGCTCTTTTTCACCCCCCAGCACTTGCCTGTCCTCCCCTGAGCTAAGCAAAGACAGAGGAGCGGTAGGAGGGAGCCCGGAGAAGGAGACAAGGTCTGACAAGTCTTAAAGACACAGGCCCTCAGACCCTGTGCTATGCCTATACAAGATAGAAAATTGAAGGGAACCAAGGGAAAAAACCCTTGAATCTCAAAGTTATTCCTAATTGTTTCTCCAGTGAGCACGGAGCACCGGGCTCACCATCTATCCAGCTGCTTGGAGACTGAGGTAACTGGTGACAGGAGGCGGATCTGGGATGGATATACCAGTGATGTCACAAAAGAGGAGTTTTCTCAGTCTCCAAGCTGCTGCATGAGATGGGGAACCCAGAGGTTTCGGGACTAGACTGGGGACACAATCAGGAACAGATGTTCTCAAGGGACAACAGGAATCAGTCCTCACATATGGATGATGTCGGCACCAGACAGAGCCCGCACAGAAGTGTCTTCCCAGCTTTCAAAGAAAGCCTTTAGGAGATGCCACCACACATGCATGGTCCCCTTCTCATCCAAGGGTGCCATCTTGCTCCGTCAGATGACATAGGGACATAAGATGGGAGTAAAAAAAAATAAGACAAAGTAGGGAGGCAATTCCCAGGGGAGGAGGGAGGGTTGTGAGGACCAATTCCTGTTGTCCCTGGAAAGCACCTGTTACAGGTGAGTAACTATGCTTTCTCCAGGAACAAGCAGGAAGTCAGTCCTCACATACTGGACTCCCTAGTTCCAGGCTGCCAAGAACCGAACAATGACAGCACCATCTGTGACCAAGTCGGGTAGCCGTGAGTTGCAGAAGACAAGTCCCCAACTGAAAGACTCTGCATGACCCTAGTGTCCAGCGGCACTATCACTCTGGTAGCCTGAACACAAAAGGGTCGGAGGGCAAGAGTTGCCTACACCCCAAAAAGATTACAGAGCGGCCAAAGGCATTGCTCCAACAGGACTCGCTCTCTAGGCAGTAATGAGCTGTGAATGTATGAATTGAAGACCATGTGGCGGCCTTGCAGATCTCAGTCACCGGCACTGAGCACAGATTTGCCACTGATGTGGCCATTGCTCTCACGCAATGCGCTGTGATCCGGTGTTCCTGGGAGAGCCCAGGTCACTCATAGGCAAGGGCAATACAGTTCGCCACCCAAATGGACAAAGTTTGCTTAGTCACAGGAAGCCCCAAGCCTGCTGGGGTCATAAGAAATGAAAAGCTGAGGAGCTTTGCGATGGCCCCAAGTCCGCTGTAGGTAGAAGGACAGGGCCCACTTGTCAATCCAGTGTATGGAGTATTGTTTCCTCCCGAACGGGAGTGAGACCATGGGAAAAAGGTGGGGAGGACTACCTCCAGGTTGGGATGGAAAGGGGATACCAACTTTGGGAGGAATTTGGAGTGTATGCCACTCTGTTCTTGTAGAATCTTGTAAATGGCAGCTCTGCTACCAGGGACTGATGCTCGCTTACTCTGAGAGCGGATGCGAGAGCCATCAGGAAGGCAACCTTCCATAAAAGATACAACAGATGACAGGTAGCTAGAGACTCAAATGGCAGGCTGGTGAGCTGTGAGAGCACCATGTTGAGGTCCATTTCTGCCGCTGGGGGGCTTGGACATCAGAAGGCCCTGGAGGAACCGAGAGATTAGGGGCTGACCTGAGAGGGACTTCACCTCAATAGGGGGTGGTGTGCGGCGATCGCGCTCAGGTGCACTCTCACTGAATTTGACTTTAGCCCAGCATATAACAGGTGCAGTAGGTACTGGAACACTAGTTGCACCGGGCAGGAAAACAGGTTCTCCTGCCTTTCCGCACACCATACTGAGAACCTCCTGGACTTCCCATGGGAGGTTGAAAGGGCCAAAGCTATCCTTTCAGCAACCACGCTGATAGTGTTAGAGACCCCAGATTGGGTGCAGGAGAGAGCCCTCCACTTGAGACAGAAGGTCCGGGGCACAATCCAGTGGGACCGAGAGAGTGCAGCCGACAGGGAGAGCAGCAGTGGGAACCGGGCCACCTGGGGGCAATTAGTATCAGAGCTGCCCTTTCATGCTAGACCTTCAAAAGGGTCTTGGCGAACAGAGGGGGGGGGGGGGTAGGCAGAAAGGCATATAGGAGGCCTTAGTCCACGGGATCAGGAAGGCATCTGCCACCACCCTTGCCGGGTGCGGTTGTCGCAAGCAGAAGTGGGGCAGCTGTGCATTGTCCAAGGAGGCAAAGAGTTTTATCATGGGCATCCCCCAGAGGCGGAAGAGCCATGAGGCCACCCTGGGGTTCAGGCACCATTCGTGCAGCTGAAGCACCCTTCTCAGTCTGTCTGCCAGGAGGTTATCCTGGCCTGAGAGGTAGACCACTCGCAGGTGCATGTTGTTGCAAGCTGCAAAGGAAAGGAGGGCCACCGCCTCCTGGCAGAGGGACTAAAACCCCATGCCACCCTGCTGGTTGTCTGTCTGTATCTGCACCAGCTGGTGTCACAGGCAGTGGCATAACATCTGCAGGGCCAGGAAGATTGCCCTGCGTTCCAGAAGACTGATCTGTAGCAGGGATTCCGCTTGGGACTTGAAGCTCGCTTACTCTGTGTGCGGTGGTCCTCACAATGAGCCCCCCAATCGAGGAGGGAGGAGTCCATGGTCAGGACCCTCTGAGGTGTGGGTATCTGGGAAGGCATCCCAGCCCAGAGGCAGCAGCAAATTTGCCACTAGTTGAGGGACTCTGCCAGCTGGCAGGACACTCCACTGGCTGTCTGTCTCACTGTCTGCCTGTGTCTTGCATCCAGTGGGAGCGAAAGCACCACTGAGCTGCCTGCATGTGTAGGCGGGATAACGGGGGGACAGTGGAGTCCATGTGGCCCAGAAAGTGGAGGAGACAGACTGGCAACGACCTATGGTGCTGCACCTCGGCAGATAGCTCCCTGAGGCAGTCTGCCCTTTCCCTGGGGAGGAAGGCTTTAGCCTGAAGGTTGTCCAGCTGAGCGCCTATGAATTCCAGGCTCTGGGCTAGAGCAAGATGAGATTTGAGGTAGTTGATGACAAATCCCAAGTGCTGCAGCAGGAGGGTTGCACGCCCTGTGGCCTGATGGACCTCTGTGGCCATGGCTGGCCCTGATGAGCCAGTCTAGTAGGGGAAGACAAAGGCCCCTTGCAGACGTAGGTGGGCAGCAACCACTGCTAGGCATTTTGTGAAGACCCTTGGCAAGAAGGCCAGGCCAAAGGCTAGAACTCCGTACTGGTAGTGTCCTCCTCCTACCACAAATCTTAGGTATTGCCTGTGGGAGGGATGGATGGATGGATAAGGATGTGTGTGTAAGCATCCTTTAGGAGCAAAGCCAGTCTCCCTGGTAGAGGTAGGGCAGCAGTGTTTCAAGGGAGAGCAACTTGAACTTCTCCCTTACCAGAAACTTGTTTAAGTTTCGCAGGTCTAGGATAGGCCCGAGACCCCCAGTCCTCTTTGGGACATGGAAGTACCTGGAGTAGAAGCCTTTGCCCCACAGATGTCTGGGCACTGCTTTGTCCTTGAGAAGACTTGCAAGCTCTGCGAGTAGCAGGGTCTGGTGAAGAAGAGGCCGCACCAGCTCTCCAGAAAAGAATCAGGTGGAATCTGCTGCAGGTGGAGGAGATAACCTTCCCTGACGGCTTGTAGTACCCAGAGGTCCGAAGTAATTGAGGCCCATTGTGGGCGAAGAGACTGGTGAAGGTCTCCTGGGGGAAGAGGAAGCCCTGCCCTTGGAGTCAAACACTCTGCCCAGGCTGGGTGGGAGCTGGAGCTTGTTTTTGCCTTCTCAGCCCCGTGCCCTTGCCTCTTGGGACGAGAACCTTGCTGATGGCCAGAGTAGGGCTGGTACTGATGACCCTGTGCAAAGATGGCATTTACCCAGACGTATTTTTATGGGGATGGGACAAGGTCTTCTTAGAGAGCCTCTGACGGGTCACAAATTCCACCTCGATCTCGTGCCGAAAAGGTTCTCACTAGTATAGGGGACATCGAGCAATTTGTCCTAGACACACTGCTCGAGGTTGGAGGATTGCAGCCAGGCCTATCACCAGGCCCCGATGCCAGCCGCTGCAACTTGAGCTGCCGACTCGAAGCAGTCATAGACAGCCCAGGAGAGGAACTTGGAACAGTCCCTCACTCCCGAGGTCAGGGTCTGGAACCATTGGAGGGGTTCCCCAAAGAGGCCTGCTGCAAACCCCGACAGCTCTTTGGCCAGTGCCTTTAAGTACATGCCTACGTAGAGTTCATAGGCCTGGATCTGGCAACCCAGCATTGAGCCCTGATAACGTTTGTGCCCAAGGACCCGGGCCTCCCTGCTGGGAGGAACAGAGGAGTGGGTTTTCTGACTCTTGAGCTTCTGCGACCATGGAGTTATGCGGCAGCTGGGGTTTGTGAAACCACAGCCCCTTCCTAACGCAGTACATAGCATCAAGCCAACAGCTGATTATGGGCACCGATGCTGGTGCCTCCCACAGTCGGAGGAGCAGCCTCTCAAGGATCGGCTGTATGGGCACTGTGAGGGTTTCTCTAGGTGGAGTCTCATACTGGAGAATCCCCAGCTCTACTGTGCGCGGGTTCTCCTCCGCCTCGGTTTGCACCGAGAGGCTCTTGGCCATATCCCCGAAGTCATGGAAAGTTACATCCTCGGGAGGAGAATGGCATTGAGGTGCCGGAGGAGACAGATCAGAGAGGATGTCTAGGTGCCTTCTCATTTCTGGGGATGCCTCGTCTTCCGTCTCCCACTTGGAATTGAGCGGTGACGAAGAGTCCAAGGCCCTGCGACACCTTGTGTCGAGGCTGGTGCCGAAGGGCGGACCGCATGTGGTGGACCTGGGGTCTGAGTCACGGACACAGGCCAGTGAGGACTGGATACCCAACAAATGGGACCGGGACCTCGACCAGAACCAAGAACTTTCAAGACAGAGGGCGCTTAATGCTCAGCTTGATGACCGGGGACTCCCTCGAAGTTGAGGGCCCGGCCATCATTGCCTGCTGCAGGGCCAGAATAGCAGTAATGTTCTGCTCCAGGACCGCCATTCTGGTCTCCAAGCCAGAAAGCTCTGCACCTTTCGGCACGGGCACAGAAGATTTCAGGCCCGGCGCTGGCATTCTAGGAAGTACGGCCTCGAGGAACCTCGCACAGTCTCTGCCGGCTGAGGGATCCTTCTTGAGGACATTGGTGGGGCGCTTCTCGGAGTCGCCCGAGTCTCTCTGAAGAGTTTTACCGGGTTTCTCCGGTGCAGCCTCGGTGGACTTTGATAACTTCTTTTCCGGCTGGGGTCTTCTCAGAGGAACCCTAGCTGCGGGACTCTGAGGACGCCCGGGAGTCATGGAATGTGCTGCACTTGGAGCTCGGTGCCAAGGAGGCGGGTGCCAAGTTGGATCTAGGAAACAACTTCTCCTGCAACTCCGATCTTTTCTTGTTGGTTTTGGACGACATGGCCTAGCATAGTTTGCAGGAGGTACTGTCATGGTCTGGGCCCAGGCAGTACAAGCAGCAGTCATGGGTGTCAGTAATGGACATGGTTTGACTGCAGCAGTCACACTTTTTGAACCCACTGGGAGACATGGTGGGAAACCACCCGGATGGAGTTGACAACCCCCAAGCAAAAAAAGCGCGAACGCCAGTCGAGGGAGACCTCAAGAAAAAAAAGGGGGCCAGAGGACGCTGACTTGAGGCGAGAAGAGGAACAGGTATGCCTACCAGAAAACCTGTTCCTAAAAGAAAGGTTGATTTTTATTTTAAAGGATTTTTCCAGGGAAACAGGACACATGTCCGTTGGGCTCCGCGGAAAAAAGGAGACCGAGTAAGATGGCACCCTTGGGCGGGAAAGGGACCACGAATGTATGGTGGCATCTCCTAAAGACTTTCTTTAAAAGCTGGGGAGATGCTTCCGCACAGGCTCAGTCGGCGCCGACTTCATCCATATGGGAGGATTGACTTCCTGCTTGTTCCAGGAGAACTGATAATACTGACCGAGGATCATGAAACGTAAATAATGCTGATGGATCTTGGTGGATTGGAATGTGAAAACATGCTTCCACTAGGTCCATGGATATGCAAGAAATCTGCCTGACCGAATAGTTTGAATGACTGCATAAGAGAGATTCCATCTAGAACCACGGCACCTGAAGACAGCAATTGATTCCCTTGAGGTCCAGGATAGGACAGAAGGAGCCATCCTTTTTTGGAATGAAAGAAAATGGAATAGCGACCAGAACCTCTTTCTGAGGAATTGGGCATACGACATTGAGCTAAAGAAGGCGGTGAAGGGTCAAGCGTACAGTTGCTGCCTTGGCCGCAGAACCACATGGAGAGATGAGGAAGACATTCAACATGGGCTCGGTAAAGCTGAGAGCATAACCCTGTGTTACTACCTCAAGTACCCACCAGACTGATGTTATCTGGATCCATTTGCAGGAAAAATACCATAAGAGTCCGCTCACAGGAGGCACCCCGGAATGGACCCAGAAACCATCAACGGGAAGATTTGTCAGAACCAGAAATCTTGATGGACAAGGAGAATTTGTCCCGGCTGCTGCAACGGATACCCCAAAAGGACTAATGCTTAGAATCAGCCCTATTTGAAGGGGATCCGGATTTTCTAGGCCAGTAACAACGAACGTCTCTGAAGCAGACTCTAAGATGAGGATGCAGATGATGATGTGGCAGGATGATGAAAACTGGATTTGGGCTTATTCTCTGGTAAACACTGAGGCTTGACTTCCCCCAAATCCTTCACAAGTTTTTCCAAATCCTCACCAGAAAGGCGGCAGACCTTGAAAGGAAGCTTAGCGAGACGGGACCTGGAAGTAGCATACGCATTCCAATGATGGAGCCACAGCCAAAGCCTAGCCACTGTAGCAGCAGCCACAGACAAAGCAGATAAGCACAGCAGATCATAAAAGGCATCTGCAAGAAAGGCAGTGACCAATTCTAAACAAGACAAAGTCCTGGAAGTGACTGAAGCCTCGAAGCAGAGCACATGCGTGAGACCTCCGTAAACAGAGGCCTGCAAAGCCAAGGTCAATGATGAGAAAGTGGTTTTTAAAAGCCCTCCATCTTGCAATCTATCTGATCACAGAGGGCAGTGCCACCCTCCACAGGAATGGTGTGTTTAATGATTGCAGGAGCCAGGGCATCTACTTTATGGAAACACAACCACTAACAATACCCGAAAACCAAGTGTAAACACGCCCCAACAACGAGCGGAACAGAGATACCTCAGGAGAATCCCAATCTAAGGAGACCATCTGTTGTAGTTCCAGGAGAAAGGGAAAAGCCTTAGGTTTCCTGATGCCCACGATGATGGAGTCTGCCTGAGGTTTAGAGGCATCCAAAGGCTGTTGCACTTGAGAGTCCGAGAGGTGCAGAGCCTCCATAATTTGAGTAATGAGAGCAAGCAGCTCTTCCTTACGGATTAACCGGATATCCTGACTGTCTTTTCAACGCTCCTGGTCGTCTTCCATTGACTAGAGCTCTCCTTCTCGGCCAGACTCGGAAGTGATAGAATAGTAATCTGAAGGACAGTCACAGTCTTCCCCTGCAGGGCACCAGAACCCTGGAGTAGAGGAGGTATCCTTGGCCAGATCTACAGAAGCTCCAGCCAAACTTTGGCAGTCAGAGTAGCCAAAGTCCTCAAGCAACAGATATCCCAAGCCTGACGGAATAGCTGCATAAACAAGATCAGAACCGTCAGCTGAAGTCTGCATAGGCTGAAGAGAGAGTTGTAGAGGGTGAGCAGGCTGCTCAGGCAACAAGTGGAGTGGAGGAGTGGCCTAGTGGTTGGGGCAAGGTACTTCAGGCCGGAAGGTCGGGGGTTCAAATCCCACTAGAGGACAGCAACCTTGGGCCGGAAGGACTGGGGTTTCTAGTCCCACAGGTGCTTCTTGTGGTCTTGGGCAAGCCACTTAACCCTCCATAGCCCATGTTCCCTGTAAAATAGTTATCTCCAAGTTATAATGCCCTGTTCAATGTAATTTCAGTTTGTTCAATGTAAACCGCACTGATGCAGAATAGCGCGGTATATAAGAGAATGTAAATAAAAATAAATAAATAAATAAAAAACCACAGAGGAAGGGCATCTTGAGATCTAGAATCACCCTAACGTAACCCAGAGGGAACTAAAGCAAGAGAACTGGAAGGGCTATCGGAACCAGGACTGCAGATGTAGAAGGACCCTCTTGATCAGAACCACGGGAGGAACACATACTACCTGTCAAAGTCTTACATTTCTTACCACAGCCCAAGCAGTGCTGTAGGGAAGGCAGCATTTTCACAACAAAATAAAAGAAAAAAAGTTACAGGAAGAGCCGGGGAGCCAAAAGTCAGACTCTGAAAAAAAGCTGCCGCGGCACAAAAATTATGGCAGGAAACAGCAAAACAGAGCCAGGAAGCAGCTGCTGACTGACCGCGTGAAGAGAAGCAGGAAAAAGGCAACTTCAGAAAATGGAGCACAGAAAAAAAAAAAAAAAGGAAGGCGCGTGCGGTTAGAAGAACAAGATACTGCCGAAAAACAGATTGCGATGCTGCTTTAAAAGAGAACTTCAAAAGAAATAAAGCACTCATTGCTCTCGATTGAGGAAAGCACAGATGAAGAAGGAAGGGTCCGGAAAAGAAAAAAAATGCCTGACAACTTCCTCAGTACCAGGTCCCTTGAATAAGGGTTTTTAAAAAAAAACTAAGGAGTTAGAAAAATAACAGAAGGTGACTGCCATCTTAGCTGATAGAAGTCTTGCCTGCAGAACAGTCAGAACAGAAGGCTACAACTGTTCCTCATGAGCAGGAGCACTTCCCTTCAGAGGTGCTCTACTGGTCCTCTTGACCAGGGGCAGCTCTGGAAAGTGAAGAAAGGAAAACTTTTGTCAAAAAAAAAAAAAAGGGGACACCATAGTATGTACTACTGCCAAAGGTAGCTACACCGATACCAAGATCTCTTCTCAGAGAATGTCAGGAGCTAGGAAAAGTCCACGATCTGCTGAAAAAATAATGCTGCTCCCCTTGGGGGATGGGTTTTTATACCAAGGGTGATGTCACGAAGCTTCGAGAAGTTTTCTCTGTCTCACCATCTGCTGGCAAGGGGACCCAACCCACTAGTTAGGACTGGTCTAGCAGGATGTATGTGGAAAACCAGGATAGCAGCAGAAGAGGATCCACCAGAGCAAAACACAAAGTGAGATGAAAGAAGCAAACCAAGAGACAACAGAGCTCCAAAATCCAAATGCGAAGAGGGCATTGAGGAGAAGGTGGTGATCAGTGTCAGAAGCAGCAGATAGGTCAAGAGTGAGATTCGAATAAAGGCCCTTGGATTTGGCCAGGAATAGGTCACTGAAGACATTTGCAAAGGCCGTTTCTATTGGATGCAGAGGTGGTGAAATTAGACTTACCTGCTAATTGTTGTTCCTTGAGGAACTCCAGTCCAGTCCCGGAACCTCTGGGTTTAGTACCTCCTCCAGCAACTTTGGAGACTGAGCACATCATCCTTTTGATGACTCTGGTATAAATAGCCAAGGATCACCTCTCCTCACCAGTACCTATTGACAAAGCAGACTGCACCGGAGGCACAAATAAGTAGTTAACATAGATAGATATCTACTCAAACTCTTCAACTATCACTACAGTAAGTATAAAGTGAACTTCCCACTTTAAAAATGTATCACACAGCATGCTGCACAGATCTGATCTCTGGAAGGGGCGGTATAGAAAAGCACTGAAATAAATAAATAAATCTGCCCCCCTGACTCCCCCTTAAAGACGACAGTGGACCAAACCAATTTCCCTTACTAGCCAACTCTACCCTTCCCTGAAGAAAACCGACTAGCCCCAAGAAACGGAATATTCAACCTACTCTCAGCGCCACTCCGCTTCAGGCAGCAGTCTCACCAGGATGGAATCCGGAACTGGAGTTCCTCAAGGAATAACAATTAGCAGGCAAGTCTAATTTCACCTTCCTTATAATCCCTCCAGTCCAGTCCCGGAACCTCTGGGGATGTAACAGAGCAGTAAAGATTAACGGGAGGGACCTGCCAGACCAGCCTGAAGCACTGCCGATCCAAAACAGGTATCTACAGCTGCCTGAACATCCAGACGGTAATGCTCGACAAAAGAACTCAACGTTAACCAAGTTGCCGCCTTACAAATCTCACTGGCCGGCACCAAACTATACTCCGCCCACGAAGCAGCCTGCACCCTTGTCGAACGTGCCCTCAGCCTTCCAGAATGGACTTTCCCTTCAAAAGGTATGCTGAAGCTATCGCTTCTTTGAGCCATCTGGAAATGGAATATTTAGCCGCTGCTTCCCCTTTTCTAGGCCCCCCAAACACCACAAACAATCTATCCGATCTGCGGAAAGAGGATGTAACCTCCAGATACTTCCTAAGAATGAATCGCACATCTAAGAGCCACAACTTTCCGTTAAGAGTCGTCACCCCCCTTGAAAACCGGTAACAAAACTACCCGATTCATATGAAAAACCGAGACCACCTTGGGCAGAAAAGATGGCACTGGTCTCAAAACGACCTTCTGTTCCAAAAAAGACAGAAAGGGTTCATGACATGACAAAGCTTGCAACTCTGAAATCTGCCGAGCGGAGCAAATGGCTACTAAAAACACCGCTTTTAGTGCAAGTTCTTTAAGAGAGGCCTTCCTCAAAGGCTCAAATGGTTCTCGGACCAACGCTTCTAATTGAGGTCCCACGTCAAGGTGGCCTCAAGAGAGACACTGCTCTCAAAAACCTCTTTATATCCACGTGAGCTGCTAACACTTTGGGGTATGTTTACTAAACCGAGCAATTGTGCGGGGCGCACTTGAGCGTGCGCTAAGGTACCTTAGCGCACGCTAATAGTGCGTTTTTATGCCCCGCACACGTGCGCACTGCACTAACGGGCCCGCACAAGTGCGCGGCACGCTGATGTGCGATAGAGACGTGGAAAGGCATTCTGAGAGCGGAGGAAGGCTCCGGAGGGGCGGAGGGACGGTGTCAATGGGTGGAGAGTGGGAGGGGAGAGGATCCCCGCACCGGAGCGGGACTGAAATTCAAGCTAAAAAATACCGCGAGTGAAAACCTCGCGTTAGAGCCGATTTAAAGGGAAGAGAAACCATTTCCGTCAGCAATGTACAGCAAAACCGGGGAAACCTACAAAAACGTGAGCAGTGTGATACATGTGCACGGTACAAAAGTGCAAATAAACCTCAAAAATGACCTCGAAAAAATGTGAAAAAAACATAACCAAGCTGGCCAATAGTGATATCAATGGGCAACATTAAAAAACACTCCGTAGACCCTTCCAAAAATCATTTCTTTTTTTTTTGGAGCTTTCCTGGGAGTATTTTTTAAAGTTGCCCATTGATATCACTATTGGCCAGCTTGGTTATGTTTTTTTCACATTTTTTCGAGGTCATTTTTGAGGTTTATTTGCACTTTTGTCTCCATACAAGGTGAATGAGCCCACAGTAAAATTGTGCAGAGCAGGGTTTCTGACTCGTTCGGCCAGGTTTCCTATCTCCAGGGACTGCACTGTCTCTGTGGCCACAGTGTGGTGCAGCGGACACAGCCAGTGCCTGTAGGACCAGAGGGTCACAGGTTCAAATCCCAGCTGGGGCTCCTGCTAACCCAGTCCCCATATTTTACCCACCACTAAACAGAGATAGTAAAGACACTCCTTTATTGCAGAGAACATACACATGATTCAAACACCTATATTTTACCCTACACCGCACACACACCATAACAATGGGCATTACCTACAGCCGAGTCCCCCAAATGCAGTCCTGGAGTGCCACAACTCAATCAGGTCATATGCTGTTTCCAAGATAAGGACATGTCAGCATGTTGGCGGAAGGGTACAGGTGGTGGAGGGGGCAGTGGCTGCTAGCCACAGCAGACAGTGGCCTAGCCCTGTGCAGGCTGGCACCGTCCACTGCAACAGACAGGCTCTGTCAGATGTACAGTCATGGACTCCCCAGGGAATGCAGCGTATCTGTGGCAACACAGTGCAGTGCACACAGACAGCGTGTGCAAGAACAGAAGGTCACAGGTTCAAATCCCAGCTGGGGCTAATGCCAATCCAGTCCACATATTTTTCCCACAACTAAACCGTGATAGTAAGGACAAACCTTTATTGCTGAGAACATACGCATGGTTAATACGCCTATATTTTACCCCACCGAGCACAGACACCATAAACAGGCGCATTACCTAGAGCAGAGTCTCCCAAATGCAGTCCTGGAGGGCCACACACCATTCAGGTTCCATGCTGCCTCTAATAAAGATGCCTGTGCTGCATATCTATGCACCACCCCCATGGTATGCAGATGTAGCTCATGCATATTCATGAGAGACAGCATGAAAACCCGAACAGTGTTTGGCACACCAGGACTGGAGTTGGGAACCTCTGCCGTAAAGCAGCAGTCAACAGGGGCAGACACACCCACACCCACAGGCCCCATTGGCCAATGCCTCCTGGAGAGGCAGGACATTGGGCCCTGCGTGCATTTCCCAGTTTGAAAAGCCTGGAGTGCCAAGAGTATCGCTCTCATCTCTAGTCTGTTTATGAACCACTCCTTCTCCAGGGAGCTCCATTGCCCCTGTGCAAACTGTCCCTCGAAATGCGCTCCCCATCCCAACAAACTGGCATCCGTTGTCAATGGTTCCCAGGACGGGGATTCTAGCAGCATTCCCTTCTCCAGACAGCCCGGCTTTAGCCGCCACCAAAGGGCTAACCGCACTTCCGATGGACAGAGGAGTCTTCGAGACAGCGAGTCTGACTGATGTGACCATCTGCAAAGCAACACCCTCGCTAAGGGCCTCATATGGGCCCTTGCCCACAGTACAAGCTCAAGCGTGGCCACCATGGTTCCTAGAAGCTGCAGATACTGCCACACCGTGGGAGCCCTTTTGTCTGGAAAACTGCCCACTACAGTTCGCAATCCCTGCACTCACCCCTCTGGAATAAACACCCTTCCTTCGAATGTGACAAAATGAGCTCCCAGGTAATCGAGGCTCTGCATTGGTGACAACCTGCTCTTGGGAAAATTGACCACCCAACCTAGGCTCTGCAGACATTGCACCACCCGGGCCGTGGCTGACACACTCTCGCTCCTTGACTTTGCGCGTTATCAACCAGTCATCCAAATAGAGATGAACCAGAACTCCCTCTTTGCGCAGCGCCCCGCCGCTGCCACTACCACCATTACCTTGGTAAACGTCCACGGCACTGTAGCCAGGCCAAACGATAACGCTCGGAACTGAAAATGACCCATCTGAACTGCAAATCTTAGGAATTGCTGGTGCTCCGGCCGGATCAGGACGTGAAGATAAGTCTCCGACAAGTCCAAGGACATAAGAAACTCTCCCTTTCTGACCGCCACGATCACCGACCGCAGCGTTTCCATATGAAAATGGGCCACCCAAAGACAGCAATTTACCCGCTTTAAATCTAAGATGGGCCGAAAGGTGCCCTCTTTCTTCGGAACCACAAAATATATGGAGTATCGACTGCAACCATACTGATCGGGTGGCACCGGCACCACTGCCTTGAGATGTAAGAGTCTGTCCAAGGTCTCTTGAACCGCCACTCACTTGGCCTGCGCCTTGCAAGGTGACTGAACGAACGAACAGACCACTGGACGTTGGAACTCTAGAGCATACTCCTCTCGAATCACCTCCAACACCCACTGATCCAATGTGATTTGGACCAGGCCGGATAAAAGTTCCGTAGCCGCCCTCCTACGGGCTCCAAACCCACCTGGGTCCGACTCGCTTCATTGTGTCTTTCTAAGGTTTGAGGATGAGGGAGAAGCGAACCCTCTGCCTGCTCCTCGAAACCCCTGATTCCTAGCAGGAAACTGTCCCCGCTGATATTGACCAAAACGAGGAGACCGAAAACGTCGAAACTCCCTTTGCTGTCCCTTTGGCATTGTAGTGGGCCTATTCTATTTCTGTTTATCCTCTGGAAGACGCCCCCCCCTTGGACTCTCCCAGGTCCTTTACCAGCTTGTCCAAGTCCTCTCCAAAAAGCAGCTTACCTCTGAAAGGAAGCTTACTCAGACAAGCCTTCGAGGACATGTTCGGCAGCCCAGTTACGCAGCCACAAATAACGCCTCGCTGCCACTACCGAGGCCATAACTCTTCGCTAACCCTCGTATAAGGTCATAATGAATATCCACGAGATAGGACGCCTCGAACTCCAACCAAGCCACCTCATCCGCTTGTTCTACCCTTGATCTATTTTAACGTGCTGCGACCAACGAAGGCAAGCTCTAGCCACCCATGTCCTCGAGATAGAGGCCTGCATCGAAAGGGCACTGATGTCAAACACTTGCTTCAACAACGTGTCCAATTTCCTATCCTGGACATCTTTAAGAGCTGCATTACCTTCCACCGGGATCGTTGTCTTCTTGGTAACTGCTGAAACTGCCACATCGACCTTTCGAGAGCGAAACAGCTCTCAATCCTGATCAGACAGGAGATATGGGGATAGAGGCGAGCCATAGCTCTGGAACCCTTAAGACCTGCCTGTCATGCACTACCCTGTGAATTGGGAACACCTTTTGTGTCTTGCGAAAGGCCTGCACTAATGGATCCTCTAATGCAACCTCTTCCGATGGAATATTAGAAGGCATGTTTAGCGCTTTAAGTGTCTCTGCAATGATTGCTGGCAACTCCTCCCACCTGAACACTAACTACCCTAGCTTGCTCCTCTGGTTCCGCGAGCTCACCTTCTTCTAAATCCTCTTCCAAATCAAAGTCTTGATCGCCCTTAGCAGAATCCAAAGCTTGGAGAAGCTCCAATCGCTCTAGTTCCTCCCCCAAGTGCCTTGGCTTTTTTAAGGGAACGCTGCCAGCCCCCACACTAACTGGGGACTCCGGCTTCTTGTTTCTGTGTTCCAGCTCAGCAGGGCCGCTCTCCGGTCCCCGCTGTCTCAAACAAAACGCTTGGTGAAGCAATAAAAAGAAGTCAGGAGGAAACATTGCAGGAACTCCTGCCTGGCCTAAACCCGGTAGCGAGGCTGGACCTGGCGCTGACGAGGGCCCCACCACCGGTTCCTGTGATGGAGCGGCAGGAACCAAGGACTCAGACAGGCTTATACTAGGCTCCTTCTGAGCTTCTGCTTCCCCTTCCAAGCTTTGCTCCATTGAGGCTACCTCCTGGTACAACCTCTACAAAACGCCTGTCTCTGACACCGCTCCTCGTCTCGTACCGCACACTAGACACTGGGGCCTAGAAGGCATTCCTCCCTCCGGCTACGCCCCCCAGATCCAAAAATTCTAATCCTAAAAGTCCAACACCTACCAGTAATACCACAGCACACACAGTAATAAAAACCTCAAAACCTTTTTTTTGTTATTTTTTACAGCCTTAAAACAAATCAACTTTAACCAACTGTTTTAAACTAAACCAAAGCCAGCCCCCGACTTATGGACCCCGAGGCTAGGTTACCGTTGAAAAGACTGTCCTCCTTTCTTCCCGCATGAAAACCACGCGGTCAGGTTCGGCCTGCAAGGCAACGCTCGTGCCCGCCTAAAAACGGCCTGTCCCCTGCCTATCTTCCCCCTCTTACTTCTGTTTGCTGACGGAGCTCGCTGCCGCCGCTGTTTTTACCGGCACGGCTCTCCCCAACCCACTCAGCCATAGTCGCGGCTTCAGCACAGAGGGAGAAAAAATGCTGACTCAGGCACTTCTGAAGATGGCCGCCTCAAAGGAGCTCTTCCACCAGTTCCTCACTCATTATTCATTTATTTACATTCTCTTATATACCACATATTCTGCATCAGTGCGTTTTACATTGAACAAACTGAAATTACATTGAACAGGGCATTATAACTTGGAGATAACTATTTCACAGGGAACATGGGCTATGGAGGGTTAAGTGGCTTGCCCAAGACCACAAGGAGCACCTGTGGAACTAGAAACCCCAGTCCTTCCGGCCCATGGCTGATGTCCTCTAGTGGGATTTGAACCACCGACCTGCCGGCCTGAAGTACCTTGCCCCAACCACTAGGCCACTCCTCCACTCCATTAGCGTGGGTTCGGGAACCGGGAGGCTATCCGCTTCAGTGACCCCCTCTTCCAACCTCCTCCGACGAGCAATGGCGGGGGGGGGGGGGGTTACAGCAGAGAGAGAGAGAGAAATTAGGTAGAGAGATAGAGAGAGCAGACCAGATCCCTGCAGCTCCTCACCCCCTTTTTTTTTTTGTTTACACACTTTTTAGTTAAAGGATCACCTCACTAATCCTTACACTACAGCTCCTTAGTTGTCCTCCAGTGAGTCCTGGGCTACAGGCTCACTACCTCTCCAGCTGCTTGGAGACAGACTACTGGTGAGGAGAGGCGGTCCTTGGCTATTTATACCAGAGTCATCAAAAGGATGACATGCTCAGTCTCCAAAGCTGCTGGAGGAGGTACTAAACCCAGAGGTTCCGGGACTGGATTGGAGGGATAAGGAACAATAACCAGATTGCAGTGGATCCAGAATGGCTTGCAAGGAAAGAAATTCAAGACAGCAGTGCTGAACAGCATGCTTAAGTAGTTTAGATGCAAAAGGGAGGGGGGAGATGGGACGATAACTGGAATGGCAGTAGGGTCCAGTGAAAGCTTTTGTAGGAGAGGTGTAACCAAAGCATGTTGGAAGACGCAGGAATAATCGCATTGGAAAGTGATAGGTTGAGGATGACAGCAGAGGAGATGGAACTTAATAAAGGGTTGACCATGGGATAGGAGGAGCAGGTAGCGAGTTTGGAGAAAGGGAGATGTGCAGGTAGTGACTTTGGAAAAGGAAGAAAGGGTGCCAGTGGATCACAGAAAAATCTGAGATTGAAGCAGAAGAAGGGGAGTTGACCCAGTGGAGAACACCAGACTAATATAGTGAACCTTGTCATGGAAGTAGTCAGCCAAAGTCTGGGCAATTACGTGAAAGGGACTGAAGGTAAAGGCACTTTGAGGAGAGAACCAAGCACAGCAAAGAGACAGGGAGGTTCAAAGGCAAGCAAATTTACATATAAATATGATGGCAAAGACCACATGGCCTATCTAGTCTGCCCTTCCATATCAACTACAATAGGCCCCTTTTTTCCTTTACAGATCTTCTGTATTGGTCCCATGCTTTCTTGAATTCAGAAACTGTCCTCGCTTCTACTACCCCACTGGCAGACTATTCCACACATCTGCCACTTTTTCCGTAAAGAAATATTTCTACATATTACTCCTGAGTCTATCCCTTTTACCCTCTTCCTATGTTCCCTCATAGCAGGACTTGCTTTTGATCGAAAGAGGCTCTCCTGTTCATTTATGCCATAGAGGTATTTAAATGTCTCTAAGGGGTATGTTTACTAAACTGCGGTAGTGGCTTCCTTGCGATATTGGGGCTGCAGCTCAGATATTGCACGGAAGCTGCTACCACTGTTTAGTAAACATACCCCTATATCTCCTGTATTCCACCTTTCCTCTAATATACACATTTTAAGATCTTTAAGTCTGTCCCCATATTCTTTATAACGAAGACCACTAATCATTTTAGTAACCACCCTCTGCACCGACTACATCCTGTTTATTTCCTTTTGAAGGCGTGGTCTTCAGATTGCACACAATACTCCAAATGAGGTCTCATCAGACTTATACAGAGGCACTATCACCTCCTTTTTTCTGCTTGCCATTTCTCTCCCTATGCACCCAAGCATCTTTCTAGCTTTCACCGTCACCTTTTCTACCCATTTAGCTACTTTAAGATCACCAGAAACAATCATGCCCAGGTTCTTTTGCAGACAGCAGTACTTTGCTCCCTACAGTGTGCAGCTCCCTTGGATGTTTAAAGCCCAAATGCATGACCCTGCATTTTTTAAGCATTAAATCTCAGCTGCCAAATTCCTGACTATTGCAGATTTTGGTATCATCCACAAATAAGCAAATCTTACCAGACAGCCCTTCCACAATATCACTAACAAAGATGTTAAAAATGAATCGAACTAAAGGACAGATCCCTGCGGCACACCACTGGCAAAATCCTTCTCCGCAGAGCAAGCTCTATTTACCTGTACCCTCTGTCGCCTCACACGCAACCAATTTCTCACCCAGTCACTTTACGGTTCATCCCTAGAGTGCTCAATATGTTTACAAGTCGCCTGAGTGGAATAGCATAAAAGGATTTACTGAAATCTAAGTATACCACATCTAGGGCTCTCCCTCAGTCCAACTCCCTGGTCACCTAGTCAAAGAAATCAATCAGATTTCTATGACAAGAACTGTCTCTGGTAAGCCTATGCTGCCTCGGATCCTGCAATCCACTGGACTCCAGAAACCTCGCTTTTCTTTCTTTTAGCAATGTTTCCAATAATTTACTCACCACAGAGGTTAGATTAATTAGCCTGTAGTTTTCAACATCATTCTTACTTTCATTTTGTGTAAAAAGGCACATGTGATCCTTCTCCAGTTCTCTGAGCCCACTCCTGACTCCAAAGAAGCACCGAAAAAGGTCAGTCAGTGGAGCCGCTAGAGCATCCCCAAGTTCCTATACGGACCTATCACTTTGTCTTCTTTTAGTTTAGCTAGTTCCTCATGAACAGTTTTCTGAAAATCGTTCAAGATCCCCTTCACTTCTATTCTTATTTGTGGGCGTTTTATGAGGTCCTGCTCCGAGCCCTTCATCTGTGAACACAGAACAAAAATATTTGTCAAGCAATTCCGCTTTATCCTCAACAACTTCTCCATGTTCCTCTCCTTCACCCTCAAGTCTGACAATACCACTTTTGCACGTCCTCCTCTCACTAAGATATCTGAAAAATGTCTGATCCCCTCTTTTGTTATTCAATATGTTTATTGAAAGATTTAAATTAATACAACCATAAACAAAACAAGAAATACATTCAGGAACAAGAAATTAACAATAAAGAAAATAATTAACAAAATACAAAGCTGCATTAATCCACATAATGATGAGTAAGAGCCCCATCTATTACAAAATCAGAGAAGAATAAACAAGGAATCAAGAAGTAAAGAAATTACCTCCACAGAACTACGGGTTATACCAAACTAGGGGCAAAAACACAAAATCTTACTACTTCTTCCTGTCAAGCAGAAACTTTCCAATTGAGTAACATCAGAAAAAAACCATATGTACAACCCTGAAAGGTAATAATACATTAACATGGGAATCTAAGAAAAAATATAGCACCTAACTCTAGCACTCTAGACTTTAAAACCAAAAACCCTTTCCTACGGGCCTTAGTGGGCTTAGAAACATCTGGAAAGACATAACTTATAACCACAAAAAGGCTTATCTTTGTTTTTAAAATAAGTCTTTAGGGCCTTAATTTTATCTAAATTAGAAAAAAAGGAAACCAACATACTTGGCCCTTTTGGCAATCAAATCGGTAGAATCTTCTAAGAAATTGGTTAAATCTTTACCAATATATACAGATAATACTTCTACCCCATCAGCTGACTTATCTACCTGGCGCTTCCCCCCAGGAAAATAAGAAGACGACTGAATATCAATCTTATCAGAAAACAACCAAAATCGTCGCTGAACTATTTCTAACAAAATCTGAGGAGAAAGCAGAGATGACTTAGGAAAAAAATATATATATCGAAGGTTCAATGCCCTAACACCATTCTTCAATGATTCTAATTAACAAGTAGATAATGAATCTTTAATAAACGAAGAACTTGTCTGCTGTAATTTAGATACCTGTTTATTCAGAGTAGAAACAGTGCTAGCAACATCTACTAATTGTCTATCTACCTCAGTGAATTTGTGGTGAGCCTCTTGTGTAAAAGTGTATAAAGACTCAAACGAAATAGATACTTTTGTATCAATACTAGCAATAGCAGACCACAGATCCTTTAAAGTAACATCCTCAGGTGGGGGATTCAATTTAACACCAGTTATAACAGCGACAGGTTTAGGCAATGGTCCTGGAGAATAAAAAAATAAAATCACACTTATTAACACTATTATCCATAGTAGAGGAAAACTGGGGGACAGGAATTGGAGGCGGCGTTCGCTCAGTAGGACAGCGCATCTCAGGAAGAGTCAAAAAATGCTTATCAAGAGGACAAACAACTTTACCATCCCTCACAACAGGGCCTGCATCACCAGTCAACTTCTTATTCTTCCGTTTCCCCATAGTTCAAAGATAACAGGCTCAAAAATCAACAAAAGGCCAAACAGCCAGGCAAGCAAACAAGGAAACTTAGTACCTTACTCAGCAACCATCCAAGACATTCCTCAAAACACCGACGGACGCAGAAGGGGAGCCAAAAGAGCATGTCCTGCCCCTTTGGACCACGGCCCAGACGGCCTTAGGGCAGGAAGTTATAGCCCCACAGGACCCCAAGATGATCCGGGGAGGAGCAGCTGGTCAAAAAACTGCCAGAGGGTCCTCTGCTACACACTCCCGTGAACGGCTGCCTCACATGGCACTCAGGCAAACTCCGACTTCACCAGCACAGTGAGGGCTCAACTCACCTGATCATTTCATTTTACTGCATTGGCTATTCCTTCTTTTTGAACCTTTGCTTTCTTGACTACTTTCCTAGCATCTCTAAGTTTTTCCAAATATAGATGCTTGTCTTCCTCTCTCTGTGTGATCTCTTGTATTTTGTGAACACCACCCTCTCTCTTCACCTTTTCAGCTACTTCTTTTGAGAACCATAGCTGCCTCCTTTTCCCATTTATTTACCTAACAAAAAATGGTTTGTTGCCCTTAAAATATCCTCTTTCAGTTTTGCCCATTGCTTTTCTATATCCCCTAGCTGTTCCCATCCCACTAACAACTCCTTGAGGTATTGTCCCATCTTGGCAAAGTTAAACTTTAGGAACACTAAGACCTTCACTTTTTAATGGATTTTTATCAGCCCTAGTCCTAATACTGAACCACACCATCTGGTGATCACTGGATGTGAGATGATCTCTCATTACGACATCAGAAAGACTTTCCCCATTAGTAAGCACAAAGTCCAGTATGGCCTCTTCACGTGTGGGTTATTACCAGTTGCCTGAAATAGTTCTCCTCGTAGTGAATCCAGGATATTCTTACTGCTAGAGGATACCGCAGCAGGATGTGCCAATTAACATCCGGCATACTGAAGTCACCTATCAGTAGCCCTTCTCCTTTCCTGGCAATACTACGTTTGTCTTTTTATTAAATCCCCATCCACTTCTCCCTATGAGGGAGATCTGTATATCGCAACAGTGCAAATGGATGTTCCTTTCCTTCTTTCTAGTTTAACCCACAGTGCCTCCTCGCTTCCTTTTAAGCTCTGTAATTCTATAGCTTTAATATATTTTTACATATAGTGCCAGTCCTCCTACCCTTCTTCCTGAATAAAGTATAGCCCAGTATAATTACATCTCAGTCATGGTCATCCGTGAACCATGTCTCCGTAACAGCCTCTTTCATTAAAGCCTCAACATCTGGGATGTTATTTCCCATGCTATGGGCATTTACAAGCACCACTTTCCAGATGTTGCTCCTTTTACCAGTTCCTACAGAGGAATTTTATGTTTCACTTACATGGGGGGCTTTCTTCACCCATCCCCAACGAATCTAGTGTAAAGCCCTCTTCAATAGGTTAGCCAGTCTGCTGCGGAAGACACTTCAACGCTTGTTGTAGATCAGAGATGGCATCCATCTGTCCAACCCTTGAAAAATCATCCCATAGTCCAGGAAATCAAAACGCTCTCAATGACACCATCCACACAGCCACACATTCATCTCCAGGATGTGAGCTTCTCTGTTTTGGCCTTTACTCTCAACAGGGAGGATTGAAGTGAGCAGCGCCTGCACACCTATCTGCTTCACCCTCCGTCCCAGAGTCATGAAATGGAATTTACACTTACCTGGTAATTGATGTTCCTTGAGGGAGTACAGTTCAGTCCTCCACCACTGGGTAGTGCACCTCCTCCTGCAACATGGAGACTGGACAAGTCAAACTTGTGACATCACCGGGTATATCCTGCTGGTCTTCTCCCATGATCCCCCAGTGACCTACTGTCAAAGCAGACTCAAAAGAGCAAACAAACAACCAGTTAAAGTACTAAATACAAAGCTATGCTCAAACTTCAACTTTAAAATCACAGGGCCCCAAAAAGAAAGGCCGAAAACACCCTCCTCCGTGCCCCTGTCCCCCTGCGCACCAAACAGCGGAAGACAGAGAGCTAGAAGGAAGGAGAACTAAGGAAGAGTATAGGCAGAAAAGGTTGCTCTCGCGATTACCTGCCAATCAGAGCCCGTTGCCGACTCTAGGATCCGAAAGCATACTCGGAACTGATGCCTCGCGTCTGAAACATCCATCCCCGGGCGGGAATGAGGACTGAACTGTACTCCCTCAAGGAACATCAATTACCAGGTAAGTGTAATTTCCATTTCCTTATCGGTCCTACAGTTCAGTCCTCCACCACTAGGATGTACCAGAGCAGTAATCATTGGGAGGGACCTATCCAGTCGGCTCGGCCCCTAAACGAACAGAACAGGCACCGACCCCAGCCCGCTCCTCACGTCAACAGGCGGTAAGCCAACCAGGAAGACACGACCGAGAGCCCACTTGGATCCTCTTCACTGGTGAAAACAGCACAGAACTCTGCCCCAAGCAGCGCTAGTGCTTCAGAAAGACAAACTCGCCATCGCAAACACACTGAACGCCCTAGAAACAGACCTACTGAGAAGGCTACCGGAGCTCCGCCTGAAAAATCCGCTTGAGCTCCCCCTTGGCTCTCGACCCCACCAGGGTGTCAAGTGTTAGCAACCGCTGCTCTCTCCCGCAGAACCCGCCTCCACGGAGGGACAGGCAGCGAAGAGACCTCCCAGAAAGCGACGGAACCTCACCTAAGGTCCAAGGAACGCAGGTTACAAGCAAAGTGTTCTTGCGTAAGTCCCAAACCGACAACTAAACAGGCACAGCCGGATTCCACGAGGGAGAACGGAACCGAGGTCCATCCAGACAGAGGTGGGAAGCAAAATGAGGGAAATGGAAAAAACCACCAGCGTCAAACACCCTATTTGTCACACCTCTTAAGGGCTTTATTCTTTGCAACACAAAGTAGCTCTACAGCTATGTCCTGGACCAGCTGGAGTCTTTTTAATTGAGAATGTGGAATGCAGCTAAGCAATGAGTTGCAATAAACCAAGCGTGATCCACCAAGGGCATATAAGAGGGTGTCAAGTGCCCCAGAGTCCAGCGTTGTTTCAGAAGATGTGGAGTCTTACATGGTGTGACAAAAAAGAAAGGAGACTCTGGTAGCCACGCCCACGACGCCATGCCAGTAGGCCAACCGCTTACATCACCTGGATATGCCCTCCGGAATTGGAGGAACCATGCAGAAGTAGCAATCGCCGACGTGATCCATGGGCCCTATCCAGATCATTGGAACCGCAAAAGACTTTGATGGTCTTTTCCCATCCATCCACAGCCTGAGATCTGCTACACATGTATTGCAGCATATGTGTGGCGCCTAGCTTTTATCCTGATCTTTTATTCTGCAGCCAAAATATAAATTGTAGGCTTTCTGAACCGCCACAGTCATATGCCATTTTTGTGATGTAAAAGTCACATCACCACAACTAGAGCAGAAATTATCTGCATGATTAACACCAGGACGAGGAATCGCCAAATATGCTGTGAGTGACCTATCAGTATAAAATAAATATGTCTTTTTTTTTTTCTTTTTTTTTTACTGTCAAGCGAGGCATATTTAAGTAGTGACTGCATCAACTGGTTTTGGACAGTTATTTCGATTGGTTGCAAGTAAAGATTATGCAAGCTCACGCAAATGTTGCAGAATACACTGGTAATGGTCCCCACTGACTAATGAAGAGCACATATCTTAGCAACCAGACCCAGGCGGCCATTTTCACTATGACCTCTGAAAGGCATAGAATGGACCGGGCCACGGCCCCGTACCAATGCGTCGACGCTATCCAGTAGCCTCATATGTCCTCTGCTAAACATCGACCCGTCGCCGCAGACTGACAGGTCGCCATGAGGTCCAATATGGGCTGACCGCATCTGAGCACACGCGGCGCGCACACCGCCTGATGCAATCTCACTCCTCCGGCAAACACTCGGACCCCGCTAAGGACATTCGCCACCACAGTGTCCCCACCGAAACGCAGGCCGCCAAGGCTTCAACCGCGCACGCTGTCCCTTCGCTCGGGCCACCCTGACCACCCGACCGACTCCACCCTGCCGATCGAAATAGGCCACCATCCCGGAGATCTCAGACAGCACCTACAGCGCTCGATCCGCTACCGTGTCCGTGAACGCCTGCCACGGCTGACGTACCGCGTACCATTCCAGTCAGACGATGGAACACTGGGCATGCTGCGTACACTAAAACGCCTTGTACATAAAGGATCCCCAAAATGTAGCTGAGTCTAACCACGCTCCGGCCAAGCTCCCGGAAGAAAGGGACAGAACCTTATAAAAAAGAAGTGGGGACAATTAGGAAGGCTTTCCTGTTTGATTATTCTTTTTTTTTTTTTTTTTTTTTCCCTTTTTACAACTCCATAAGGGCCAGAAGGCACACAACCGAACAGGGCATTGTCCAGAGAACGCAAGGCCCCTCCTCCAGGCTGACTCCACAGCCTAAACCGGCAGTCACCTTGGCTGATGCCGAGCAGCGCGGAAGCCAACTTGTAAGCCCAGCATATGAAGTATGCCTACTAGTACAGCATTCCACAATGGAGGGACATGTAACCGGACGGCTTTGAACATGAACCTACAGATATCCCGCGCTTACTCCAAGACAAGCACTGTGCAGCCTACTGGTCTTCTCGGAGCACCGCCACGACCCGAAGACCTAAACCGGCCAGCAAAAGACGACGTACGCTGGGCCCGAAGGAACCTGGTTGAACGGATCCCAGCACTCCCTGTATCGTTAGGATCGGAGCCTCCCCCCAAGGACTCAGCCCTGGCTGGAACCGGCTGAGCATAACTCCAGGCCCTGCGGCGAGCCCCCACGAAGAAGTGGGACGCAACGATGCCTTGAGGAAAGGGAAGGCCCAATGGGTGAAGCAAGTTGCTAGCCGACCAAGGGAGTATACCCCACACGCGCACCTCAACGGAAGGTCGGAAGAACCGAGGATTCTGGTCCCACAGGTGCGCCTGCTAGCCTTTAACAACATACACCTCCGCAGGTACAAAAAAACTTAAATTGTGAGCACCTTCAGGGGTAAGGGGAATAGACGACAGCCTCCGACTGTTGACCCCCTTGTCTTGCACAACAGACAGCAGCACCCCACCAAACAAATGATTGGGAATATATGACCTCAGAACCCCAAGACAGAGGTAAAACAGTAGAACGTGCACTGGACGTGAATTTCCAGATCTGCCAGCCCCCCTGCCCACATTGAGAAGAGGCAGAGAAGAACTGGACCGGCGGATCTGGAGGGGTGCCTCCTGGACAGCCGGGCCACCGAAGGGAAAGCTGATGACTGAGGCCCAAACTCCTCAGGATGGCCCCGTCTTGCATTGGCAACCTCATGCAACACCATGACAACCCCGCTCACGATATCCCAAGCGATCTCTGTCATTGCTGCAACAATCACCTGAGCATGAGATCACAGACGGAACACGGACATGCAGACGCACTCAAGGAGAGTGCACCTAAGAAGTATGAGCCTATCCAACATCCAGCACCACATGTCCAGGTGTCCCACTCCTGTCACCCAAAACACAGGACGCTTGAACCTAGGTGACCGCCATAGCAAAGACAGGGAGGCCTGACTGCCGCTATCAACCCTTCCAGGACCCTGGAACACTAAGCCCCGGACTGTGCCATCCAGCAACACTTCTCACGATCCCCAGCAGGGGCCTTTCCCCAGATGGCCCAGATGGGCAGTGTTCCCGCCAAATGGGCAAGCTGCGCTCTGATAACATAGTGCAGAAAACCAAATCAAAGTGTCTTAACCTAGCTAATTTTTGTCTAATAGTGATCATTCATAATATCAGCCAGGCTCAATCATAACATTAGTATTAATGATCTCTAAAGATTGAAGAGTTACTAATGTAACACTAATTGGTTTTTTTTTGTTGTTTGTTTGTTTGTTTGTTTTTTAAAGAGCTTCAAAGGCGATCTTGGAAACTACAGACCAATGAATCTGAGTTCAGTGCCAGTTAAATGATAGAACTTGTTCTGAAAAGCAGCACCAAGCTGTCTTTTCAAAGGGTTAATAAACATGTGAGTAAGCCAAATGATATGTATCTGGATGTTTTAGAAGGTACTTGACAAAGCCCCTTATGAACTTCTCCTGAGGAAGGAGATGATGTGCTATTATAGAATGGGAAATGGATCAAAAACAGGAACACAATAGGACTAAATGGCCAGTTTTCTCACAGGAGACCCGTAAATAGTGGAATGTCTCGGGATCTGCACTGGAACTGGCATCTGGTAACATCTACTGCACTGAAATGATCTGGAAAAGAGATCAGCAAGTATGGCGATCAAATTTGCAGATGGCATAACGACAGTTAGAGGCTGTCTGCACAATTTCCAAGCGTATAAACATGGAAATAGCATCCTTATGTAAATGACAATTTCAGAAAGGGCTCAATTTGTAGGTGGTTGTGCCGCCGATGACCCTGAATGGCCAAATCCTAGCAAGGAAACCTGCTGCTGACAGACGTCGCTAACTGCCAGAATGCAGACAAAGGTAAAGGCACCCCCCAAGAAGTAAAAACCCAAACCAATCACATTGCATTCAAAGAACTATAAACTATCATGAAATTAAAAGGAAATTTAAATTAAAAGGAAATTAAAATTAGAATTAAAATTAAAAGTAACAGCAAAAGGAAGTCCTTATCTGGGTGTAGCCGCGTGGAACAGCGTCGTCTGCTCAAACGCGGGGCTGCTCCGCTCTCCGCCACGAGGCCTCAGCCCTGCCGAGAAAATGGCGCCAATCCGAAGCAGGCCCGTTTGGCACCAAACACCACAGAGGCGGCAAGAGCTCAGAGCCCCTCCATGCGGACTCGAGAGACTCCCTTGTGGCATCGGGATGCAGCAGTTACCCCGCTGTAGCTGCGGGGTGAAGAGCTGTCCAGACACGCTGCTGCCTCGCGCCACCAGAAGTAGCAGACGCTGCGAGCCCCGGCCCACCGGCTAAAGAACCTCGAATGGCCTGAGGCTCCCGCCGCGATGGGAATCTGCCGCATGGACACTGCCAAAATGCAGGTGTTCCACAGAGCTCTCCCCCGTACAGTCCTGGGGGAGAGATCATCACCGGGCACAGAGACCGAAGAATCCCAAGCAGAGAGGCTAGCTGGCAGTGTGAACTTTGAAAAGGGACAGAACCCCCCTTTACACTAAGGCAGACTAGGTGAAAATAAATAAAGTAAAAGTAAATGAAATTAAATGAAAATGAAAATGAATTCAATTTACAGGATTACACCTAAAGAAGGGCAAAAGAAATGCAAGGTAAATCAAATCCTGACTAACTGCTCCTAAACTGCTTCTCAAGTGAGCCCAGCACCTAGGCTCACTACGTCCTCATGCTGCATGGAGACTGGACACACTGGGGGATCATGGGAGAAGACCAGCAGGATATACCCGGTGATGTCACAAGTTTGACTTGTCCAGTCTCCATGTTGCAGGAGGAGGTGCACTACCCAGTGGTGGAGGACTGAACTGTAGGACCGATAAGGAAGTCACTTTTAACTTTATCTTTATTTGCAAAATCTGACATACCGCCCTTGCCGAAACGTCAGGGCGGTGTACAATACAATAATCCATTGGCTACATAAAATAAAAGGGGAGAAAGGAACGCCATTGATAAACAGGAAAGTAATAGAGAGATACCAAGTCATATCATTAGTACCAACACAGATAAGCAACACTGGATAATAGTCAGTAGGCTTGATGAGTCATGACACTCTCCATAACATCTCAGATTTTGGCACCTGGCAGATATCACACCTCTCTGGGCATCAAGTCTGGTTAGCAGATGGACAACTCAGTTCCCCTCAGAATACAGTAACCAACCACCACTATCCTTTACTTCCTTGTTGTCACTGATCTGGTATCAATGATGCTTTCACCTCCTCAATTTCCAGGGCTGCATACTGGTTCAAGTTGGAGGGGTTGGATTGTTGATTCTACAGGCTCTGGTGACTCGTGTCCAATTCTCCTCTTTCTGTAGCCTCCTATCTCCTCTTCTGTCGGAGAGTTTCGATGTTTCAAGAAGCATCTCATCAATGTACTTCTCGCTGTCTCAAATGCTTCTCAGCCTCACCTCCTCTTCTCTGAACTCTTTCACTTGTTTCATGAGGGCTTCAGGTTGCAGGCATCCTGCACATGGAACACGCCCTTCAACTGGCATCGGGCTGTCTATCTGGACAGAGGCAGAAGCTGTAACAGAAGCAACAGCTTTGGCAATACAATTTTTACCAGCCATCGTTCAGTTGCTGCCCCATATGTCTAGAATAGACTACCCGAGTCAGTATACCAAGCTCCAACCAAGATCCTATTCAAATCTAGACAAAAAAAAAAAATCTCACTTCAAGGCTGCCTTAGTCCCCCCATTTACCACCCTTGTGTTACAAATATTTCCTTAGTTTATTCTGGTCCCTTGTTCGTCTTGAATATAGTTTATTAAGCAGGGACTCTCTCTCTCTTATGTGAATATGTACAGTGCTGTATATGCCTTGTAGTGCTACAGAAATCGAAGTAGTAGTAGTTGTCAGATGGACATAGTACCCTTACTCAACGAGCGCTACAGCAGACTAGCAAGAATTAATGTAGAAAATCAGAGTGGCCATGAGCTTTTAGCCAAAGGCACTCAGCAGAGCAAGCACTGGAATGTAGGCAGTAGATTTTGGAGATCAGCCAAAGTTGAAGTACAGTAAGTCTTAAAATGGCATGTAATAAGAGAGATCATCCAAAGCAGAGGAGAATAGCGTAGTTACTCACCTGTAAAAGGTATTCTCCAGGGACAGCAGGAAGAGTCAGTCTTGTTGACAGATTCAGGTGAGATAAGGTTAAATTAGACTTACCTGCTAATTGTAGTTCCTGGAGTAACTCCAGTCTAGTCCCAGAATCTCTGGGTTGTCAACCTACACCAGCAGCTTTGGGGACTGAGAAACTTCACTCCTGTGATTTCACCGGTATATAAGGACTGGAACCGCCTCCTCTCACCAGTTTACCTATTGACAAAGCAGACTCACCGGAGCAACAAGTAAGTAGGCAACATCGTAAAATCAAAAAACAACTGCCCCACTGAGCCTTACAGGACCCTAAGCCCCAACTATATACAAGCCCTCAGCTACACGGGCCATGCCTTGAGGTCCCCCTGTTTCTAACTGCAAAGAAGGATCCGTGGAACCAAAACCGCCTCAAGGCATAAGCCGTCCCACCGTGAACCACACCTAACCCCTTCAGAAAAAAGGGCACTTACCAGTAATTCTTCATATGCTTCAGGCGACGGTCCACCAGTGAGACAGGGTGGGATACGGGACTAGACTGGAGTTACTCCAGGAACTACAATTAGCAGATAAGTCTAATTTAACCTTCCTGATCGTCTCTCCAGTCTAGTCCCGGAATCTCTGGGTAAGTACCAGAGCTGTGAAGATACTCAACGGGAGGGAACTGTCACACCAGCCTGAAGCACCGCCGCTCCAAAACAGGCATCCCTCCCCGCCTGAACGTCCAGACGGTAATGCTTCACAAATACAGCGAAGACCATGTCGCCGCCTTACAGATCTCCACTGGCGGAACTAAGCCCCATTCTGCCCACGACGACGCCTGCGCCCTGGTGGAATGAGCCCGCAGCCCATCCGGCACCTTGCGGCCTCGCAGGAGATATGCTGACGCAATTGCCTCCTTCAACCATCGAGCGATAGAGCCTTTAGAGACCGCCTCCCCTTGCCGCGGCCCGGCAAACAGCACGAACAACCGATCAGACTTACGGAAACTAGCCGTGCGAGCCACATACTGTTTTAAAGTTCGCCTCACATCGAGGCGATGAAGCTGATCCGCTACTTGTCCCTTCTTTTTGGTAACAAAAACCGGCAAAAACCACTACCTGGTTCATATGAAAAACCGAGACCATCTTAGGCAAAAAAGATGGCACCGGCCACAACACCACCTTAGAATCAAAGAAGGACAAAAACGGCTTTCGACAAGAAAATGCCTGTAGCTCGGAAACTCTCCTCGCCGAAGCAATGGCTACCAAAAACACCACCTTAAGGGTAAGATCCTTCAATGAGGCTTCTGCTAACGGCTCAAAAAGCACTCTTCCTAATGCCTCTAAAACCAAGGGCAGGTCCTACGCCAGAACCGTTCGCTTATGCGGCGGCCGTAGGAGCATCACCGCCCTCAGGAACCGTTTCACATCAGGTGACTTCCCAGAGGACTGCCCCGCACCTTACCTCTGTAACAGGACAGAGCCGCTAACTGCACCTTCAATGAAGCTGCCGCCAAGCCTTTCTGAAAACCGTCCTGCAAAAACGCTAGAACCTGCGGAACTGACGCCCTTAAGGGGACGAAGTCCCTCTCTGCACACCAGGCCTCAAACACACGCCACACTCTAACATAAGCCAACGAAGTAGACCGACGTTGGGATTTCAGTAAGGTAGCAATCACTGCCGCCGAATAGCCCTTCGTCCTCAACCTAGCCCGCTCAATAGCCAGGCCGTAAGCGAGAATCGATCCACCTGCGGCATGCAAAGGGGCCCCTGAGTCAGAAGATCTCTGCGAACTGGAAGCCGCCATGGCTCCTCCACCAGGAGCCTGACCAAGTCAGCATACCACGGTCTCCTCGGCCAATCTTGCGCAATTAGAATTACTCGGCCCCTGTGAAGCTCTATGCGCTGCAACACGCGACCGATCAAAACCCACAGAGGAAACACATACAGCAGCTGACCCTCCGGCCAAACCTGAATCAGGGCATCCAGGCCTTCCACCATCCTTTCTTTTCTTCTGCTGAAGAAGCGTCTGACTTGCGCAGACCGGAAGGTCGCCATCAGATCCATCACCGGCGTCCCCCAACGCTGCACCAACATCGCGAAGACCTCCGGATGCAGAACCCACTCCCCTGGGTCTACCCGTACGCGGCTCAGAAAATCGGCCTCCACATTGTCCACTCCTGCGACATGCGCCGCCAACAGGGCCACCAGATTCTCCTCGGCCCACTCGAACAAACTACCTGCTTCGGCCTCCAGCGCCACGCTGTTTGTGCCTCCCTGACAATTTACTTAGGCCACTGCCGTCACGTTGTCGGAGAACACCCGAATAGCTGTTCCCTGAAGATAAGGGCATAACTCCTGTAGCGCCCGCACTACCGCTCTCAACTCCAACCTGTTGATGGACCACGTCCTCTCCACCGAGGACCACTGACCCTGAACCAGTCGACCCTGACAATGGGCCCCCCAGTCCTGCAGACTGGCATCTGTCATTAGGGATATCCATGAAGGTGCCACCAATGACATTCCTCTCTCTAAGCACCCTGGACGTAACCACCACTGCAGGGCCCGGCAGGTCCGCGCTGGACAGGCCAATCTCTGGGACAGTGGGTCTCGCTGATGTGACCACCTTCTTAACAATGCGCTCTGCAGCGATCTCATGTGGGCACGCGCCCACGGCACCAACTCCAAGGTCGCCGCCATTGTCCCCAACACACTCAAGTACTCCCAGGCTGTGGGACACTGCTTGCTGAGAAACCGCCGCACCAGCTGCCCGAGGCCGAGCACCCTCTGCTGAGGCAGAAACACGCAACCTATGCTTGTGTCGAAACGAGCTCCCAGGTACTCCAAAGACTTGCGACGGCTCCAAGTGACTCTTCGCCACGTTTACCACCCAACCGAAGCTCTGCAGGAGCTCGATCACCTTGGCCGTCGCTGACACACTCTCCTCCCGGGACTTTGCCCTTATCAACCAATCGTCCAGATAAGGATGAACCAACACTCCCTCCTTTCGCAAGGCCGCCACCACCACCACCACCACCATCACCTTCGTGAACGTCCGTGGCGCGGTTGCGAGGCCAAAGGGAAGAGCCTGAAATTGAAAATGTCCCATGGGAACCGCAAAGCGGAGGAATTTTTGATGCTCGTGGCGAATCGGAATGTGAAGATATGCCTCCGACAGGTCCAAGGATGTCAAAAACTCTCCTTTCCTTACTGCTACGACGACGGACCGAAGGGTTTCCATCCGAAAAAGAGACACCCGGAGACAGCAATTCACCTTTTTCAGGTCCAGGATGGGCCGCCACGTCCCCTCCTTCTTTGGGACTATGAAATATATGGAGTATTGACCGCACCCTAACTGGTCTGAAGGAACCGGGACAATGGCTTTGAGATCTAGCAATCTTTGGACTGTTTCCTGCACTGCTGCACGCTTTGCGTTGGCCTTGCATGGTGATAGGACGAACGAGTCAGCCACTGGGCGTTGGAATTCCAATGCATAACCCTCTCGCACGACTTCCAACACCCACTGATCTGACGTAAGTCGGGTCCAGGCTGGATAAAACTCCCACAGTCGACCCCCTACGGGAATCAGATCCCCCTGGACCCGCCTGGCATCATTGCGATTTCCTAAAGGTGGAGGACGAGGAGGTGGTTGCAAAACCCCTATTCGCTCCTCGAAACCCCTGGGACCGTCCAGGAAAACGCCCCCACTGACCCTGACCATATCTTGGGGCACGAAACCTGCGAAAGTCCCGCTGCTGACCCCTAGGGCCGGCACTGGGGCGCCCCTGCTTCTGCTTATCTTCCAGCAGCCTACCGCCTTTGGATGCCCCTAAATCCTTCACCAACTTCTCTAAATCCTCTCCAAACAGAAGCTTTCTGCGGAAGGGGAGCTTACTCAACCTTGCTTTGGAAGAACCGTCCGCTGCCCAGTTCCACAGCCAAAGACATTGTCGCCCAGCAACTACTGATGCCATACTCTTTGCTAGACCCCGGATAAGGTCATACTGAAGATCAGCCAAATACGCCGCCCCGGACTCTAACCTGGACACCTCCTCGGCTTCCTTCCCTGCGGGGTCCCCCTGAAGCCATTGCGCCCACCGTAAGCAGGCTCTCGCCACCCAGGCCCCATAAATAGACGCCTGTAAAGATAGCGCATTTGCTTCAAATACCTGCTTCAGGACCGTCTCCAGTTTCCGGTCTTGGGCATCCTTGAGGGCCGCGGAACCCTCTACCGGGATCGTAGTTTTCTTGGTCACCGCGGACACGGCTGCATCCACTCTAGGAGCCTTAAACAACTCCCGGTCCTGGTCCAGCATAGGGTAAAGCCTCGCCATAACCCTAGATCCCTTAAGAGTGGCATCCAGCAAATCCCATTCCTCCTGAATCATCTCCTTAAACACCCTATGCACCAGGAAGGCTCTCTGCATCTTGCGAACAGCCTGCAGCAAAGGATCCTCCAGGGTAGAGTCCTCTGCAGCGCTATCGATCGGAATATTGAGAGCCTTAAGGGACTCCGCAATGAGTGCTGGAAGCTCCTCCCTGCGGAACACCCGCACCACTCGTGCCTGATCCTCCTGCTCTTTAATTTCACCTTCCTCCAGTTCCTCTTCTTCCAGCCCTGCTAAGTCCGCCTGCTCGGAACGGATATCCTCCGAAATAAGTGACTGCTCAAGTGGATCCATATCCACCCTAGAACGCTTTGCACTGGAGGCAGTCTCCGTGGCCCTCACAGGCGAACATGGTCTCTTCCGCCCGGGCTCAGCCCCTAAGGACCCAGCTGCAGGCGTCCCCTGGGAGCTGGTCAATGCCTTTTGCAGGAGAACCATGAAATCAGGTGAAAAAATTGCCGCCAAACTCCCCGATACCGATGGCTGTGGCGGGAGGGGTTCCGGGCTCAAAGCTGTACTGGGCCCCGGATCTGATCCAGACAGGAGCTCAGAGATGTGCTCGGGCCCTTCCCCCGAGCCCTCTGGATCTTCCCCTTCTGCCCCCGACAAGAGTTCTTTAGTCTCCTGACTGCAACCCCTAGACACCGTCCAGCAAGACCGAACTCCTCTTGGCCCCACACAATAAACACAACTGCCGAGAAGGCATGATGTACCCCCCAAAACAAGAAAACTGAAAGGAAGCCTGTAAATTCACCAACCAACTGCGGTTTGGGGATCCGGTTTTGTTTTTTGTTGTTGTTTTTTTTTACTATTCACATTAACGGCCTGCAGACTCGCTGCCCCAGCCAAATCAGAGTGAGTTTTTGAAAGACAAGGCTCCCCCACTACAAAAACAGCCACAGCGCCCCCGGGCCTGCTGCCGGCATTTTGCCGCGCTTTGCACACGCGGTCTGGCTGGGCCTACAAATCTTGCAGTTCCTGCTCAAAAAAACACTGTCTTACCTCGCCGTTGCTGTGAACAGTCTGCTGGCCTCTCCCCCGTGCTCACCTGCTGCGCACAAGCTGCTGGGAAGGGATTTCAATCTCGGGCTGAAAACCATGTCGGCACCCACTGAAAACTGCAACCGACTGCTCAAGCGCTGGCAGGCAAGTCCTCTGCACGTGCTGAGCTGAAGACAGAAATAGCTCCTGCTCCTCTCTCACCCGGAGCGGTAACTAGCTGCCGGTCCTCTCCCCGTGCCTGCCCAACCCGATGACCTCCTCGGGGGGGGGGGGGGGGTTGCTACTGTCAGAAACCCAGAGGACCTCAGGGCAAATACAGCCCGGCCACCTGAAGAAAACCTCCACAGGTAGAGGAAGGTAGAAATCACCTCAGTGGCTACTAATCTTTAAATCTCTGTTATAATTTTCTTTTTTTTTTTTAAACCCCAAACAAAAAATCCATTAAGGTGAAATTAGACTTACCTGCTAATTGTTGTTCCTGGAGTGGAACCAGTCTAGTCCTGGAACCTCTGGGTTGCCCATCTCATCTAGCAGCTTGGAGACTGAGAAACTCCTCTTTTGTGACATCACCAGTATAACTCCCAGGTGTCCGCCTCCTGTCACCAGTAACCTATTGACAAAGCAGACTCACCGGAGAAACAAGCAAAAATTTGATCAACACCATAAACTACACTAACTACATTACACAAATCATAGGGAACCATAGCCCCAGAGAAAAAGGACATACCGCACCCCCCTTGCTGTGACTGAGGACGTGCACAGACTACTCCTTCACCTCAAGGTAAGTAAAGAAGCCTAATGCCCTGATCATGTTTTTTTTTTGTTGTTGTTTTTTTTTACCGCAGTCCGCACCATCTTAACATCAGACCTTACCTGTAATCTCAATAACATCTTCAGGCTGACATTCGCACATGACGCACAGGGGGGGGATACGGGACTAGACTGGTTCCACTCCAGGAACAACAATTAACAGGTAAGTCTAATTTCACCTTCCTGATCGTGTCCCCAGTCTAGTCCCAGAACCTCTGGGTCTGTACCAGAGCAGTGTAGAAATCAAACACGGGAGGGACCTGGCAAACCAGCCTGAAGCACTGCAGCGCCAAAAGATGCCGCCTCAGCCATTTGCACATCGAGACGATAGTGCTGAATGAAAGAATTCTAAGTCGACCACGTTGCCGCCTTACAAATCTCCACCGGAGGCACCAATCGCACTTCTGCCCAGGAAGAAGCCTGAGCCCTAGTGGAGTGAGCCTTCAACCCCTCCGGCACTACTCTACCCCTCAGAACATATGCCGACGCTATAGCTTCCTTAATCCAGCGCGCGAGAGACGCCTTTGACGCAGCTTCTCCCTTACGAGGGCCCGCAAAGAGGACAAAAAGCCTATCTGACCTACGAAAAGATGACGTCCAACGAAGATACTTCAACGCACGCCGGACATCCAACAAATGCAGCTTCCGCAACGAAGAAGCCGTACCGCCTTCGGCAAACACCGGTAAGGAAATCTCCTGGTTCACATGAAACATGGAAATCACCTTCGGGAGAAAAGCCGGAACCGGTCGCAAAACGACCTTAGCCGCAAAGAAGGAAAGGTAGGGCTCCCTACATAAAAGCGCCTGAAGCTCCGAGACCCGCCGAGCCGAACAAATAGCTACCAAGAACACCACCTTAAGAGTAAGATCCTTGAGTGACGCCCGCGCTAATGGCTCAAAAGGCTCCCGCTCCAGCGCATCCAACACCAAAGGTAGATGCCACCTAGGAACCACTTGCCGAGCCGGCAGCCGAGCAAGCGAAATGGCCCGTAGAAACCTCTTCACATCGCGCTGAGATCCCAGCGACTGACCTGCTACACTACCCCTATAGCAGGATAATGCTACCACTTGCACCCGTAAGGATGCCGCCGCAAAGCCCTTATCAAAGCCAGCCTGTAAGAACTCCAAAATCTGAGGAATAGAAGCCCTTAACGCCTCGCACTTCCTTTCACCGCACCATGCCTCGAAGATCCTCCCTACCCGAACATACGCAAGAGACGTGGACCGCTTCCTGGAGTTCAAGAGGGTAGAAACGACCGCCGGCGAATATCCTCGTGCCCTTAGCCGCGCCCTTTCAAGAGCCAGGCCGTAAGCGAGAACCGAGCCACGTGCGGCATGACCAGGGGCCCCTGGCTTAGGAGATGCCAAGGACTGGCCGCTAGCAACCTCACCAGGTCCCCGTACCAAGGGCGACACGGCCAATCGGGCACTATCAGAATTACGTGACCTCTGAACTTTTCCACCCTTTGCAGAACTCTTCCTATCAGAACCCACGGAAGAAAAACATACAGCAGTTGCCCCTCCGGCCAGACCTGCATAAGGGCGTCCAGGCCCTCCGACATCCTTTCTCTGCGCCTGCTGAAGAAGCGCGGAGCCTTTGCGGAGGCAAGGGTTGCCATGAGATCCATGACCGGGTAACCCCACCGGAGGACCACCATCGCGAAGACCTCCAGATGGAGAACCCACTCTCCGGGATCCACCCTCACCCGGCTGAGAAAAATCGGCCTCCACATTGTCCACGCCTGCGACATGTGCCGCCGACAGATCCAAGAGATTTGTCTCCGCCCAGAGACATAGACTTTCGGCCTTGGCTTCAAGAGACACACTGCTGGTGCCACCTTGCTTGTTCACGTGGGCCACCGCTGTCGCATTGTCGGACAGCACTCGAACCGCCTTCCCGGCAAGCAACGTTCGAAACGCCTGCAGGGCCAACAACACCGCTCTCAATTCCAACCGGTTGATCGGCCACGCCATTTTCAGAGAACTCCACTGCCCTTGAGCAAACCTGCCCTGACAGTGGGCCCCCCAGCCCTGCAAGCTGGCGTCCGTCATGACTGCCACCCAGTCCGGCGGCTCCAAAGATTTTCCTCACTCCAGCGAGTCGGGAAGCAACCACCAGCGCAGGGCCTGGCGGGTGGCCTCCGGGCAAACTAGCTTTCGGGACAGCGGATCTCTCTGATGCGACCACCGGCGAAGCAAAGCCCTCTGCAAAGGTCTCATGTGCGCTCTCGCCCAAGGCACGGTCTCGATTGTCACCGCCATGGTGCCCAACAGTTGAAGATAACTCCACGCAGAAGGAGCCTTGAGACTCAAGAACCTTTGCACCAAACTTCTCAGGATCTGAGAGCGGTGCTCTGTGAGAAACACTCTCCCTAGCCGAGTGTCGAAGCGTGCCCCCAGATATTCCAGATTTTGGGAGGGCCGCAAATGACTTTTCGCCAAATTGACCACCCACCCGAGACTCTCGAGGAAGGAGACTACCCGGGCCGTGGCCCTCTCGCTCTCGGACTGTGACTTTGCGCGAATCAACCTATCGTCCAGGTAAGGATGGACCAGAATGCCCCCCTTGCGCAAAGCGGCCGCTATCACGACCATCACCTTCGTGAACACCCTCGGGGCTTTCGCGAGACCGAAGGGCAAAGCTTGGAACTGATAATGCCCGAAAGGAACCGCGAATCGCAGAAACTTGTGATGCTCCGCCCTTATGGGAATGTGGAGGTAGGCCTCCGACAAGTCCAGAGCCGTAAGGAACTCTCCCTTCTGCACCACTACTATAACCGACCGCAGAGTCTCCATGTGAAAATGCGATACCCGCAGGCAACGATTGACTCTTTTGAGATCCAGAATCGGCCAAACCCCTCCGTCCTTCTTTGGAACGACAAAGTAGATGGAGTATTGACCGCAACCGTACTGGTCGATCGGAATGGGAATGATCGCTTCTAGGTCCAACAGCCTTTGCACCGTCTCCTGCAGCGCCGCACACTTTGATGCGGACTTGCCGGGCGATTGTATGAAGGCGTCCCGCACTGGTCTCAAGAATTCCAGAGCGTAGCCCTCCCGAACGACTTCCAGCACCCACTGGTCTGAGGTGATTTGGATCCAGGCGGGATAAAATTCCCATAAACGCCCCCCTATTGGCTGAGGGGGCGCCTGGGTCCCCCTCATCTCATTGTGACTTCTAGGAGGAAGAGGAGGAAGGACCGAAGCCCCTCCCTGCTCCCCGGAAACCTTGCGTCCTATTGGGGAAACGACCCCTTTGCCCCGCGTATGGCCTTTGGTACCGAAACCGACGAAAATCCCAAAACTGTTGCCGTCCTCCCGGGGCACCCCGCGCCGGCTTAGGTTTGTCCTCCGACAACCTGCCGCCCTTGGAGTCCCCGAGATCCTTCACCAACTTCTCCAAGTCCTCCCCGAAGAGAAGGCGACACTTAAAGGGGAGCTTACTAAGCCTAGCCTTAGAGGAACTGTCAGCCGCCCAGTTGCGCAGCCACAGGTACCTCCTTGCTGCCACCGCCGAGGCCATGCTTTTCAACAGGCCCCGCATAAGGTCATAGTGAATATCCGCCAGATAGGCCGCTCCCGACTCTATCCGGGCTGCTTCAGCTGCAGGGGGCGTCGACTGTTCCTCCTGGACTTGCTGTGCCCAGCGCAGGCAAGCTCTAGCCACCCAAGCACCGCAGACCGCCGCCTGTAGTGAGAGCGCATTAACATCAAACATCTGCCGCAGCAAGACATCGAGCTTCCTATCCTGGCCATCCTTGAGTGCCGCACCGCCCTCAACGGGAATGGTAGTTTTCTTGGTGACCGCCGAGACGGCTGCGTCCACCTTAGGTGACTTGAAGAGTTCTTTGTCCTGATCCAGCAACGGGTACAGACGCCCCATAACGCGGGAACCCTTCAAGGGTGCTTCCGGCACGTTCCACTCCTCCTGTATCATCTCCTGAAACACCCGATGTACCGGAAAAGCCGTCTGCGTCTTTCAAAACACCTGCAGCAAAGGATCCTCCAGGGTATCATCCTCAGCCGACCCCGGGACGGGCATGTTCAGCGTTTTAAGAGAGTCTCCACAATGAGAGCCGGCAATTCCTCCCTGCGGAAGACCCGAACAACTCTCGCCTGGTCGTCCTTCTCAGAAATCTCCCCTTCTTCAAGCTCTTCGTCTAGGACCAAACTGGGAACCTCGTCATCCGAAAAAGTAGCCTCAGACGACCCGGAAGGCTCTCTCCAACCCCCGTCGCCACGAGGCCTCTTGCCGCCACCTGAAGCAATGTCCCTCGAAGGAGACGGCGGTCTCTTTTTCGCCCCCCCGCTGACAGGGGGGGGGGGGCTGTTGCTGCAGCGAACCTCCAAAAATGGTCTGCTGAAGCAGAGAAACAAATTGCGGAGAGAAAATCGACAAGAGCTCCTTGGGGAACAACGGCTGGGAAGAAAGAGCGCCCGGGGCGGAGGAAAGGCCCGCCACCGGCTCCTCCGGCGCTAAATCAGGAACTACCCCTGCTACTTCTTCAGAGGCACTTTCCGTACCCCCTGACTGCTGCGCCGGGACCAGCTCTGCTTCTGCGGAATCTCCCAGGCAGACCCCGGCGGAAGCGCTCTTCCGAGCCCCGCACACGACACGCTGATGTTTGGCAGGCATCACATACCCCAGCAAACTGCCTGAAACTGGCCGTGTAACCGAAGAATCAGGGAAATAAAAATAGAAACAGCCATGGCTAATGTAACCGAGCCATTAATACTGCAGTGTAAAACTAAGGTCCCCTGCCCTATCTCTCCCTTAGGAAGGCAGTATGAGACCCCTTGAGTATCCTCCCGTAAGTCTGGAGGCGCCGGCCCACCATACCGCTGCCATGCGGTCGGGCCTAAGGCCTGGAGCGCGCCAAACGCACGGCGGACAGAGAAACACGTGCTCTGGCACTGCGCGGCTTACCTCGTGCGATCCCAGGCCCCTTATCCGCTGCCGAGGTCCTCTGGCTGTCAGGAGCGGGTCCGGAAGCTCCCAGCTGCTCCGGACCCGAACTCACCACCCGCACAATGAAGAACAGCCGTAAAGCCCAGTGCGGCAGGAGAGAGACGCCAGGCGCGCTTGCAGGCACCACGTCTGCGTGGCGCCAGCAGTCTCTCCTCTTCTTATTATAAAAGCTGCTCCCCGATAGTAGAGAAAGAGCCGCGTCCTGCCCCAGCCAAGACCCCCGGAGCAGGTAACAAAACCTTTAAGAACCCCTTCGCCAAAATAAACAGAGCAGACAGAAAGAGGGGAGGAGGGGGGGGGGGGGAAGAGAGAGAACAGAACAGACAGAGGAAAAAGGTGGCCTGATGCAGCCTTAAAGTCACAGACCCATGGGAACTCCTGACTAACTGCACAAAAAAAAATCAAACTAAAATCAAGCTAAACCACTAGTTTAACCCCTATTCGTTTCTCCAGTGAGCCCAGCTCCCCGGGCTCCCATCTATCCAGCTGCTTGGAGACCAAGGTAACTGGTGACAGGAGGCGGACACCGGGGAGTTATACTGGTGATGTCACAAAAGAGGAGTTTCTCAGTCTCCAAGCTGCTAGATGAGATGGGCAACCCAGAGGTTCCGGGACTAGACTGGGGACACGATCAGGAACTCTTCTTAATTGTTTCTCAATCCCTGGGCTCACAACCCCACTAGCTGCTTTGGAGACTGTTGAAACTGGTGAGAGGAGGCGGTTCCAGTCCTTATATACCGGTGACATCACAGGAGTGAAGTTTCTCAGTCTCCAAAGCTGCTGGTGTAGGTTGACAACCCAGAGATTCCGGGACTAGACTGGAGAGACGATCAGGAACGGATGAGAGATGAGACAAGACAGCAGTGGGAAGAGCTGAAGGACCAATGGCCTGAAGATTCCTAAATGTGATAGTGTATTTAAGAGTGAAAGTTAACAGATGGTGATCAACTTTATCAAGAAGTGAGGTGGACACGTAGTAGGGAAGAAAAAAAAATCAAGGTCGAGGCAATGGCCATGCTGCTGAGCTGGGGGAAGATCACAGATGGAGACTGAATAATGAGCTTAAGAAGAGGTGTTTGAGGCATATTTACAAAATGTACTCACTTTGTTAATATATACTGTAAAGTTGGAAATCAAAGACAGAAGGACTTGTGCTTTACAGCTGTGCTGAGATTTTAAATTCTGTAATATCTGTTTGCCAGTCAATTATTCATTTCTTGTTGGTTGTATCTTCATCTTCCAAGATGATCAGAGAGTGATGCTCAAAACAGACCATTTAACATCCTCAGATTAGAGAGGTAGTTTGCTTTATGCTTTTATCTTATGGTTCCCTAGCTATCTTATTTATACTTTTGAGAAAAAATTTCTGTGAGAATTCTCTCAGCCTGCTTCGAGGACGATGTCAAGTGGCTCCAGCATAGAAACTTGGCAGTCAATTTCAACATGACAGACTCTACACGTCACCAGGGACCTCAAGTTTATGCTTTCAACATCTGTCAAACTTTGAAACACAGAGCTCCAAGTCAAAACTCAGCTCAAATATATCAGAGTCATCTTAGACCAGTGCCTAGACTTTCAAGCCCACATCCAAAACACCACTAAGGCAGTTTATTACAAGCTCAGTACACTACGCAATTTATGCCCCCTTCTCTCCTCCGACGACATCCATGCAGTCTGTCAGGCCACAGTCACCCCCCCTTGCTCGACTACTTCAACTCCATATACCAAAGGCTACCCAAGCACACCATCCATCCATTACAGCTCGCTCAGAACACCGCAGCATGCACAATCTTCCAAGCACCCAGGCATTCCCACATCACACCTATCCTAAGATCCCTCCACTGGCTACTATCACCAGTAACCCTCCCCAGAGGCAAAAGCATGGGGGTAGGTCAGCCTGGGCGTGTCCAAACCTAGCAAGTAGGGAGTGCAGTTGGCCCTGCACTGCCTTCTGGGTGTTGTAGTCCCTCTTACTAAGCAAGGAATGAGTTGTAGTCGAGTGGAGTTAGGCAAAAGACAGGATTTTATTTCCCCTTCCGGGTGGATTCATTTGCAAGAAAAACAAGAACAAAAATGACCATACTTCTGGTACAAAAATGAAACGAAACAGGAACAGAAACAGCTTCTATATCTTCAGCTCTTATAAACAATTTGTAGAACAAAAACGTAGCAGCAGCAGTCCCTTTTAACAAAGGCAAACTCTCTTGCTTTCAATGTTGTTTTACCAAAACTCTTAACAGCTATTCTAGCATAGAGACGTGACATGGTCTGCTACAGACAGCGTACAATCCATTTCTTCTTCTGGGGTTTGTTCCATAAGAAATTCTGTTTGCATTTCTTCACACTCACCCCCAGCTAAGTATTCTTGTGGATTATTATACGTCCCTCCAAAGTGGTCTCTCTTCACTGCCTCGAGACTTCCCTTCCCCCGCTGCTACAGAGCAGGGTGGAAGATTACCATATATACTGGAGCTTGCTATAGAAGAGCCCCACAAACTCTGGCAGTCACAGGGAAAACTTTTACATTCAGTTTCTCTTCTATCAGGTTTATACAGCCTACCTTCCGGCTTTCTCACACAGGAACCTCTCAGCACAGCTGGGTCAATAAGGTTTTCACAGCACGGCTGCGTTCTCCTGCCTTTTACCCTTTGCTTTCTCTCTGACATATAAATGTCCTCGGGCCAGGATGTCTCTGCTTCTCTGGACCTGCAGCTTTCAACTTGGACACTTTCCTCTGGTCCCTTTCTCCAACTGGTTTCCCAACCAGTCCTACAACCAAGGCTTCCTTCAGTCCTGCAGCTGGGTCTCTCATCAACTCTCCTGCTGAGACTCCTGATTCCTTTTCCTGTGCTTCCCCCTGTGCTTCTCCCCCTATCTTCAGGTGAGTAATTTTTATGTGCGTGTGCCTAGGGCTTAACTGCACCCCGCCCTCTTCCAGCTGCCTCTCATTACACCCTGAGCTCGGGGCTTGTTTGCAGTTTGGGCATGCTCTCTCCCCTCGTGACACTCCTTGTTCACGTTGCTCATGGCAACCCTGGGCCATGTGCTTTTCTATGCTGTCAGTTTCAGACAGACTTTCTTCAGCTTTACCCAGTTTCATGGCTTCTGAAGGATCCACTACATTACACTACCCATCATCTCCAGGATCAAATTCAAGGTCCTCACCATCATCCACAAAGCTCGGAATAGCTTCACCGCCCAGCACCTCCACCTTCAGCTCCAACAGATCCCACAGGCAGAGCACACTAAACCTGCCTATGGATCTGCTCAGCCTGCCAAAGCAGATCCACAAAGCACCCAATATGCCAGCCTGAGGCCCTTCCCACTCTACGCCCCCACCCTCTGGAACACACTGCCAACCACCCTAAGAAATATGCAAATAACAAAAGTCTTCTGTAAACACCTAAAGACTCACCCTTTCCAGAAGCACTATGGCACATGCTAACATTCTCAAGAAGCTACCGGATGGACCCCTGCGCCCACCTACTGAACCCCTTGTATCCGTTGCTGACTTCACTATCGTGTTTCCCTCAGCAAATTGAAATTACACTTACCTGGTAATTGTAGTTCCTTGAGTGCGACAGCTTAGTCCTCCACTTCTGGGTAGTGCACCTCCTCCTGCAGCCTGGACCAATCAGAATTCTGCCATCACTGGATGTATCCTGCAGGCATTACCCATCAGCCCCAGTGAACTATTGACAAAGCAGACTCAAAAGAGCAAGAAATAGATAGTTAACCGGTCAAACTATGAAAAGTGCAAACCAAACAAGATTCTCCCCATTCACTTCCCCCTTTCTGTTTTACTAATCGAAAGGGCCATTGAAGGAAAAGGAAAGTTAGAATTAACCAGAGAACTGGAGTCCTCGAAAAGACACTCACCTGTATAAGCACCCTTCAGGACCGACTGCGTGCCGGGGCAAGTCAAAGAAGCGAGGGCGGGGATGAGGACTAAGCTGTCGCACTCAAGGAACTACAATTACCAGGTAAGTGTAATTTCAATTTCCTTATCGTGCCTCCAGCTTAGTCCTCCACTTCTGGGATGTAACAGAGCAGTACTAAAGGGAGGGACTTTGCCAACGGGCACGCCCAACGAAACCATGCTCCGCCCAGGAAGCTGCCTGCAGTCCAAAAAAGGCGATCCCGCAACCTCCCAGGCGCTGGCCTCCCGTGCAACAAGCAAGCTGAGAAAACCGAATCCTGGAGCCCACTGGAAATGGAGACCGACGTCCCAGCTTCTACCTGCCGGGGACCCCCAAACAGTCAAACAAAACGCTGCAAGGAAGGGACGGAGCCTGCGACCGCCACAGAACGACTCCGAGCTCCCCGCACGTCCCAGCACCGCAGACCCCGATCAGAAAGGAAGCCTCCGCCCGCCGGAGAGACCGGGAGAGACCCCGCTTGATTCACAAGGAAAAAACGTAGACAAGCGAGACAGAAGCAAGCCGTTGACCAGAACCGGATTACTGAGCCGAAGAACCAAAGAAAGACAAGGAAAAAAACCCGTATACGATAGCGGCCGCAGATGCGCCAAGACAAACAAACTGTTTCAACAACACCGCTTTGGAGGCCAAGACTGTGACCCAAACTGAAGCCCTGACGCAGACGGCGGAACGGAATCCGGCGTGTCGGGTGTAATTAGATCAGCTTAAGAAAAAACATACACTATCAGTGTGCGACTCAAGCGCTGCGCCTCGCACGGTACCACTGAAACAGGTAACGGCTGCCAGCCGCCCCCTCAAAGAACTGGAAGCTAACCGGTTATCAATCCATCCCGCTAGAAATCCAATACCACTGAGACTGACACCGTGGCAGCGCGGATCTGATGTCTGGAGCCCCATACATCAAGATGCACTAACCACGGATGAGGACCAGCGGGGACGCCTGCTGCCGCACGCAGAGGTACTGGGTGCAAGGCCCCCAGAAAAGAAAATCCTCTGTTCTGCTTACCCCACAGCAGACTAACCGACCACGGCTCCAAGGTCATGTACCCCCATGAGGACCACCTTCACTCCATTACAACAGACCTACCCCCAAAACTGGCGAAATTACCAGAGTCTGAAAATACGGTCCAAGCAAGAAGGCAGTCTCAGTCTGCCTAGAGTGCCCCAACAGCCAGCCTAAACAATCGTGAACATCGACAAGAAGAACACCACAACCACCACAGTCAACAGGCACTGTTGACATGTGAGCGCGCCTCCACAAACAACCGACCTCCCGGAGGTACCAGGTAAGCACAAATGCAAGGGACATAGACAACTATGGGAGACTCAGCACCCGGCCTCCAAACACCGCGCCGAGAACCCACTTGAGCAAGGGTTGAATGCGTGAACCTACACAGAGGAGGGACTCCCTCTACAAAAGCGTTCCAGCGGCTCGGAGCACTAGACCCAAGACCGTGCTATAGAGACGACCTTCTCCGCCGCATCAATACGGACCCTTTGACCAAAAGGACACAGACGGGTCAGCGTCACTGCCCAACAACGAAGCCGTGCGCTGCCAGTACAGGCTCTACAAATAGAGGGGATTGCCCTGGAACAGACCCGTGAAACACGTCCCCCGACCATCTGGGAGCCAGAGAAATATCAGTGGAACACACCAACACCCTAGTAAGAGGAGGTCCTAAGGATAGATGCCTGTGCGGACCAGGCGCAAACAATTATGCAGTATGCTACCCCAAAAACCCCCCCACAGGGAAGGGGATACTGGATACCATAGGGAAATTATGAGGAGCGAAGTCACTCAATGGCCTTTAGACCCCCAGCAACAAATCTTGGGCATAAATCTGGAGTTACAGAACGTTACAGATGCATATGCCGCCCCTAAGCCCAGAGCGCCCATGAGGCGGCAATGTGGGTAGAACTCCCCTGACTTGCAGAGATCCACCTGGTCGCAGAAAGGCACTAATGGATGCCCCAGCTGCCCCCTGGGGAACATAGCCTGTAGGACAGGCTCCTCCTGGGAGACTGTTGAACTGTCAGTATAATTATATAGATAGAACAATGTGTATTCATTTATCTATTTAGTTATCGTGGTTTTTTTTTTTTTTTTTGAAAGCCTCGGAAACCTGTTTTCAGGAAACGACAGGCTAAGATGAATACAAATCAGAGCCACTGATCGAACCCTTTGAGCATGCCTACCCCGCCAACCACAAGCTAGGGCTCTGCCCTGGAACCTAAAAGCTGGCAATGTGCCTAATATTCCGGACCTGATGCGGTGGCAGGCTTCGCCGCCTTGTTGAGAGCAAGGAGGCAGGCTGCTTCTGCCACATAGGTCCAAGCTTAGCTGGCTACTTGCCTGAAACCCCAGGCCCTAAGCGATGCTTCCCAGGGACACGAGCAGGCAGGAGAAGACATGTAACATCCGATCAATTTGAAAACTGCCGCGCTATAAAACTAAGAGTAAGCCAACAATCACCGAAGGAAAACTGCTCCAGAGGATCAATCGACCAACGGAACGGAATGAAACGAAAATCAACGTAGGATGGGCCACAGTAACTGCTGTTTATTTTCTCCCTCCAAGAGATCTCGCAAAGACGTCACTGAAGCAGCGGGGCCCTGTAGCTAACGGCGAGGACACAGAAGTGTTTGACGCACCTCCACAAAGGTGCCAATGAGTACACCGCAACCGACGCGTAGGCCTACTACCGATGCAGATGAGCCCCAGGAAGAAACTGGGACGAACAGTAGACCTAAGGGGCCATAACGAGGACAAGAACCCCGGAATCCCTGTGCTCAAGCCCTTACTGGCACCCCGAGGATGGCAGACCTCGCAGAAAGACCCTGCTGGGGAAGATACCACACGCCAAGCAAGGAAGGAAATGTCTAACAATTATGCCAATCAGCCCCCCCGAACAGGGAGAAGGGATGCTACCAGCCGCCGAAGCCCTCTCCGGACAGGCCGCTGTCCGCATACAGAGACATTAACACCTCGAGGTGCTAATCGCATAGAGACACATTAACACCCCGAGGCAACTCTGAAAACCCCCCCGTGAGGTTGAAAACCTGCTGGAGAACAGCAAAACCTGCCAGACCTATCAGGGGCTACTGACTTGGGACCCAACGATACGGGCATCGAGCTACCCTCCGTAGTCGTCTAAGTATTTTTTTTTTTTTTTCAATTCGGGGTGGTTTTTTCTTTTTTTTTAACTCTACCAACACCTCAACAAAACCAAACGTGAACACAGTCCAACGGATGCATTCTCAAAGTAGTGTACGCGTTACCTAAAGACACAAACGAAGAACCCAATGAGTAGAGAAAATCCCCAGAAACACCAATCTCTGAGCCTCGTGTGTGGGTCACGGGAATGGTAAACAAGGCCCCACTGGGCAGCCTGAAGTCAAGGAGCACTGTCTGTGCCTGGAACTGCAGAAGCCGAAGAACGGCGAAGTCGTATTCAAAAATCCACTGTCGAAGACCCTCTCTTCAACCCCGAGTCCAGAAAGGGACTGGAGAGGGGGAACCTGGTAAACCTGGACCCGGAGCCGCTGCCGAACCTCCCGACGTGCAGCCGTACCATCAGACAGGTAGCCAGCAGCGAAGAATTAACCTAAAGGCAAAACTTGCCACCATACAGTAATTGCCCCCCCCCCCCAAGGAGCGTCGCGAGACATCCTCCGACGACTGCTCTCTCGAGGGAGTCCGGCCAGCATCGGCTAAAATTAACTGAGGCCAAAGTCCTCTTTGTGTTTTTTTTTTTTAATATAAACTTGAAGTACAGGTCTGGCACGTAACATAACCTGAACAGTCAGCAGCAGTGTCCAGACACCCGCTGCTGCCGAAAATCCAAATTATCGATAGCCTCCTCCTCATAGCACCGTAGGCATGCGTTTCAGGCGGCCTATACAATTGGCTGAAAATGGAGGCCACTCAGATAAGGGCGGCTCTCAATGGGCTAGCTCAGGAATGGGCAAACTACGGCCCGCGGGCCGTATACGGCCCGGCGGACCTTTTAATCCGGCCCGCTAGCCCACCTCTTCCATGTGGCGCACACTATGGACAATCATCCCTTCCTATTTCTAGTGCAGCACTTAGTTAAAAGGCATGTTTACTTCCGCGCCTTTCAGGCGGTGCGCATAGGCGATGACGCGCGCACTTGAGGATTCCCGGGCTCGTCGTGAGGAGAGAGACCGCCGAGGTGCCACGCGGCATGCTGCTTGCGCCCGCTCCATGGAGGCTGGGAAGAGGAAGATTAAGAGCTTGCAGGATGGGGTGGAGCACACCGAGGGGAAGAGCAAGCGGCTGCAGAAGGAACCGGAGCAGCAGAGGAACTGCATAGAAACTGTAAGTACCCGTGGTGCAGCTCTGCTTATGAATCTCCCCCTGCACAGGCCCGGTGGTGGTAGTTCGGTAACGCTCTTAGGTGAGTCACATATGTTAAAACCCCGAAGGAGTGGTAGGGCCTGCATGGGATTTATCCTTGAACTGTGCGTTCAGGTGCTTTGCTTGCCTGGCTGCTCTGGAGAGTTGCTTAGAGTCCGCGAATGACATTTCTAGTTCTTGCCAAGGAAAGTAGGAGACTGGCAGTGGAATGTTAGCCATAGGACCAAGTGATGTGCAAATTCTGCTCAGATGATTCAGTCCACTGCATGAAACCCTGATTTGACCACTTACATAAATTGTCATGGACAGGTGGTTAATTTTGGGATTCATAATTTAAAATGAAATATGTCTTTTAGTATCCAAAATATAGCAGAGCGCTAGCTAATTTATTCATTTATTCACCTCACTTTCTAGAGGACGCAGCGTAATCTCGCGATGGCTGGCTAGTGTAGTGCAAGGGAGACCACCAACACTGTTCCCACTAAAATTGAAGGTACTATTTTATGAAAGAAATACATTGCATAAAAGTTTTGTAAAATAACTCTTTTTATGCTTTTCTACCTTAAATTAATCTAAACATTTAATGTTACAAATTTAAATTTAATTTATATTAATTCACACATACACACCGTCCCATCTACTCTTGGTCCGGCCCCCGGGTCCAATATATGAACCCATTGCGACCCTCGAGTCAAAAAGTTTGCCCACCCCTGGGCTAGCTGCTGCTGCCCCATGCTAGCTCTGCGAAGGGATCCCCCCACGCACAAACCAGGTAGTGCCGGGTCGCCCCTGCTAGAAATTCCCTGTAAGAAATGTACCTACCGCAGAGTTACTAGTATGTACCGGAAACCTGCCGGTGGAAATAAACACCTTAGGTCGGGGTTGGGTTTTTTTTGTTTTTTTTTTAATCATGGAACTTTAGCCCACAAACAGTAACTATCTCACCCAGGAGAGAAAACGTCGTCATATTTGCCAACAAAATTTAAAAGCAAGAAAATAAAAAATACTGCCCGCCCGTGCTGCCTACCTGCATCGAGGCAAAAAGCGCGGGAAGAAAAAACTGGTCTCCACAATAGCCGTGCCGGCCCGCCATTACCAAAAGGCGAGGCCTGGACGCTTAACCCTGTGAGAGCTGTGCCCAACTGTAAGAAACAGACCGAAGGACGGCCCTGTTAGAAACAGGTTAGTGTACTTATTCGAGGGGACCTTCTGCGAAATAGAGAGGGACCCAAAAACAAAATAAGTAAAGTAATTAAGTAAGTAACTTAACCAAATAGATGAAATGAAATAATCAAAGTAAAAGAAAAGAAAATGCCCTCTCTATAGAATAGGACCCCTTCCCCGAGCGCGGAGCGCTGTGAAACGCTGCCATGCGGCCCCCGCAAGGGAGGAAATGGCGCCAGCTAGAGCCGGCCCGCCCAAAGCTCCGCTTGTTTAAAACTGACTGAAGTAAGTACCATGTCCGCAGACCTTACCAGCGGTGCTGACATCTGGGAGGAATTGGCCCGGCTAAGGCACAAGGAGATAGGCGCTCACCTCACGATGTCACTCAACTCTGGCGTGAGCAGCTGTCGTGGAGAGAATCGCTTTGCCAATTGAAAGGCTGAGGGCCTTATCCTGCAGCCACGGCAAGCCGTCGTCCGATGCACCCACACAGAGCGCTGGTACGACCTGCGGAGCTCTCCCCCGTACTGTCCAGGGGGAGAGATCCAAACTGGCAACTTCTCACACCACTGATTCAAACAAAAAATGGGAGAAGTCAGCTTCACACAACCCCCGGGGCAGAACTGTTTAGTTCCCCCAAAAGGAACAGCTCTTCCAAAAGGCACATAGATAATACAAAATCTGTAGCCAACAGGCATGAAAAGAAATAAAACAAATCAATGAAAGCAACTGAAAATAAAAGAAAACTAGTTGATTTAAGAGAAAAACTCCTAAACCTTGCCTAAATTGGCCTTCCTATGCTAAAGTGAGCCTAGAGCTAGGCTCACTACGTCTCCCTGCTGCCTGGAGACTGGACACACTGGACACACTGGGGCTGATGGGTAATGCCTGCAGGATACATCCAGTGATGGCAGAATTCTGATTGGTCCAGTCTCCAGGCTGCAGGAGGAGGTGCACTACCCAGAAGTGGAGGACTAAGCTGGAGGCACGATAAGGAACTACCCCCTTTTTCTGCTCACCATGATGATCGAACGCACTTGTCTTTCTATTGTTAGTTGTCCTCTGTTTTGACTGGCAGAAAAACAGTATACCATATACATATTTCATATGCAAGTTCTATGTAACAGTTTTCTGAGTTTCAATATAAACCGTCTTGATTAAATGAGAAGGCGGCATAGAAAAAAAGTGTTAAATAAATAAATATCAAAATCAGATAAATAAATATAATTAATTCCTAAACTGCCAATTATATTTTTAGAAACCATGCTGCTATAATTAATATATAAACATCTCCTGTGAGCACCATTACAATAATTTTCATCCAAGTTAAAGGATTTTTTGATCTCAAACAGCAAGAGTGCCTTTGAAATGGAAGGGAAAGAGAAAAGGGATGTCAATTGCATGCCTTTAGTTGGGTAGCCACAATAAATATGGAAGATGATTACATCCAGGGATGCCAGGTAATTTTACAATTTCCAGCCCAATGTACATGAAAACTAGCCCAAAACAGCAACTCCCTTTAGCCACACCCCCTAATGTCAGCAAGTAATGTTATGACTCCCTTTAATGGAGGCATGCCCCCCCCCCAAGTGACATCACGGCACATTCAGGAAGGGAAGTTGCTACCCACCCTGCAGCATTTTATTAGCCAGCACTCTGACCTGACCAATAAGATGTAGCCAAGGGCCAATAACATAACAAACACAGCTAATACAAAACAAAAAGACCACCACTACCACCACATCAAAATAATAATAATATTCCCATGGATCTCTCGTCCAAAATGGAAATGGGCAATATCCCAAAATTCCACAACCTGGGATCCAAAAATGTTCCCTGCATCCCAGGAAAACCGCAGACATGGCAACATTTATTGCATCCAGATTAGAAGAAAAAAAAAAACAAACCACAAGTCCTCCATCCTTGATTTTCAGTTTATGTATTGACAAACCTCATAGGAGAGGTCAGAGCTGTCAAGCTGCCCATTTTCAGAGAAGAGTTGTTTTGGCCAATCCTGGTTTTGAACTTACATCCTAAATCAGCAAGGTATTTAAGGTTCTTGAAATCAGTGCTACAAGTCCCATAATGCATTAATAAGGGGAAATCAAATTCAGGACTGAGCCAAATCTCCCTCCCGGAACTAGGTAACTTGGCTCCCATTCTCAACTACAGATGGTCCCTTCATTGAGGGGATACCTGCTGAAAAACTGAGAAGAGAATGTCAATAGCTGCAGGAAAGTTAATCCAGAATATTCAATCTCTGTTTACTCGATATAGACAGCCTCTCTCCATGTTGAATTAAAATTAAGAAAAAAAAGCTGCATTAAACACGGCAAGTGATAAAAATTTACAACTCCAGCACGGTCTGCTAAGTCGGAAAATGACCAATTGGGCACCAAGAATGACTGGTACTTTGTCAAGTTCCTCAGTTTTCCATTTTTGCAGACCTTCACTGAAGATTAACAAAATGTCACAATGCTGTCCAAGAGCTGCCTACACAATTCCGGCAATTTACTGTAATTCGTCAAAGTTTCTTCAGAGAAGAATCTATTCATTTACTGCAGAAGACAGAAGCCGAAACTGCAAAGTTATTAAATACAAACGCAAAATACTCGGAAGATAAATAACTATAAATAATATGTTAAACAGGTTTAGTGCTAGGATAGCTGATAAGTATTTCATTCTTACCTACGATTAGTTTTTCGTTTGACTTGTTTTGTCTCGATTTTACTACTACCATTACAATTATAGTCCACTTTAACTACCATTTAGAAAAGTAGCAGCAAAATGGAAATTACACTTACCTGGTAATTGTGGTTCCTTGAGGAACTCCTGTTCAGTCCTCCACCTCTGGGTTATGTACCTACTCCTGCAGCTTAGAGGCTGGGCATGTCAAAGTCATGACATCACTGGATGTAGCCTGCTGGTCTCTCCCATCAGCCCCAGTGCACTATTGACAAAGCAGACTCAAAGGAGCAACAAATAAGTAGCTATCATATGAAATACAACTTGATACTCAACAAACTGAAAAACCTAACACATAACTAACCTCCCCCTCCTCTAGGACAGGGAACTGATTCCTGTACATTCCCCTCCCCCCCCCCCCCCCCCCAGAACCGACCCAGAGAAAGGGAAGAGAAAACAGACAGAGAGAAAAGAGATTGATCGCGATCTTGAGTCTAGAAAACAGTGCCTTTAGTCAGAGACTGAAACTTCCCCCCAAATTAAAACTTAGCTCCAGAAAAATACCATCCCCGGGCGGGAATGAGGACTGAACAGGAGTTCCTAAAGGATCCACAATTACCAGGTAAGTAATTTCCATTTCCTTATCGTTCCTCCTGTTCAGTCCTCCACCTCTGGGATGTAACAGAGCAGTAATCATTGGGAGGGACCTTTCCAGCCAGATCACAACACCGCGGATCCGAAACAAGTATCATTTGAAGCTAGAACGTCCAAGCGGTAATGCTTACTGAAGTTATGAAGGGACGACCAAGTGGCCGCCCTGCAAATTTCCACTGGTGGCACTAAACTATGCTCCGCCCAGGATGTCGCTTGAGCCCTAGTAGAATGAGCCCGTAAACCCCCTGGTACAGTACGGCCCTGCAAATGATACACTGATTCAATTGCTTCCCAAATCCATCTGGAGATTGAAGCTTTCGCTGCTGCTTCTCCTTTTCGGGGACCTCCAAACAGCACAAATAAACGATCTGACTTACGGAAGGTTTCCGAGACCTTCAAATACTGCCGCAACACTCTTTTTATGTCCAAGCAGCGTAAACTACAATCTGAGACATTCTCAGCTGCTGAACCTAGCACCGGAAGAGAAACCGGTTGATTCAAGGGGAATGGCGACACCACTTTCGGCAAAAAGGACAGAACTGGACGTAGTACCACCTTTTCCATGGAAAATGACAGAAACAGCTCCCTACAGGAAAGAGCCTGCAATTCCAAGATGCACCTCGCCGAACAGATAGCCACTAGAAATACTATTTTTAAAATTAAATCTTTAACGGACGCCTGGTGTAAGGGTTCAAAGGGCTCTCGAGCTAACGCCCCTAAGACCAAGTTGAGATCCCATGGCAGAGCCATTATCCTACAAGAGGGCCGGAGACGAGACACCGCTTTAAGAAAATGCAATACATCGACATGAGCACCCAGGGCTATCCCCTGAACCTTACCTCTAAATCAAGACAGGGCAGCTAACTGGACTCGTAAGGAACTGGCTGCCAGGCCCTTATCAAACGCGTCTTGAAGAAAACTTAACACTGCAGGGACGGGTACCGTAGCAGCTCGAATCTGATGCCGCGAACACCAGTCTTCAAAAAGACGCCATACGCACACATAAGTAAGGAATGTGGACCTCTTTCTGGATTGAAGTAAGGTCGCGATAACTGCCCCGGAATAACCTTTTCTCCTTAACCTTGCCCTTTCAATGGCCAAACCGTAAGCGATAACCAAGCCACCTGAGGCATTCGGAGCAGACCCTGAAGCAACAGATCCTCCCTCATCGGTAACCTCCAAGGATCTCAGTCAAGCAGATGTATGAGATCGGCATACCATGGACTTCTCGGCCAGTCCAGAGCCACCAACAGCACTTTTCCGTGATGAGCCTCGATCCAGGGGGCCCACGGGGTGAAACACATAAAGGAGACCGGACGGCGGCCAATGCTGAATCAGTGCGTCAATCCCTTCCGACATTCTCTCCTGTCGCCTGCTGAAGAAGCGACTCGTTTTCACCGACTGGAAGGTCGCCATTAAATCCATAATCGGCGGCCCCACCTGCGGACAATGCGAGCAAAGACTTCCGGATGCAGTTCCCATTCTCCGGCATCCACTTGGACCCTGCTGAGAAAATCTGCGGTCAGATTGTCCTTTCCAGTAACGTGTGCCACCGAGATCGCTAGTAGACGAGGTTCTACCCAAGCAAACAACGTTTCTGCTTCCTCTTCCATGGCCACATGGATCAACAAACGTTGGCCCGCGCTCTGCATCCCGGGACGGCCCCCCCAGCCCTGCAGAAACAGCCCGTTCTTGCCAGCTGAAACAAACAAAACCCCAATAAGGCAGATTTTGCTTACCCCGATTAGTTTGTCGCTGCACCTGCTCTCACGGCCCAGCTCAGCACATGAGCGATCGGGCGGCCACGAAGCAAGCTGTCTCCCGCTGGCTCCACTGGCGTGACAGTCAGAGAGATGGGGTTCACGTGGCAGGGCTCTCCTCCATACAGGCAAGGAGGAGAGATCTGCAAGGTAAGCTGATCCAAAGGCAATAGACAGAAATAGAGGGAAACAGACCGAGCAGGTTGAAACACCGATTGTCAGGTTTTTTTTTTTTTTAAAGAAACATGAACAATTGGCATTAAAGAATATCCAAATCTAACCCTAAGCTACCCTAACAGCTCCTTATCGGTTCCTCAAGTGAGCCCAGCACCTAGGCTCCCTACGTCCTCCTGCTGCATGGAGACTGGACACACTGGGGCTGATGGGAGAGACCAGCAGGCTACATCCAGTGATGTCAGGAGGACTTTGACATGCCCAGTCTCCAAGCTGCAAGAGGAGGTACACAACCCAGAGGTGGAGGACTGAACAGGAGGAACGATAAGGAATTCGCATTTAGGTTTGCTTAAAAACGAACAAATTCAGCACAAAAGAACCCCAAATAATAAGCCTAAAAGGGGAAGACAGACGGATTTTGGGCACAGATTTGCAAATTGCCCTTTAAACGCAGCGTCGCCTCCACTCCCAGGAAAACCGGGCTCCTGACAGCAAGCAGAACCGAACCCCGATCTCACTTACCGCGAGGCACTGGAGCCATCGGGAAACTCCGCTGCAAGCCACGGAATAACGAGCACGTTTCTCTGTACGAGAGGGCCGGGGGTCAGAACAGCTGCTAGAAGAACAAACCGTTAGCCCGGCAACCCCAGTGCCCTCTCGAGGACATTCAAAAGTCTGCCGAGCGATTCCCCATTCGTCGAGTTTTGATGTCACGTGAGAAGGCGAAGGGGCGGCAGGACGGAAGAGCCAGGGATCCAATCCAACGGCCGGGAGTGACGCCACAGCCGGGTCCCGCCCAGCGCCACCTCCCCTCTTAGGGGGGCGGGGTAGGGTAGGAGATAAGCGTTGCGTCGGCGGTGAGTGATGTGCGGAAGTTTCTCTTTGGTTGTTAATGTTATTGTTTATAGAGTGCACACCTACAAAAATGGCCCAGAGTAATAGAATAAAAGAAGAGTTGTCGACTGGCTCCAGCTTTAACCTATAGATTGATATAGTTCTGGGTTTACGCAACTGTATGCAGGGACTTCTAGTTCCGATATCCTGAACGTACAGAAGTTGTCAAGACTGCCTTCTACCTGGATTAAAAGTGGACTGATTTCCCTATTGCCTATTTTAGGGTGTATTATATTTAGGGCTTTTATTTTTGTGGCAAATAGATGCATTCCTAGAGTTTATCTGTGGCTTTATGTCAGGAACGAAAATGTATGCTTTTTGAGGTAGATTCTATTTAGTGTTCCAAAACACAATTTCTAGCATCGGCTCCTTCTCTGGGTGTCAGCCTCTTATCTCCCAGCATCAACCCCCCCCCACCCCCTTCCTAGCAATATTAACAGCACTGCCTTGTCTAATCGAAGGCATCAGCAAACTTTCCAAATCTGGCAACAGCATCCCCGTCTCCAAGACACTCTTCGTCCAGCCCCACCATCAACCTTCCTGGCCTCAGCTCCAGCTTCCTTCTCCCCCCTACTTGGCACAGAGTGGTGGAAACTTGTGCCTTTGCTCCTATAGCTCTGTACATCTTCACTGGTACCACAGGAGAACAGGCACTTCTTGTTTCTCATGAAAATAGAAGTGCCTTTATTTGCATTTTAAATCCTTTTGAGAAGTTGACAAAGAAGTAGAGAGGGTGGAATGAGAAGCACAAGCTCCTGCTATTGAAAAGGGATTCTATGATGTAATCTGGCCACAATGGCAGCTGCGGAATTACATCATCAAATCCATGTAGGGGAGGATGATTTTTGAGGATTTTTTGATTATAACAGGAAACCTATTTCCTCACTGGGGGGAAGGTATCTAGATGTTCCAGTTATAGCCAAAAATCAAAAGCCCTAGTTATTTAATTTAAAAGGACTCAGGGTTTTTATCCTGTGGGCTGATCACATTTTTTAGTGAGGACTACCATAAATGCAGTATTGAGAGCTCTAGCGAACCTTGAGCCTTACATCTTCCTGCCCCCATGAACTTTCAGACCTCTAGCCTGCTCCCCTCCAAGATTTTGATAATTAAACTGAATAGTCATGATCATCCCAGCATAATAGTATAAAAACACATAATTAGCCTTAGGAATTTGTATGGCAGAGTAAAGGTTAAAGTGGCAACAACACTGACCACATGACCCCAAGGCAGTGTGAGTGGGATCAAGCAGCAGTAGCATTGGGTGGAAGGCAGAGGAATATCAGAAAAGGACCAATACTTGCAGGGCCAAGGCTGTACCACTGCCGCCTCCTCTGTGCTGAGCCGTGCCACACTGTGTCGCCCTCCCTCCCAAGTTGAGTCACGCTGCGGCCCCATGCTGCTACTGATTTCGGGGGGGGGGGGGAGAGATGGCATCAGGCCATGTGCTTCAGCACACATGACCTGTTACTTTTGACTCCCCCTCTGGCACAACTTCAGGGAGTTAGAAGCGGCAGGCCATGTGCTGAAGCACATGGCCTGCCGTGGGCCTCTGCCACCACTGGAATCAGCGGCAGTAGGGGGGGGGGTCCGGCAGGCCATGTGTGTCGAAACACATGGCCTGCCACCCACAGAGGTTTGCTGTCCTAGGTGGCTGCCTAGCCCCCTAGTGTACAGGCCAGCCCTAAATATGGCACCAAGATCAACTGGAAAGCTCTAAGACAACTGAGGAGAGCCAAAAAGCAGCAAGACTGGCCAGAAAACAAAAAAACACAGTGTGGGCCCTAAGACACATGAAAAGTCTCAGCACAGCACCTTGATCAGGTGCAAGGCCATAAAACACCCAAGAGAGCTAGCAGAGCACCTTGATTGACTGGAAGACCCTAAAGCACTAGCACAGCACAAGGATTGACTGTAAGGTCCTAAAACACCTGGACAGAGCCAACATACCAGAAGAGAGGACACAAGCCTAGTCTGCAGGAGTGCGGTAAAGTCAACTAAGCAGTGTGCCCAGGGGTTAGTGTCCTGGCACTGAGGATTTTGGTCCCAGCCCAGGAATCTTAAGTACAAAGGAAGGTCTCCCAGAGTGAAACAAGCAATCATGGACTGCTTGGATGAGGTCCTGAGGGATTTTAATAAGAATCAAAGGATGTGCCTTGGTGAAAACCCCCAAAACAATCGGAGTGAGAAGACCCAGAAGACCTGAGCAAGACCAATGCAGCAGCAAGATAGGCCAATAGTTGTGGCAGAAAATTGAAAGTCAATAGGTGCCCTGCCCCAACATCTGGAACCCCCTCCCACTACACATCTGCACAATCAAAGACCTCACAGAATTTAGAAAGCAACTCAAAACCCACCTTTTCACCATACACTATGGAGCAAATGCCCCCCATCCGAACTCACACACACCACCAAGACAGCCCATTGGCTAACATAAACAGAGCAAGAGCTGTCAAAGGAAATAACCTGTCCACACAGACATAAGATCTCCTGTACATAGTTAACCCCACCTAGTACTTTCCTAAACTCCCAAATCATTATTCCTACCCTCAAAACCAAGTTTTATTTAAAAGTTTTTCTGTTCTATCTAAAAAGTTTACATCTGTTCCATGTAACATGTTTTAGGTTCTCTGTAAACCGCCCCTGATCTCTTGAAGCGGCGGTATAGAAATGTAACAAATAAATAAAATAAAAAATAGGTACAATAGGAGAAATCTGAAAAGAACTTTGAAGAGAGAGTTCAAGCCTGGTGGTTTGTGTTAGGTCAATAGTGTTCTACCACTGGGCTCAGTTTTTCTTAGACTCACGTTAGAAACTGCATTGCAAAGAGGGTGCCAGAATATTCAAAGAGGACCAGCACAGCACCAAGTTTGGTTGCAAGGCCCTAAAACACTCCAAGAGACTAGCACAGCACTAGGATCAACTGCAAGGTCTTAAAACACACAAACACATAATGGAAGTAATTTTATAAGGAGCTGCCATCAACGTGCATAAGTCATATATGTCCAATAACCTAGTTGCGTGGATGGGTCTTTACCTGCGTACTTTAACCAGTCAGTATTCCGTAAGTATGTGCTTCTGGCCGATAGTACGTACTTTTGATGTGGGTGTGCAAAGGGGTAGAGCTTAGACGAATATGGGCCAAGCATAAATCTGCAAGAGTAAGTTATAAATACTATAACGTATGCATATTACTTAAAAATCTAAGCAAGGGCATTTATGCCAGCCCTTGGATTGGTGTGTAACTGATTATGCCTAGATTTGCTGACTACTGTATATCCCACAACTTATGAAGCAGCGAAGTGCAGACAATGAATAAATCCAGGAGTCAATTTACAGGGTCCAAGCCAATTTATTGTGCACAAGGCCCAGTTAGTCAAAGCTTCAAAAAGGACTGAGCAATGTTCTTACAGAGACATACTCATTTATACATTTTTCTTCAGTTTGATACATGCAAACTTTCTATTGGTTCCAACGCCCCCTGCACCTGTCCAATCAGAGATCCCTCCTGGGCCTAGCGCCCAGCTCCCTCCTCTAGGACTGTTCTAACAATGGTGCAGTTTCTAGGTTTGGATACTTCTCTACTGCAAGGTCGTCCCTGGCTCTAGGAATGCAAGTATTGAAACATTTCTATTTTCACAGCACAAGAGAATAATGAAAGATTTATGCATTCATGAAAACCTCTTATTAAGCAGCTTAAAACAGTTTTCTCAAACTTTTACAGACTTTGGTTCTTTACTGAGATGGGGGTTGGAATCAGGGCCTAACTTACAGGCCTTTCACATTTGCAGACTATTATAGGCCATAGCCTGCCACATTCCCCCCTTTGATTATTCTCACCCGCTAGTGAGAAAGGGTGAGAATTAAATCACATATTAAACTTGTGCAAAAGCCTCATCTTGGGGTATTGGAGAATATTGCCACATAGCTAATATTTTCGTAGCTGCCTTCCATTCTACAGTGCTATCAATGACTGAGGTTATCATGCGTAAGCAAAGGGGTAGGAGACATGGGAGAAACAAGCAAACAGCCAATATGAGTAATACAATAAGCACAAGGGTCTTCATACCTCCTAACCATGATAATGCTGAACCAAACCACCCATCAAGCTTTAGACCAGGGGTCTCAAACACGCGGCCCGCGAGAGACCCTTGTGCGGCCCGCGATGCATAGGGGGGAAAAAAAAAACCGGCTTCTGCTGCTGCTGCCGCCGCTGCCGTGGCCGGCAATAGCAGCAATATCGCAAGTCCCGCGGGCTCCCCCCCACCCGGCAGATCCCTTCCTGCTTGCCTGCCAATGCTGCCAGTTTTCCGCTTCGGCTTTCAGAGCCGCGAAGGGAGAACTTCTCCCTCGCGACTCTGTTAAGCTCGCCGGGGCAGATGGGAAATTTCCCATCTGCCCCAGCGGGCTTAACAGAGTCACGAGGGAGAAGCTCTCCCTTCGCGGCTCTGAAAGCCGAAGCGGAGAACTGGCAGGCAAGCAGGAAGGGATCTGCCGGGTGGGGGGGGAGCCCGCGGGACTTGCGATATTGCTGCTATTGCCGGCCACGGCAGCAGCGGCAGCAGCAGCAGAAGCCGGTTTTTTTTTTAAAGTTTAATTTTCCCGGGGGGGGGAGGGAGCAGGACTTGATTGGGGGGGGAGCAGGACTTGATGTGTGGCTGGGGGGGAGCAGGACTTGATGTGGGGGGGGAGCAGGACTTGATGTAGGGGGGGAGCAGGACTTGATGGGGGGGAGCAGGACTTGATGTAGGGGGGGAGCAGGACTTGATGGGGGCTGGGGGGGGTAGTACTGAAAATGGGGTGATGGGGGTTAGGACTGGTAATGGACAGATGGGGGTTAGGACTGGAGGTGGTCTGACTGGGGGCCTAAGACTGAAAATGGGGTTATGGGGGGGCTAAGAATGAAGATGGGGCGATGGAAGGGTTAGGCCTGGAAGTGGGCTGTTGGGGGGCTTAGGACCGATAATGGGCTGGGGGGGGGCTAGAACTGGTAATGGACTGGGGGGGGGGTGCTATGACTGGAAATGGGCCGAGTAGAAGGGGGAGCTTGAACTGCAAATAGCTGATGGGGACAGGGTCTTGGAATGGTAATGGGCTGAGTGGAAGGGGGCTTGGAATGGAAATGGGCTGATGGGGAGGGGGGCTTGGAAAGGAATTGGGCTGTGAGGGGAGGGAGCTAGGACTCGAAATGGGCTGATGATGCGGGGACTAGAAGGGAGCGGATGCTGGGTTGGGCAGGAGCTAGAAGGGAGTTGATGTTGGGGGACGATTAGAATGGGATGGGGCTGGGAGAGTGAAATGGAGAGGGGAAATATATTTTGTGTGGGAGGGAAGAAAAATCTACAATTGGCCGGGTATTGGGAGAGTAAGTGGGGATTGAGGATGGAGGGGTAAAATTTGAGTGGATGAAATAGGAATGAGGAAAGAGCAAAAGGAGAATGATTAGTATGTTAAAGCAGATGTAGAGAGAATGGAAAAAAACTAGGAAAGAAGAAAGGAGAAATGGACAGCAGACGATGGAGAGTTAGCAGAAGACACAAAGAAACCAGAAGAAAGTGACTGGAACAATTGCAACTGAAAAAAAAATGCACAAAAGGTAGAAAAATATCTCTTTATTTTGAATTTATTAACTGAAATATGTCAGCTCTTGGAAATGTGCATCTTTAACGTCTGCACTTTATTTAATACAAGAGGAAATCAATGTATAGTTTTATTTCTACAGTGTTGTACATTCTAAGTTTGGCTTTTGGGGTTCCCAGTTTAATTGTCTTCCTGTTTCTAAATTGTGATTCCTTGTTTGGTGATGGTGTATGTTCTGCATGTGTAACTGAGCTGAGGTATTCTGTTTATGTAATTCCTATTTGACATTGCCACTTGTTCTCTTTCCCGAGTAGGTCATGTATTGTTATTCTCTGAAATGTGTTGATTTAATATTTGCAGTGTTGCCTTTTGATAGTTAGGGTATGGTGCTTTGTGAGTCCTGGTAGTGCTGTTAGGACACGGCAGGTTTGCTATGGGTTCTAAATGGGCAGTGTTTCTAGTAGTTCCTAATGTGCCTGGCGGTTGGCACTGGTTTATAGTAATGTAGAAATCTTTTAGTCTTTCTTTATCCATACACTCATTAAGAGGCATGTTTACTAAAAGTTAGTGTATGGTAACATTATGCAAATATTTATGCAAATGATGCCCTTATGCAAATGATGCCCTTATGCAAATGAGGCCTGCGTCTTGTGCGGCCCCCGGGTTACTCTACAAGTCCTCATTTGGCCCTCAAAGCAATTTGAGTTTGAGACCCCTGCTTTAGACCATGCCAGGTCTGAACAGGCACAAATGTTTGCTTTCTCATCTGGATAGCTATATCTTCAACAACATGCCCATTATTATCAATCTGCAAACAACAATTGCTTAAATTCAATTTTCCACATACTCCACCTTCAGCTGCTAACAAATAATCTAGAGCTAAACGATTCTGATAAATAGCTGTACGCATCTGTGTACTTTGCTTAGCTAAAAGAGTTAGTGCTTTACTGGTTTCATTGGTTATTATTTTAACAACAGCTTGTAGACGTATAATACGATTTATCATATACACAGGAGTACGATATCCCCATGTACCATCTTGCTCCCATGTATCAGGTCCATAATATGAGATAATTCTCTCAGGTGGCCACTCCTCCTCCCCCCACTTGTCCCATTGGCCTATTTTCAAGGCCTCTCGTTTCTGTCGACTTCTGTACACAGGATAGCCCAGTTGTTCTCCATGGGATGTAGGCAAAAGGAAAAAGGAAGGTCATATGGTTCCTAATGCACATGCTCCTCCCCAATGGTGAGGAAGCCTAGCATATGCTCTGGTTCCACAAATCCAGTGCAGTCCAGGTGGTGCTTGCCAGGAATTATAAGCTGCTAGATCAGTCCAGATGCTGGCAAGATTAGGGAAATGAACTAGGGGGTTGGAGGGTTCTGAAGCATTGACTCCTGACCACCAAGACGTCTTCTTAGTGGTACTGTTGTAGAACGTTTGTGTGAGACAGACCAGCTGTCCAACCTCCTTGTTAAACTGTGGTCCTGAGCGAGCAAAACACAAATTACCAACAATAGGGTGGGCCAGTACCCACTCACTAGTAGTGTTATGTAAATCAGTCTGGTTGTAAGGAATAGGATAGTTCACTTCTTGCGCCTCCCAGGGCCATTGGTCTCCCATCTTAGTTCCTCCACAGAAGAGGCAGTCCGAAATGTGGAGACTAGATGCTACTGCTCTGGCAAGTTCAAGGAACAAATTTTGGGAGGTATGAGGAATCTCAAACTCTGCTTTCATGGCCTCATAAAATGAGTGATGTATTTGATAAGGTGCAGATATATGAGCCTTAGTATTCAACCGTATATGTATGATAGTTCCAGGATCTATGCCTCCTCCTGCTATATGCAATCCAAATCTGTATCCTTGCTTCCACTGGCTAGGGTCAAATATGAGGAGTTGTAGGGGATTGCAGGCACCCTTCTTGCATTTCTTGGGCTCAGGCAATCGGACCCTTGTCAGGCTGCCTTTGCGATTATCTCCATCCCGCTCCATAGGTGGATTAGTCCAAGTAGCAAAAAATATGCATTCCCATTTTGGACAGAAGTAGGCATCTTTAGCTGCCGTGCTGTAGACAGTGGTTGGGGAATTCTTTCCAGTACACCGTCCCCATCCGTAGGCTCCTTCTGGACACATGTATTTATCATCATGATAGTAATCTTGTTCCCATGACCCACACTTGTGGTAGGCATTTCTGTTTATCACTTCACAGGCATCAAAGTCCAAGACAACATGTTTTGTAGAGTCTGTGAGTGGGCCTGTGGCATTTATGAGGGCTCCATCCTCATCATTCCAGCGCATCTCGAGTACATAATAGGAGGGGTTCTGCCGAGGGTTATAACAAGTCTTACTTTTCCCCTTCGTACAGATATTTAATTCTGTGCCATTATAGATACACCAGCTGACTATACCAGTGCAAGTATAGTAGGAATGGTAAAGTAAAGTCTGAGTGACCTTCTGTCCAGTTCGGGTGGTAGTTATGCAAGCTGCACAAGGGGGTAAGGCAAAAGTCTTTTCCAGCAATCCCAGGACCACCACTCCCACAAGATAATAGTGGAAGAACATTATGATCACAGTCTTTGGAGATCAACTGGAATATTGGGTACATTGAGCTTGTAGAGTTTCTTCTTCTTTTCTGCTTCGGCTGCCACTCTTACGTGTCAGGGGTGGGATTGTAGATCCTGAAGATTCTTACAGTGTTGGTTGTCTCCACAAAGTGAGTCGCAATGGAGTCTCCGGATCATTTACTGAAGTCCATTGACCAGGTTCATGAGCAGCTGCTGGCTTCACTCGACTATGGTGGATCCAGGGTTCAAGTTCTGCGACTTTTACTGCAGTTGGAGTTGACAAGATAACAACATAAGGTCCCTTCCAATGCGGCACCAGCGGGGTCTTTCTCCACTCTTTGATCCACACTGACACTCCTGGCTTGAAGGGATGCAGAGGTTCAGTCAGATTAATGGGCAATCGATCTTGTACCCAGGCATGAAGACTCTGCAAAACAGAACCTAAAGCCAATAGCTCTTGTCTAGTTATTTCAGATCCTATTTGTTTCATATCTCCTTTAATTCCCTGTACAATGGGCGGAGGTCGCCCATACAAAATCTCAAAAGGGGAAACTCCTAAAGACTTGGTTAGGGCAGAACATATCCTAAGAAGGGCTATAGGGAGAATCTGGAGCCACTTTAGGTGTGTTTCTTGACAAAGCTTGGACAACTGAGATTTCAGGGTTCTATTCATGCGTTCTACCTTCCCTGAACTCTGGGGTCTATAGGCAGTGTGCAGCTTCCATTGTATCTGTAGAGCTCGAGCTAACTGTTGAGTTACTTGGGACACAAATGAGGGTCCATTGTCTGACCCTATAGTTATTGGTATTCCAAATCGAGGGATAATCTCATGGAGCAGTATCTTTGTGACTTCTTGAGCTTTCTCTGTTCGGGTGGGACGGGCTTCTACCCACCCAGAAAATGTGCAAACTAGAACCAACAGGTAGTGATATCCGTTTGCTCGTGGCATTTCAGTAAAATCTACTTGAATATCACTCATGGGGGCCACCCCTACTGACTGAACCCTTGGGGGTGGAACGGGACCTTGCCTAGGATTGTTCTTGGCACATGTCAAACACTGCTGTGCCACTGAAGTGGACAGGGGTCGTAGTAGTGAAATGCAAAAATGGGGTTTTAGTGCTCTCTCCATGGCCGTCTTCCCATAGTGCGTGGCCTGATGGAAAGCATGAACAAAAGCTGGCCCTAATGCTTCAGGAATGACTGTAGGACCTGGAGGTGTGCTGCCCTCTGGAGGTGGCAATACTATCAACCTTTTTCTGTCAGGACTCCTCCCTCCTTTCCACAAAAATAATCCAACTCTTTTGTAGTGTATCGGGGAGCCCATGAGCTAAGGGGCACAGGGAACATGGCTGCTTGCACTGGAATGTCTTGGGTCACAGCTCATCCAGTTGTGGCTGCTTTTCGGGTGGTGGCATCAGCAAACCAATTACCTTGGGTAACTTCTCCTACTCCTTTCTGGTGACCTCGACAGTGCATGACTGCAACTTGCTTAGGGGCCCATACAGCATCTAATAGTATCAATATCTCGGGCCCATACCTAATGGACTTGCCTCCTGAGGTGATCAACCCTCGCTCTTTATACAAGGCTCCATGTGCGTGTAAAGTGGTGAAAGCATACTTGGAATCTGTGTACACATTTAAACGGAGTCCTCCTAATATCAGTGCTCTAGTGAGAGCTATCAACTCAGCCTTCTGTGCTGACGTCCCTGGGGCCAAAGCTGAGGACTCAACTACCAGATCAAGGGTCACCACTGTGTATCCAGCACAACGATGTCCATTGATGACGAGACTGCTTCCATCCACAAAGAAAGTCTGCTCAGGATCCTCCAAAGGAACATCAGTTAAATCTGGGCGACTTGAAAATACAGTGTCCATAGTTTCTATACAGTCAAGATCAGGGGGCCCAGGACCAATTGGAAACAATGTAGCAGGATTCAGAGCTTGACTAACTTTTAACTGTATCTGGGGATCTTCACACAACATGCTCTGATATTTCAGCATTCGTGAATTCGTTAGCCAGAAACTTCCTTTGTGTTCCATGAGGGTGAGAACAGAATGGGGTACAGTTACTTGAAGATTTTGTCCTAGAGTGAGTTTATCTGCTTCGTTCACCAAGAGGGCTGTTGCTGCTACAGCTCTCAAACAAGGGGGCCAACCTCTTGCTACCACATCCAGCTGTTTTGACAGATAGGCTACTGGCCGCTGCCAAGATCCAAGAGATTGGGTTAGCACCCCTAAAGCATTTCCTTGTGACTCATGGACATAGAGATGGAAAGGTTTCTGGACATCTGGGAGACCCAGAGCTGGTGATGACATCAGAGCACTTTTCTGAGATTGGAATGTTGCATCCTGTTCAGGTCCCCACTCCAGTGGAGACTTTTCCATTCCTTTGGTAACTTGGTACAATGGTTTTGCTAGCAGCGCAAAATTGGGGATCCATATGCGACAGTATCCTGCGGCCCCCAGGAAGGCTCGCACTTGTCTCCTGGTGGTTGGAGTGGGAATACTGCATACAGCTTCTTTCCGTTCAGGTCCCAAGCGTCGAATTCCGCTGGACAACTGGAACCCTAGATATTTAACTTTGGTTCGACATAGTTGCGCCTTGGCTCGTGAGACTTTGTATCCAGCCTCATTCAAAAGGTACAGAAGTTCAATGGTAGCTTGTAGACATTCACTTTCTGAGTTGGTGGCTATGAGCAAGTCATCCACATACTGAAGGAGAACCCTTTGTCCTGGGTTCACTGAGTAACTTGAAAGATCTTGATTCAGGGCAGCACTGAAGAGAGTAGCTGAATTCTTGAATCCTTGAGGTAATCGGGTCCAGGTGAGTTGGCCCCGCCTTCCTGTTATGGGATCTTGCCATTCAAAAGCAAATAAAAGTTGACTAGTGGGGGCCAGGCGTACACAGAAAAAGGCGTCTTTTAAGTCTAGGACAGTGAAATGAGTAGCTTCAGCAGGGATCAGTCCCAAGAGAGTATAAGGATTTGGTACTACTGGGTGTCTAATTTCAACTGCATCATTTACCCGCCTCAGATCTTGTACTGGGCAGTAATCCCTTGTCCCAGGTTTCTTGACTGAGAAAAGAGGGGTGTTCCAAGGTGATTGGCATTCCTTGAGAAGTCCATACTTCAGCAGTTTCATCAGATGGCAGTGGATTCCTTCAATGGCTGGTCGAGGAAGAGAATACTGCTTCACATGCACTGGTTCCGCTCCTGGCTTGAGGGTGACAATGACAGGGGCTATGTTCTTCGCTAGGCCAGGTGGATTATCTTCTGCCCATACTTCAGGCGGGACTATGAGGCTGGTGGGTATACAGGAACTGTTTGACTTAATTGGAGGTGTACTATAGAACCGCCACTCTTCTTCTCGGGGAACAGTTAGCACCATTAATCCAGCAGGCTTTGGGTTCACAGTCATTTTCATTTCTCCCCCTTCAGCAAAGGATATTTGTGCCTGTAGCTTTGCAAGCATATCTCGGCCCAGAAGTGGAATAGGGCACTCAGGCATATACAAGAACTGGTGCGTTATCTTCTGTCCCCCTAGTTTACACATACGGTTCTGCAGGAATGGCTTGGTGGCCCTGTTCCCAGTGGCCCCAACAATAGTGACAGATCGAGAGGAGAGAGGAGCCACTGGCTTTGCCACCACAGAATGTTCTGCTCCTGTATCTACCATAAAGTCCATATATTGGTCCCCTACTTTTAAACTGACCATAGGCTCTTGGGGACCCAGGGTGAACTTGGAGCCCAGTCTGGCCTAGTCTTCGTCCATTTCATCCATGTCATAGCCCGTTGCTACTGCCACTCCCTCAATGGCTTCTTCTCTCTCGCGCTGGAACTGTGCTCGGTTCATTCCTCCACGATTTTGAAATCGGCCTCCTGTTCTCCAGGGGCTCCCTCCTCCCCTCCTGGGGGTGGAGTCAAGATGCGAGCATTCATTTCTCCAATGTCCTTCTTCTCTGCAATGGGTGCACTGATTCGCACCCAAAGGAGGCCTGCTACTTCCACGGCCTCTTCCACGTTCTCTGGTCCTTCGATTAGGAAAACCTCCTCCACGTCGTTCACTTAAAGCGGCAGCAAGAAGATCTGCTTTCTTCTTCATCTTTCGTTCACTTTCTCTGTCATGTTCATTTTCACGATTCACAAATACTTTCTGAGCGACTTCCATTAACTGTGCTGTATTCGTACCCGCAAATCCATCCAGTTTCTGCAATTTTCGTTTGATGTCTCTCTGGGACTGGCTGACAGAGGCTGCATTTACCATGCGCAAATTCTCCTGAGCGGCGGGGTCGTATGGGGTATATAGTCTATAAGCTTCTGACAACCGCTCATAAAAGGCCGCTGGGCTCTCATCTGGACTCTGGATAACTTCAGATACCTTCCCGATATTCATGGCCCTCTGGCCCCCCTTCTTTAGGCCTTGCAAGGCCTGGTGAAATCGCGTTAGGACCGCTGCCCCGCTGTCATCATTCGGATCCCATCTAGGATCTTCATTCGGGAAAGCTGCGGCGGCTGCTTGTGGGAGATTCAGATCCCCCCCCCCCCCTTCTATGGGATTTTCTTCTAACCAGCGGACGGCTGCTTGCACAATCCGCCCTCACTCCTCAGTAGTAAAGAGAGTGGACAGGAGCTGGCGACAATCGGCCCAGGTAGGCTGATGAGTTTGCATTATACTAGACATTAGTTCTGTCAACTCCTGGGGCTTTGCTGTATAGGATGCATAATGTGTTTTCCAGTTTAATAAATCAGTAGTAGAAAAAGGTACATAGACTAGACTGGCTGGTCCTGGTGCCATCTGGCCCTGTTCATTTAGGATAGGTATACCAGGCACTTGATGCAATGGCATTAGGCGCCCTGCTTTCTCCTTCTTCTTCAGGTTATACTTCTTAAATCATACCGCTCCCGGGTATAAGCTTCCTTGGTTGGTGACCCTGAACTGGCAGGAGAGCCTCCGCTTTCTATTTCGTCGGAGGACCCTGGTTCCCCCGACGTACTTGGGCCAGACTCGGGGCTATCACTCGGGGAACTGGGCTTCTTTTGCTGCTGCAGCGGTAATTGCTGAGGTACCTCATCAGGTTTCGCCTCAGGTAACGGAGCTGGGGGAACTAACCTATGTGGGTGCTGGGGTAAACGGGCCAGGATTTCTGGGGACTCTGGGGCAGAATACACAGGTGGCTTCTTTTTCTCCACCTTTCGGGTTCCCCTAGTGGTTGCTACCAATATTTTACACTGGTCCTCATAGCAGTGCTTCATCCATGAGGGCTGTCTCTCACAAGCACTTAACCAGGAATCTTTGTAGGGGAACTGATCAGGGTGCGCTTTTTGTACAAGCTGATGAATACGAGAAACTATTTCTACATCAAAGGTGCCCCCACGGGGCCATGAAGTAGCTAACACAGGCCACTCCGTATCACATAATACTCTTAATCTAGTCTCCTGAAAATCCTTTATGGACATTCATGATCATACATTCCAGCGGAGTTTGCGTGGACTTCGTCCCTCCCATAATCGTAATAGCTTACATGTAATGATGTACAAGACGACAAACAGTAAGGGTAGGTAGTATGGCTGTAGGTAAGGGATCCGTACAGCCCACAAAACACTGAGGGGAACAAACACCACACGCTTCCTCCTTTTCGCGACCTGGGCACGGTCGCCCGGCCAGGAACTGCGCTACTCAGGAGTTCGCTCTCGCTCGGTCTGTGTTTCAAGACCTCTCAATCACACAAAGAATCATACCAGCACAAGAAATCATTTTCCAAAATGCCCAAGGTTTTCTGACTAACTGACTATTCCCAACCAAAGGGTCGGTGGCTTCGGCGTCCGCTAACCCTTATGCGGAGCGTACTAGGACCGCCCTTGAGAGGTGATAAAGCTCTCTTGTCTTGCGCACCCATGCAAGATGTCTCGTGCACTCATGCGAGATTTTCCCAGTTAGTCTATACCAAATCAGCCTCGCGCACTCATGCAAGACTCTGTTCCCCAGGCTTCACTGACTTTTAAACAAGAAAATGTCTACTCACCGGATCCGGGTACCGATACCAAACCAGTTCTTGGATTGGATTCTGGACTCCCCTCGGTTCGGAGGTGTTGGCCGGCTGGACCCAGTGGCCCGCCGAGGCAAGGCGGAACCCTCTCCGATACAAAGGGATCAGCGGCGCCTGAGGTTTCCCCTGCGGTCGGACAGACACAGTCCCGACCGGGCCAAACCTGGAGGCGAATTGCGTGGAATATTCGCTTGACCACTATTCACTATCCGCACATTCCTGGCCAACGCACCAAGAATATGAAGCAGCGAAGTGCAGACAATGAATAAATCCAGGAGTCAATTTACAGGGTCCAAGCCAATTTATTGTGCACAAGGCCCAGTTAGTCAAAGCTTCAAAAAGGACTGAGCAATGTTCTTACAGAGACATACTCATTTATACATTTTTCTTCAGTTTAATACATGCAAACTTTCTATTGGTTCCAACGCCCCCTGCACCTGTCCAATCAGAGATCCCTCCTGGGCCTAGCACCCAGCTCCCTCCTCTAGGACTGTTCTAACAATGGTGCAGTTTCTAGGTTTGGATACTTGTCTACTGCAAGGTCGTCCCTGGCTCTAGGAATGCAAGTATTGAAACATTTCTATTTTCACAGCACAAGAGAATAATGAAAGATTTATGCATTCATGAAAACCTCTTATTAAGCAGTTTAAAACAGTTTTCTCATACTTTTACAGACTTTTGTTCTTTACTGAGATGGGGGTTGGAATCAGGGCCTAACTTACAGGCCTTTCACATTTGCAGACTATTATAGGCCATAGCCTGCCACACTTACACCCCTATTTTATAAAGTTAAATACATAGTACTTGACATTTTAAAATATGTATGATAGACGTGTAGTAACCCACAGTGCAGCTTTATAAAATTACCCTGTATGAGGACAATTTCCAAAAGTGGAGTGGAAGAGTAGCCTAGTAGAGCAGTGAGCTGGTTACCAGGGAAGCCAAAGTTGAAATCCACTGATGCTGCTTGTGGTCTTGAGCAAGTCACTTAACCCTCTAGTATCTCAGGTACAAACTTAGATTGTGAGCCCTCAGGGCCAGGGAAAATCTACTATACTGAACTCACCTTTGAACTACTACTAGAAGAGCATGAGCAAAAATATATTCAGATAAATAGGTTATTTGAAAATTGCTCTCCTTTTCTTCATGTAAAAGTATGCGCTGATTGTTCTTTCAGTTTGTGCAATTGTCAGAACCTATTGTTTTGCTTTACATGCAGATGCTCTTTGCTGTCTCACAGATGCTTCTGCCATAGATGACTACGTAGTTTTGCCTAATGGCTAAGCTGGCTCTGGAAATAGCCCTTCATCTGGGTAGATCCACTATGAGACCCACATAGAAATTTAGAACATTTCTATGTGGGCATCTTTCTATTCTGGGCGACATGCAGCTAGCATGTATTTTTCTTTCCTATCATATTCAATTAGAGTGCCGACTTGTAGAGATTGGTTATAGATTTTATACAACAGGGTCACCACATGAAGATACTCATCAAGACTTAAGAAAGAAACTTTGTTCTCTCCCCCTAAGAAATACATAGCAATTCATCAACTACTGCTAGCAAATTTTATGTTGTGCTCTCTTTGACCCCAAATGTAGAACATGACGGTAGATAACAATTATGGCGGTCATTTTAGAAGCCCTATTCGTGCTTTGGACAAATGAGCCTAGAGACATCCAAAGCATAGAGACATCTTCAGAGCCATTTTAGAAGCTGGTTCTAGGGACATCCTCAGAATGAGGATATCCAAGTACTACTACTTATTTGTATAGCACTACACAGTATACACAGCACTGTACAGAGACATGTAAAAGACAGTTCCTGCTCATAAGAACTTGCATTCTAGCCAAGACAGATAACACAACAGTGAAGACACAGCACAACAAGTGGGGACTAGCATATAGCTAGGGAAATGGTAAGGAAACACAGGAGGTGAACATGAAATTAGGGGGATCAGGATGCAAAAGCAGTCTCAAAGAGGTGAATTTTTAGTCTGGATTTGAACAGGACCACAGATTGAGCCTGACGTACTGACTCAGGTAGTTTGTTCCAGGTATAAGGAGCAGCAAGATAGAAAGATCAACGTCTGGAGCTGGCAGTGGAAGAGAAGGGCACAGATAGAAGGGATCTGTCAGAAAAGCAGAGTTCCCGAGGAGGGGTGTAGGGAGAGATAAGAGAAGAAAGGTAGTGAGGAGCAGCCGAATAAAGGCACTTATAGTTCATTAGTAGAAGTTTGAATTGGATGCAGAAACTGATAGTAAGCCAGGTAATGTGAGCATAGTGACACTAGCGGAAGATTAGCCGTGCAGCTGAGTTTTGAAGAGATTGAAGTGGGGAGAGATGATTCAGAGGAAGACCAGCAAAGAGGAGGTTGCAATAGTCTAGATGGGAGGTGATGAGAATGGATAAGGATCTTAGTAGTGTGTTCAGAAAGGAAGGGACACATTTTGCCAATGTTATAGAGAAAGAAGCGACAGGTTTTAGCTATCTGTTGGATGTGTGGAGAAGGAGGAGTCAAAAATGACCACAAGGTTGTAAGCCAAGGAAACAGGGAGGAGTAAAGTATTATATACAGAAATAGAGAAAGGGGGGAGGGCTTAGGGGTACAGATAAGGAGTTCAGTTTTGGCCATGTTCAGTTTCAGATGGTGGTGAGATATCCAGGCACTAATGTCAGATAAGCAGGCAGAGATTTGGGCCTGGATTCCTGGAGAGATTTCTGGTGCAGAGAGGTAGATCTGGGAGTCATCAGCAGAGAGGTGGTACTGAAAACTGTGAGAGATGAGTGCACCAAGGGACTGAGTGTACAGCAAGAAAAGGAGAGGTCCCAAGACAGAGCCCTGCAGTATGCCCACTGAAAGCAGGATAACAGTAGAGGAGGATTCACCAGAACATACAATAAAAGTGTGGTAGGAGAAATAGGAAAAAAACCAGGAAAGGACAGAACCTCTAAATCCAAGTGAGGACAAGGTATTGAGTAGAAAGTGTTAATCAACAGTGTCAAAAGCAGCAGAAAGGTCAAGAAGGATAAGAATCAAGTAAAGGCCCTTGGATTTGGCAAGGAACAAGTCAATGGAGACTTTGGCAAGAGCAGTCTCAGTAGAATGTAGAGCGCGAAAGCCAGATTGCAGTGGATCCAGAAGAGACCGAGAGGTGAGAAAGTCAAAACAGCAACAGTGAACCGCATGTTCAAGTATTTAGAAATAAAGGGGAGGAGAGAGATGGGTCGAGAATTAGAAGGACAGGTAGGATCAAGGGATGGTTTCTTAAGGAGATGTGTAACCACAGCATGCTTGATGGCTGCAGAAACAGTTGCAGTAAAAAGTGATAGGTTGAGGATATGACAGGTGGAAGGGACAACAGTGGAGGAGATGGAGTTTAGAAGATGGGTGGAAATGGGATCAGAGGAGCAGGTAGCAAGTTTAGAGGAGGAGAGAAGATGTGTGGTTTCTTAGTGATCTTAGAAAAGGAGGAAAGGGCGACAGAGGTTGAGGGAAGGATTAGGGAGTGAAGCATTACCTTGATTACATATTCATGAACCATCTATTTGACTGGAGATCAGAAGATATTGTAGCATGGAGCCAAGAATGAACAGGAGTGTGCAGGAGGCATGGTCGCAGTGTAGGACCCTTGATGTCCCCACCTGATCTCAGAAATGTCCAGCATCGCATCTGACATTACACCTTCTCCAGGCATGAACACACATCTGAAAAGTGCTTGTTTTAAGTGAAAAACATCCAGAGGGTGAAGAGTACTCAGCACAATCTCAATGACAGAAGCAGTGGGAGTTGAACCCTGGTTGCCCTATTTCTAATCCACCTTTATAATGATTAGACTATCCTAGCTGTCCAGGTTCTGAAATATGGTTTTGGAGATGTCTATGTAGACGCCCTGCAGACATCCATATTTGGCATGTCCATGTTTGTGAAATCACATCTGCACTTTGACATGCCTGCTTTTTTTTTCCAGACGTTCTGGCTTAGATGTTCCAGATTGCACTTGGAAGGCTGTTCTAAAATTCTTTTCTACATGGCTTATCCAGTCTGCCCATTCACACCAACTGCTCATTTCTGCACTCTCTTCTTCTTCCTCAGAGGTGCTCTGTACTTATTCCATGCTTTATTTCAATTCAGATACATTTCTCATCTCCACCACCTGCACTGGGAGGTTTTTCCATACATCTACCATGCTTTCTGTAAAGATGGTGATTTAAAATCGGTGTGTTTGCTGATGACCTGCCTTAGTTATTGGAAGAGTTTCAATGCTTTGGAACGATTGCTGGCCTCAAGCTAAACATGGATAAATTCAAGGCATTGGATTTCTAGGTCAGTTGCGGTTGGCCTGGAGGACAGCCTTCTCACTTTGGTGGGTGGAGGATGCATTGCCATACCTGGGGATTCATTTACCTTGAAACTTGGGTCGTCTGTATAAGTTGAATTGTGCCGCGGTGCTGAATCACATACTGAACAAGATGAGGGACTGGGCACCTCTGCCTCTATCTCTGTTGGGTCTGGTGGCTGCCTTTTGTATGATCTTATTCCCGAAATTGCTCTATGTGCTGCAGACCCTCCCACTTCACTTTTGCAGCAGGATATTGCACTGCTGGAGATCTGCTGATTTGTCTGGCGGGGGAGGGGGCCTGGCGAGGGTGTCCCTAGCACATTTTTATGAGCCTTGGAGACAAGGGGGGATTGGGGTCTCTGACCTGAGGCAATATGCTCTAGTCTGTCAGATGCGGCACTTGCGGACTGATTAGGTTTCACGTCAGTGTTTGCGCAAAGGTAGTTGGAAGAGGAGTTTGTTGCTCCATATAGCCTTTTGGCAGTTTTACACGCAGGGGGTGGCAAACCTCTGTCACAGCTCCGGCGTAGCTTGTTGGTAGGCATGGTCAGGGGTATGTGGCAGTATTTATGTTCTCAGTGGTGGAGCTCAGCAGTCATATCTGGCTTCGTGCCGATAAGGGGTAATGCTCAGTTCATACCAGTGATAGAGGTCCAGTACTTTTTGGAGTGGGAACAGAGGGGTGTGTGACTGCTGCATCACTCCCCCGCAAGTTGCTGTCCTCAGTGGCCCTGGAGCGAGTGGAGCAGGTGTTTGAGTTAGAAGACAGAGAGGTTTTGTCTATCTCCAAGTACTGCTGTAGGATGATGCAGTGGTCTCCCTCCTGCGACTATTCCGCGATTGAAGGATGATGTGCAGGGGAGCTGGGAGTGACCGTCTGCCCTCGAATGGTAGTTGGGACCATTTCTGATATCCTTGGGTTTGTGACTGCGGCCCGGTTGTAGGAAATTAGTTTCCGGGTTGTGAGTCAGGCCTATTTCTTTCTGGTGCAGGCCCTGTGCAGTGGGGTGGCCCTGGATAGGGGCTGCCCATGGTGTGCCCAACCACAGGCAGACTTGGGGCATATGTGATGGATTTGTGAGAGGGTTCAGCAGTACTGGCAAAGGATCATGAGTTATATGAATACTGGAGCAGCTGGTAGCCTGCTGAGCTTGTCATCTTTGATAGGCTGCACTCTGCACTGCCTAGGGACCGGTGGGCTTGTCTCTTGGTGCAGAAGGCATGCCTGGTCAGGAAGCAGCCAATCCTTCAACAGTGATGGGACAATGCTGCCCTCTCTTTCTGCACGTGGCAGAATTGTTTCCACTGACTGATGCTAATGGAGCAATTGGTGGTACATGGGGTGGAAAAGCAGAGAGAGACCTTTTTGGCGCTATGGGGAGGGTATATTGATACTCTGGCACCAAGGACCTGCAATGAAGGGACGTTGGCGCTGGAGGGGCTGGGGAGGCGGTGAAGGAAGGAAGGGAAAATGAGTGGAATGCATGCAAGGGGTTTCATGGACTGGGGTTGCCCCCAATCTGCTTGTATGTTTGTGTGGGACTGGAGAGTAATAGGGGATGTGACCGAGGGAGGGGGTGGAGGTGTGAAGGGAGAGGAGGAGAGAGGAGGATGCAAATGTTAAAACTGTAAAATTGTTTCAGTTGTGTTTCTTGTGCTATTTGAGGCACTGTGTATGTGTGCCCACGGCGCCTTGAAGTGAGCTGTTGGTTTGACTTACAATAAATATATCATTACAAACAAAAAAAAAAGAAGATAGTGATTGCTCACCTAACAACTAAAAGTTAAGAGTGTTGCTCTCCCAATAAACAGCACCTTAACTAGGTTTTCCAGGAAGGGGGTCCAACACAGATCATATGCCAGGAAATCCTTTAAAAGGACCATCTACCAGTCCTCCTGCTTCTTTCTTTTATAAAGAAAGAGGAAATTACATATGATGACTGAAGAACTAGGCTGAATGCTTACCTTGTTGTTGAGGACCTTACTTCTCTAGTCATAAGCCAAGCCAAACTACAACTTTATCTTTATTCTGTGCACTACAAGTGTACTATTATCCACTTGTTAATGATCCCAACCTGTTTTGCCATCTGCTATTACTACTAACCTATCATTCCACTAAACCTAAACCCCCCTTCACCAAAGGTGAGGAATGAGCCAGGGATTGTTCTTATGTTCCCTGAGTAAGGGGGTGAGGGAGAGTTTTGAGCTGACAGAGAGAGACATAGTCCACCCTGTTGAGTCCTCTCACCCCTCAAATGGCCTAGGAAAAGCAGGCTGCTCAGATTCAAGCTGGGAACTTCTTCTCTTTCTCATCTCCATCCTAGGAGTAGGCAGGAGGGAAGAGACTTCAGCCAGGGAACATTTTCACCTCCCTTCTTCCTTTAAAGGGCCGGTGGAAGGGAAGTGCTCCTAAAGGGACCGCCTTACCCCTGACTAATTCTAGTCAGACGAGATGGCACTGGAAGAGATGCAGAGGACTCTTCACCCTGATAAGCAGGGATGAGGGTGACAGTAATTTGTCAGCATCATTTCCTGCCTCAGGAGCTCTCCCTGTACCCTTCACAGAAGGGGGGAGGGTCCTGTGATTTTCTCTTGTCACTTTTTGAGAACTTCCTCCTTCTGACGTCTTCCTTGGTTTTTCTGGAGGGCACAGAGCTATGCTAGGCCTATTCCACATATACCTGGATGTATTTTGAGATCTATTCATGATAACTAACTCAGAAATACTTTAACTCATTCAGAATACGAGTACTGCCGTCCATCTCCTCGCCCATGCTTTTCGCTATGACCATGTTACCCCCCTTCTGATACATTTTCATTGGCTCCACACACAATATCGCATCCACTTTAAGATTCTCACACTGGTTCATAAAGTCCTCCATATAGGTATTCCCTCTTATCTCTCTTCTATCGTCCTTCATGCTCCGCATTGCTCCTTCCGGTCACTCCATTCCAACTACTTACACCTTCCTTCTGCCTCCCAAGCTAGATATGAATCCACCCGACACTCTGCCTTTTATTTCTTTGGTTCTCATCTTTGGAATGCTCACCCTCTCATCCTTTGTCTAGAACTCTCCTATGCCACCTTCAAATCTCAGCTCAAAATCTTTTTGTTCTACATTGCCTTTGATATCCCTGTCATTTGATATGCCTGGCCTCCTCTGCTGATGATATCTTCTCCCCTTTGGCCCTCCTCCCTTTTACCTTGTATGACTGTGATCCTCTTTCCTAAAATTTCCTCCTGCTTCTTTTAAATTGATTTTATTGTAAACCGCTCTGCTATCTTTTTGAAGGGCAGTATATCAAATTTTAATAAACATAAACCATACCATCAGTTTGTTGTGCCTGATTAGAATTTACTAGATTTTTAGCTTTATACTTTAAGGTTCCTACCCTATGGAATGAGCTTCCTCTACCTCTGCATTCTGAACGTACTTATAAAGAATTTAGGGCTGCCCTAAAACCGCACTTATTCTAGATGGCCTTTGGATACCAGTGCAGGACTGATGTTTCTGTTGGCTAAATGAGGTAATAACGTCCTTTCTTCTACATTTCAGTGTTTCCTTTTTCTCTTTCCTATATACACTTGAGTTCCCTTCCTTGCATATTTTATTTCAGTATATTGTAAACTGCTTTGTAGTTATGAAAGGTGATATATCATACTTCAAATAAACAGGATGCTGGGCTTAATGGACCTTTGGTCTGACTCAGTATGGCAAATCTTAAGTTATGAATGTCCCTTAGCTGAAGGCTTAATTACAGCAACTACTCCTAAGGCTGATATTACAGTAGGCTGTCTTCATAAGGAATCCATGGTATTCTACCTATTGCTATGCCAATCTTCTTCCATTATTTTAGCATTACCTTGGTTATGTGTTCATGATCCATCTATTGACTGGAGATCAGGAGATATTGTAGCATGGAGCCAAAAATAAAAATGCCCACACATTACATACCCATTAAGAATGGTTGTTGCTATGATCGAGGACCTGCCATTCACTTATGCAGATAATGCGTATGTATCCAACAAAAAGGAAGCGGAGAAATTACTTCCCCATAGGCCCTCTGACTCACCTATTAATTTGTTCCCTGGCACATTTCCTCCCAGAGTTAAAATCTATTCTGTAACTAAACCCAAATCAAAAGCCATGAGAAAATATATCAGTCTCAGAAAGGGATTCATTAGAACATCCACATCACCAGGTGGAGCTGTGTTTTTTATGGGGAAAAAGGTTGGGGGACTGCATCCTTGTATTAACTACAGAGAACTCAATAAGATCACTGAAGAATCATATCCTTTTCCCCTGATATATGAGTTATTTGATCAGATTAAGAGTGCCCATATTTACACTAAATTGGATCTTAAAGAGGCATACAACCTGATCAGTATTAGGGAACAAGAGGAATGGAAGGTAATGTTATACACCAGGACTGGGCATTATGAAAACTTGGTAATCCACTTTGAATTATGTAATGTCTTTCAGGAGTTTGTTAGCTATGGCCCTCATTCTATAACGCGGGTTGTGGGGCTGTATATCTCGCCGGGATGTACAGCCCTGCAATTCACCTAAACCCTTTTCCCCCACCGGCTCTCCCTATACGTCCTGTGCTTCAGAACGGGGAGAGCCGATGGGGTCGGGTGGGGGGGGGGGGGTACGTGCTGTCGGGCCTGCTAGGCCGTACTACTTATACCACCTCAGAGGTGGTATAAGCAGGTTTTTTTAATGAATCGGGATACAGCAGCCACCACTGGGGCTGGACGTGGGGGGTCCCTGCCGCCTGATCCAGACCGTGGGAGGCCAACCATGGGTCAGGCGATGGGGATCTTGGGGTCCAGAGCCGCGGCAATCTGGGGTGCCTGCGGGGAGGATGTCCCCGCAGGCCAGAGGGGCATGCCAAAATCGGTTCCTAATTGCTCCGTCTTCAGCGGGGACGTCCGGACGGCCCGGAAGTGCCACTTCCAGAATCAGGCTCCACATGTTCTGAGATGTATCAGGTCAGTATGTTGTGATATACCTGGATGATATCCTCATCTCTCCCCTTCCCTCTCTCTTCATAGGCAACATGTTAAAAATGTTCTTCAGACTGAGAGATAGCCATTTATAAGTATCTGTTTGAGGTCTCCAGGGTGCCATTCTTGAGTATATTTTGTTGAGGAAGGGTTAGAAATGGATCCCACTAAAGTATCTGCAATTTTGCAACTTCAGTGTCTAAAGGCAATACAGTCAGTGCTTTCTAGAGCTTGCTAATTACAGACAGTTCTTCGAATGATTTTCTACAATAGCTGCAACCATTATAGTCCTCACTAGAAAAGGAGCTAATCCCTGATACTGGTCACCTGACAGTTAAGGCATGTCATCATTTCAAAATAGTCTTCTCTTCAGCCCCTGTCTTCTATTATCCTAGCCCTCAAATGCCTTTTTTTTGTGGAGTTGGACACTTTTGAAATACGGGCAGGAACAAATCTATCCCAAAGAGACCAAATCAGTACCATACTCCACCCCATGTGTATTTTTTCCAAGAAATTCTCTCCAGCAGCAATTAATTCTGACATATGGAGCAGGGAACTACTTGCTAATAAATGGGCATTTGAGAAGTAGATACATCTTCTGGAAGGGACTCAACATCTTGTGATGGTATACACTGACTATAAAAATCTATGGACTTGCTAACTGGATAAATCCCACTGAAAGGGATATTCAGCAGCACTAACTGTACAGTGTTGCTGGATATCCTCTCTGACTGCCATATGCATGCATTTTATAAATACACATGTAAACCACATTCTGCCCAAACTCCTTCCTTGAGCATACCTACTCAACACATATGTATCTACTTGCACCGTGCATACTTTTAGGTGTGACCTAAAATTTAAGCATGTTCCTCTTCGTCGCTCCAGGCCAGTCCAGGAACTATAGGGTTGTCAACCTTCTCCAGCAGCAGAGGACTGATGATGGCTATGGTACCCAATACTGTAGGAGTCACTCCCCAGATTGGTAAACACTGTCAGACACAAGACCTGTAGCACACTCCACAGACATCAGAAAGGCTGCTATGATGCAGCTCACTCCGAAAATTGTACTTAACCTAGGAATTGCTATCTGCCAGTAATCATAGCAACCTCTTTAAAGATGTGTACCATATTCCCAGGTTTAGGGTGGCATTACTAAGGTATGCAAGTGTTAGTATTGGGAGATGCACGCAGAGCCCAAAGTCCTGCCTCTCCAGGAGGCTTTGGATAATGGGGCCTGTGGGTGCGGGTGTGTCTGCCCCTGTTGGCTGCTGCTTTACGGCAGAGGTTCCCAACTCCTGCCCTGCGGTGCAAAACACTGTTCGGGTTTTCATGCTGTCTCTCATGAATATGCATGAGATACATCTGCATACCATAGGGGTGGTGCATAGAAATGCAGCACAGGCATCTTTATCAGAGGCAGCATGGAACCTGAATGGTGTTTGGCCCTCCAGGACTGCATTTGGGAGGCTCTGCTCTAGGTAATGTGCATGTTTATGGTATCTGTGCTCTGTAGGGTAAAATGTAGGTGTTTTGGGCATGTTTACGTCATCTGCAAGAAAGGTTCTGTCTGTATTAGCACGTTATAGTAGTGGGTAAAATATGAGGACTGGGTTGGCGGAAACCACAGCTGGGACTTGAACCTGTGACCTTCTGCTTCTGAATACACTGGTTTTGTGCACTGCACCACCATGTTATCACAGAGATGGTGCATTCCCTGGTGATACCATGACTGTTGGTAAGACAGGGCCTGTCTGTTGCAGTGCATGGCACCCACCTACACAGGGCTAGGCCACGGTCGGCTCTGGGCAGCTGCCACTGCCCCCTCCACCACCAGTATCCCTCAGCCACCATGCTGACATGCCCTTCTGCTGGTGGAGCTGGTGGTGCGCAGTCTCAGGCCATCCAGTGTGCAGGTAGGCGGCTGCCTATGGTGCGGGTTCTGGGGTAGCTGTGCCTGCATAGACGTCCACGCTCCCCCCCAGCCCCGCCTGCCAATGTTCCGTGCCCTTGGGGGTAGCTGTTGGGTACTATCCCCTGTGACACTTTGGGAAACACACTCGTGCCCATGTTGGGCCTTCAGCAGTTGCTGTCTGGCTGCTCCGCTATTTCAGCATTCGTATGGGCCACCTAGGCATCACCCTAGTCCGCACTGTGGCCCAGCTCCACCACAGCATGTGCCGCCTGCGGCTCTCTGTATCCCCTTCTCCGGCATCTGTCAAGTTGCCGTTCCGACATGCCCACCCTGATGTTGCAGGACATGTGCATGCCATAGGAACCCTGTCCGATGGTGGGGAAAACCCTGAGCAGCGCTATTTCACTGTGGGCTCATTCACCTTGTATGGGGATGGAGTATAGACCCTTCCATGATTTATATCTGTTCTATGGAGCTTACTCGGGGGGGGGAGGGGTTGATGTTTCTCATTGATACCACTATTGGCCAGCTTGGTTATTGTTTTTTTCCAGTTTGTTGGGGTCATTTTCAGTGTTTCTGTGCCATTTTGTTCTGTGCACATGTATCACACTTATCACTGTTTTTTCTGCTTTTCTCTTGTCAGTATTCTAACTCCTTTTCCCGAATCTCCTTTCTCTTTACTATTTCTTCTGTCACCTCTTGTCTTTCTCATCACTTCTCCTACATCTTTCTTAATTGATCTTTTCATCTGTTTTCTTTTTTCATGTTTCTTCTCTACCTCTTTCCAGTCCTAGATAGCTTTCACTTTTCCTTCTCCGCTATTTCACACGCTACTTCTTCCTCTCCTAGCCTTTCACCTCTTCAGTTCTTCCCTGCATTGCTCTCTCCCAGCCATTCCTCTCCCTTTCACTGAGTAGCTCCCCTTCCCAGACTTCAGCTATATGGCTCTCTTGTCCTTCCTCTTCGATGGCTGCCTTATTTCTGGCTCTCCCATCTCGTTCCCCTTCATCATCCCTAGGGGACTATCTCTCTCCAACCTTCTCCTTTTTAAAATTCCAACCATTTCCTTTCACTCACATTCTTTCCAGTCACCTTTTCAAGCTCTCCTATTTTCTCAAGTCACTAACTCTCATGCTGTGCCATCTCTCATCATTTCTTTACCTCTCCTACTTTAACATCTTCCACATCTTTTATTGCTTTTCTCCCTTCTTCACTCTTCTCCATATTTGATCTGACTCCCTTCTTATCTCCCTTCTCCATTGTTTGTTCTTGTTCTCAATCTCTCTTTTCATTTCTTGTCTATCTACCAGTTTTCTATCACTCTCTCTCCTACCCCCTTCCCAGCCCTTTTATTCACCTCTCAGTCATTTCACTACAGTCTTTCAAAAGGCAATTTGATAAGCAGTAGAAATATGCTTTGACTTCAGAACACAAAGTGGTTAGACAGACCTCATGACTTTTTCCAGTTCAACAATTATATGATTTGTTGCTTGCATGTTGTTGTAATCCCTGTAATTAGCAGTGTACATTCATGTGGATATGGCAACGTGCATTGCAAACCTTTTGATTTCACCTTGTCTAGCAAATTTCAGACACTGTGTACTTGAGATAAGATTATTTCCATAAGGCAGTTAGTGTGGCAGAAGAAAGAATAAAAACATAGTGGCCTTTTAAATTCGCTGTCAGCTTGGATTGTTAGATTCAATCAGATTTGTAGTAATGAAGTCGGGGATGGCCAAGTGTAATAGCTTTCTCTCATGATGGCATTATATTGCTGCAGTCAGTGCCTGACTGGTCACATCTGTTTGCCTTCTGCAGAGCAGTTCTGGGATGGCGATTTCATGAAGTTTTTTTTTTTTTAGATGATGCTATTTGACATACAAATCTTACTTTAAAAATTGTGAAAAGTACCAGACTGCTTGCCATGGAAAACAAAATCCTCTATTTATGTACGTTACTGCTAGTACCATATACACAGCAGCTGTGCAAACTTCTCCACAACACCCTGCCAGCAGTACTGGGTCCTAGTTAGGAAAGTCTATTTTTAGAAACATAGAAATATGACGACAGAAAAAGACCACATGGCCTATCTAGTCTGTCCTTCCATATCAACAACTACAACAATCCCCTTTTTTCCTTTAGAGATCCTCTGTGCTTGTCCCATGCTTTTTTGAATTCAGTTACTGTCGTCATCTCTACCACCTGCACTGGGAGACTATTCCACGGATCCACCACTCTTTAAGAACATAAGATATGCCATACTAAGTCAGACCAAGGTCCATCAACCCCAGTATCCTATTTCCAACAGTGGCCAATCTAGGTCATACGTACCTAGCAGTTTCCCCAAAAGACACAGGTTCCACAATGCTTGTACTGGGTCAAGCATTGATATCCTGGGTCCCTTCTTAATAATGGTTTATGGACCTTTCCTCCAGGAATTTGTCCAAACCTTTTTTAAACCCAGCTACACTAACAGCCTTTACTACATCCTCCAGTAACAAATTCCAGAGTTTGATTACACGTTGAGTGAAAAAATATTTTCTTTTATTAGTCTTAAATAGTTTACCCTGTAGCTTCATTGCATGTCCCCTAGTCTTTCTATATTCTGATAATGTAAACAATCGATCTACGTTTACCTGTTCCACTCCGTTCATTAATTTATAGACTTCTATCATATCTCCCCTCAGCTGTCTCCTTTCCAGGTTAAAGAGCCCTAACGTTTTAGCCTTTCTTCATAGGAGTATCCTTCCATCCCCTTTACCATTTTGGTGGTTCTTCTCTGAACCTTTTCTAATAATTCTATATCCTTTTTAAGATACGGCGACCAGAATTGCACACAATATTCAAGGTGCGGTCTCACCATGGAACGATATAGAGGCATTATAATATCTTTTGTTTTATTTTCCATTCCTTTCCTTATGATACCTAGCATTCTAGTTGCTCTCTTGGCTGCCATTGCACACTGGGCCGAGGGTTTTAACATGTTATCCACCTAAATCTTTTTCCTGAGTGGTGGTTCCTAATGTGGAACCTTGCATTGTGTAACCATAGTTTGGATTGTTCTTCCCTAGGTGCATAACTTTGCACTTGTCCACATTAAATTTCATCTGCCATTTTGATGCCCAGTATTCTAATTTATCAAGATCCTCTTGCAATTTTCCACAATCCTCTTGGGTTTTAACAACTTTAAATAGTTTTGTGTCATCTACAAATTTGATAACCTCACTCGTTATTCCACTTTCCAGGTCATTTATGAATATGTCAAAAAGCAGCGGACCCAGCACAGATCCCTGGGGTACTGTGATAAGGAAGCTTATCATAGTTCAGGAAGGAGCTATAATAGAGGTGAATTGGCTCTGAACAAGCAACCTGTCTTTTCTGGTAGAAATAATAAAACAGAATGTTTTCATAAAAGACTACCAGTCCCAGAATGCACCAGGTTTCAAACAGCCACTAGAAGAGCTGAAGTGGGGAAACGTGTGTTCAATCAGGAGAACTATGAGGTAATCCCCAATCACTCATCTCCAAGGGCAGGGCTTGATTCAGCACAGCTGAGCTGTGCTAGGGTGGAGTATCCCTCTAAGCAGGTTAAAAGTAAAACCTATTCTACACAGAATCAGCAGGAGTGGAGGCAGCAGCATAAAGAGCAGGAGCAAAAGCAGCAGAGGAACCCAGAGCTCAAGGACAGAGAGAGCAAGAAGCAGTGTGGAAGAAAGAAGAGGAAAGCATCTTGGAGGTCTAAAGGAGTTCATAGCAGTACGTGTGCTGGGAGTCATTCCAGAGGCAAGCATACTCCATTGGACTGGGAAAAGCCAGAGGAGTGGGGTTACAGAGCCAGGAATCCCCGGACGGCACCTGTGAGGGAGACGGCTGCATTTGAAAGGGGCCCTAAGACCAGTGCAAGAAGGTATGTGAAGAGAGACCCAGTGTCCAGGGATCTTGATCGGAAGGCTGGACATAAAAACTGGACTACATACTGGCCAGGAGTTCGGGAGAGGAACCCTAACAGCAATGGAAGCTCAGGTATGAACACTGATCTATGCCCTAGCTCTTCACTTTGAAGACAGCAGGGAAACCAGTATGGTCTGTAGCTTCTGGTTCCCACAACGGTTGCCCAAAATATCACCAATCAAAGAATTACTTAGACAGCAGTTGCTTTATCTACAAAGACTTTTATTTCCAGCATCATTGCAGAACAGCAAGGTCTGTCTATAGGAATGGCAGACAGTACTTTCTTTCTCTGAGAAGGGGAAGAAAATACTGCCCACCCTTCTCCTAAAATAACCACCTTATATACATTTCTCCCTGTATCAAATGTCTGTTCAGTAATCCATCATTACTACTTAGATGTCAGCAGGAGGACCTCAGGGTTCTGCAACACGTTTCCCAGGGGAGAATCTCCTTACATGTGTACATCTGGACCTGCACTTAGACTTGCTTATCTATACATGGCCTATGACCTCTATACATCTGGAAATGCTTGGGAATGCTTTTAGGTCTATTTATCTATGTATGGCTTGTGACCTCTGACCCTTCCTGTGTATTTTCTTCTTCTGGCACTAATTGAAACCAGGCAGAGAGCAGGCAGAGAGTATTTTGTGCTCATTTGTTTGAATTCTTTGCTTGACCTGTATATTTCATGTTAGGCCCATTATTCTAGCATACTCCTATGCAGAATATGGTTACCCAGAATTCTCCATAACAGGCCGCATCCATATTCTTATGGCAAGCATATACTCTCATATAGCTATTGTCTTCTTGTCTGTCTTCTTGTCTTCTGTGCCATCCATCCTCCTGTGTAGTTTCACCAGGCAAGAGTTCAGTCATATAAAGCCAATACATAAGCAGACCTAACTCAAATTTCCCAACAATCCCCACTTTTTCTATTCCTATTTCTTTTTATGTGGAGGGGCAAAAGTAATCCCACTAAGGGGCATTGATAACAATAACCATTTGAGACAGGGAGGGATGATCCAAAGGGGCAGCTTCTGGTACAGTTCTCGAGATACAACATACATGGCATTGGTGCCTGACTTATCATTCTTTGACAACAAGCAAACAGAATGGATAATACACAACAGGCAATAATTGCAAAACAAGCCATACTTAAAAGAATAAGAATGAAAGCTTTTAGGCCTCCTCTGAGTTTGGAATACCAGCAGACAACATTCTAAGAGAATGGAAGACATACAGCTTGCAATAATACTGAACACATCAAATATTCAACAAAGTGATGAAGAAAGCTTTGAAAATGTTACAGCAAAACTTGAGCTGGTGTGGGTATTGCAATTGCTGTAGCCCAAATGACTTGTAGATTTTCCCAAAAGTCCCAATCAGTCTTAAGAGTCTTTATTTTCAGATAATTTGGGCCTGCTTCCCAGCAGTTTTTCAGGACTGCGTCGTGCGCTTCACCTGTCTCTGAAGTTTAAGTGTGGTTGAGTTCAGAGGTCTTGGGGTGGACTGTTCTATCTGGACTATGGCCAACTCCCTCTGCTGGAATCTATGGATTTCAATCGGTGACATGGTTCCAGGTCCCATTCAGAAGAGCAAAATCCAATATTAAATGAAAAGGCTAAAATATTCTAGATTAGATTTTACAATGAGACAATGCAATGTGATAAACATCATTTCATCCATACTTACATAAGATCATAACTATCTCATATGGTATCAACTGTGTCTCTCAGTTTAATAAAGTTGCAAGCACATATTCTGCAAGTTTGGCAAGTTTCAGAATTACCCCAATTTTTATTTGTGAAAATTTGTCATCAAATCATCCCTCTTTTTACTCCTGCATGTCTGGCCAGGACATACAAAGGCAAAATGAGGCAAAAAGCATTTGGAAGTACCACATGGCCAGTATGGATGTTCCAAAGCATATCAGGGTGCAAAATGCACCTAGCCTGTCTCCAGGTGTCTATTTCCAATTATTGAATATGTGTCGGGGCTTAAATGACTTCCTGAATTAAAGATTCTGGAGACAGCATAGTTGAATAAAATTTGTTTACATGTTCATTAGACAGACATGTCACTCTAAATAACCTTCATCAGTTTAATGTCCATCAGAGTACCACCTCTTAATTGGCATGCTAAGAACATCAAACAATTGTTAGAAAAACTTAGTATTATGGTAAACAAATAGTATAGAGAAAATATAAACTTGGATTCTTCTTAATGAATATAACAACATGAGTAAACAGTGTCTTTTTTTCACCAACTTAATTGGTATGGTTCAAAAATGGACATATGTGCTCATTCAAAATAGCAATTGTCTTAAACAATCAGAATAAAGTCCCTACAGTATAAAAATATTATTTTTGTAACATTTTTATAACAGTGGTCTCATTAGGACAAAGTATGGTTTTTAACAAGACAGCCACATGTCTCTCTCTCACGTATGGCATCTCAGTGAGAGTGCTGAACAAGGCAAAGTAATTAATTATCCTGAGTCTTTCATTGCACTGTTACTGTTGTATGTCAGGCGGAGACTTCAAAGCAGTGCTTGGGCTAGCTTCACCTTACCGGCATCTCAAGAAATGCAAATGAACAACAGAACTAGACAGACATGTTAAAAAAACAAACCTCTGTATCAGAGAAAGTGCTGTAGGAGACTTTGTCAAATTGATTCAACTTAATGTTATTTTATGTGTAAATAACTTTACAAATATACAAACACTCCCTTTCACATTTAAATTGAATGAAACTGGTGTCAAACTGAACTGACAGCAAACAGTAGATCTCTCTTTCTGTCCTTTAATTACAGCTCTTTTGGGATGCTTGCAACAGTATACAAAATTCTATTTTACTGTTAATTTTGCTCAATCAAAACCAAACATATAACTTCTCATTCACTCGAGATTTAAAATCATTTCCAAATAGCATTGTCCTGTCAGGGACGTCAAACCCCCACTCTGAAGGGCAAAGGACAACAGAAACAGGTTCTCCAATGCCTTGATTGTTTAATCTAACATCTGGGAGCACTTAAGCACGGCAACCCATCTGATCAGAGTAGAGAGGCTTTCCTAAGAAACTTCAGTAAAGCATTCCCCTTTGGGAAATCCCAAAAAGCAATATACCTTTAAGCTTGAGAAACACAGGAACCTTAAAAGAACAATTAAAAAATATTTTCTTCATAATCTTATATAAAGATTTTCTCCAACAATGTAATACTAAGTAAACATCTTTGCATCACATGGTTACATATTTTCTTACACGGATTTTCTTTTAGAGCTATTTTTCTTAGTTGCAAAATCCAGCTGTAATCTTTTTTTCCTTTATTATTAATTTGATCTTAAATTTGTAAAGTCATAAGAACATGACAAAATTGATCTTGTATCAATTAGTCAAAACTAATCTTAGCATCACTACGATCTTTTATTAATCTCTGGTTAATTAGGATCTTCCACATTTGTTAACACATTCATAGAAATTCGTTCTGCATTGTGTACAACTGCCCTATGACCTATCACAGACCCAGGCAGAACTATTTAATCTTCTGACACACAGAGAACAGCAGACAAATTTTTCTTAACTCGGATATAAGATCCCAAATTAAAAAATAAAACTTACACATATGAATCAGATTTATTTACTGCACACAAACATGCACAGGGGAATTTTCAGGCTGTACTTGTCTACCAGTCATATCACTGCACACAATAGCTGGTAGTTCAGAATAAAACACTGTCAATTATCTGTGCGGTCTGCTTCTAAGATTCTCACTTCAGTGTACATTACATTCAGATCCCAATCCACTAACTCAGAAAATCCATTCCATGTTACAATATATTCAGACAGACTGGAAAAAAAACTAGCTGTCTCAGCACATCAATTACAAAAGCAGACCCTGGAAGATTTTTCGTTGTTTTCAATGTTCTAAAGAAGACAGGAAGGACATGGAAGAATAGAGACAGATAAACAAACATCGCTTAGCACTTGCGTTCAAGGGACTCCGGGCCAACGGTTTTACCCTCTCCAGAGACTGAGGCATCTTACAAGCACATGAATATTGTGAAAGAAAATATAAGCAAACAGATAAGCTCTCCAGGAATTCCACACTTAGTTCAACTTTAGAAAATAATTCTAATCAGTTCAGTTCCAGGGAACATAAAATCTACTGGAGTAGCCAGTAATGACAGGACAGTGTTTACTAAAGATTAAAACTAAAAACACAAAACAGAGTTAAATGCATTATACCTAATCAGCCTACTAGACCCACTCCTCCTTGGTTATTTAATGCAGCTGCAGTCAGCTCCGTCATTCACCTTGATCTAGAACTTGCAAAGTAATTCATTTCAAAAAGATACTTAGAAAGCTATTCTTCAATAGATCTAATTGTCACCCTCTCTGGTCTGTGAACACCCCAGATAAAGTGATCATCCCTGTTTTTCTATAAATATTCTCCTTAGCTGTCCCTCTTTCTAAAATCCGTAAACCTGGTGTTTTCACTGTTCGGGGACAGGGGCAATTAACGTCGCCTTTTACCAATAGCAAATTGAACCTCCTTATATACAGAGGCGCGCACAATTTCGCTTTTAGGTAGCAATCCAAACCTCGTAATTAACAGAGGAGCGAAATTAAGAAATCCAGGACTTATACACGCTGACAACGCTTACGTTTCATCTAAATCCAGCCAATCTCCTCGCGGAGGTATGAAAACGTGGATAAAGACACACACTCGCTTCGTATTAATAATAATACGTACAGTCTCAAGTATACACCAATCAATCCTGGAAAAGACATAATGTCTGGGCAAAACTTTCTTTCCCTAACCATTCCCTAATGTTTACAACTAAATACAGAGACATTCTAACAGTTCTCTTACATAACAAAATATTAATTACATACTTACCCACCACTCGAACCTGGGCAAGTCTTCTGTCCTTTCATACAGACAGGGAAACTGAACACTCACCAATAGAGTCATCCTAGGGTATCAAAATCTCTCTCGACGTCACTCAGAGCGGTATTCCCATCTTCTGTACCAGCAGAAGGAATCCTCTTCTCAAGTGAGAAGGTATTCACATCCCCTGTTTTTTTTTTTTTTACTGTGAAAAACAGGAGGTAGTCCCTCTGACAAGTAAAACTACAAGTCAAAAACTGCAGTCAGAGGAGTCCTTGGGCAATTTGGAAGGGAAAAAAATTTAGAGGGTGTTCGGCACCAATTATTGTAGCTTCTGGTTCCCACAACGGTTGCCCAAAATATCACCAATCAAAGAATTACTTAGACAGCAGTTGCTTTATCTACAAAGACTTTTATTTCCAGCATCATTGCAGAACAGCAAGGTCTGTCTATAGGAATGGCAGACAGTACTTTCTTTCTCTGAGAAGGGGAAGAAAATACTGCCCACCCTTCTCCTAAAATAACCACCTTATATACATTTCTCCCTGTATCAAATGTCTGTTCAGTAATCCATCATTACTACTTAGATGTCAGCAGGAGGACCTCAGGGTTCTGCAACACGTTTCCCAGGGGAGAATCTCCTTACATGTGTACATCTGGACCTGCACTTAGACTTGCTTATCTATACATGGCCTATGACCTCTATACATCTGGAAATGCTTGGGAATGCTTTTAGGTCTATTTATCTATGTATGGCTTGTGACCTCTGACCCTTCCTGTGTATTTTCTTCTTCTGGCACTAATTGAAACCAGGCAGAGAGCAGGCAGAGAGTATTTTGTGCTCATTTGTTTGAATTCTTTGCTTGACCTGTATATTTCATGTTAGGCCCATTATTCTAGCATACTCCTATGCAGAATATGGTTACCCAGAATTCTCCATAACAGGCCGCATCCATATTCTTATGGCAAGCATATACTCTCATATAGCTATTGTCTTCTTGTCTGTCTTCTTGTCTTCTGTGCCATCCATCCTCCTGTGTAGTTTCACCAGGCAAGAGTTCAGTCATATAAAGCCAATACATAAGCAGACCTAACTCAAATTTCCCAACAGGTCCTGAGAGTGCTCCATTAAGAAATTCCCCTGAGCCAGTCCATGATATTGATTCTATGATAGTTGAAGAGGAAGGAGATATTATAAATGAACAGTGTGACTACATGGATTGCTCTCTGTCTAGGCTGCTGTGGTAATATACTTTCACAAATGCAACAACCATCAAAAAGAAATATATCTTGTTCTTTTATCTACCCAGAAAAGTTGACAAGAAAGCCTTTGGGTAGGATTTGAGCCACGTATAGAAAGTAAACCAGCCAAGAGGGTTGCAGCTGGTTAATTGTTAGCAATTAAGCCTTGCATAATTGCATGTGAGCTCTGAAAGGACACTTCTGGGTGTGTGTGAAAATACAAGAAGTTATCCTTGAAAAAGAACAGTTTTTTTTTATTACTTTTTGGGTTTTGTTTTGTTTTTGGAGCACTGCTAAAAGATATTAGCAGGAGCCCACAGAAAGACCTTTCTGTTCCCATCAAGGTCTTTATTGTTTGATTTGATTGATTAAGAAGTTCAGTTGTTGTTCCTGATTTGTTTTCCTAAGTATAATACTGAAAGCAAGTATACTTTTGTGCTACCAAGTAAATCTGTGTGGGAGAAATAACCCCATAAATAAAATATATTTTCTTTGCTTAACACTCGAGCAAGCACAACTCATTTATTTGTGAACGGCTGATTCTGGTATGAATGGACTACATTTCCCACAATCCTTTGCAAGTCATACTAATATTTGCCTTTGCCAAGACTGTGGACATTCTCACCCAGCACCCCCGTTTACAGTACACCACTACTCACCTTTCTCCATTGGGAAAATTGGACATTTAGCCCAACCCTCTGCTTTCTATCTTTTAACCAGTTCTTGATCCACAGTAGTACACTGCCTCCTATCCTATGACTCTTTAGTTTTGCCAAAAGTCTCTGATGAGGGACCTTGTCAAAGACTTTCTGAAAGTCCAGATACACTATATCAACCGACTTACCTTTGTCCACCTGTTTATTCACACTTTCAAAAAAACATAACAGATTAGTAAGACAAGATCTTCCTTGTCTAAAGCCATGTTGGCTGTCTCCCATTAGGCCATGACTATCTACATGCTGAGTAATTTTATTCTTTATGACGGTTTCTACCATTTTTCCCGGTACTGACGTGAGGCTCACCGGTCTGTAGTTTCCCGGATCACCCCTGGAACCCTTTTTAAAAATTGGTGTTACATTGGCGATCCTCCAATCTTCAGGTATTAGAGATGATTTTAATGATAGTTCACAGATTACTAATAGCAAGTCTGCAATCTCATAGTTCAGTTCTTTCAACACCCTTGGATGTATACCATCCGGCCCAGGTGATTTGCTACTCTTCAGTTTATCTAATAGTTGTAATACATCTTCCCGATGTATCGATATTTCCTTCAATTCTTCCGCACCTTTGAATACCACTTCAGTCATGGGTAACATTCCTATATCTTCCTCAGTAAAGACCAAAGCAAAGAATTCATTCAGTCTCTCAGCTATCGCCTTGTCGCCTCTTAGTGCCCCTTTAACTCCTCTATCAACTAATGGACCAACTGACTCTCTCACAGGTTTTTTGCTACGAATGTACTTGAAAGAATCTTTATTTCGCGTTTTTGCTTCCACAGCAAGCTTCTTCTCAAATTCTCCCTTTGCCTGCTTTATCAATGCCTTGCATTTGACTTGCCAGTGCTTGTGCTGTTTCCAGGTTTCGTCGTTTGGCTCTTTTTTCCATTTCCTGAAAGATGCTTTTTTGGCAACAACAGCCTCTCTGACCTCACCTTTAAACCATGCTGGCAGTTTTTTGGACTTCCTTCCACTTTTCTTAAAGCGTGGAATACAGTTGGTCTGGGCTGCCAAGATGGTATTTTTCAACAACACCCAAGCTTGATGTAAGTCTTTAACCTTTTAGTTTTTTCTAACTATTTTCCTCATTTTATCATAGTCTCCCTTTCAGAAGTTAAAAGGTAGTACTGTGGATTTCCGTACTATCCCTCCTCCACTAATTAAATCAAAGGCGATCATGCTATGATCACTATTGCCAGGTGGCCCCAACACCCTTATCTCTTGCACTAGATCTGGTGTTCCACTAAGGACTAGGTCTAATATGGCTTCCCCTCTGGTCGGTTCATGAACCAGCTGCTCCAAGAAGCAGTCATTTATGTCATCTAGGAACTTTATCTCCCTAGCATGTCCTGCCGTGACACTGACCCAGTTGATACCGGGGTAATTGAAATCATCCATTATTATTACTGCGCTGTAACTTTTGTTAGCTTCCTTGATTTCTTTGAGCATTTCATCATCCATTTGTTCATTCTGGCCCAGTGGTCGATAGTACACCCCCACTGCCATTGCCTTCCCCTTTTTACATGGAATTTCAATCCATAGAGATTCTACAGCAAATTTTGTTTCCTGCAAAACTTTAATCCTTTCTGACTCAATGCCCTCTCTAACAGAGCGCAACCCCTCCACCAATTTGATCAGCTCTGTCATTACGATATAGTTTGTACCCAGGTATCACAGTGTCCCACTGGTTGTCCTCCTTCCACCATGTCTCTGATATTCCAATCATATCTAACCTCTCATTTAGTGCTATATATTCTAACTCTCCCATCTTATTTTTTAGACTTCTAGCATCTGCATACAAGCATTTTAGAGACTGTATTTTATTCATATTAATTTGGCTATTGGTAGACATGGGTAATTTGAGATCTTTAAGCTCTGTCTGCTCCATACTCGAGGGCATTTGGGCTACTTTACTCTTTTTTGGAATCTCTCTGCTTTTGGTAGTATCCTTCAAGGATACATTCTTCCGAACCATCCGTTCTTGGGCGACTGTCTGCTTTCCCCTATTACAGCGATGGCGAACCTATGGCACGCGTGCCAGCTGTGGCACGCGAAGGCCTTGCAGCTGGCATGCGTGAAGGTCCGCAGAAAAAGAAAAAGCGGGCTCTGGCTGCTGCCGCGGACGCGGACGCGGCAGCATGCAGTGTCCCGCGGGGCCCCCTCCGCCCGCTAAGCCCCTCTGCAAGGGCTTTCAGATTCGCGAGGGAGACAGCGTCTCCCTCGCGTCTCTGTTAAGCCCGCAGGGGCTAATGGGAAATTTCCCATCAGCCCCTTTAGACGCGAGGGACTGATGGGAAATTTCCCATTAGCCCTGCGGGCTTAACATAGACGCGAGGGTGACGCTCTCCCTCGCGAATCTGAAAGCCCTTGCAGTGGGGCTTAGCGGGCGGAGGGGGCCCCACGGGACATTGCATTCTGCCGCTGCCGCGGCAGAAGCCAGAGCCAGCTGCTTTTTTTTTTTTTTTTTTAAATTTGCCATGGGGGTGGGTTAGGACTGCTAATGGGCTAGGGGGGGTTAGGACTGCTAATGGGCTAGGGGGGGGTTAGGACTGCTAATGGGCTAGGGGGGGTTAGGACTGCTAATGGGCTGGGGTGGTATGACTGGTAATGGGCTGTGGGGTGATGGGGGCTGTATGGAAATGGGTTGATGGGTGGTAAGGACTGGTAAAGGGAAATGGGTGGGCGTTAGGACTGCTAATGGGCTAGAGAGGGGGGGTTAGGACTGCTAATGGGCTAGGTGGGGTTAGGACTGCTGAGGGGGAGGGGTTAGGACTTGAGGTGGGCTGTTGGGTGGGGTTAGGACTGGAAATGGGCTGATGGGGGGTTAACACTGGAGGTGGTCTGATGGGGTTAGGACTGGTAATGGGCTATGGGGGGGTTTAGGACTGATAATGGGCTATGGGGGGCTGGGACAAGAAATGGGCTGATGGGGAGGGGTTAGGACTTGAGGTGGGCTGATGGGGTTAGGACTGGTAATGGACTGTGGGCTGATGGGGGGGGTTAGGACTGGCAATGGGCTATGGGGGGCTGACTGGAAGTGGGCTGATGGGGGGTTAGGACTGGAAGTGGGCTGATGGGGGGTTAGGACTGGTAATGGGTTATAGGGGGGGGCTTAAACTGAAAATGGGGTGATGGGGGGTTAGGACTGGAAGTGGGTTGATGAGGGGGGGATAGGACTGGTATTGGGTTGGGGGGTTGCTAGGACTGGAAATGGGTTGGGGGGCTGCTAGGACTGGAAATGGGCTGATGCAGGGACTAGAAGGGAATGGATGTTGGGTGAGGCTGGAACTAGAAGGGAGCTGGTGTTGGGGGAGGATTAGAATGGGATGGGGCTGGGAGAGTAAAATGGAGAGGGGAAAAATATTTTGTGTGGGAGGGATAAAAAATCTACAATTGGCCGGGTATTGGGAGAGTAAGTGGGGATTGAGGATGGAGGGGTAAATTTTGAGTAGATGAAATAGGAATGAGGAAAGAGCAAAAGGAGAAAGATTAGTATGTTAAAGCAGATGTAGAGAGAGAATGGAAAAAAAAACCCAAGAAGACAGAAGAAAGGACAAATGGACAGCAGATGGAGAGTTAGCAGAAGACACGAAGAAACCAGAAGAAAGTGGCTGGAACAATTGCAACTGAAAAAAAATGCACAAAAGGTAGAAAAATATCTCTTTATTTTGAATTTATTAATTGGAATATGTCAGCTCTGGGAAATGTGCATCATTAATTTTTGCGCTTTGTTTAGTACAAGAGGAAATTAATATATAGTTTTATTTCTACAGTGTTGTTGTATATTCCAAGTTTGGCTTTTGGGGTTCCCAGTTTAATTATTGTCTTCCTGTTTCTAAATTGTGATTCCTTGTTTGGTAATGGTCTGTTCTGCATGTGTAACTGAGCTGAGGTATTCTGTTTATATAATTCCTATTTGACATTGCCACTTGTTCTTTCCCCAGTAGGTCATGTATTGTTGTTCTCTGAGATGTATTGGTTTAATATTTGCAGTGTTGCCTTTTGATAGGTAGAGTATGGTGCTTTGTGAGTCCTGGTAGTGCTGTTAGGATACGGCGGGTTTGCTATGGGTTCTAAATGGGCAGCGTTTGTAGTAGTTCCTAATGTGCCTGGCGGTTGGTACTGGATTATAGTAATGTAGAAACCTTTTAGTCTTTCTTTATCCATATACTCATTAAGAGGCATGTTTACTAAAAGTTAGTGTATGGTAACATTATGCAAATATTTATGCAAATGAAGCACCTTATGCAAATGGAGCTTTAATTGACGTGCTGGCACTTTGAGGAAATTCTTTGGTTTTGTGCGGCAGTTTGGGCACTCGGGCTCAAAAAGGTTAGCCATCACTGCCCTATTATCTAGTTTAAAAGCTGCTCTATCTCCTTTTTAAAGGTTAATGCCAGCAGCCTGGTTCCATCCTGGTTAAGGTGAAGCCCATCCCTTCGGAAGAGCCCCTCCTTTCCCCAGATTCTTCCCCAGTTCCTAACAAATACAAAACCCTCATCTCTGTACCATTGTCTCATCCACGCATTGAGACTCCGGAGCGCTGCCTGCCTTTTGGGTCCTGCACGTGGAACGGGAAGCATTTCGGAGAACGCTACCCTGGAAGTTCTGGATTTCAACTTCCTACCTAAAAGCCTAAATTTTGCCTCCAGAGCCTCCCTACCACATTTTCCTATGTCATTGGTACCGACATGTACCAAGACAGCAGACTCCTCCCCAGCATTATCTAAGACCTTATCTAGGTGGCACGTGAGGTCCGCTACCTTCGCACCAGGCAGGCATGTTACCAGGCGATCCTCACGTCCACCAGCCACCCAGCTATCTACATGCCTAATGATCAAATCACCAATATAACGGCTGTCCTAACCCTTCCTTCATGGGCACATGGCCCTGGAGAAACCTCCTCGGTGTGAGAGGGTTTTACATCACCTGGAGGACAGGTCCTAGTTACAGGATCACTTCCTGCCACACCAGGGTGATGCTCTCCTGTCACGTGACCTCTCTCCTCCATGGCAACAGGGATGCTGCCAGACTGGAGGTGGGACTTCAGGACTATATCCCTGTAGGTCTCGTCTATGTACCTCTCTGTCTGTCTTATGTTTTCCAAGTCTGCTACTCTAGCCTCTAGAGAATGGACTCGTTCCCTGAGAGCAAAGAGCTCCTTGCACCTAGTGCAGATGTAAGACCTCTCACCAACTGGGAGAAAATCAATGCAAAAGACTGGAAAGCCCCCATCTCGCTGCTGGACTGCTGTCTGCATCTTAGTTTTAAGTTTTTGTTTAGATCTTTAAGTTCTTTACTTACTAAGGGTTGCCAATAAAACTGTACCTAATACGTTTAATATACCTTGTTCACTTGAAGCTTAATTAATCCCAAGTCCTTAGTGTATGACTGATTTGGGTAACGAGCTTCACCTGAGAGCACCTCCTGTCTGTTAAAATGTGTAAGTACCTATAAAGCTATGATTATCCCAGGGGTGGGTGGGTGTGGGGAGGGAGGGAGTGAAATAACACGTTCGGTAAATAAATATTTCCGCAAATCGCTATAATACACTATAAGAATATAGGCCTGGAGCAGTGTTTGTAATGGGAGTGGCACCTATAAATCATTTTTAGTATGAGGTATATCCTGTAGGTAGAGTGAGAGTGCTTCCATTTGTGTCTTATGCCTAGGGACCATAAAAGAGGGAGAGCAAAGTTTTCAGCATACCGCTGTGTGAGGAAAAGTAATACGTTAGAGGCAGATAGGTAAATGGCAAATATTTCTGGATCATTTTTGGATTTTATCCAGATTTTTGAGCTTTGATATATTTCAACCTTTAGTTGTACACTTCATGTACGGCTTGATTCTTACAAAGCCTCCCCTTAATCCTCCTGTGGCATCTTGGGACCTCAATGTGGTTTTAACTCAGCTGATGAAAGCTCCCTTCAAATGGCTGTATACTTGTGCTCTGAAGCTCCTGACCTGAAAGGTCTTGTTTTTGGTGGCGATGACTTCAGCACACATCATTGGCAAGCTCCAGGCTCTAGTAGAGGATCCTCCCTTTACCAAATTTTTCAACAATTGGGTGCTATTGTATAATCTTTTAAATTCCATCCTAAAGTGGTGTTGGATTTCCACCTTAATCAATCAATAGTCCTTCTAACATTTTTCCCAAGACCTCACGCATACAAAGGGGAAAACACATTGCACATGGACTACAAGAGAACATTGATCTTTTACTTGGAGTGGATTAAAGCCCATAGAAAGTCCACCCAGCTTTTTGTTCCTTTTGACCCCAATAGGTTGGGGTGTGCCATCAAACATATTCTTTCAATTCAGCTGACAGATAGCTTCTCTTTTAATTATGCTCTGGAAGATTTGACGTTTGAGTGCCATGTCAAGACTCATAGGGCTCGATTTTCGAAAGGCATTTACATGGTTTACAGCCCAGTAAACCATGTAAATGCCTTAGATGGTGTTATTCACTGGCATGTACATGGTTGCATCAATGGTTAGTGCCATTGAATGTCCCCTAGTAAGTCCCCTACGTGCCCCAATGCTATCTGGGTAGCATCGGGGCATATTGGGGGCATTCTAGGGTTGAGACTGTCACTAACCAGACAGCAGCGATATTGCATGCTACCCGGTTAGCGACCTGCACCTAAAAGGAGGTAACTGGGCAGAATCCAATATCGCTGCTGCACGGTTAGCCTCGACAGCTTCCTGGGTATGCAGCGATCACCGGATATTTGATGCCATCGCCGTGGCATTGAATATCTGGGTTAGAGGTCGGCTCATCTGCGCATAGCACTTCCAAAATATGGCTGACTCAATATCGGGCTTATAATGTCCAAGCCATGACTTCCTCGGTGGCCCACTTGCACTCAGCCTTCATGGAAGAGATTTGCAGAGCTGTCTTGGACTTCTGTCCATACATTCACATTCCACTACTGCTTGGGAAGAGACTCCCAACATGATAGCCTATTCAGCCAATCCGTTCTTTGGAATCTGTTTAGGGGTTAAAATCCAATTCCATATCCCCCCTAGGCCCAGTTCTTTTCTGTTCTGTTCTGCCTCATTGTGGGAAAAGGAGCCAAAGAATGAAAACAGAAACAGCATAAGCACTGGCAAGTTAGATGTAAGGCACTGATAATGCAGGAAAATAGATAATTTGAAGAGAAGCTTGCTGTGGAAACAAAAACCTTTTCAAGTACATTTGTAGCAAACAGAACTGTGAAAGAGTCAGTTGGACCATTAGATGTTAGAGGGGTAAAAAGGGCACTAAGGAGGACAAGGCCATAGCAGAGAGACTGAATGAATTGTTTGCTTTGGTCTTACTGAAGAAGTTGTAGGGAAATTGTTGTTGTTGTTAAGTGCCGTCGAGTCGGAGTCGACTCATGGCGACCCTCTGGATAGCTATCCTAAATTGTGTTCGGTCTTCAGTCAGGCGGCTCATTGTTGACAGACTGGTACCCGTAGCTGCTGTTATTGTATCGATCCATCTCATTGCTGGCCTTCCTCTTTTGCGTTGACCTTCTATCTTGCCAAGCATAATGTCTTTCTCTAATGATCTTTCTCTTCGCATGATGTGTCCAAAGTATGAAAGTCGAAGTCTTGTCATCTGAGCTTCTAAAGAAAGCTTAGGTTTGATCTCCTCTAGTACCGACTGGTTTGTTCTTCGGGCAGTCCATGGTATACACAGTATTCGCCGCCAGCACCATAATTCAAAGGCATCAATTTTCTTCCTGTCTATCTTTTTCACTGTCCAGCTTTCACATCTATATGATGTTATTGAAAATACCATGGCTTGAACAAGTCGAATCTTTGTATGGAGAGAGACATCTCTGCTCTTGAGAATCTTATCTAGGTCTTTCATAGCCATTCTGCCAAGAGCAATGCGTCATCTGATTTCTTGACTGCTTGTTGCTTCTTTATTGATAGTTGATCCAAGTAGGTTAAAGTTGTTCACAATTTCAATTTCTTCTCCTTCAACGATGAACCTGTTGATTATGCCAGTTGTCATGATCTTTGTCTTCTTTACATTAAGGTGCAGGCCCATTTTGAGACTATGTTCTTTGATTGTGAGAAGCAAATGTTTCAGATCATCTTCACTTTCAGCCAGTAATGTGGTATCATCAGCATAGCGAAGGTTGTTGATGAGTCTTCCACCAATCTTCACACCTCTGTTGTCTTCATACAATCCTGCTTCTCTTGATGATTTGTTCTGCATATAAATTAAACAGGTAGGGGGAAAGTATGCAGCCTTGTCTTACACCTTTGCTTATTTTAAACCATTCTGTTTCTCCTTGTTCCGTTCGAACTGTTGCTTCTTGATCAATGTACAGATTGCGCAAGAGAACGATCAGGTGTTCTGGTATACCCATGCTTCTTAATGTGGCCCAGAGTTTCTCATGGTTTACACAGTCAAAAGCCTTGCTATAGTCGATAAAGCACAAATAGATATCCTTTTGGTATTCTTTAGTCTTTTCAAGGATCCATCTCACATCCGCAATGATGTCTCTCGTTCCTCGCCCTTTCCTGAACCCTGCTTGCACTTCAGGTAGTTCTTGTTCCAGGTATGGTTGTAGTCTCTTTTGAATAATCTTCAGTAGAATCTTGCTGGCATGTGGGATCAGAGCGATTGTGCGATAATTTTCACAGTCAGTTGGATCACCTTTCTTTAGTATTGGTATAAACACAGATCTTTTCCAGTCAGTTGGCCATGATGTTGTCTTCCATATTTCTTGGCAGAGCCTTGTGAGTACGGTAACAGCTGCATCAGATTGTTGCAATACTTCTATGGGAATGCTATCAATGCCTGGTGCTTTGTTCTTTGATAAGGCTTTCAATGCTGCTTCAACTTCTTCTTTCATCACCAAATTACCCAGTGGCATTAAGGAATAGTTGCCATATTCTCAAATGCTTAGGTATCAGAGGATTTGTTCTGTAAAATCACAATTTGCTGTACAGGCGAAAACATTAAGTGAATGCTTAAGGAAGAGTTGTTATCCCAGCAGGATTACCCGCAAAGCTTATAAGAGAGTGAGTAATAACCATAGGGAGTGGCTATTGGATCCTGTTTATTGGTGACAATCCCAAAATGAAGATGAATGTATTACATGTGTTTTACTGTACTTGTTACTCTTTTCGAAAATAGCTGCTTGTATAAAGAGTAGATGATCTATTGTGCAGGCCCTCCCATGTTTTCAAGATCAGCGAGCTCGCATAGCCTGTCAACGAGGGAAGAATTTAAAGGATCATTTGTGCCCTGCAGTGCAGCAAATGTCTTATGTATTACAGGCAGGACATATGAAATGCGGACTCTGCCAGTGCTATGTGCTGTTGGTGGAAAATGATAGCATGATTATTGGTAATCGAACGTTTCATTCACATTTTCAGACTTCATGCCTGATGGATCATGTTGTCTATATATTGAAGTGCTCATGTGATAAATTTTATATCTGTAAAACTAAGGGTGCGATTGGCAACAGAAGAAGAATGCCTCCATGGTAACACATAGTCAAGAATTAAAGCATGATATCTAATACTCTCTTTTGCCCATTTGAACAAATATTTCTTTTGTGACTTATCCTGTGTGTCTCTATGTGTAGTTAAATTTAAAATTTCTGATTTAGACCAATTAATAGTGAAACCCGATAATTTACCAAATTCTTCTAATTCCCACATTAAATATTGGATTGATACCCAAGGCTTACATATACTTAAGATTATATCATCTGCAAATAAAGAAATTTTATATTCACTACTTCCTATTTTTATTCCCTTAATATCATCCCTTTCCCTCACTCTTGCTGCAAACGGTTCTAGTGAAATAGCAAAAAGTAGCGGGGATAATGGACAACCCTGTCTTGTTCCTCTCTCTTGACCAAAGAATTCTGAATAAGCACCATTCACTCTTACACATGCTTTTGGGTTATGATATAACGCCTTTATCCAGCTTAAGAATTCAACCCCTAAGCCCATTATTTCCATTACATTGAACAGAAATGGCCAAGATACTTGATCAAAAGCTTTTTCAGCATCAAGAGATAACAACAATGCTTCTTTCCCATTTTGTTCTGTTGACCAAATCATATTCAAAATCTTTCTAATATTATCAGCAACTTGTCTACCTGGAATAAAACCAGCTTGATCACTATGTATCAATTTACCAATCAATTTATTCAATCGTGTGGACAATATTTTGGCTAATAATTTAGCGTCAAGATTAATCAAAGAAATTGGTCTATAAGAGGAGCACTCTTGTTTATCTTTCCCTTCTTTATATATTATTGTTATACCTGTCCATCCCATAGTATCCGCTAAATCCCTTCCCTCTCTTGGCAGATTAAATAGTCTCACTAACGGTTCTAGTAATATTTCTCCAAAATGATGATAGAAACGCATTGTCAGCCCATCTAACCCCGGAGCTTTATCTACTTTTAGTTGTTTTATCACTTTCTGTACTTCATCTACCTGTATAGCCTTATTTAGTTCTTGGCATTTTCATTAGTAATAAGATAGAAGCATTATATAAACTGAATTATCATAGACTATTTGGAAAGGTGGAGAGCTGGCTGGATGGATGGAGGCGGGGACATTTGTAATGGTTTGGATGGATTGCTACTATAAAGATGATGCTCTTACCAAGATTTTTATTTCTCTTCCAGACGTTACGAATTAAAATACCACCTAATCAGTTAAAAAGGTTACAAAGAATTGTTAATCATTTTATATGGAAAAATAGAAGGGGGAGAGTAGCAATGGATATAATGCAAAGAACTAAAGGAGAGGGAGGGTTAGGTGTGCCTAACGTTAGGAAATATTATGAGGCAGCACAATTAAAAACGATTTATGAGTGGCATTGAGGAACACAGAAACATTGGGTTCAAATGGAGGAAGTTTTTTTAAGGGGAGAAAGTCTAATCAAAGTAGTTTGGAGAGGAAGACTTAATTTAGAAAATAAAAATCAAAATCCTCTAATAGTGCATAGTTTACAAGTTTGGAAACAAAATAGAAAACGATTAATACAAAATAAGAGGTACTCACAGTGTATGCCTCTAGAAGCCTGTTTTGAAAGCGGACAGGGACCAGAGATGGGCATTTTGAATAGATGGGATAAGGTGGGGTTAAAATATATCTCACAAATAGTGAATAAAGAGGGCATTTTTGAATTTGAAAATATTAAGGATCTATATAGATTAGGAGATAGAGATTATTATGCTTATCTACAAGTGAGTCACTTTTTGAAACAATCAAAAGTGTGGCATGATCTCTGGGAAAATAGGGGGTGGTTTGAAGCACTGTGTTTAGGAAATTTGGGGCAGAAAGGAGTTTTGTCCAAAATTTATAAAGGCATAATGGAGGGGGGAATAACAAATTGAGATACATGATAAAATGGGAAGAAGATTTGGAGATAAGATGGTCTGAGGAGGAATGGGATAAGATAATACGAACAGTGGCAAGTATATCCAGAGCCACAAGGGTAAAAGAGAATGCTCATAAATTGTTGTTCAGATGGTATTGGACTCCAGTATGTAAAAAAAGAACTGGAAGGGGGATTAATGATCAGTGTTGGAGGGGATGCAATGAGAAAGGGAATTGATTGCATATGTGGTGGAATTGTAAGTGGATACAAGCCTTTTGGATTGAGATTTTGGAGTTGATATATAACATGACAGGATATCAAATACAAAGAAAGCCAGAGATTTGTTTACTACATCAATTTGATATGGATATTCCAAAGAGAGTTAGTGGAGTGATACATCACTGTATAGAAGCTGCTAGAAATGAAATAGCACAACATTGGCAGGGGAAATCCATGCCACATAAGGCAGGATTTGTGAAAAGAGTGGCAGAGATGTGTTTGATGCATAGATTGACGGAGATGAGGCGGGGGAAAGGTGAGAAAGTTGTGTAACAATGGAAGAGTGTGTGTAAGTGGTTGGAAAAATGGAAGGAAGAATGAGTGGGAGAGCTAGAGAAAACATGAGAGGGATTTTATACAAAATTTAAATAAAATTTTACTGGAAGGATAAATGGTGATTGGGTGAAAGGAGAGAGGATATTAATTCAATGGATGAGGATGAATGAGCAGGGGAGGGTGTGAGAGGGTGGTTAGAAAGGGAATGATATAAAGAGTATTTAGAGTAATATTATATGAATTAATAAATAGAATATATAATTGTTAATAAATACAAATGTTTATGGGAAGTTTGATACACAAATGTTATGTGTAGTTTGATACATGTTAAGTGATGTTTGTAATGATACTAAATACTTAATAAAATGATCAAATGGAAAAAAGAATTAAAGCATGAATTTTTTGACTTTCGTTGTTGGGTGATGGACTACATTCCTTCAAACGAGCGGGGTGGTAATCAGTGAATTGTTGCTGCAGAAAGAACAACATTGGATTTTTTAATTGTGTACATTAGAACCAAAGGCTCTTATTTCATCTATTGACTGGGAAGTATTTTTGTAAGACTTGGTAGTAGCCCCCCCCCCTTGCCATGCTGTGTTTTTGATTGGTCCAGAAAGAGTTTAAAAGAAAGTTGATGTCAGACACCGTAGTAAGTAACAGCGATAGAGATAAGTCGATAGAGTCAAGTAAACCCCCGATGAAGCGGAGTTTCCGTGAAACGAGGATCTTCGTAGGGTGATGACTGTTGCAAATTCCCTTGGGAGAAGCTCTCCAGCCTTTGAAGCTAAGTAGCGAGTAGCAGCTAAGGGTGTTTTGTGGAGATGCTATACTTATTATGCTCCATTTTGTTTTGTTTCAGATGACAAGGTGCGTACTGATTTTGAACACAGTGTCTGTGTAATACTGTGTACTGCATAGCGTCCTAGTAAAGGTACATGCTGAATCATTAGCTTTAGATATTGAGAGTTATTAGCTCATTGTTTTATTATTGCATTGTGGGAAGTTTATGCTATAGTTAAAAAAAAAAATAATTTTTTAGACCTATGATGCTATAGTATGGCGCATCCCCTTCAGGCATGTAACATTCTTGCCACATAGAGGGAGAAATAGCTTCAATGAGGTCTTTTCTCCTTTATATGTAAATTGCTTCTGAGCTAGGAGAGAATCACTTCTGAATCTATGTGGGAAGATATAAGAAGTTAACCTGAAAAGAACAGTTTTTTTCTTTCTTTGTGGCTTTTGGTTTGTTGTTTGATACTTGCTAAGAGGATATTAGCTAAGCCTACAGAAAAGACCAGTTTGTTATCAACCAGGTCTTATTTCTTTTGCTTTTGATTGCCTGATAAGTTAAAATGTTGTTTTCCTTATTTTGTTTTTTCCAAGTTTAACACTGAAAGCAAGTAACCTGATTTATGTGCTACCAAGCATATCTGTGTTGGGAGAAATCAACCCATAAATAAATATCTTATTGGCTTTACCCAAAAGCACAACTAATTATTGTGAGCAGCTGTGTCTGGTGTGAATGAACTGCATTGCCCACAATCCCTTGCAAATCATATAGATATATGCACTTGCCAAGACTGTGAAGATTCTCACCCAGGCAGCCGTCTGACAAATGGCGTAGTTTTTCGGATTGCTTTTGCACAAAGGGGATTTACTTGCTGAGGATTACAACTAAAGTTCAAGTTTAAAGCTGGAAAAAAAGATTTTCCCTCAACTGCACTTTGGAGGAGAAGTGGATGTTCCAGGAAGCTGTCCCAGGAGGAAAAGACCCTGTGCAGAGCTGGATTCATCACTAGCACAGGGATAATTGGAAAAAAAAATGTAGAAAAAAAACCACCTGTTTGGAAGGTGGTGCACTTTGTTTTTTTTTTTTTGTTTCTTGCAGGGATCAAGATGGATCCGAGGGAGATAGCTAATTGGATGGCAGCCCAGTTTAGCAGGCAACAGGAGCTAGCACAGCAGGCTCAGGACACTGCTATGAAAGCCTTAATGGACCAGCAGAAGCCAGTGCTTGATCTGGTGCAAGCCCTAGTTCAGCTGCAGAACCAAAGTGGAACAGATGCAAGACCAGCAGTAAATACTGGTACACCACATGTGGACAGTGTGGGACTCAATCAAGGAATTGGGGCATTTAGTTTTGGGAAGCTAACTCCAGATGATAATGTTGATGATTTTCTAGAGTCTTTTGAAAGAGTGGCACAAGCATTAGCATGGCCAGAGACCCAGTGGGCAGTAAGGCTGGCAGCCTCATTAACTGGAGAGGCACTTGCAGCTTACAGAGCAATGCCAGCAGCCCAGGCTTTGAATTATAAGGATGTAAAGGCTGCTATTAGAGATCGCCTAGGGTTGTCTATTTCAGAGTATAGGCGAATGTTTAGAGCTACTACATTGAGAGTGGGTGAAACACCCAGGGCTCTGAGTCAGAGAATCAGAGGTTTAGCTGTAAAATGGTTGGAGCCTGAGCAAAAGACGGTAGAAATGTTATTAGACTTTATAATGCTTGAACAATTTATGTCTGCGGTCCCTAAAGATTTGCACACTTTCCTTATACAGCAAAATTGCCAAAATCTTGGAGAGGCAACCATGCTAGCAGAGAGATTCTTGGAAGCCATGCAGGCTTGCCATAGAATGGGTGGCCCTCTGAAGATTGGTGCTGAGGCAAGATGTGCTGTATCAGAAAAGAAAATAATTAAAAATGTTTCTGAAAATGAATGTACTGTATCACACCAGGTGACACAGTGGAATAGAAAGAAATGTTTCAAATGTGGAAAATGGGGACATTTAGAAAAGGGATGTCAGACACACACTAGCTTAGTGGGTGTGGATTTAAAACAGCCCAAAGAAGGATTTCTTTTGATGGTTGATGTGCAAGGAATTACCACAAATGCTTTGTTAGACTCTGGGGCAGACCAGAGTATGATGTCAAAAAGGCTTTGGAAGAGAATAGAGGCCCAAGAAGGATTTGTGCCTAGAACCCCTGAAAGCCAAGTTCACATCAAATGCATTCATGGTGCTGCAACATCATATCCCACCTACAGACTAAAGGTTAAGTGCCTGGGGGAACAAGAGGAAGTCCTGTTAGCAGTGGTGCCTAGGCTACCCTTTGATTTGGTTCTAGGAAGAGACTGGCCAAGATTTAAGCAGGGTCTAGTGGAAGGACTAGGAAAGAAGGAGGGAGAAGGTTTAATGGTAATAGCTCCCGGGCCTTTATTTGGAAGTCCTCAGACCCCAGCTAAAAAGATGGTTAAGCGTCCAGAAGACCAAGCTACTCCAAAGCAGACATTCGTCCTAAAGTACCATAGGGTCACAGAGAAGGCCCAAGCTCCTAAGCGGGCAACCCCTCAAGCTGCTGGGTTTGACCTGTGCAGCATAGAAAATGTGACTGTACCTAGCCAAGGTAGAGCCCTGGTTGACACCGGTCTCCAAGTGGAAATACCTATTGGATGCTATGGGAGAGTAGCCCCAAGGTCCGGATTAGCCCTTAAATATTTCCTCGATGTGGGTGCGGGAGTAATTGATCCCGATTACAGGGGCAATATTAAAGTTCTGTTGTTTAATTTTGGACAGAACGATTATCACGTGAAGACAGGAGACAGAATTGCCCAATTGATCTGTGAGAGGCTGGGTTTTCCACCTGTGGAGGAGGTCACATCCCTGGAAAATTCTGAGCGTGGAACCAAAGGCTTTGGTTCTACTGACGTCAAAGGGGTTAAAAGCCTAGCTGCCACCTGTGCCCGAGAGAGGGAGGTGAATGAAGAGGAAGATTTGGGACCCCAGGTATCTGATTGTAAAGAAAAATCAGAGCCCCAAATAGGTGAGGACCTGACAGTGGTACAACAGGAAGAAATTAGGAAATTGCTTAAAGAATTCCCAGATGTGTTGACACCCATACCAGGGGAGACACATTTGGTTGCCCATGAAATAATAACTCCACCTGGGAAATTAGTTTGTCAAAGGCCATACCGCTTGCCTGAAGCCAAGAGACAGGAAGTAGTGGCACAAGTCCAGGAGATGTTGGACATGGGAGTAATAGAGGAGTCAAAGAGTCCCTGGAATAGCCCCATAGTCCTGGTGCTGAAGCCTGATGGATCTTTAAGATTTTGTATTGACTTCCGGCAGGTAAACGCCATATCAGTTTTTGATGCATATCCAATGCCAAGAATTGAAGAGCTGTTGGACCAGCTGGGACAGGCTCAATACTTAACCACCCTTGATATGACAAAAGGATATTGGCAAATCCCTCTCAACAGGGAGTCGAAGCCGAAGACTGCGTTCAGCACCCCGGTTGGCCTTTTCCAGTTCAAGAGGATGCCTTTCGGACTGCATGGAGCAGCGGCTACCTGCCAAAGGTTAGTGGATCAGGTACTTCGACCCCACCAAAATTATGCTTTTGATATATGGATGATGTCATAATCCATAGTAACACCTGGGCGGAGCATCTGAAGAGGATCAGGGCAGTCTTGTGCTCCATGAAGCAAGCGGGAATCACTTTAAACCCGAAGAAGTGTGCCTTTGCAAATAGGGAGGTAAAATACCTGGGCCACCTAGTGGGAAGAGGAAAAATTAAACCTCTAATGAGTAAAGTAGATAGCATCAGGAATTTTCCTCCTCCAACAACAAAGAAACAACTAAGAAGTTTCTTAGGACTTATTGGATACTACCGCAGATTTATACCGCAATTTGCAGAGAAAAGTGCAATTTTCACGGATATGCTGCGGAAGAATTGTCCAAACCAGCTAAAGTGGACACCTGAAGTTGAAAAAGCTTTTTCAGTCCTAAAAGGAAAATTGTGTACAGGACCGGTACTGAAAGGGGTGGACTTCAAGAAACCCTTTCTGGTTCAAACGGATGCATCAGACGTAGGGCTAGGAGCGGTTCTATCCCAGTGTCATGAAGGGGAGGAGCATCCTGTGATGTACCTGAGCAGGAAGTTGTCACCAGCTGAACAAAAGTATTCCACAATAGAAAAAGAATGTTTAGCTATTAAGTGGTGAGTGGAGGCGTTAAGGTTTTACCTTACAGGGAGAAAGTTCCAGTTGGTCACAGACCATGCCCCACTTAAGTGGTTGCAGCAAATGAAGAACCACAATGCCAGGTTGACACGCTGGTACATGGCCTTACAGGCATTTGATTTTCAAGTTGAACATCGTGCTGGGAAGTTACACAAGAATGCGGACGCCCTTTCCCGTATTACGGACTGTAGAGAAGAAGTTTCACCAGTGAAACCAGTCCGTAATAACTTAAGCAGGGGGGTATGTGATAAGGAAGCTTATCATAGCTCAGGAAGGAGCTATAGAAAAGGTGAAGTGACTCTGAACAAGCAACCTGTCAGTTCTGGTAGAAATAAGAAAACAGAATTTTCCCATAAAAGACTACCAGTCCCAGAATGCACCAGGTTTCCAACAGCCATTAGAGGAGCTGAAGTGGGGAAACGTGTGTTCAATCAGGAGGGCTATGAGGTAATCCCTAAGCACTCATCTCAAAGGGCAGGGCCTGATTCAGCACAGCTGCGCTGTGTTAGGGAGGAGCACTCATCTAAGCAGAATAAAGGTAGAGTTTATTCTACAGAGAAGTATCCTGAGAATCAGCTTGAGCTTGATCATCTTCATCATCAGGAGGATCATCAGAAGCAGAAGCCAAACCGGACAGACAGAGAGGGAAAGAAACCCTTTGGAAGAAAGAGGAGAAAAGCCTTTAAGAGGTCTAGAAGAGTCCAGAACAATACGTATACTGGGAGGCATTCCAAGGGCCAGCATACACCATTGGACTGGGGAAAGCCAGAGGAATGGTGCTGCAGAGCTAGGAATCTCCAGACGGTACCTGTGAGAGAGACGGCTACACGTGGAAGGGACCCTAAGACCCGTGCCAGAAGGTATGTGAAGAGAGATCCAGTGTCCAGGGATCTGGATTGGAAGGCTGGACATAAGAACTGGACTACATACTGGCCAGGCTATATAGAGAGGAACTCTAACAGCAATGGAAGCTCAGGTATGAACACTGATCTATGCCCTAGCTATAACCTTGAAAGACAGCAGGGAAACAAGTATTCTCCTGAAAGTGCTCCATTGAGAGATTCATCTATGCCAATCCATGATATTGAACCCATGCTTGTTGAAGAAGGGGAAATGATAGCAGATGAAGATTCTGTTTACATGGACTGCTCTCTGTCTAAACTCCTTTGGTAACTTTCTGTTATAAAGTACAGCAACCATCACAAAGAAATACAAACTTGTTCTTTAATCTACTCAGGAAAGCTCCTGAAGCAGGATTTGACCCACGCAGTAGAAAGCAAGCCAGCTAAGGGGTTTCAGATGGATAACTGCTAGCAATTGAGCCTTACCTAATTGCTTGTGAGCTAGGAGAGAATCACTTCTGAATCTATGTGGGAAGATATAAGAAGTTAACCTGAAAAGAACAGTTTTTTTTCTTTCTTTGTGGCTTTTGGTTTGTTGTTTGATGCTTGCTAAGAGGATATTAGCTAAGCCTACAGAAAAGACCAGTTTGTTATCAACCAGGTCTTATTTCTTTTGCTTTTGATTGCCTGATAAGTTAAAATGTTGTTTTCCTTATTTTGTTTTTTTCAAGTTTAACACTGAAAGCAAGTAACCTGATTTATGTGCTACCAAGCATATCTGTGTTGGGAGAAATAACCCCATAAATAAATATCTTATTGGCTTTACCCAAAAGCACAACTAATTATTGTGAGCAGCTGTGTCTGGTGTGAATGAACTGCATTGCCCACAATCCCTTGCAAATCATATAGATATATGCACTTGCCAAGACTGTGAAGATTCTCACCCAGGCAGCCGTCTGACAAGTTCCTTGCTAAAGATGTAGTAAAAACTGTTAATGTAGCTGGGTTTAAAAGAGGTTTAGACAAGTTCCTGGAGGAAACATCCATAAACCATTATAAAAGTGGAATGGGGAAATCCACTGCTTACCCCTGGAATAAGCAGCATAAACTCTCTCTACATTTTGGTAGCCTTCCAGGTACTTGTGACCTGGATTGGCCACTGATGGAAACAGGATACTGGGTTTGATGAATCTTTGGTCTGACACAGTTTTTGCATATCTTATGTTCTTATGTTCATATGAGTACAGCACACGAATCTGAAATGGAAACCACTGAACAAGTGAACTCAGCCATTACCTAAAAAAACAGGAGGAGGTCATCCTCTGCTTTCAAGTTCAGCAGGACTGACCATGGAGTATGATTAATCAAGAAAACTGAACATTATAGAGACTATTACAAATAAAGATAGCAGGCAGTATTGGGAAGGAATAATCTGCAGGTACTATTAGATGTGACTCATAGTCTCTTTTTTAATTTATAGAATTTGCAAATTCTACAGTTCCACTTTGAAAAGGAAAAACATCATACAATCCACATAAGAAGAAAATGATCACATTACATCAAATCAAAAGAAAAGATGTTCAAGTCCACATATTGGGGAATTTACACCATCAAAAAATAACCCACATAAATAAAAGACAATTAGGCACAAAAATGCACCATATTTAGGAGATTTTCTATACTTCAAACCAACATAGCCCAACCCTACTGCCTATGAGTCAAAAACCTTTATAAATGAGAAACATCAAGGAATACATAGGACGTTCCCTGTAAGGTAATAAGACATTTACAAGGAAATCGTAAATAAAATGTCACACCCATAGAAAGAACTCTCTGCCTTAAAGCAAGAAACTGTTTCCGACATGCTTGAGTTGATCTAGTCACATCAGGAAATATATTTATTTTTTGACCACAAAAGGGAACATCCTTATACTTAAAGTATAACCAAGATTTTTACTTTCACTGCCACAGTAGCAAAGGTAACCAATAAGGTGTTTCTCTTTGTGATCATATCAGAAGAGTTTTCCAAGAATTCAGTAAGATTCTGGCTTACAGTCGGACAAAGGGAATCAAACTTCCCTTCATCCAATGAAGCCACCCAAACTTTAGAGGGTATATAATATAATTGAACAATATCCACAGACTGAGGCAACTTCAAGATCTCAGTAAAATATTTAGTAAAAATAATTTCTGGTGCTAATAAATGTGTAACTGGAAAATTTAAAAAGCACAAATTACAGGCTCGAGAGGCATTTTCCAATGCCTCAATACGATCATGAACCATCAATGAATCCTTAATCAAAGCCATCTGTGCAGTGGAAACCGACTGCACCTGAGCTTCCACTTGGACCACTGAATTTTGCTTCCTAGACAATCTAGCATCCATTTCAGAAATCTTTTCCACAGCACCATGCATAAAAGTACATAATGATTGATAGTCTATCTCATTACCTCAAGTTTAGAGAATTGATGTTGTTTCTCAAAGGTTTCCTTGTTAATGTTACTAATAATTGCTTTAGAAGCAAGACAAGAATCTGAACTATCTTTGTAAAAGTAAAACTCATTGATTAGACCAGCTGGAGAATGGAGCCAAGAAACTTGAGGCAGTACAGCCCAGGAAACCAAATAATCCAGAGGTGTCAGAATGCCATGTTCTGGGGGAGGGGGGGGGGGCAAAATCCACCCCTTAGCCAGCCAAACTCCACGTGGCTGGAATCATGGCCTTTCCCTACTTTTGCCTGCGGGAGATCGGGTTCCCGCAAGCCATTGTAGGGGAAGCTCCGATCATAGCAGCAACGTTTTGGTGGGGTCAGGGCCCCCAGTGGCCCCTTCCCATTCTGACGCCTATGAAAGAATTAAAAAAAAAAAGCCTTGAGAAGAATCAGAGATGTACAAAGAAATAAAACTACTAAATGTGTAGTGTAGGCATCCAGACAAAAGTCGAAGCAAACACTGAATGGCTTTGGAGTTGCAGTTTTAAAGGCATTCAGAAAGGCAGCATAGATAGCGGATGAATTTACTCAGGAGCAACAAATCTCGTGACAAACAGTCAAGCCTTTTGCACAAGCATTGATGCAGGACCAGCTTAAGAAGTGAGCCAGTGAGGCAATGTTTCAGAGCACCAACATTTTGGGCACCAACAGCCTGCCTCATCAGTACATCCTTTGTTGTAGTGCAGTGGTTCCCAAACTTGGGATCAGGATCCAAAATGGGGTCACATCATTAGTGGATGGAGTCACAGAAACATGGTCATTTCCCCTTCTCTTTGGACTTTCACTGTGACCTATGCCAAGTAGTGACAATCATCAATCGGCATGTGGCCCGTGAGCCATTGAACATTCATAGGCCCTTGCCCCCTTCTGGGTGTTAGACTGGAAATCCATGCTGAGTACCGAGATCTGTAAGCACTCACTATACACTGACACAAAGGACTATGTGCTGACTGTCATTGTGCGTTGAGCTCTGTATGGGGTCAGGAGGAGGTGGGCAGGAAGAGGAGCGTGGGCGGGCATGAGGCAGGACCCTGACCCGGATGTACAGGGCCGATTCCAGTCACAGCCCTGTACGTCCAGGTAGGAGGAGGTAGCTGGGGGATTTATTCCACCCTGGAGGTGGAATAAGTCCCCTCGAAGAGGGTGCCAGTGCACTGGGACCCCCCCAATCCAGGTGAGAAGAAGAAGTAGGTTCCCCACAGCCTGACCCTGACCCTGGCAGGCCTGATTGGGGGTCAGGTGGTGGGGAAATGGGCAGGGGAGCTGCTTGCCGGCAATTGAGACTCCTGCATGTTGTCCCAGTGCCATGGCGATGGGACAACATGGCACTGGACTCCATGCAGAAACCATGAACAGGTTGTATGGGGAGCGGCCTGGACATACAGGGAACCAGAATCGAGGCACATTCTATCTGCCCAGGCTGGTTGCACCTGATTCTAATCCAGCGGGGAAGTCTAGCCCCCTGCTGGATCAGAATCGGGTGCAGATCAGATCTTTCAGATTTTGAACATCCGGATGGGCTAGACGTGTCCTGATGGGAATCGGGCCGCATAGGTCTACTGGAAGGGTGAGAGGGAAGTAGACCAATAGACTTTGTTGAAGACTTTATTCCCAAACTACTGGGAATACAGTTCAAATGTCTGTTTGAGGTTGAGAGAGCTCACAGAGTTTCAGCCGTTCAGAGCATAGCAGCTAAGCAGCTTCTTGGAGGAAGAATGATCATGCTACTCTGTTTATTTATTTATTAAAATGTCTGCATGGGCTTCCTGCATGTCTGCATGGGCTTGATTACCACATAAAATGTAAAATTTTAATCATAGCCCATCATGCAGTGTTCACTAATAATCCTATCTATTTTGTATATTGCCTTATCTCATACAGTATGTTCCTGCTAGAGCTTTATACTTCTCTGAAGCACATCTTATTCTTTTCTCCATTTCAGGGTTCTTTGGAATCCATGTAAAGGGCCTTGAAGACTTCATTCTTTAAGCAAGGTTTTCCATTGATCATGTGATAAGGATTTCAGGATGGGCTACTGCTTGATTTTTTTTTTCTGGTAAACCATTTTACTTGTAAACTGCTTTGATGTGTCTCAGACCTTCGAAAGTGGTCTAGAAAGTACAGGGTGCAATATTCACAGGCACTATCTGAATAGTTCCATTGACTATCAGCTCTGACCAGTGCCAGGGTGGTCTGTGAGAGGGGCTTGGGTGGTCCCCAGCATTATCTAGTCAGCAGCGATATTCAGTCTGCTACCCGGATAACAAAGCACATAAACTTAGGCCACAAAAAGGGCAGCCCTAACTTTATTTATTTGCAATTAGCTTGTGCTTTTCCAGTGGTAGTTCAAGGAAAGCTAGCAGTATTTCCTTGTCTCCAGAGGGCTTACAATGTAAATTTGTACCTGAAGTAATGGAGAGTTAAATTACTTGCCAAAGGCCACAAGGAGTGCAAGTAGGATTCAAACCTTGGTGTTTCTGATCATCAAGCTGCTGCATTAACCATTAGGCTACTGTCCCAATAGTAGGTGAGTATTGCCACTATCCAGATATCACTGGTCAGTGCTGAAACCAGATAGCATGGAACTGTATCCAGATTCTAGTGCTGAATATCTGGTTGCACTTTATGGGGTATGTTTACTAAAGTGCAGTAAACGTGAATAACGCGCGTTGTACGACGTTAACGATCGTAAGTGCAGTATAATGCACGTAATCACGCGCCAACGAGCGTTAACGTCATACTACGCGCGTTAACCGTAGTTAACGATCGTAAAGCCCCGCGGCGCGGTAAAGCAACGCAGAAGGTGGAGAGAGGGCAGAGAGAAGGGGTCAATGGGCGGAGAGTGGGCGGGGAGAGGCTCCCCTCACACGAACGCGCTGAATTTCAGAGCTCAAATCCAACGCGAATGAAAACCTGCCGTTAAAGGCACATTAAAGGGGAGAGAAACCATTTAGGTGTCAGCAATGTACAGCCCAGGCAGGAAAACCCCAAAAAAGTGATAAGTGTGATACATGTGCACATAGCAAAAGGGCAGAGAAACACTGATAATGACCCCAACAAACTGGCTAAAAACAATAACCAAGTTGGTCAACAGTGGTATCAATGAGAAACACTCCCCCCCCCCCCGAGTAAGCACCATAGAACATATAGAAATCGTGGAAGTGTCTATAATCTGTCCCCATACAAGGTGAATGGACCCACAGTGAAATAGCGCTGCTCAGGGTTTCCCCCACCACCAGACAGGGTGCCTATGGCGTGCACATGTCCCGCAACAGCAGGGCAGGCATGTTGGAACGGCAACTGGACAGATGCTGGAGAAGGGGATACAGAGGGCCGCAGGTGGCACATGTCATGGTACCACCAGGGAATGCACCATCTCTGTGATAACATGGTGGTGCAGTGCACAAAACCACTGTAATCTGAAGCAGAAGGTCACAGGTTCAAGTCCCAGCTGTGGATTCCGCCAACCCACTCCGCATATTTTACCCACCACTACAAAGTCCTAATACAGACAGAACCTTATTTGCAGATGGCGTAAACATGCCCAAAACACCTACATTTTATCCTACAGACCACAGACTCCTACAGCAGAGTCTCCCAAATGCAGTCCTGGAGGGCCAAACACCATTCAGGTTCCATGCTGCCTCTAATAAAGATGCCTGTGCTGCATATCTATGCACCACCCCCATGGTATGCAGATGTATCTCTTGCATAGCCATGAGGGACAGCATGAAAACCTGAACAGTGTTTGGCACACCAGGACTGGATTTGGGAAACACTGCCATAAAGCAGCAGCCAACAGGGGCAGACACACCCGCACCCACAGGTCCCATCATCCAAAGCCACCTGGAGAGGCAGGACTTTGGGCTTTGCGTGCATCTCCCAATACGAGCACCTGCATACCATAGTAATGCCACCCTAAACCTGGGAATATGGTACACATCTATCAAAAGGTTGCTATGATTTCTGGCAGATAGCAATTCCTAGCTCAAGTACAAGTTTTCTCTGAGTGAGCTGCAGCATAGCAACCTTTCTGATGTCTGTGGAGTGTGCTACAGGTCCTGTGTCTGACAGTGTTTACCAACCTGTGCAGTGACACCTACAGTTTTGCATACCACAGCCATTCCTGCACTGTGCCCCGGACCGTTGGGGGGGCAGGGCTGCCCAACACCTCCATAGCTGCACAATGCTGGCATAGGTGTGGGGAGTGTGTGTCTGTCTATCAAGTGTGCGGTGTCGGCAAACACCCCCCACAGCCCTCAGTGCTAGCACTGTTGCCAGTATTGGCCTGCCAATGTGCATAATGAGGAGCAAGGTACTGTGGGAATAGGCTGTATAGGGTGGCCTGACCTGGCTGCATCATCTCAAGGCATAGGGCAATGGCTCGGACATTGTAGTGCCCGGTCTCCACCTGCACGAACAGGGTGGCCATAGCATGTCCTGCTGGGAGGTCACTCTCACCCTGACTGAGCAGTGACCACTGCATGGCTAGGTTCCCCCATAGTGCTCTTTGGCATTTCTCTTATGTGATATATATGGGTCCCCTTTTGGGGCCCAATCACTGACTTATCTGCTTGGTGTGTATGCTGACACCCCTGTTTTGGGTGTCTGCATGCCTGCATCTCATCCAGGACCATGCACTCTGGACTAGCTGGCGGACTGTCTGCAGCTAGTATGTGTCTTGCTGGAACACCTCGCAGGGTGCAGCGGCTGGAGGCATGCTGCTGGAGAATGTCAGATAATGTTGGGGGGCAGATGTGCATTTCCAAGCGTGCCATTTGTCGACTATTGACCTATGGATGTGAAGCGCTCTGTCTGTCCCCCAACAGGACTGGGGATGATGGTCCCCTCTACTGCTACCATTGCAGTGAGGTAGACTGTGGATCTATTGGTGGCTGAACCTGTTCTGCACCCTGAGCCCTGGAGGGTGGGTTGTGTGGTGGATCATAATCCCCCCCCCCCCCCCCAACAGCAGGTAACCATGCCACCAACACCGGATATGCACTATTTTGGGTGCATAATCGCCCACATAGACTAGACATGAGCGAGACATACAGCAGGACACCGATGTAACCACGGTGTGTCTAACGGAACTACAGACAACACACTGATGGGGACCTGCAGCATGGGGTATGGCAATCATGAAAGGTGCTGTGGACCTGTTGTTGGCCACCCCACCTCAAACTCAGGGTGGTCACAGTACCCGCACAATGTGACTGTCTGTGGTTACTCTGTACCAGTGCCACACATTGTCTGTTCCCCCTACTATGCCGAGGTGCTGTGGGGCTGCACATGGTCAGGGCCCCCATCAGCCCTAGGTGATGGGGGGGGGGGAAACTGCAACATATGACCATCTGTACACTGCTGATTTGCATGTGCAGTGCATCATGGGTGTGACTGCTCCAATCCAACCCTGTGAACCCCTGCAGATGGACTGCGTGGTGAAATGAAGCCCCTCTGTCAAATACACACAAGCTCTCCATTGCTTCCAATGCCACTCCGACATATAACCAATCAGGGACTCCCTCTGTGCCGTTCCCACCACACACCCTCCGCAATCCCTCTAAACAAAAGGGGCATTAAAAATGTGTGATACATCTCCACATTGAGGACATATCTAGCCAAAGGAATGTGAATGTACCCTAATGTGAGATGTGTGCAGCAGAAGGTGGTATAAAACATGATGCCGAAGCTGCAAAATGTAGCAGCAGTACTAAGAAGTGGGGTTTGTAAAGTCCAGCTCCTGCTCACAGGCTCTGATAGGCAATAGGCCAGCACAATCAGAGATGGTAGCAGTAATGTTAGGTGCAATACACCCTCAAGGATATGTAATCTACAGTGCCCGCACCTGAACCAACGCACGTAGTAATGCTCGCCCACGCCGGAACCAACGCACGTATTCACGCCCACAGCAACGCACGTATACACGTGTGGTGACACGCCCATAACAACATGTGGGTACGCACATGGCTACGCCCTCACCAATGCACGTGGATACGCCCCCACCAACGCACGTGGCTACGCCCTCACTAACGCACATGGCTACGCAGCACTGATACAGTCAGAGCAAATGGCAGCCATGTCGAGGAAGCCAGCTTTCACACAGAGGGACCTCTATCTCCTCACTGAGCTGTTCTGCCTCCGCCAGCAGCGCTTATTTCCGGGCTCATCCAGGAGGCAGAATTTAGCCAGGGTCAGGAGGGCCTGGGAGCGTCTGTCTCACCGATACAACAGGAGCTCAGACTACCCACGTGAGGTAAGTGCATGGGGACAGGCACCCCAACTGATGATGTGGAAAAAAACACCCTGTAACCAAAGCACAAAGAAACTATGCACTGCCACGGAATGGCAGGTGTTGCCGTGTCCAGCTGGTAGCAAGGTCTGGCACACACCCAAAAACAAACCCCCCAGCCCCAAGGGGGTAGCTGCAAACATGGCAGGGGGTGCACTACAGACCACATTGTTATGGTATGGGGCGTTGTTGCAGCCCAAGGATGTGCCCTATCCACAGGAAACCACAGGCCCACCACTCAGGCCAAGAGACAAACAGGGGTCTGTCACTTGCCCCTGTCAACTAACACAAGGCCCAAATACATCCGCGGATGCTGCAGGCCCCATGAGAGGGCTCCATCCCCCATCCATGTGCAATGTTATCTGGCCCTGTTTGTGATCACAAAAGACAAACCATAGCCCCAGGATGGTGCAGGCCCCAAAAGAGGGCTCCTACCCCCATCCTGGTCCTATGGAAACAGGCCCTTATTGTGATCACAAAAGACAAACCATAGCCCCAGGATGGTGCAGGCCCCAAAGGAGAGCCCCATCCCCCATCCTGGTCCTATGGAAACAGGCCCTTATTGTGATCACAAAAAACAAACCATATCCCCAGGATGGTGCAGGCCCCAAAGGAGAGCCCCATCCCCCATCCTGGTCCTATGGAAACAGGCCCTTATTGTGATCACAAAAAACAAACCATAGCCCCAGGATGGTGCAGGCCCCAAAGGAGAGCCCCATCCCCCATCCTGGTCCTATGGAAACAGGCCCTTATTGTGATCACAAAAGACAAACCATAGCCCCAGGATGGTGCAGGCCCCAAAGAGGAGCTCCATCCCCCATCCATGTGCAATGTTATCTGGCCCTGTTTGTGATCACAAAAGACAAACCATAGCCTCTGGATGGTGCAGGCCCCAAAAGAGGGCCCCATCCTCCATCCTGGTGCTATGGAAACAGGCCCTGTTTCGGATTCCAAAAGACACACCATAGACAAAGGATTCCGCAGGGAGCACTGCAGGTGACAACCACCCACCCCAGCAGTGGCTGATGGGCACTGGCAGATGTGTGGAGGTGGCACACCGAGGTGTGCTGTGTCATGTCCGCTGGGGTGCACACACAGGGCACATGGGGCCCTGGCTGGACAGGCGTGTGCGTGGGGCACACATGGGGCTGTCCCTTGGGAAAGCATGGGGCATGAATGTGTCACTCAATAGGGGCAGGCACCTGTTGTATGAAGAGATAGATAGGTGTTGTGGCAGAGGACTCCAAAGTGTCCTTGCGGTAGCTAATGTCAATGTTCGTTGTCAACCCTACAGGTGGAGGACCTGCGTAAGAAGGCCAGGGAGCTGAGGGCACGTTACCCGCGCTTTGTGGCAAGAGTACAGCGCGAACGGATGGCGCAGAGGAATGGTGAGTAATGTGACATGGCCCTGTGGGGCACTGAGTGGCAGAACCACAGGACCACTGTGACTGCGGTATCTGATGTGTGACCATGGAGATGATATGTGTTCCCCTCTCCCACAGCTGATGCACGTGCTGCCGTGGAGCCAGTGGGGCCGGAGGAGCCGGATGGTGCTGCAGGCCAGGAGGAGGCCATCGCTGATGTGGGCCTGGAGGGCGGCGAAGGCCAGGGGCACCGTGTGGATGAAGATGGTGATGGAGGCCACGAGGGAGGATCCCCAGCCCTCACCGAGGGAGAGGAGGGTGACGTGGAGGATGAGGGGCATATGGAAGGGGATGGGGAGGAGGTAGAGGACAGGGAAATTGAGGGGGTGGAGTTGGGGGACGGAGGAAGGGAGGGGGAGGATATGGGGGACAGGGGAAGGGAGGGGGAGGAGGTGGGGGACAGGGGAAGGGAGGGGGAGGATGTGGGTGGCAGGGAAAGGGAGGGGGAGGAGGGGGAAGGGGATGTGGAGAGGGTGGTGGGGGCAGGGGGGGAGGGGATGTATTGGGTGCGGGGATGGGGGGGGCAGGTCCCCAATGGCATGCTCCGCCACAGGGCAACGGGGGCACCAGTCACCTGTCCCCTGATGTTGGCGAAGCACGCCTTCTGGACTTATGTCTGCCACACATAGCCGCAGACAGGTGCACCGTGCATGCAGCCACACAGACACGGGGAGATGTGTGTCTGTGCGGCTGTATGTGCGGGCTGTGCCTGGCTGCGGCTGTGCGTGCCCAGGCACACACCCAGAGGCAGTTTGCCCTCATCCAGGGGCAGGTGCTGGCGACCCTGTCCATGGTGGCTGACCGGCTGTGTGAGCTTGACGAGCGCATTGCCGGTGCCGCATCCGGACAGCCACCATTTGACAGGGGTCCCCGGGGTGTGTAGTGTGGGGGCACACATGGCACACCCGCCCTGTGATGGACCGTGCCATTGCCCGCCCAACACCACGTTGACAGGAATGGGTGTGCCCAACACAGTGTTGCTGGGTATACTAGTTGGACCATGCTGGTCTTTATCTGCCGTTATTTACTATGTTACTATGTCGCTATGTGACATGTGCGGCCCAGTTAAAAGAGGGCACCTGTAATAAAAGTTCTACGTTCAGAATTTAACCCTGGTGGTCAGATGTTCCTCATTGCTATGTGACAGTGCTGTGCGAGTGATGGGTGTGTCAGTGTGCACTCAGAGAGGTGAGGGAGGACGTGGACCAGGTAAGGGCTGCAGTGACAGCACCTCCACAGACATATCACAGCTACGTTGCCATGAGGTTGGAGAAACGAGCAGGGGAGAGAGTGGCCTGCAGGAGGGACTTACGACAGCAGATGTCCACGAAGGTGCGGGGTGCGCAACACAGGGGGACAATGGTGCATACGGTGGGGGATGGTGGAAGGCCTGTCTAGCGTATCCGACTTAACCCCATAGTGTTAAGTTGCGGTGGGAAAGATAGGACGGCCGAAGGGTCTGCGCAAGGGTGTGGTTAGGGTAAGGACACAGAGGGTGCACCTCAGGAAGTGGTGAAGCTGGTGCCTGAGTAGGGGGTGGAGGGAGCGGTGACGGCAGCTGAGGTCGTGTAGGCTCCGGCAATGGTTGGCTAGATGGCAATCACGTATACCAGCATGCAGGGTGAGAAAGGGGGATGAGACTGGGGTCCCACAATGGTTTGCTGAAGGGCACGGGCCCACCTTGGTCCATGGAGTGACGGGTGTAACGGCTGCCCCTAGGGGGTGCTAGACCATACTGTCTGTGGAGTGCATTGGCCCACATTGTCTGTGGTGGCACCCACATTGGGGTGGGGGTCCGGGGGTGGGCACAGCAGAGGGTGGGGAGGGGGGTATTGGTGGGATGATGGTCTGTGGAGTGCCACAGTGCGCCGTGGCCGTGGATGGAGTGGAGCGCAGTGTGGATGGTGCAACAGGTGACAGGTGAGTTCATGGATATAGCCTACGGAGCCTACTATGGTATCGGGAGGTGCCTGATGGGGGTATGGGGGGGTAGGTATATGGTGGGGCCACGGGTGCACAGGGTGGTGGGTTGGCCATAACGGGGGGGGGGCACCCTATGGTGTGGGAAGCTGTAAGGGTGTGTTTAGGGCCACACAGTGGACATGTGTCACGGGAGATGCCATGGTGGGGGGATAGGGGTGCCTTGTGACCCTGAGTATGTGACATGTCCAGTGCACAGACTGTTTGGGTCGAGCGTGATGGAAGCGGCCCATGTGGCTCCCCATGCGGCACATACAGTGCACCTACCTCGGCACAGAGACAAAAGGTGGGTCAGGGCGCCACAGAGTATTGGTCCATGGGGTGTGTGCACTCCCAAGGCACAAAGCGCACCACCCAGGCATGGGAGTGGTGCTCCAGCGTTGCAAGTTAAGTGATCAGCTGCCTACCCATGGTGGACATGGCTGGGGAGGGGGGGGCAAGGGCTGGTTGCGTCAGTGCCACAGTGTCGTCCCCTGGTCACGGGCCGGGGGGGGGGGTTTGTGTGAGTGTCGTACCCTCAAATGAGACCCAGAACACATGTCTCCATCAAAGGCCGTCTGTGTAGCCCTTTATTTGCCCCTCCCCCTGCCACGCATTGCGTGGCCCCGCCCAACCCTTGGTGCTGGTCGCACCCCTGCTGCCGCTGGTGCTGCTGCTAATGGTGGTGGTGGTGCTGGATGCAGCTGCCCGGGGAGTGCACCTCCGCCTGACACCAGCCGCTCCAGGCAGTCAGCCATCCTCTCTGCCACTGTGGCCATGCAGTCCACCCCCGCAAGGACCCCAAACATGGTCCGCTGGAGGCGACGTGACAACCGTAGCTGGCGCCGCTGTGCCCAGACCACCGACTGCAGTACATGCCGTATACCTGTGGGGAGAGCCCATAGTGCAGTGTGAGACAGGGGGTCATCCAACACCTGTACAGAGGCATAGCCACCATAGCACATTAGGACACTCACCCTCTGCATCTCTCTGGGCTGCCGCAGAGTGCGCCTGCATTTCCCCAATCACGTTTTCCACTGCAGCCAGTGCCTCGTTTCTGGCTTGCGCTGCCTCATCCGCAGGCACCTCCCCCGTGCCTGCAGTGGTGGGTGGTGTAATGCTGTCTGCAGGCTGTGAGCCCTGCATGTTCTCATCCCCCAGGGGTGCAGCTAGCCCCCCCGCTCCCACCTGTGCCACCTCCACCACAGGGTCCACCAGGCTGCACGGGCCTGGGGCTGTCTCCTCTTGCACCTCCTCTTGTGCCTCAATGGCGCAGATGTCACCTGTGTGTCACAATGTTGTATAGGTCAGATGGGGCATGACTGCCTGTCCACCCCGTCACATCCCCCCACAGGCATATGTGTGTTAGTGAGCCGCATGTGTCTGGTCCAGGGCCCCTGTGCCAACCCACAACGTTTGTGCACTCCCCATGCCAATAGCCCCTGTGCCCTGCTTCCCCGGGCCCCCCCACCCCCGGATGCTGCCACACACCCCATGCATGCCCATCACCACCCTCATCCGTGCCACCACTCAGCATGGTCGATGCAGGTGCAGTGTGCCTCCCGGTTGCCCGCCTCCCTACCCATGTGGCCCTGCTGCCCCTGCCAGTCCTGCACCATGAGCTATGCTACATGTAGTCACCCTCTGCTGCTACTGTGGGCCTGCCCCCACGCACAGGCACCAATTCACTTACCTGTGCTGCCCACTGCCCACCATTGACATGTCCCCCCACCATGGCTCGTGAATGGATGCTGCCTCTGTGCCTCAGTTGCCCCCTGATTACCGACCAGCCACGTACTGCCCCCCTTTGGTGTGCCCCAACCCATGTGCCTGTGCTATCTCCCACTGTTGGACCACACTCACACCTACCTGCTTGTGGATGTGCTGTGTCCAAAGCAGGGGGAAGGCCATGGATATACATAGGTCCGAGTTTCTCAGCAAGGCGACGCTCCAAGGCAGAGAGGTTTGCTAGTTGTGCTGGGCCCCCTCCAGTGCCTTGGGCCCCACGTCGCTCCCTGGCAAGCTCATTTCTAATGTCTCTCTTGATGTCGCAGTATCGCTTCCTCAGGCTCTCGATATCGCGATGTGGGCCCTCTGCTGCTGCCACTGCTGCCTGGACCTCGGCCCATGCCCTGGTGCGTGTGGCTATCGTGATGGTAGAGCTTTGGCGTCCAAAAAGTAGGTCATACCTGTCAAGGATGCTTGCCAGGAGGAGATCATTTTCCTCCTGGCTGAAGCGCACCGCCCTCCTCCGGACCTCTGCGGGTACTGGGGCCCTGTGCTGCCTTTGTCTCCCTGCACCACTTGACTGTGCACTGGTGTTCTGATTTGCACCAGATGGCCCTGGCACCTCATCATCAACAGATGTGTTTTGCGCTGGTGGGTGTGCTGTGTGGTCCACTGCACCGTCCTGGTCACCTCCATTGCTGCACTCCATACCGTTGCATGTGGTTGTGCTGGGGGGTTTGCCATACTGAGCTTATCATACATATAGGTATAGCTTGGGTCGTGGGGCGTTGTCTACGCAGCTACCCGTAGGAGGTGACGTCATCTAACTGCGCTCATATTGGCAGCAGACGGCATCTCAGTAATTCACCTTACACGTGCTTTCCTAACAATATTGTGGTCTGTACTGCTGGCCCATATGCTCCAAGATTCGATATATTATATTGTTTGTCTGCGCGTTACCAGTCGCGCTGGAAGCTGTGGCAAAATGTGACGTGCACACTATGTCATACAGACGTTGCACGCTTCGTTACGCGCGTTGCAACGCCTCTTGTGTTCTCCGCTCGTGGACATGTTTGTTGTACGTCTGTCCTACTTTGGCATCTGGGTGTGGTTTCAAGTGTGATACGCAGTTTCTTTACACCCTGCTTCATCTCAGGGACTCACGTAGATGACTGTCCTTGGGTGCTTTATGGAAACGCGCGCTCCTGCGCGCGGTGCCCTTGCACACAGGTATGTTTTCTGTTTGCTGTATTCTGCAATTTACTGTCTCACCAGGTGTGTATCATTCATGTGATGTCCATCCCCACCCCGATTCCTATTTCCAACCCAGCTATCCTCCATCCTGTGTCTATCATGGCTCAGACTGCGCATGCAGGTGGTGCAGTGGTTGCATTGCTCGAGCTGGCTGGGCTGCGTTTTCCGGAGGAGGGGGATGCTGTTCTTGGGGCTGCAGCCCTGGGCAGGGGTGAAATGCCACTGCAACTCAGGCCTGCAGCTGTGGGGGCTCCACAGGCGGGTGTGGCTGACCAACGGTGCCGTAGGCGTGCTGAGGTACGACCCCGCCTGCAATGCCTCTACAGGCCCAGGGCCTTGCTACAGGACCTGAGAGAGGGCCAGGTAATCTCCATCTACCGGCTGGACACAGGGGCCATTAGGGAGCTCTATGAGGAACTCAGACCTGACCTAGAGCCCCTGACTGCCCGGTCACATGCTATACCGGGTATGGCCAAGCTCCTGGCTGCCCTACATTTCTTTGCCTCTGGCTGTTTCCAATCCTCGGTGGCAGCAGTAGGTGGGATGAGTAGGCCAACCTTCTCTCGCTGTCTCCACCAGGTACTGCGGGCCATGGTCAGCCGGGTTGGGAATTACATTGCAATTCCCAACGGTAGGCAACATTGGGCGACCCTGGCACAGGCATTCCATAGGATTGCAGGGATATCACACGTGATGGGCGCAATAGATTGCACACATGTTGCCCTCGTCCCGCCATGCGACAGGGAGGTTGTGTACCGCAACCGCAAACACTTCCATTCCCTCAATGTGCAGGTTGTTTGTGATGCAAGTATGCATATCCTGAATGTGGTCCCGCGGTTCCCAGGGTCTGCCCATGACTCCTATATCCTGCAGAACTTGGCACTGTTCGGCCAGTTTGAGGCCGGGCAATATGAGGACTACGTCCTGCTGGGTGGGTATTCAACGTGTATAACATGCACCTACTGTAGGTGGTTGGCGGGACACCATTGTCACCATTGTCCACTGCATGCCTGACCTTGCGGTGTTATTTCTGGGTGCAGCCTATTGGGGCCATCACACTACATCATGCCCTGTCACTGGGGATGGGATCACAGACATCTGTGTGCTGCCACACATCTCTCTGTCTACCATGTGTGTGTGGTTCTTCTCACCTGTGTGTCACAGTGGGCATGTGGTGTGGCCTGTTCCCTGCCCGCGCCATTCATTTTCATGGTTACGGTGTCCAGGGGCACTCGTGCTGCATATGATGTGTCCCCTCCATGCCTGTGGGCAACACCTGTGGCTTGCCCATGGCTTCCACACCTGGCCACAGGCATACTGCACTGGCAGTTGTACATATGTCTGCCTGCGGTGTCAGTCACTCGCCCACCCCATATGTTGCATGTTTGTGCGTGTGCCATCTTGTTTGGGGGGATGGGGACACAGACACATCCACGTGGTGGTCATTCTGAATGTGCGACCTCCTCTCTCTGGCCATGCTGGGGGCTACACGTGACATGTGTTGTTGGCGCTTCTGCTATGACACATGTCTGCTGCATGTCTGGGCACCTTTTTCGGTGTCCACTGCCACCCCCACCTGGTGGGCCCCCCCCGGGATGTGTTCCATTGGCCTCTGCTCTGTGTGCGCCGGATCATGCCGGTCACCTACTTGCACACCTGTGCATCCCTGCACCCCCGGGTGTGCTTTGCCATTGTTGGACATATGAGCTCACAGCTGCCACCAGTGCTCTCTGGGCACAGGTTTGGGACATGTCCTGGGGCACAGTAACATGGATGTGCACTGCCCCTATTGGCATTCCATGGTGCTTTGCCTGTGGCAACATCAGCCTCTGGTGCACTGCCACTGTGTGCACTGCTTTGGCGTCATATCTGTGTGCACGGCCTCTCGGCTGTCCAGTTGTACGTTGCTACGTCAGTGGTTCCATTGGTGCATCTTCAGACATGTAACTTTGCACCATGTTTTTCGGCAGGTGATGCAGGATATGGGTGTCGCGCCTAGCTGCTTACCCCTGTGCATCTCCCTCGGCCAGGTGCAGAGATGCGGTACAATGAGGCCCATGCCTCCAGCCGCTCAGTCATTGAGCGCACCTTTGGCGTTCTCAAAAGTCGCTTCAGGTGTCTGGATAGGACTGGCAGGGCCTTACAGTACGGACCCATGACTGTGGCAAAGATCATTCTAGCCTGTTGCATCCTCCACAACATTACTCTCAGGCACAATGTTCCAGTCGATATTAATGAGGATCTCGGGGTGGATCCTGTGTGCCCTCCTGCCCCTGGCCATGGTGACACACGTGCGGGGATGGCGGCCAGGCAACATCTGATCGAGGATCTCTTCTCCTGTAAGTTCTGCTTGTGCTGGGGACGTGTCTCTGGGTCACCATGTGTGAGCTGGTGTATGGATTCTGCAGCACTACCATGACATGTATTGATATCTCTGATGTTTTTTTGCCTCCCCAGGATGAGCTTCTGTGTTCCGGGCCCCCAAGGAGTGGCTGACCATACTGCCCAATGCTGTGCTGCGTGTGGGGAGTGTGTGTACATCACTGCAACATGCAGGTGACTCGGGTGAGTTGGCATACAGTGAGGTTGGCAGTGCTGTCGGCACTGTTTGACACATATATGTTGTTCCCTCTCCACTGCTCCTATGGTGCTGCACATGTCTTTGGCCCACTACTCCATCACCCTTAGCTTCCGTTTGTCACTCATGTGGCCATTGCCTGTGCACATCTTGGGGTCGTAATGGTGTATCTGCTGCACATAATGACAGGCTGTGTGTGTACACAGGCACAGGGCATTGTCTTGTTTGGGCGCATGCGGAACACTCACTGCCATTGTGGCATTTGCAAAATTCATGGCACTCATGCATGTACTGTGATGGGTGTCTCCACTTGTCGCTGATTGTCGGGGGTCCTGCCATCTGCACCTGCTGGCATACATACCTTGTCTCACGATGTATGTCTCTGTGTCTGTTTGACTTGTCTACATGGCCGATCATTCTGCGCCACCCTGCCTATGTCTGGTTCAGGGATGTGTATGGCCACCTGTCCATTGATGTTCCCTCATCTCTCTTTTACCTTCTGCTTCTGGGCTACTGTACATTGTGAGCATGTGTCATATATTCTTTTCAGACGTGTCTCAGGTTTGCTGGTGGACCGCTGTACGTCTACATTTTGTTTCCGCACAACACAATGCATCTTGGACATGCTCCACTCACAGTTACCCATGCGGACGTGGTGATGTCCGTAGTCCATTGATGTCTGCAGCCTCTATTGGGGCTCTTTGTGCTCCTGCCTGACATGGACATTCCCAGTCAGGCCACAGCTCTACCTTTCAGGTAGGCCTCAGCTTCCATCCTCTGGGACATACACCACGTGCTGATGCTGTATTTGGCCTGTTGCTATCAACATGTCTGTTGTTGTTATCTCTGTGCGCCACCACTGCTGGACATGCTGTGGACCCCTGAGATGCCTGTGTGCCATGTGCATTTGCATGACCATTTTGGGATGGTGTCCTGGTCTTCAGAGGCATCTCCTGCAGTGGTCCATGTGCACTGTGCTCAGTGTTGTGGCCATGTCATGTAGTGCTATCTATGCATTCTGGGGGAAACTCTTTCTATCTCACTGTCTCCTTTGTGACCTACAGGAGCCGGGGGTGGGTGTGCCATTCCCTTACCTGGAATCTACATCTTTTCACACAGGACACAGACAACATAGATGACACATCTACTACACTGCATCTGGGGATCCCGTCATCCATATGTGCTTGGACACAGCACCTCTGTGAGACTGTCCCTGGATGTTGTTGCCACTGGGAGATGGGACTCTGCAATTTGGACACTGGCCTTTTTTCCAACTCATTGTTGGGCTATTTTGACTGTCACTGGGGGGACTGGCCCACTGTTGCGTTCTTAACTGCCTTGGTTCCAGCACGATTTGACGTTTTATTGCCCTCAGGATATGATTTGTGGGTATATTTGACTTTGTATATTTTTCTCACCCGGTCCTGGGTGTGGATTCACACTATTTTATCATTGAGGGGCTGGGACTCTCTAGAATAAAGGAGCCCTCCCAATAAGGGGAGGTGGGCATTTTCTCCCACCTCTCTGATTGGTTGTGCCTGACAAAAATAGCGGGATATCTCATGTTTTACTGGAGTGGTGCCTGGTTATACAAATCAGGGACTGCAGTTTGTGGGGGGTGATGTTGCAGGCAGCTTTTGTGCTTAGACCCACAGGGGGAGTAGAACTCACCACCCTTGCAACATCTGGCAATGTATTAACCATTGTGCTATGGCTCAAGCTGCCTTATGGGACACCTTTTCTAGCTCCTTATGGGGCACCCTGTTGGGCTACTGTCTGTTGCTACTCTGTGACAGTGCTGCATACAGTCATTTCGCCCTACCGTGCCAGGGGGCTGTGTGGGTACATACCCCTTCTTGTGTTCATCTCTGGACTGCTGATCTGCATGTGCAGTGCACCATGGGTAAGGTTGCGTTGACCCAGATCCTGGTCAACACTGCAGGCGGTTTGGGAGGTGGCCTGACGCCCTTCAGTAGCCAGCCAGGGGGTTGTTCACAGCTGTGGGGCTGCAGCCCAGTGGTTCATTCAATGCCTGTGGGGCCAGTGGTCATGGGTTCCCAGTGGTCATGGGTTCGAGCCCACAGTGACCTTCTATTATAGGGCTGTCTGTAGCATTGTATAGTTTTAATGTACATTGGTGCTTCCAGTGACAACCCCTCAGCGTACTGTAACCTTACAGTGCCTCATGAGGCGCCCCATGCGGCTCCTTCTCTGGCGCACTGTAGGTTGCCTTTTAGGGTGTTCTATCGGGGACATTGTGGTGTGCCTTAGCGGACAGTGCACTTTATCATGTGGCCTATGGTGTGCGTTGTGGGGTGCCTTCTGCGGCACCTTTGGTTACGCCACTGTGAAGGTGTGTTTGCTGGCAACACTACTGGAAAAAAAAAAGTAAAATGCCTACTCATTCACTACGTAATGTACAGGGTGGTGCCTCAGACAGCCTTCTGCATTTGGCACACTGGGGAATCAATCCCATGATGCCTGTATCAGCGGTCAGTGCAGGTTCCATTATGCTACACTTCTGTTTACGTGATTTCTGTCTATGCGCCTTCTTATGCTTAACGCGTGGTAACGCGCCATGAAGCCCTGTAACGCTCGTTAGTTTTGGGAACGCACGTTGTTGGTAACGATGTACTGCCCATGTCCTTATTTGGGGTTTGTGTTTCTAACGCGGCTCCTAACGCGAATTGCACTAACGCACTTTAGTAAACATACCCCTATATGCCTCGGCCATCAGTGAAATTTAAATATCAGCCTTGTCTTGAGAAAAGAAACAGAGATGGTGATGCATATATAGGTAAGGCTTCTGGTTCTAGTGTTTATTTTGTGTGATTTTAGGGGTTTATTTTTAAGGCAATTGGATGTTTTCCTAGAGTCTGAGAAATAGGGGTTTATTGGAGTATTCACATTGCAAAAAAAAAAAAATGGTGGCTTTTTAGATGGATTCCTGGAGGATTCCTGGAGGATTCCTACGACCCAAAACACAATTTTCCAGCTCCATCCCCCATTCTCCAAGTCAAAGTCCCAACAACAGCAACCTCCTTTTCAAGCCAAGATCCCAGAAATAGCATCACCCCAGCACCCCTTCTCTAAGCCCAGATCCCAACATCAGAACCCCCTTCTCCAAGCCAAAGTGCTTAATTCTACAAGCTCATCATTTGGTATGCCAAATGTAGGTTTAAATTTCAATATAGGAGAGCTCAATTACCAAACTAATAGTAGATCAAATGGTTTAGGCAAAGGACAGTGCAAGAGCCTTGGCTTCCTCCTCTTCCCAATGCCTGCATGGCCCGGCCCGCACAGCACAGCTGCCACCTTCTTCTCCAGACGTCATGACTGCCGTTCGCTGCTTCTCGTCCATTCACGGCAACTTGGCTGGTCCCACTCCAATGACATCATCAAACCACCAGAGGTAGAGTTGCTACAGCAATGCCAGCATCAGCTGAAGGGTGCAGCAGCTGTGCTATGCTGGGCCACATGGGCACAGGGAAGAGGAGGAGGCAGCCACCATGGAAAGGAGGATTTTTGGTGTTTTTGGTTATAACCAGAAAACCCAGATTCCCCTTCGAGAGTGTTTTTCCTGTTATAACCAAAAATCGGAAGTCCTGTATATAGGTAGCATGTGATCTGTATTATTCAGATTTCTTAAGCTTTCCTCTGTGCTAGCCATTGTTCCTGGTAAACTTGTGTCCTTGTGTGTAAACACTGAAGGCTTCTGAATTCTTACTTTTTTTGATGATTTTGTAACTTTTCTCCTCCTGGCCCTGCTCCCTGGTTGAATCTTTTGTTTCTATTTTTGTTCTGTTTCTGGTCTTCCTCCTATTTTTATTTGTAAATCTCTTTGCTGTCTTGCTTCTGACTTGTGGTATATCAAATAATTGTAATAAATAGATAAAACAAATAAATTACTGCTTCATGGTAAACTGGTCTGGGACTAGAGGAGACACTGTTTGAAAATCCAAATAACACTGTGGTGCTTTTAATAGTATGAATTCCTGTCCACAAACATATCACACACACATCACCAGATGTAAAAAGTCTTTCAGAGACCGCTGAACTAAAATTTATTTCAAATGATTACCCAAATGCAAATTGTTTTGTTCTGGCTTTTCACTGTGGCTTCCATTGTTTCTGATATACAGCATTAAAGATTCTCTCTGAAAAGCAAAATGGTTCCACATGAATGATTTCGCTTTCTATAAAATACCATCTCTGCCTTATAAACAAAAGTGATATAGGCCACTTTGGTCTCAAAACAATCAAAGCTGAATTGTAGAGGTACTAAGCAAATGCAGCTACTGTCAATGAGAGTACATAGCTATAGTATAACAACTCATTTACTGAATAAGCCAAAGAATATAATGTGATGCCTGTCAAACCAATTGATATCTTAATCAGTAAAATCGTTCTCACAAATGGGACTTGCATAGACAACCTTTAAGAAAATGCATTTGTTCTGTTCACTGATGTCACTTCCTTAGTTGTCAAGGCATCGAAGCTAATGTTATAATTCCCAATAAATTAAATATAAATCTTATGGACAGCTTGATTGCATTGAGATGCCACTGTGGCTAAATTAATGGGTGAATGATTACTTGAAATAGGGATTACGAAACCAGGAAAACATTTAAATATGGAAAGGATTTACTAAGAGCTACTTTCCATTATTGAATTTTAACTGAACCTGTGGGCAGAGCTATCTCTAAGTTGCAAAACGTGACATTTTAAGCAGTAAGGCCCGAATTCGAACTTCCTCTGAAATGCCATTAATAGCTCATGTAACACTGGCAAAAAATGTTGATTATGTTTCTAAGGTTTAAGATGAAAATTTGACATTTTGCGCAGGATTTTTTTCAACAAAGTTTGATAAGGTTCAGAACAAGCTAAGGCAAAATGATAATGATCAGTGATTAAAATTGTACACCCTATCTCCAATTTTTGTTTCGGCATGGTTTAATTCATTGATATCTCTCCTCATGAAAATATAAAGCAAATAAATTGTTGGTAAAAGTGATGGGCACAAAAACAGTCATGGGCTTGCTTTTTGCTATTTTAACTCAGATTTATTGATTTCAGATAACTATAATGTCCAAGCATAACAAGTTGGAAAGTAAATACTAGGGGCTCAATTTTGAACTGGGTGGTGCTATGAGCCGCGTCGGCCCATAGCCCACTCCCCTTCCAGCTAACCTGGATTTTCACTGCAGGGGTCATATGCGGCCCCAGCATTGAAAATCCAGGTCTCGCCGCACATCCTGGAAGCCAAAGGAGCTAGTCGGATAGCACCAATTTTCGATGCTACCGCTTAGTCCCTGCACCTGAAAGATAGGTGAGGAAAATCTTTGCCTATCTTTAAGACGCAGAGGGCTAAGTGGGTAGCATTGAAAATTGGTGCTACCCGGTTAGCCCTTTCCTCTGCCTCTGCTCCACCCCGGAACACCCCTAACATGCCCCGATGATAACCTCATAGAATCTGGGCACGTTAGGGACATATCCGGGATTTTTGAAGGGCACTACTCATGTAGGTGCCCTTCGAAAATCCAGGATATGGCATTTACACGAGTAACTAGGGCAGCTATCCATGTAAATGCATTCAAAAATCGGGCCCTAGAAGCATTACAAATTGGTGCACTTTGCTGAATGGATGGGTGGGGACGGTACAGTATACAGTACGTAGTGCAGCTGTATGTGTGTGTGAGTAAAGCATAATGGTAGGAGTGTATGTCTGTGAGTGCTGTGTGTGACTACAGCAGAGTGGCAGGGGTATCTATGGCCGGGGCGGCCCAAGAGTGGTGCGGGGCCATGTGCAGGGACTCATTTGCGGAGCCTTATTTGCATAAATTTAATTTATTTTATTTTAAAATATATATGCTGCCAACCAAAATTTTAGGCAGCTTTCAAAGGAGCCCTTCACAAGTCTCTCTTTTGTCCTGGCAATGACTTAGGGGCATGTCTACTAAATATTAATGTGCATTAAGTGCCACTGCGCCAAAAGAAATAAATGGGTGTTCCTGCACTTAGCGCACATTAACATTTGTGAATGCACTTTAACTTTTAAATATGCCTTTTAATACTATTTGCATGGGCAGTGAGGATAAAGAAAGATTACCAAATTTCTACATTATTATACTCCAGTGCAGGGGCGGCCCAAGGGGGGTGCGGGGCCATGTGCGGAGACTCGGTGCGGGGCCTCATTTGCATAAGGGGCCCCATTTGCATAAATATTTGTATAATTTTACCATATACTAACTTTTAGTAAACATGCCTCTTAATGAGTATATGGATAAAGAAAGACTAAAAGATTTCTACATTACTATAATCCAGTGCCAACCGCCAGGCACATTAGGAACTACTACAAACACTGCCCATTTAGAACCCATAGCAAACCTGCCGTATCCTAACAGCACTACCAGGACTCACAAAGCACCATACCCTACCTATCAAAAGGCAACACTGCAAATATTAAACCAATACATTTCAGAAAATAACAATACATGACCTACTGGGGAAAGAGAACAAGTGGCAATGTCAAATAGGTATTATATAAACAGAATACCTCAGCTCAGTTACACATGCAGAACACAGACCATCACCAAACAAGGAATCACAATTTAGAAACAGGAAGACAATTAAACTGGGAACCCCAAAAGCCAAACTTGGAATGCACAACAACACTGTAGAAATAAAACTATAAATTAATTTCCTCTTGTACTAAACAAAGCGCAGACGTTAATGATGCACATTTCCCAGAGCTGACATATTCCAGTTAATAAATTCAAAATAAAGGGATGTCTTTCTACCTTTTGTGCATTTTTTTTCAGTTGCAATTGCTCCAGCCATTTTCTTCTGGTTTCTTTGTGTCTTCTGCTAACTCTCCATCGTCTGCTGTCCATTTGTCCTTTCTTCTCTCTTCTAATTTTTTTCCATTCTCTCTCTACATCTGCTTTAACATACTAATCTTTCTCCTTTTGCTCTTTCCTCATTCCTATTTCATCCACTCAAATTTTACCCCTCCATCCTCAATCCCCACTTAGTCTCCCAATACCCAGCCAATTGTAGATTTTTCTTCCGTCCCACACAAAATATTTTTTCCCCTCTCGATTTCACTCTCCCAGCTCCATCCCATTCTAATCTCCCCCAACATCAGCTCCCTTCTAGTTCGAGCCTCACCCAGTATCCGCTTCCTTCTAGTCCCCGCATCAGCCCATTTCCAGTCCTAGTCCCCCCCCATCAGCCCCTTTCCAGTCCTAGCTCCCCCATCCATTTCCAGTCCTATCCAATTCCCTCCATCAGCCCATTTCCAATACCAGCCTCCCATCAGACCATTTCTAGTCCTTTACTAGCCCCACCATCAGCCTATGTCAAATCCTAGCTCCCCTCCACTCAGCCCATTTCCAATCCAAGCCCCCCATGACCCTACCTCCAGTTCTAGCCCCTCCATGAGTCCATTTCAATCCAAGCCCCCACCATAGCCCATTTCCAATCTTAGCTCCCCCCAACACCCAATTCCCAGTCCTATCCTAGCCCCCTCCATCAGCCCATTTCCTGTCCTAGCTCCCTCCCCTCACAACCCATTTCCATTCCAAGCCCCCCTCCCCATCAACTATTTGCAGTTCAAGCCCCCCTTCCCCTCAGCCCATTTCCATTCCAAGCCCCCGTTCCAATCAGCTATTTGCAGTTCAAGCCTTCCCTTCCACTCAGCCCATTTCCAGTCCTAGGAACCCCCCCAACCCATTACCAGTCCTAGCCCCCCCCCATAGCCTATTACCAGTCCTAAATCCCCCTCAGCCCACTCCCAGTCCTAACCCCATCAGCCCATTTCCAGTCCTAACCCCCATCACCCAATTTTCAGTTTAAGCCCCCCCGCATAGCCCATTACCAGTCCTAATGCTTAATAGTGCAATATATAAGAGTCTATAAATAAATAAATAAATAAATTTCCGGTCCTAACCCTCATCACCCAATTTTCTGTTTAAGCCCCCCCCCCCGCATAGCCCATTACCAGTCCTAACCCCCCATCAGCCCACTCCCAGTCCTAACCCCATCAGACCATTTCCAGTCCTAACCCTCATCACCCAATTTTCAGTTTAAGCCCCCCCGCATAGCCCATTACCAGTCCTAACCCCCCATCAGCCCATTTCCAGTCCTAACCCCCATCACCCAATTTTCAGTTTAAGCCCCCCAGCATAGCCCATTACCAGTCCTAACCCCCATCAGCTCACTTCCAGTCCTAACCTCATCAGCCCATTTCCAGTCTTATCCCCCCCCCCATAGCCCATTACCAGTCCTAACCCCCCATCACCCCATTTCCAGACTTAGCTCCCCATAGCCCATTACCAGTCCCCCCTATCAGCCCTCTTCCAGTCCTAACCCCATTAGCCCATTTCCAGTCCTAACTCCCACCCCAACAGCCCAAGGAAATTTTAAAATAAAAAAAAAAAAAGCTGTCTGCTGCCGCGGCAATAGCAGAATCTAATATCCCGCGGGCCCCCCCCCCTGCCCGACAGAGCCTGCCCTCCCTGCATCAGCTCTGTCTCAGCAGCCGCACCGGCTTTCAGAGCGCGAAAGGAGAGTTTCTCCCTCGCGGCTCTGTTAAGCCCGCGGGGGCTGATGGGAAAGTCCCATTAGCCCCTGCGGGCTTAACAGAGCCACGAAAGGGAAACTAGTCTCCCTTCGCGCTCTGAAAGCCGGTGCGGATGCTGAGACAGAGCTGATGCAGAGAGGGCAGGCTCTGTCGGGCAGGGGGGGGCCCCGCGGGATATTAGATTCTGCCATTGCCGCGGCGGCGGCAGCGGCAGCAGACAGCTTTTTTTTTAATTTTAAAATTTACTTTAAAGCAGAATGTTCTTTGCGCAGGGCCCCCTGAAACGCGGGGCCCTGTGCAAAAAACATTCTTGCTCAATGGACGGGCCGGCCCTGCTCCCATAGTAACATAGTAAGTGACGGCAGATAAAGACCAGCATGGTCCATCTAGTCTGCCCAGCAAGATGGCAAGAGTAGGTGCACCTGTCGCTCTGTGCAGGCCACCCCTCCCCATGTTTTTGTTTCTGTTTAGGGGTGAACCCACCACTCCATGTAGGACACCCTTATTTGTTCAGACGCTAGATAGTTCAGAAGTTAGAGGGTACCGTTTATTTTGCTTTTATCCTGTTGCTGTAAAGGGATCCACTGTGTTTATCCCATGCCGTTTTGAATTCCATCACCGTGTTTGCCCTCACCACTTCCATCGGGAGGGCATTCCAAGCATCCACCACCCTTTCAGTGAAGAAATATTTCCTGACATTGCCTTTCAATTTACCACCTTGCAGCTTCATGTTATGCCCTCTAATTTTACAGCTTCCCCGTCTTTGGAAGAGGTTTGTTTGTTCATCATTTCTCTTTAAGTATTTAAAGGTCTGAATCATATCTCCCCTGTCCCTCCTCTCCTCCAAAGTGTACATATTTAGGTCTTCAAGTCTCTTCTCATAAGGCTTCTGACGCAGGCTCCAAATCATTTTGGTCGCCTTTCTCTGAACAGTTTCCAGTCTTTTTACATCTTTTGCAAGATATGGCCTCCAAAACTGAACACAGTATTCCAAGTGAGGCCTTACCAGTGACTTGTACAGTGGCATAAGTACCTCTTCCTTTCTGCTGGTAATCCCTCTTTGTATGCAGCCCAACATCCTCCTGGCTTTTGCCACCGCCTTGTCGCACTGTTTTGCCACCTTGAGATCATCAGAGATAATCACACCAAGGTCTTTCTCCTGAACCGTGCATACCAACCTCTCACCCCCTATTGTGTACTTTTCCCTAGGATTTCTGCTACCCAAGTGCATGACACTGCGCTTTTTCACATTAAATCGTAGTTGCCAAGCATTAGACCAGTCTTCCAGCTTTTGTAGATCTTTCCTCATGTTATCCACTCCCTCGGGGGAGTCCACTCTGTTGAAAATTTTTGTGTCATCTGCAAAAAGACAGACTTTTCCATTCAGTCCTTCAGCAATATCACTCACAAATATATTGAACAGTGCCGGGCCCAGGACTGACCCCTGAGGCACCCCGCTAATCACCTTCCTCTCATCCGAGTGAGCTCCATGTACCATCACCCTCTGTTGTCTGTCAGTCAACCAATTTCTAATCCAGTTTACTATCTTGGGACCCATCCCCAAGCTACTGAGTTTATTGACAAGCCTCCTATGAGGAACAGTATCAAAGGCTTTGCTGAAATCCAGATAGATGACATCCATTGCATGCCCCAGATCTAGTTCCTTGGTCACCCAATCAAAGAACTCAATCAGATTTGTTTGGCAAGACCGTCCTTCGGTAAAACCATGTTGCCTTGGATCTTGCAACCTGTTGGTTTTGAGAAAGTTCACTATTCGCTCTTTCAGGAGCGCCTCCATTACTTTTCCTGCCACCGAGGTAAGGCTCATGGGCCTGTAATTTGACACTTCTTCCCTGTCACCACTTTTGTGTAGAGGTACAACATTAGCCATTCTCCAGTCCTGAGGAACCACTCCTGTTTCCAAGGATCTGTTGAAGACATCCTTTAATGGTCCTGCAAGAACCTCTCTGAGCTCTTTCAGTATCCTGGGATGTATCCCATCCGGTCCCATGGCTTTGTCCACTTTCAGTTTAGCAAGTTGTTCTAACACCTCATCTTCTGTGAATGGTGTGTTATCTACTTCAGTCCTATTTTTATATTTGGGAGTCACAGCTGGTCCATCTCCAGGATCTTCTTTAGTAAAAACAGAGCAGAAGTATTTGTTTAGCAATTTCGCTTTTTCAGTGTCACTTTCCACGAGTCCTTTCCCAGCACTTCTGAGTCCTGCAATTCCAACTCTGATCTTCTTCCTTTCCTGAATATACCTGAAGAAAGTTTTGTTGCCACCCTTAACATCTTTAGCCATCTTTTCTTCTGCCTTTGATGAAAAGATGTCTAAAGATGTTAAGGGTGGCAACAAAACTTTCTTCAGGTATATTCAGGAAAGGAAGAAGATCAGAGTTGGAATTGCAGGACTCAGAAGTGCTGGGAAAGGACTCGTGGAAAGTGACACTGAAAAAGCGAAATTGCTAAACAAATACTTCTGCTCTGTTTTTACTAAAGAAGATCCTGGAGATGGACCAGCTGTGACTCCCAAATATATCTCTCTCCTTCTTCAACCTCCTATACTCCTGTCTTTCTCCCTGACCTTCTGTCCATTCTTCTCTTACCCACTACCCAGCCTCTTACCCCTTCTTCACCCCCTGCATTTTTACCTCTCACCCTTTCAAGTGCCCATTCCATCTCTCCATAATATCCTCTTCCTTCTCCCCTCTTTCCTTGCCTTCTCCACCTCACCCTCCCCTTCTGTCTTCTCTCCATTTCTGATCTTTCCTACTCATCTCTGTTCCCCATCCTTTTCTCAGCTCTTCTTTCCCTTCCTCATCATACCTAGCCTCTTGCCATTTCCATCTCTTTCCTCCACCTTCTCTCCCTCCTTTGTTTCCTCTCCCCATCCCCCTCTCCCTCTCACCTTCCGACCTTCAGAACACACATGCTCTCTCCTTGCTGTTCCTCTTAGGAGCCGCTCTCCCAATATCCTCTAAACCTCTTGCACTCTTCAGAAATCGCTAAAAAAAAAGAAAGGCTCAAGCCAGCAGCTACAGCAAGTTGCACAGACAGCTTTTTCTCTCTCTTCCCCCTCCCTCCCAGTCCAGCACGTTCCTCCCTCCCCAAAACTCTTGCCACTGCTATGGGATCATCGGTAAACAGTGGGGCCAAACCTCTCTCCCAGTATCCCACAAACCTCTTGCACCCTTCCACAATCACTAACCCCCCCCCCAACTCAGTTCTCAGTATCATGCTGAAGCGCTGACGCAAGGTTCTGCTGTTCCCGCTTCCTCAGCAGCAGAAAGTGTTTGTCAGAGGAAGCGGAAATAGCAGAGCCTTTCCCCAGCGCTTCAGCATGATACTCAGAGCTGAGGTTATTTTTTTTTGGGGGGGGGGGTTCCCATCATGATTTCTCAGCCCACCACTGCCACTACTGCTTCTAACTGGTCAGAGCTGAGTTTTGGGGGGGTTGTTTTCCCGTCATGACTTTTTAGCCCGCTACTGCCGCTGCATCTAACCACGTCCTCAGCAACAGGAAGTGTTTGTCAGAGGGGGTGGGAACAGCAGAGCCTTGCCCCAACGCTTCAGCACGATACTCAGAGCTGAGTTTTGCGGCAACAGCAGAATCTAATATCCCACGGGGCCCCCCCCTGCCCAACAGAGCCTGCCCTCCCTGCATCAGCTCTGTCTCAGCAGCCGCACCGGCTTTTAGAGCGCGAAAAGGAGAGTTTCTCCCTCGCGGCTCTGTTAAGCCCGCGGGCAGCCCCTGCGGGCTTAACAGAGCCACGAAAGGGAAACTAGTCTCCCTTCACGCTCTGAAAGCCGGTGCGGCTGCTGAGACAGAGCTGATGCAGGGAGGGCAGGCTCTGTCGGGCGGGGGGGGGGGGCCCCGCGGGATATTAGATTCTGCCGTTACCGCGGCAGTGGCAGCAGACAGCTTTTTTTTAATTTTAAAATTTACTTTAAAGCAGAATGTTCTTTGCGCGGGGCCCCCTGAAACGCGGAGCCCTGTGCAAAAAACATTCTTGCTCAGTGGACGGGCCGGCCCTGCTCCAGTGCCAACTGACAGGCACATTAGGACGTACTATAAACCCTGCTCATTTAGAACCCATAGCAAACCCGCTGTATCATAATAGCACTCCCAAGACTCACAAAACACCAAACCCTACCTATCAAACACTGCAAATATTAGACCAATACATCTCAGAGAATACCAATACATCTCCTACTGAGGAAAAAGAACAAGTGGGACTGTGTGACATAAAAACTACATAAACAGAATACTGCAGCTCGGTTACACATGCAAAACATAGACCATCACCAAACATAGAACAAGGGATCACAATTTAGAAATATGAAGACAATAATTAAACTGGGAACTCCAAAAGCCAAACTTGGAATATACAACAACACTGGAGAAATAAAACTATAAATTAATTTCCTCTTGTAACTAAACAAAACATAAAGATGTTAATGATGCACATTTCCCAGAGCTGACATATTCTAGTTAATAAATTCAAAATAAAAAACTATTTTTCTACCTTTTGTTCGGACATTTTATTTTTCAGTTGCAATTGCTCCAGTCACTTTCTTCTGGTTTCTTTCTGTCTTCTGCTAACTCTCCGTTGTCTGTTGTCCATTTGTTCTTTCTTCTGTATTGTAGTTTTTTCCATTCTCTCTCTATAGCTGCTCTAACATACTGATCTTTCCCTTTTTGGTGTTTCCTCCATGTCTTTCTTTATTCCTTTTTCATCCACTCAAATGTCACCCCTCCACCCTCAATCCCCACTTACTCTCCTAATACTTGGCCAATCGTAGATTTTCCTTCACTATCTTACAAAATATATTTTCCCCTCTCCATCCTCACTCCCCCATTTTCTTTTTTTCTCTCACCCGCCCATCCCCTTCTAGTCCTCCCCCAACATCAGCTCTCTTCTAGTTCCAGCCCCTCTCAGCATCCGCTCCCTTCCAGTTCCATTCTCCCATCCCTCTGCATCAGCCCATTTACAGTCCTAGCCCTCAGTCTTCTTCCAGGGCCAGCAGCTCTCTCTTCCCTTCTCCCCCATCAGCTAATTTCAGTTCTAGCCCCCCCCCCATCAGCCAATTCCAAACCCAGTCTATTTTCAGTCCTATCCCCCTCATCAGCCCATTTACTGTCCTAGCCCTCAGTCTTCTTCCAAGGCCAGCAGCTCTCCTACCCTCCCCCCACATCAGCCCATTTGTAGTCCTAGCCCCCAGTTTTCTTCCAGGGCCAGCAGCTCTCTCCTCCCCCATCAGCTCATTTCAGTTCTAGCCCCCCATCAGCCTATTCCAAACCCAGCCTATTTCCAGTCCTATCCCACTCATCAGCCCATTCCAGTCCTAGCCTATTTCCAGTTCTATCCCCCCATCAGTCCATTTCCAGTGCCAGACCCCCATAATCAGCCCATTTCCAGTGCTAGCCCCCCATCAGCTCATTTCCAGTGCTAGTCCCCTAATCAGTCCATTTCCAGTCCTAGTCCCCCATCAGCCCATTCCAGTTCTAGTCTATTTCCAGTTCTATCCCCACCATCAGTCCATTACCAGTCCTAGCCTCCCATTCAGCCCATTTCCAGTTCTAGCCCCTCCATAAGTCAATTTCCAGTCCTAGCCCCCCTATCAGTCCATTTCCAATCCTAGCCCCCATCAGCCCATTCCAGTCCTAGTCTATTTCCAGTTCTATCCCCCTCCATCAGTCCATTTCCAGTCCTAGCCTCCCATTCAGCCCATTTCCAGTCCTAGCCCCTCCATCAGTCCATTTCCAGTCCTAGGCCCCCCATCAGCCCACTTCCAGTACTAGCCCCCCAATCAGTCCATTTCCAGTCCTAGCTCCCCATCAGCCTATTTCCAGTCATATCCTATTTCCAGTTCTATCCCCCCATCAACCCATTCCAGTCCTAGCCCCTCCATCAGTCCATTTCCAGTCCTAGCCCCCCTAATAAGCCCATTTCCAGTCCTAGCCCTTCATCAGCCCATTACCAATCCTAACCCATCCCCATCAGCCCATTTTCAGTCCTAGCCCCCCACAGCCCATTTCCAGTGTTAGCCCTCCCTAATCAGCCCATTTCCAGTACAAGTCAACCGATCAGCCCATTTCCATTCCTAGCCCCTCCCATCAGCCCATTACCAATCCTAACCCAACCCGATCAGCCCATTTCCAGTCCCAGCATCCCCCCCCCACACTAGAAGAGTCCTGTGCCTATCTGACCATCTTCAGAGGGAGCTGAGGAGGCCCAAGACCCAAAGTCTGGCACCCCGGCTCATCTCTGCAGAGCCGCAAGAAAGAACGGCATTTTCCTTCATTCCTGCAGCTCAGTTAAAGTTGATGTGCTAGCATGCTGAATGCCAGGAGGTTAAATGGAGGCATTTCCTGTCTTGTGCAAGACAGGAAATGCCCCCATTTAGCCTCTCGATACTTGGCCTGCCGGTGGGTCAACTTGCCACGGGAAAGAAGGAAAACACCATTCTTTCTCGTGGTTCTGCAGAGGTGAGCTGGGGCACCGGGCTTTGGGCCTTGGGCTTCCTTCCTTCCTGGCTCTCTCTGAAGACAGGCAGGCAGGCGTGGGGCTCCACTCAATGGATGGGCCGGTCCTGCCTATGGCCCCCATGCAGAGATGCAAATAGTGGGGTCAGAAGTCCTGGTTGGACATCCAGCCTCGCTGTTTGCCGGCACCACATGCTGCCTCCAAATCTCCCCACACACACAGAGCCGCAGTGTGGGGAGAGCTGGATTGGGGGGGGGGAGGAGGAGGTGGCGAGTGGGGGGAGAGTGGGCAGAGTGGAGGTGGGCCCATGACCCTGGATGTCATGGCACTGTATGTCCGGCTTGCAGAAAATGGACAGGGGATTTATTCCACCTCGGAGGTGGAATAAGTCCCCCGGCTTGCAGAGATTGGATCCAGCAGTCACCGGCGCAGAGATGTTCGGCAGCAGGGGAATAAACTCTACCTGATCCTGGTCCTGGCAGGGCCTGCTGGGAGTTGGGCAGGGGGTAAAAGCAGATTCACCGTTGGTGCAAGGTGTCAGGGCTCCTGCTGGGCGTCCCGGTGCCATGGTGTTGGGACACCACGGCACCGGTGCTCCAGAAAGAGCATGGGGTTGGCTGTGTGTGTAGTGGGCTGGACATCTCCTGCAGCAGAATCAGGACCTATCCGGCCTGTCTAAATGCCCGATTCTGCACCTGCGGGAATGTGTAGCTCCCGTGGGTGCAGAGTCGGGTACAAATTTGGGCCGTCCATATTTTGGACATTCGGATGGCCCGGACGTGCCCCTTCCTGCATCAGGCTCTACGTGTGAGTATGTGTCTCTGGTATGTGTGAGTGCAGCAGAATAGCAGGGATATATGTGTGTGTGTGTGTGTCTGTGTGTCTGATTGTATGAGTGTAAAAGAGGGATGGGTACAAGTGTGTATTTATGTGTGTGGTGTGTGTTAGTGCAGCAGAGTAGCAGAGGTACATGTGTCTGTATGCTGCATGAGTGTGGCAGAGTGGCAGAGGTACGCATGTGTGTTTTTGCATGCTGTGTGTGAATCCAGCATCTCTCTTTCCTTTCCCTGACCCCCTCCAGTGTTCAGCATTTCTTTTTCCCTGTCTTCCTCTGCAGCGTACAGCACTGCAACTGCTAACCTCACCTCTCTTGCTGCCCAGGCTCATATCCCCACCCCTCTGCCCGCCGCCCTTAGTTCTGCTGTTGGAACCCTACCTTTCTCTCCTCCTAAGTAAGCTGCATGTAAAATAAATTCAGTGTAGATCTAGGCCTTAGAGCTCTCAGGTGCACTCAAAGCCTGCTCTCAATACCCTCCGGCACAAACTTCCTGTCAGAAGGGGCAGGACAGGGGAGGCCTAGAGTATATGAGAGTGCTCTAAGGTTCACCACCATACTGAATTTATATTAGCAGCAGCGTGGCTCTGGAGGAGGAGGGAGATAGGGTTCCAGTGGCGGGGAAGTGCACTGGGGCTGATGCTGGACACAATGGAATGGGGTAGGGTAGAAGAACTGCTGAACACATGGGGAGGGGGGACGCAGAAGGAACTCAGAGAAGGGAAGGCAACCAGGCTACAGACCTGCTCTTCATGCTTTGGGATTTGGGAACTTCTGCTGACAATGTCTGGCCACAGGCTCACACTTCATGCCAGCAGAACCGGGAGTCCCGCCAGCTCTTCATCCTCCCGCTTTAAGGGAGGGTATAGGCATCTGTTTCTCTGCACATGCTTGTACATGCACAAATAGATGCATACAGGCAAACAAGAGAAATGTACTCAGTCAGCTTGACCTTCAACAATAGGTGCTACGCTACAGCAAAATGCGTTTAAGAAAATAGGACGACTCTTTTAGACTGTCCTACAGAATATAGGGAATTATTAAAAGGTTATCATCTCCAGTTTATAGTCATCAGTTTCACATTTTGTAATAGGTTTCTGTGCAAAATTAGCAATTTTTCAAGTGCAAAGATCATTATGCTTTATGCAAAATTCAATTATAAAACCAGTTGTATGCAAGCTGGGAAGAAGGGAGGTTTAAACAATTCTGCAGGGGATGCAGTGGGCTAGGAACAGCAGTGGATCTTGTGAGTCTAGAGCAGTTGTCTGCATGGTCTGGGAGATCAGCAGCAAAGTCCAAAAGTTCAAAGGGCAAAAAAGCCTTAATATTACTAGGATGTGATCATGGCAAACACTGTATTTACTATAGAGACCCCTTAGGTTCTGCTCTTCTAAGCAGTAGAAACCTCTAGTGCTCTGAGGAAATTACTGCAATACCACTTGTAAGTGTTCTGTACTGACTCTCTAGAGGTTTCTGCTTCTCAAGGGGTATTATCCAAATCCCTTCTGCCTATTATATTTCCCAGATTATAAGTCACAGTTTTTTACATTGGGAAGTGATGGCGTGACCTATACAATGGAGCGACCTATCTAATAAATTTACATGGTGAATCATGCCCCTTGAATCGCATATAAATACTTGCACCTGTGCCATGGACGGTCTTTCTCCCTGGTCCTCTACTCTATGCCCAACGCGTCCAAGCAGACCTTCTGATCTGCAGATTGGTGCGTACTAGGACTATACTCACAAATAGCACACTGATTAGCATCTTGGATGAATTTCAGTTACAATACAAATCTTCTTTTTAACCACACAGAAAATTGTTACACAGAAGTGCGGAACTCATACACATTGAAAGTTATTCATTATGCAGAAGAACGTGGTAACAGAGCTGCCGAGCGAAATTTTGTGATAAATGAGAAATTAGTTAGAGACTGGAAGAAGCAGGGAAAACTAACCTTGATGAAATGCAGCAAGAAGGCAAATCGCGGCTGCAAAGCAAGGTGGCCTGAATTAGAAGCACGTCTGCTTCAGTTCGTCGTAGAACAGAGTGCCCAGGACCGTGGACTGTCCATTGTGCAGGTGCGATTCAAAGCAGTTCATATCATCAGAGAAATGAATATCGAGGGATTCAGGGCTGGTTATTCATGGTGCTACTGATTTATGATACGAAATAAAGTAAGCATTAGACAAAGAACAACAATGTGTCAGCAGCTCCCCACTGATTTCTTGGATAAGGTACGGAATTTCAGGGAATTCTGCGACGCCTCCACTTGGGCCCAAGGGCTTACAAGCTGGAAACGGCCTTATATGTCCTCCTTTGAATAAAGTTCCCTTTGTTGTCACCAGGGTATTCTGGGACTTGTAGTGATTTTTACTCTTGAAGGACAAATGTAGTTGTGAGTTGGTGGCTGTAAGGCAGCAAGAAAATTTATTGTGGGGATTTCCAGGGCATTCAAAGTTCAGTACACAACAAAAGCAGAAGGATACATCTCCAACATAAAGATGAAATCAGGATAATGAGAATGACGTAACAAATCCTTTTCCACTGTTCAGCTGTTCTGCTTCTCAGATACACTCACACCGAGGACTGCCTCGTGTGGTCAGTTAACGGCAACACAGGTAAACTTATAACAGCTGTGTTTTTCTTTTGAAAGCAAACTTCTTCACAGCACTGCTTCTTAACTTCAGCAAGTAATAAAACTCAGTGAAACACAGAATTAGCTTTCCTCCGCTCAAAGCAGGAACTGCCCTTATTTCCTATATGGTTTCACAGATTCTCAGTTCCCTTCAACACTGCAGAATCTTCTCTTAAGGATAATGAACAGTCCATTGGAATGGGGTCACATTCACAATTAGGCAAACAAGAATCTACTTGCATTCCTTCAATGGCATCAGGGCAAACAGTATATCTCTCAGGATTATAAGCTTTCTCAAGTTTTCTCTCTTTCAAGAACACTTGGAATTGGTTCCACAGCAATTCAGCTTGTACAGGCACCTTTAGGTTAGGGGAGTGAACTTTCTCCTCAGAAAACAGCTTTCTTAATGCTTCTAGCTTTGGAGTTTCAAAGGCTGTGCTTTTATCAGGGCTATGGCTTTTCTCATATGAAAAACTCTCTACCCACTTCTTAACAGTAGACGGTGAGGACTCAGCTTCCTGACCTTTATAACTGGCAAATTGTCTCTCTGCTGAATTATCAGTAATGAAACTGCTGGCTTTACCTTGGGGATGTTTCCTCAGACAAATGCTGCTTTCTTTCCTCCTGGGTTCCTCCAGGATCTGAAATACAGCCTCCTTATGTCCTTCTCCAGTCCCTCTGAGGTAGCTGCTTTCTTGGGAGATTTCCTCTGGCTTTCTCCTCCAGCTAAGCACAGCTTCAATTTCTCTCTCTCCTCTCTCACCTTTCCAGCTCCAACAGCTGTTCCTGTTCCTTTCTCCACGTCCACCTCTCCTCCGTTCACCTGTGCCTCTGCCTTCTGTTGCTGTCTCCGTATCTTTACCTCCTGTGCCTGTCTTTCCTGTGTTCCTTGAGTCAGTGCTTCTTCCCTTGACTGACTTGCTTTGCTCTGCTCGTGGTTTTAAACACCGTTGCCTGCTGGACATTCCCTGTTCTCTGCACCTGTGTGACCAATCAACAGGGAAGCCTGTCTCCACCCCTGAGCTAGGGCGTGGCCTGACTTTAGCAGAGAACTGACTTTTCCTCTGATCTGGCTTGTAATTCCCCTGCACGTGTGCACTGCCATTCACTTCAAAGGGGAAATCAGGATTTTCTTCAAGTTCCATATCTTCCAGAGAGCTTTCATCACTACAATTCGTAAACAAAGAAATCAGCACATACACTGTGACATCAAACTTCATAATTAACATAGATGAGGCTCCCTTAACATTAGACATCCCATTAGGGATAACGGTCAGTGAAAAGGAGGTTAGAACAATAAATATTAGAACCACTGGACACACTTTACAGTGCTGGCCTGCTGTGCAAGTAGAAAGAAGCTGCACCTATGATTATAGTCAGAAGGAAGACAATGCCACATGAAACTCTACCAATCAACATTGTTGGTGATGTGCATGAGAAAGGATGGATGGATGAAAGCATAATGTTGAAATGGCTGTAGCGCTGCTTTAGTAAGCGGCTGGACGGATTTTCAAGAGCGAGAAAGCACTGCTTGTCATGGATAGGATGAGAGCCCATTTCACTGATGACATAAAGAAGAAAATAAAATCTTTGAACACTGTCCCAGTTATTATACCTGGTGGTATGACAAAAATGCTTCAACCGCTTGACATTTCCATCAACAGAAGATTCAAAGCTGTGTTGCATCACCTATGGGAAAACTGGATGTGCCACAGAGAACACAGTTTCATGGCTACTGGCCATATGTGCCATGCCACTTTTGCAGAAGTCACCGGGTGGGTTGCGACAACATGGTGGGGGGGGGGGGTGGGGGCGGGTGTAAGTGATAAAATAATAAAATCAGATTTTGTGAAGGCAGAGATACTAAAGAGCCCCAGTAATTGTGAAGATGAAGAAGAAGATAATAATGAACATGAACTGCCACCTGAAATTGCAGAGCTATTTCACAGTGACACCGAAGATGAGGACTTCAACAGCTTTCCTGAAATGATCCCAAAGAAATCTGATGTGGAATGAGTTACTATGTTGTAATACACTTTATTCAAGAGTGTTATTGTAAAGTGAAAGTGAAACAGAATAAATCAGTTTTTAAAAAACAGTAGTGTTGTCTTGAACTTTATTTTTAGTACCAGCAACTTATATAGTGGGGCAACTTATACTATGATTTTACCAGTAAAATCCCCAATTTTGACTTCTGCAATTTATTCATAGGAGCGACTTATAATTTGAGAAATATGGCAATTCTTTTCTTTGCCTGGAAGAAGAGGGATCCCAAGACCCTTCCCTTGGGGCTTGGTCTCTGTCCAGGTTGGTGAGTCTGATGCAAAATTGGTAGTCCCAATGTCTAAGATTGTTCAGCTCCCACCATTTGCTACTGGGGCAGCAAAGCAATTACCTTTGTCTGATATTTCCCTGAAAGACATCCGCACTATTGTATCACATACTGAAGCCACTCTGTCAGGCACCTTGCAACAATTTTTTGACATTACTGGAGACTCTGTTAATAAGTTTACTGATCAGGATACTAAGATGGCTAATTTGGATTGCTGTCTTGATAAATTGAAAACTCAGGTTTCAAATGTCCAATCTGTGTCTACCTCCTTTATAAAGAGCTAAAAATTTAAGATGTTTGAAATTCCCAGTTACCCACTATTTGTCACTGCAGATATTGTTTCAAAAATATTTGAGGGAAAAGTTTGCTTTTTTATAATCCTGAGGAGTTAGGATTTCTAGTATATATTGAGGTAGGCTATGGCCTATAATAGCCTGCAAATATGAAAGGCCTGTAAGTTAGGCCCTGATTCCAACCCCCATCTTAGTAAGAACCAAAAATCTGTGAATGTCTGAGAAAACTGCTTTAAACTGCTTAACAAGAAGTTTTCATGAATTCATAAATCCTTCATTATTCTCTTGTGTTCTGAGGATAGAAATGTTTCAATACTTGCATTCCTAGAGCTCGAAACGACCTCGCAGTAGAATTGTATCAATACCTAGAAACTGTGCCATTGTTAAAACAATCCTAGAAGAGGAAGCAGGGTGCTAGGCCCAGAGAGGGTCCCTGATTGGATGGGTGCAGGGGTCGTTGGGACCAATAGAAAGTCTGCATGTATCAAACTGAAAAGAAATGTATAAAATGAATATGTTTCTGTAAGAACTTTGCTCAGTCCTTTTTGAAGCTTGACTGTCTGGGCCTTGTGCACAATAAATTGGCTTGGATCTTTCAACTGACTCCTGGTATTATTTATTGCATGCTTAACAGCTGCTACATATTCTTGGTGCATTGGCCGGGAATGTGTGAGTAGTGGATGGTATTCAAGTGAATATACCACGTACTTTCGCCTCCAGGTTTGGCCCGGTTGGAACCGTGTCTGTCCGTCCGCAGGGGAAACCTCAGGCGCTACCGGTCCTCTTGTATCGGGGAGGGTTCCGCCTTGCCTCGGCGGACCACTGGGTCCAGCTGGCCAACACCTCCGAACCCGAGGGGAGTCCAGGATCCAACCCATGAACTGGTTTGGTATCGGGAACCGGATCTGGTGAGTAGAAAACCTTGGGCATTTGAGTCAGTGAAGCCTGGGGAAAGCCTTGCATGAATATGCGAGCCTGGGGAAAGTCTTGCATGAGTATGTGAGACTAATTTGGTATAGACATTTTCTTGTTCGATAGTCAGTGAAGCCTGGGGAAAGTCTTGCATGAGTATGTGAGACAAATTTGGTATAGACTAACTGGGAACGTCCTGCATAAGTGTGCAAAGATGAGAGAGCCTGATCACCTCTCATAAGGGCGGTCCTAGTACACTCTGCATAAGGGTTAGCGGAAGCCGAAGCCACCGACCCTTCGGGATGAGTTATTCAGTAAAACCTTGGGCATTTGAAAAATAATTTCTTGTTGCTGGCATGATTGTTTGCGTGACTGAGAAGTCTTGAATACAGACCAAGTGAGAGCGGACTCCTGAGTAGCGCAGTTCCTGGCCAGGCGACCGCACCCAGGTCGCGAAAAGGAGGAAGCATTTGGTGTTTGTCTCCCCCATTGTTCCGTTGTCCTTACTGTTTGTTGTTTGTATCTGATTTTTGTTATCTGTTGAAACCGCGGGTTTCCCTTCTGGTATAATGTAAGATTATTCTGTTGAGTAATTTGTGAAACAGTTTACCGATTAAGGAATAGTACTAAGAAAAGAAGAAGAAGGAAAAAACAACTCAGGAGTCACTTTTAAGTACAAAGACAGCTGTCTCACTGATTTCAGTTTTTTTTCCAGCACAGCAAGTCTCTAGCAAGCAGAGAGAGAGGGTGTGTGTCTTTCACACATCCCGTAGAAAGGAATGTTTAGTATCCTTTAACCCTTTGAAGGCTTACTTTCAATTTTTAATCCACATTCTGCAGCTGGGTTAATTAGTCCTTATTTCAGGAAAATTGTACCTGTCTTATTCAATATGTTCATAATAGTGATGTTTCTTCTGCTATGGTCATGTATTATATATCATTTGGTAGGAATATTTAGTCAGAATTTTGGATCCCGACAGTTTTGGGCTCAGCCTGGAAAGGGTTAAGTTCTTATTAACCCCTTTCGATCTCCTCAACTGTTCTTGTTATATCTCAGCCCTACTTGTCTTTTATGGTCCAAACAGAAATGATAGAGAAATTAAGGAAACTGCTTTTGTTTTTCCTTTGACCTTCGAAGTAGAGGTTAAGAACCCTGACAGGACTATGAAGCATCCCGAGCCAGTAGTTACCAGATCGCGACTTGAAAGTGATTTAAATCCTGAGTGAATGAGGAGTTAATCGTGCTTGAATTTTAATTCCTGATATATATATATATTTGGTTTTGACTGCGTATGCTATTGAGCAAAATTAAAAGTAAAAATGAGATTTTATATACTGTGGCAAGCACCTCATAGAGGACATACTTATTGTTAATAAAAAAAAAGGGGAGTATATGCATTCCAGATATCCACCCACTTTATGAAAAAGTACCCGTTTCATGTCCTTTGAATATCTGCTTTTTAAACTGTAAGATTTAAAGTAATTCCTTTGCATTATTCAGCTTAGTACTGACGACGGCTGGCAGTTAGTTTCATGCCAAGTATTTTTACTCTAGTCATACGTAACAGATATGTGGCCGTCATGTTAGGAGCCCTAGTTCTTTCTATTGGGATTGTTGTTATAACATATTGCAAAATAATAGTTTTACTTTATCTAAATTGTTCCTATTTAGAATGAGCACACACATCCATTATGTTTATTACAACCAATCTAAGCTTATGTTTTCTGCCTACCCTTTGTTTAATATTGTTGCATAGTTCTGACTCATAGTCCTCAGGAAAATGCAGCCTGACTGCCCGCCCCCTCTGTCTGTTGTCAAGTATGTCCATGGGGGGGGGGGGGGGGTCGGAGTCCACGCAGATTCTGTTGAAATGTATGACTAGGAATTTTAGCAAGGGGTTTGCTGGAGACTACAGAATTAAAATGTCTCCGTCCCTATTAGGAATGCTCTGTGAAAGGGAGTGGCCAGTGTTGGTCACTTCATGGCCCCGTGAGGGCACCTTTGATATTAGTATAGTTTCCCGTGTTTATCAGGTTGTACAGAAAATGTTCCCTGATCAATTCCCCTATATAGATTCCTGGTTAAGTGTTTGTGAAGGGGAAAAAAAGCCCTCCTGGATAAAGCGTTGCTATGAGGAACAGTGTAGGAGATTAGTAGCAACCACAAGGGAGGGGGGCCCGGAAGTCTGGATCTTTTATATAAAAAAAAAAAAAAAAAGCTGCCCGTTTATTCTGCCCCAGAATCTCCAGACATTCTACTCTGTCCGTCCCAGTATCTTTATAGGCCAGTCCCCTCAGCTCTGCCACCACCCCGGGCAGAGCCTGGGGCAGGGGGGGACACCTCCCTGCAGATGTACCCCAAGTAGTTCACCAGCCACCTCCGCAGCAGGAGGACGCGCACCCCCTCTTGACCGGAAGCCCCGGCTCAGTTCAGAGTGCCTCTGAGTGTGCCACAGTCCACCGATGACACTACAAGCAGGGATTCATTTGCCAGTTCAGGGTCACTCACAGCCAGCGCCCAAGAACATGAAGTGGAACCCCGACAGTCCCGATTGCCGTATGCCTTTAGAAGTACCACTACCAGTAAAAGGGATGGTCATGTTATACCATTGCGCCAGGTCCAAGGCCTACCCACCCTTAATACCGAAGGCCAGGTCGGTGGTAGGGCCGACCAGCCTTGTTTATGTGCTTTTCTCCACCACTGATTTACTGAACTGAAAGATGCATTATGCCTCCTACAATGAGAAACCTTAGGATCTGATTGAACTAATGAACAGTATTATGCAGACCCATCAGCCTTGATGGCCCCAAGTGGGATCCAAATAGTGCAGACAGCCCTAAATCGGTTCCGCCAAGCCCTCATGCAAAGCCTAAAGAAGGGAGGCCAGAAAGCCATGAATATTGGAAAAATATCTGAAGTTCTCCAACGACTAGATGAGAGCCCAGCAGCCTTCTATGCATGATTATCTGAAGTCTATAGATTGCATACCCCATACGATCCAGCAGCCCAGGAGAATTTGCGTATGGTAAACACAGCCTTTGTCAGTCAGTCCCAGAGAGATATAAAATGAAAATTACAGAAAATGGATGGATTTGCGGGCATGAATACAGCACAGTTAATGGAAGTTGCTCAGAAAGTGTTTGTGAATCGTGAAAATGAACGTAACAGAGAAAGTGAACGTAAAATGAAGAAGAAAGCAGATCTTCTTGCTGCCGCTTTAATTGAACGACGTAAAGGAGGTTTTCCTAATCGAAGGAGCAGAGGACGTGGAAGGGGTCGTGAAAATAATTGGACCACACTGGGTGCGAATCAGTGCGCCCATTGCAGAGAAGAAGGACATTGGAGAAGTGAATGCCTGCATCTTGACTCCACCCCCAGGAGGGGAGGAGGGAGTCCCTGGAGAACAGGAGGTCGATTTCAGAGTCGTGGAGGAATGACCCGAGCACAGTTCCAGCGAGAGAGGGAAGAAGCTATTGAGAGAGTGGCAGTTGCAACGGGCTATGACATGGATGAAATGGATGAAGACTAGGCCAGACCGGGCTCCAAGTTCACCCTGGGTCCCCAGGAGCCTATGGTCAGTTTGAAAGTAGGGGACCAATATATGGACTTTATGGTGGATACAGGAGCAGAATACTCAGTGGTGGCAAAGCCAGTAGCCCCTTTGTCCTCTCGATCTGTCACCATTGTTGGGGCCACTGGGGCTAGGGCCACTAAGCCATTTCTGCAGAACAACATGTGTGAACTAGGGGGACAGAAAATAGCGCACCAGTTCCTGTATATGCCTGAATGCCCTATTCCACTTTTGGGCCGAGATATGCTTGCTAAGCTCCAGGCGCAGATATCTTTGCTGAAGGGGGAGAAATGCAAATGACTGTAAACTCAAAAACCTGCTGGATTGATGGTGCTGACTGTCCCCCAAGAAGAAAAATGGCGGTTCTATAATGTATCTCCAACCAAGCCAGCTAGTTCCTGTATACCCACCAATCTTTTGGCTCCGCCTGAAGTATGGGCGGAGGATACTCCACCTGGCCTAGCGAAGAACATGGCCCCTGTCATTGTCACCCTCAAGCCAGGAGCGGAACCAGTGCATGTGAAGCAGTATCCTCTTCCTCGACCAGCTATTGAAAGTATCCACTGCCATCTGATGAAACTGCTGAAGTATGGACTTCTCAAGGAGTGCCAGTCACCTTGGAATACCCCCCTTCTCCCAGTCAAGAAACCTGGGACAGGGGATTACTGCCCAGTACAAGATTTAAGGCGGGTAAATGATGCAGCTGAAACTATACACCCAGTGGTACCAAATCCTTATACTCTCTTGGGACTGATCCCCGCTGAGGCTACTCATTTCATTGTCCTGGACCTGAAAGATACCTTCTTCTGCATACGCCTAGCCCCCACCAGTCAACTTTTGTTCGCTTTTGAATGGCAAGGCCCCACAGCAGGAAGGCGGGGCCAACTTACCTGGACTCGATTACCTCAAGGATTCAAGAATTCACCTACTCTCTTCAGTGCTGCTTTAAATCAAGATCTCTCAAGCTACTCTGTGAACCCAGGACAAAGGGTTCTTCTCCAGTATGTGGACGACTTGCTCATAGCCACAAATTCAGAAAGTGAATGTCTACAAGCCACCAGTGAACTCTTGCACCTTCTAAATGAGGCTGGATACAAAGTCTCAAGAGCCAAGGCACAATTATGTCAGACTGAAGTTAAATATCTAGGATTCCAGTTGTCCAGCGGAATTCGATGCTTGGGACCGGAACGCAAAGAAGCTGTATGCAGTATTCACACTCCAACCACCAGGAGGCAAGTAAGAGCCTTCCTGGGGACCGCAGGGTACTGTTGCATATGAATCCCCAATTTTGTTCTGTTGGCAAAGCCATTGTATCAAGCTACCAAAGGAATGGAGAGGTCTCCATTGGAATGGGGACCTGAACAGGATGCAGCATTTCAATCTCTGAAAACCGCTCTGATGTCATCACCAGCTCTGGGTCTACCAGATGTCGAGAAACCTTTCTGTCTTTATGTCCATGAGTCACAAGGAAATGCTCTAGGGTACTGACTCAATCTCTTGGATCTTGGCAACGGCCAGTGGCCTATTTGTCAAAACAGTTGGATGTGGTAGCAAGAGGTTGGCCCCCTTGTTTGAGAGCTGTTGCAGCTACAGCCCTTCTAGTTAGTGAAGCAGACAAGCTCACTCTGGGACAGAATCTTCAAGTTACTGTGCCGCATTCTGTTCTGACCCTCATGGAACACAAAGGGAGTTTCTGGCTTACGAATTCACGAATGTTGAAGTATCAGAGTATGCTGTGTGAAAACCCCCAGATACATATGAAGGTCAGTCAAGCTCTGAATCCTGCTACATTGCTCCCAATTGGTCCTGGCCCCCCTGATCATAACTGTTTAGAAATTATGGACACTGTATTCTCAAGTCGCCCGGATTTGACTGATGTTCCTTTGGAGAATCCAGAACGGACTTTCTTTGTGGATGGAAGCAGTCTCGTCATCAGTGGACATTGTTGTGCCGGGTATGCAGTGGTGACCCTTGATCTGGTAGTTGAGTCCTCAGCTCTGGCCCCGGGGACTTCAGCACAGAAAGCTGAACTGATAGCTCTCACTAGAGCACTGATAATAGGAAAAGGGCTCCGTCTAAATGTGTACACAGATTCCAAGTATGACCTTACAACCTTGCATGCACATGGGGCCCTGTACAAAGAATGAGGGTTGATAACCTCAGGAGGCAAGTCCATTAAGTATGACCCCGAGATATTGACATTATCAGATGCATACTGCCTACAGACCTCAGATTTTAGGAAAAGTAGAACGTATGAATAGAACCCTGAAATCTCAGTTGTCTAAACTTTGTCAAGAAGTTCACCTGAAGTGGCCCCAGGTTCTTCCTATAGCCCTTCTTAGGATATGCTTAGCCCCTACTAAGTCTTTAGGAGTTTCCCCTTTTGAGATTCTGTATAGGCGACCCCCGCCTATTGTACAAGGAATAAAAGGAGATATGAAACAGATTGGATCTGAAATTACTAGATAAGAACTATTGGTTTTAAGTTCTGTTTTGCAGAGTCTTCATACGTGGGTACAAGATCAGCTGCCCATCCATCTAACAGAACCCCTGCATCCTCTCAAGCCTGGAGTCTCGGTGTGGATCAAAGAGTAGAGAAAGACACCATTGATACCACATTGGAAGGGACCTTATGTTGTTATCTTATCAACCCCAACTGCAGTTAAAGTTGCAGAGCTTGAACCCTGGATTCATCACAGTCGAGTAAAGCTAGCAGCCATTGATAGCACTGTAGAACGGAAGGCAGCTACGAAAGTTTTAGCTATGTGGCAATATTACCCTATACCCCAACATGATGATGTGACTCAAGTATAATGTGTGATTTAATTCTTACCCTTTCTCACTTGCGGGTGAGAATAATCAAAGGGGGGAATGAGGTAGGCTATGGCCTATGATAGCCTGCAAATATGAAAGGCCTGTAAGTTAGGCCCTGATTCCAACCCCCATCTTAGTAAGAACCAAAAATCTTTGAAAGTCTGAGAAAACTGCTTTAAACTGCTTAACAAGAAGTTTTTCATGAATTCATAAATCCTTCATTATTCTCTTGTGTTCTGAGGATAGAAATGTTTCAATACTTTCATTCCTAGAGCTAGAAACGACCTCGCAGTAGAATTGTATCAATACCTAGAAACTGTGCCATTGTTAGAACAATCCTAGAGGAGGAAGCAGGGTGCTAGGCCCAGAGAGGGTCCCTGATTGGATGGGTGCAGGGGGCGTTGGGACCAATAGAAAGTCTGCATGTATCAAACTGAAAAGAAATGTATAAAATGAATATGTTTCTGTAAGAACTTTGCTCAGTCCTTTTTGAAGCTTGACTGTCTGGGCCTTGTGCACAATAAATTGGCTTGGATCTTTGAACTGACTCCTGGTATTATTTATTGCATGCTTATCAGCTGCTACAATATTATCTTCCTTGTGGTAAAAAAGTAGTGCAGAATTTAGAGGGTGAGTTAGACTATATGGTGTCACCTGACAGTTTGGATTTGTCACAGCTTCTAGAATCTTCTCAAGATTCTATACTTACATGGGCTACATTGTTTTTGATGGAATCTGATAAAACCTCTGTCTTGAAGGTGTACTTTAAGAGGAAAAAAGTGCTGTTCTGTGGGCAGAGGGTGAGTGTTTTCCTTGATGTCTCGAGGCCCAATCAGTTGAGACAGAAGGTGTTCCTAGAGTTAAGGCCTTGAGCCTTGACTCTAGGGACATTCTTTTTCCTGAAATTTGCTTGTGAGTGTCTCTTAATTTATCATACATTTTTGGAACCATCACACTTAGAAGATTTATTTAAGTCTAACAGTGTCTAATCTTTATTTATGTAGATAACTTTTCTCTCCCACACTTCAGCAACCATGACCATACCAGCCATAACGTTAGTTTGCCTACTCTCCAGTGTACTATACGAAGCTAATTCACTCTCCCAAGATCACTACCATATCACTACATTACACAGCACAAACAAAAAACACTTCCACAGCTTTCACCAACATCCACAGAACCCTTACCACAAGAGACACTCTCACCTACTTCATATAGCAATAGACCAAACACCCAACACAAAACGCAACCGACGTGCTCCTCAACAAGAAGGACTCAGATGTGCTCTCATAAACGCTAGATCTGCACGCAAGAAATGGCCAGCCATCTCGGACTTAATAATCAAACGAAATCTAGACATTTTAATGATCACAGAAACATGGTTCTCAGAATCCGACTCAGTCATAATAAACCAGCTCACACCACCTAATTATTCCACCTACACATGTAACAGAACAAATAAAAGAGGAGGAGGTGTCGCCATTATAGCAAAGACTGACCTCCAATATCGTACAATCACAACCAAGAGCACAAAACAATTAGACACTATCTCAATATACAACAACTACAATACCATCAACCTTATATATATGACACCGAACTCGACATCTGAAGAATTATCCAGCGTAATTGACTTAGCCTGCAACCCAGTACACCCAGAGAAACCTAACTGGCTAATGGGCGACTTCAATCTCCCTTCCATACAAACTGCCCTTTCTAACTCATTCTTAGACGCAATGTCAAACCTCAACTACAGCCAACTCATAAACCAACCCACCCATCAACATGGCAATGTGCTCGACCTCGTCTTCGCTCCGCCCTCCTACACGTCCACGAATGATGATTTCGACCTATCCATCACTCCGGTCCCATGGTCAGACCATAACCTGATAGTACTCACAATACCAGCACATCAAGATCCATCCACGATACAACAAAACGATCATCAACAAACACCACTCGCTTCAGACCTCTCAACGAAGAAGAAATCAAGAAAAACATACTTCCAATACTCAAACAACCGTCCTCCGACATCAATGACATGGTCACCACATGGAATGAAACCATCAACCAATACGCCATACTACCGCCAGCCAGCAAAAACCCAACAACGAAGAATAATGTATTGAAAAGACCATCTGCACCATGGTTCTCTCAAGAACTAAGGAAGTCTCTTACTCTATTGAGGAAGCTCGAAAGAAAATGGCGTAAATCTCATAACCCAGCAGATCAACAAACATACTTAACCCACCTTCAATCCTATCGTGAAACAATATGGGACACAAGAAAAACCTACCACTCCAAACTCCTCAACCGCTCCCTAAACAAACCTCGGGAGCTCTTCAATCTAGTAAAGTCATTAACCACAAAACCTTCTCCACCTCAACAAGAACCCATACACCCTCAGAAGTATGCCAATTTTATACAATCTAAAGCTATCAGAACAACAACTTCTTCATCCCAAAGTCCCCTCCAGCAACAAGCACAAAATTTCCCACTCCTTCAGCTCTCATCTCCCTCAGCAAAATGCGTTGAAGACATTATCGTCAAAATGAATACTACCACAGCACCTAACGACCCCTGCCCAGCACACTGGATAAGAGCTATGCGATCCGACTTTAGCCCTGTCATAGCAGAAATAATAAAGATGTCCTTCTCAACAGGCACCTTCCCATCGGCACTAAAGCAGACCTCCATAAGACCGCTGCTAAAGAACAATCAACTAGACCCAACAAAAGAAGTATCATACCACCCGATAGCTAGTATACCGCTGCTATCCAAAATAATTGAGAAAGTAACCAACAATCAGATACAACAACACATAGACACCTCCTCCCCCCTTGACCCCAGTCAGCACGGATTCAGGGAAGCCCACGGAGTAGAGACACTGTTGACCACATTAACCAACACACTCATCAGTGGACTGGACGACATCAAAAAGGGCTTTGCACTAATATTCCTCGACATATCTGCAGCATTTGACTCTGTGGACCATGAAATACTACTAACCCGTCTATATGACAAGGGAATCCACGGGCTGGCATGGGAATGGTGCAAATCATACCTGGAAGATCGCTTGCAACACGTCAGGACGGTTACAGGTACCTCAGAACCTTTCCAGTTAAAACAAGGAGTACCACAGGGCTCATCCTATCTGCGCTACTATTTAACATTTACATGCAGCCTCTATGCGATATCACTCGCTCCTTTGGCATATCCTCGCTGATCTATGCAGACGATGTGCTAATATTCACACCATTCAATGTCAAGCTCCCAGATTACACAACATTAGTAGATTGCTTTAACGCAATAGCAGACTGGCTCCTCACGCAGAATATGCGAATAAACTACAAAAAAACTGAGGTACTGATCGTCACGAAAAACAGAGAATTCTCACCCCCGGAGACCCTAAGAGTACGAGACGCAGACCTCCCAATCAAGCCCTCCATAAGATACCTTGGAGTAATACTGGACCATCGACTAGACTTTAAAGAACATATCAACCGCACCGTGAAAACCATTTATTTCAAGATAAGAACCCTACGCCATCTGAAAAATATGCTTGACCCAGACAGCTTCAGAACTATATTCCAAGCCATAGTCACACCCCACTTCGACTATGCGAATATAATACTCCATGGTCTCCCAAAAAACTCCCTAAATACATTGCAACTAGCCATGAATGCCGCAGCCCGGGTACTATACGGTGCTTCAAAGAACGAACATATAACACCCACCCTAATGGAGCTTCACTGGCTCCCTATATACTGCAGAATAGCATATAAAGCCCTTCTCTTGACCTTTAAAGCGATAAATACTATAGCTCCTTCATCAATTTCAAAACTCCTCCATCACACTCCCAACATCAGATCTAGGAGGTCAGCAGCGGCAAATACCCTAGTTACACCACCTGAGGCCACAAAATACAAACGTTCAACAACAGACAGGGCTTTCGCGTACTACGCACCCAGATGTTGGAACAACCTACCTCCCAACATTAGAGCGATTACTGACCTCAAAACAATTCAGAAAAGCCATAAAGCACCACCTCTTCATTCTACATTTCCAAAGCACATCATCAACCCTCTAACACTTACAGTAAAAGTGTAAATGCCTTATTTACTCAAGATGATAATAAGAAATTCTATCCTGTGTATATAGGTTCTTTACATGTTACAAATATGTACAAATTTTCCCTAAGTTAAAATCCCAGTTGTATTCTCCTGTTATATGTAAACTCACCACAGTCTGTTGATTGCAATGAGTATTCCTGTTTAATGTAAACCGCGCTGATGAAAAAGAGTGCGGTATAAAATAACTATAAATAAATAACTGAAATTTGGGCTTCTTTGGTTTGGGCCATGTTACGTAGTTTTCTTGTTGTTTTCTTTTTCCCCAGTTCCTTTGATGTGGGCTTGATGTATAATCTATGTTTGATTTATTGTGCTTCTGATTGTGGTAAGAGGCGCAGTCTTTGTTTTCTTCTTATTCTGTAATTATATTTATTTACATAAAAAGGACGAATACTCAATTAAAAAAAAAGAAAAGCAAGAGTATACATGTGTGCAGCTCCAGACCAAGAGAATTCATGTGCATGTATGAAGTGTGAAAGAGTGCATATATGTGTGTGTGTCAGAGAGTGAATGTGTGAATCTGGGCGTTTCTGTGTCTTTCTCTGGGGGAGGGAGCAGTGTCATAGATTTTCCTTTTGAAAATCGAGCTGGAGTATAGTAGTCCACTGGCACAAATATACCTGTGTATACTGTATATACTAAATGTAAGTTTCAGCCTATAGAATTTACCCAGCTATTTACAGCTGATATTCAGCCCACATTGATCAGCAGTTTCTTTAATTGCTGGCTGCCATGGGTAAATTATATGGGATATGGAGTCTTGAAGGACTATCAAAAGGGACTGCTTCCACTGGAAAGAAATCTGCACTTGTAAGTATGTACGTCTGGGTAATTCACTAAATCTTGGGAAAAGGGAATTCTTTGGATTGAAACTGATAAATCTGTGCATTTTAGAGTCCAATGCATTTGTTAACTCACTCAGGGCCTAGAATCAGCAGAGAGCTGTTAATTTAAATTTAAAACCCAGTCAGGGCCTAGTATCAGCAGACAGCATTAGTTTAAATTTAAAACCTAGCAGAGAGCTTTTAGGTTAAATTTAAAACCATCAGAGAGCCTTTAATTTAAATTTAAAACTCAGCAGAGAGCTTTAGGTTTACTTTTAAAATCAGCAGAGAGCTTTTAGTTTACTTTTAAAACAAGAAGCAAGCTTTTAGTTTAAATTTAAAATCAGCAGAGAGCTCTTAGTTTAAATTTAATCTGTTAGAGCCTAGTATCAACAGAGAACTTTTATTTTATTTTATTTATTTATTTATTTATTACAATTTCTTATATACCGCACTATTCGGTATCAGCGCGGTTTACATTATAACACAATGACCATAACAACAAGCTGTTTGGTTTTACATAGAACAGGGGTACAAACATGGATAACAGGGGCGAACTATATACATGAGATATTTACACGAAACATGATTGAAGTGACAGTAACATAATGAGCGTAATGATCATTTCTTAAGTGGGGATACCTGGGTTCCGTTGTTAACTGAGTAGTATTGGAGGAAAAGGTGGTATTTGAGTGCCTTCCTGAACTGAGATAGGTCAACAATGGTCTGAATGTCGGCAGGTAGAGCGTTCCAGCATTTGGGGACATAGAAACTGAACGCTCTGTTTGCAGTTGTCATGTTGCATTTTGTCAATGCCTTTGGGGTTATTAGTAGGTTTACGGCTGTTGCTCTTCTGGATCTGTTGGGGGGCACCGTGTGAATAAGTTCTGTGAGTGAGGAGGCTGAGATACCTTTGATTGCCTTGAAAGAGAGGAGTAGGGTTTTAAATTTACAGAGAGCTTTTAATTTTAAATTTAAATCTGTTAGGGCCTAGTATCAGCAGAGCGATTTTAATTTAAATCAAATCAGAGTATAGCTTAGCATAGAAGGAAGAACAGGTTAAAATATTCTTTGAGATGAAAGAAAGAAATTGTTTCTAGATACCTTTACAAAGAGGCCTTCCACTTAGGAGGCAAGAGATCTGGGAACTTGTTTTAACTAAGTGTTAAAGCCAAGTGAAAGGTCAAAGGGGCAATTTGAAATGCTCCCTCTATCAAACCAAGGGCTGTGTGAATCACCCAGGAAATTAGGGCAAAAAGGCCACAATATTTGCAAAACAGGGAAGTTAGGGCATCCCGATAGAGAAGTTCCTAAAAAGATAAAAGTAACCCAGATGTCCTTAAATTACATCTATCAACTCAAAACCAGATTAATATGAATAAAATACAACCTCTAAAATGCCTATATGCAAATGCAATAAGTCTAAAGAATAATATGGGAGAGCTAGAATATATAGCACTAAATGAAAGGCTAGATATGATTGGCATCTCAGAGACTTGGTGGAAGGAGAATAACCAATGGAACACTGTGATACCTGGGTACAAACTATATCGTAATGATAGAGTAGATCAAATTGGTGGAGGGGCTGCACTCTAAGTTAGAAAGAGCGTTGAGTCACACAGGGTTAAAGTTTTGCAGGAAACCAAATATACTGTAGAATCTGTATGAATAGAAGTTCCATGTAAAAAGGGGAACGCGACAGCAGTGGGGGTGTACTACCAACCGCCTGGCCAGAATGAACAGATGGATGAAAGAAATCAAGGAAACTAACAAAAGTTACAACACAGTAAAAATGAGTGATTTTAATTACCCCAGTATCGGCTGGGACAATGTCACAGCAGGACATGCTAGAGAAGTGTGTTTTCCTATATTTATCCAATGAACCCTTAGTGGCGTATTTACTAAAGGGCATTATCTGCTACCATGATGATGATGTGGAATTATCACATGGTGATAGCAGCTAACATGGAAAATGCAGACATAGCAGAGTTTTTCTGCAGTGTCTGCATTTCATGTGGTATCTGCAGGCTAGAGTGAAACTAAGGCATAGAATAGGAGGAGAGTGGGCGTGCATGCAATGTGCAGGAGTGAGAGGGAGTTTCACCTAGGGTATCTCATCTCCTTGCACCAGCCCTATGCCAAGGCGGTCTGTGAGTGGAGCAGGCACTTATCCAAATAGTGGAGATTTACAGTGCTGCTATCTGGATAACCATCTGTATAATTTAGGACAGCAAAAAGCTGCCCTAAGTGCTATGGGGATTACCTATCTGAATTGTGGCAGAATATCACCACTGTCTGGAAAGCGCCGGTGCTGAATGCTAAATTCAGATATCCAGTACTGGTCAGTATCTGGATAATGGCCCCAAATATCAGGAATACGTATATTAAAAAAAAAATCCTTACAGCACCATGAAATATTTGCCCATGAATTTCTTTCTTCAGCCTTTGTGAATAAATTTTTGAGTATTTTAGAACACATCACATAGCAGTGTGACAGTAAATATTCACACAAAAGCAATGTTCAGCAGTTATTTGCCAAGTGGTAACACAAACCTCTAGGAGGGTGGATTGAGCCTTCATATTTAAATTTACAGCATTTTTTTTTGCTTTTTTATAAAGAAGAATTACTTGATATAGATTGTAGCCTGTTTTATTTGCAAAACAACCAGCTTAAGAGATGTTTGGTTTTGATCCAAGACTTTGTCTTTTTCATGTGGTAGACATCACAGCTGACCTTTCTTCGAATTTATTGTTAAAGGTACAACCAAATACTGTTCTACAAAACTGTCTCTTTAAAGCCACCAATGCGCTAGGAGATGTGGATAGACGTATAATTGCGTCAATGCACAAGTCTAGATTTCCTGCTGGCGTGTGCAATTGCCTTGGGACTTTGCATGTCTTTTGGCAGAATTCCAGTATCAGACGGGAGAACATCTGGAACTCAAAGTTACTTGGGCACAAATCATTAATTATCTTGTCTTAACTATTCACATAAAAGCTTCATTTGGAGCCTACCGAGCTTAGTAGTAGATATCAAACTGTAGCTGACTTCCACTGTCTCGTCCCTGAGCTTACATTAGATAAATCACAAAAAAAGACACTCAAATTTTTTCAAGTGGTCAGTATTTACAGCATTTTCTCATCATTATGTGGCATGCAATAACACATTTCTTTGGTTTTGCAAACTGTTGTTCAAACTAAAATATTATTCAATTTGTATTCACTATGAGCCCATTTCCATAACATGCACCTCCGGCCCGTGGACACGTCTAAAACAAAAACGGGCCCCTTTGAACCTAATTCCACATCTGCAGATCTGGACATGCCCGCGGATCTGGAATTGGGGAGATAGATGTGTTCGGCGGACACGTGCAAGTGCTATTCAGTCGGTCCCAAGTCTCAGATGCAGGGAAACGTTTGGTAGTCCCCGCGCCTACCGTATTCTGAAATGTTACACGTTTTGGATCCAGCACATCCCCATGGATGCAACAACCCTTGGGAAAAACATGCATCTCCTAAGCAGCAAATCACAGCAGTTTGCAGATGCACCCTAGACATAAATACCAATGAGAAATGACAGTTGTTGCAACCTAGACCATATACCAGTCCCTCTCATGCCCTGAAAAGTGCTAGGTACGCCCACTGCAACCCAATATGGTATACCAGAATGTAAATGTGAACATGTATGTCAGGACATACCTTGCATCAACTGGTATGTGGCATTAGAAACGAGCCCCAGTGATTCCTGCCCTGGTCATCTCTACAAACACGCCTTAAACTGCTAGGGATGGACCCTCATCAAGTCCACAAAACACCAACGGATGCAGGTTCCCAAAGGATGCATAATATTACTGAGCAACTGCTCTGCACTACCATTCCCCTCTTATCTCTCCCTACACCCCTTCCCGTGAACACTGCTCTTCTGTCAGACTGCCTCTATTTGTGCTCTTCCCTTCTACTGCCAAAGCTGGACATCACTCCCTTCATCTTGCTGCTCCATATTCCTGGAAAAACTACCTGAGTCTGTACGTTATGCTTTGTCCCTGGCTGCTCTCAAATCCAGGCTAAGCACTCACCTCATCAGTGCTGCTGGTGGATCAGATCCGCCTAAGCTCCCTTATGTTTCCTGTCCATTCCCCCTTGATGTATCCTATTCTCAGTTGCTGTGTTGTCTGTCCCGACTAGATTGTAATTGCCGCTGAGCAGGGATCATCTGTTACATGTGTCTGTGCAGTGCTCCATACACCTTGTAGCGCTATACAAATGATCAGTAGTAATTGCTGTAGTTATAGTAGAGCTTTCTGGCTATGGCATCTGAGGCCCACCTATCTGGATAATGGCATTTTATACAGCAGTTATACCTGTCTCATATGGCGTATGTCAATCTGTATACATCCGCCATCTGCCTGGGAGCTCTTAAAAGAGCTTTGGTACATTTTTAAAACAAAGTTACATTCTTTTTGGTGCTTTAGTTTAAAAGGGGAAATATTTTCTTTAGTGGAGTAGGTTTACAACTCTGCTTTAGTATCTTTCTCAGCCCTTTGAAACTACTGACACCTCCTGTCTCATATGGCGTATGCCAATCTGTATACATCCGCTATCTGTGGGGCAACCCTGTCTGCCTTCCCTTAGCCAGATTTGTGGAGCTGCTCCCCTGGTCAAGGCTGTGTGGGCATGAGAGGGGAGATCCCTGTGCTATCACAACTAGTAGCCAGACCCCAGATATATCATCACTCACATAGCTCTCATTGATCCTAGCCTGGGTAGGGATGTGGGCCGCATGGGACAATCCGAGCAGGGGCAGCTCAAGGCAATCTGCTGCCTGAGGCGAAGGATGAGATGGCCCCCCTCCCCATAGAGGGAGTCGGGGCTTTTTCAGAACTCCAATCAGGGACTGAACCAAACCAAAAAGCCGATTAGATTATATGGAGGAACTAAAAGAGAGCGAGAACCATAGCACAGTTTATAAAACTAAATTATAACTCATTTTTATTTTGTTGCTATAAACTGCATTATGGTTCTTGCTTTTTCTTTTTCAACATATATTTTGCATCCACAGTGGGTGCAGAGCAGAACCAGGACATTCACCCACAGAACTAAATATCTTTAACAAAAGTCTGATTCTGATCATCTCACTAACAACAACAACAACAACCACTCTCCAGTACCAGGCATATTGTGAACTAATACAAAACCCTACAACAAAGAGCACATCTACCATTATACCATACCATACCATACTATATCAGCACGAACTTCCAAAACTCACATAAAGAGCCCATCTGAAAAAAGGTCACTGTAAATACTATTCTCCAGGACCAAGCAGGAAGTCAGTCCTCACATATGGGTGACATCGGCGCCGACGGAGCCCTCGCGGAGCAATTTTCCCCAGCTTTCACAGAAAGCCTTTGGGAATTGCAGCGCGCATGCGCGGTCGCCTTCCCGCCCAAGGGTGCCATCTTAGCCAGTCTTCTTTTTTCCGCGGAGCCCTACAGACGTACCCGTCGTGTCCCCGCTAAAAAAGTTGATTTTCGTGAGTTTTACTCGTTTTTCAATTCGGTTCGACGCCGGTCGTTTTCCTGCCCGGACTCGCGACGCCGTTGCGAGTCCTTCCCTTAATTTTCGGTTTTTCTGATTTTGGTCAATTTCGTTTTAGATTTTTCCCTGGCAGCCCGGTCCTTTGACCTTGCAGGGGCCCTTTTTCCCCCGATGGCTGCCAGTGGTTTCAAGCGGTGTGGTCAGTGTGACAGAAATATGTCACTCACTGACACACACGATAATTGCCTCCGCTGCCTGGGCCCGGATCATGAAGAAATGATCTGTGGAGCCTGTGGCAAAATGTCCTCCAAAGCGTTGAGGAGTCGGCGGCATCAGCGGGATAGAATCTTCGCTGACCCCAGCCGTACCCGGACCTCGTCGGAGGCCTCGGCATCCAGAGGCTCCAGCTCTGAACATCGCCGAAGCTCCTCCGACAGGGGTTCTCCCTCCGGAGACCATCGACGGAAGACAAAACCCGCGAGGGCGGCGTCGGTGGACGCTCCTGGCTCCGCGAGGGCCAGGTCGCAAAGCCCCGACAGCCGTCCCGGGTCTTTGGAGAAGGAGCACCTCCCGAAGCGACCTCGCCTGGAGTCGGAGTTGCCTGCTCGGGTAAGTCCTGTGGTCCTTCTGGACTCGCCTCCAAGAGGTCCGACGTCGGGCCCGACGCTGTCGGGGCCCGAGTCGGGGACTGCTGGGTCGCCTGAGGTCGGACTCAGGTTGACGGCCTTGGAGAGCAGACTATCTGCCTTCATGGACCAGCAGCGGGCACTGATCGCTAGCCTCGCTGGCGCCGCTGCCCCGACCGCCGGGACGTCGACGTCTAAGTCGACCCCGGAGACCGAGCCGATCCTCGAGTCCATGCGAACTCGAGTCGATCCTCGGTCGAGGTCACCCTCGGCCTCCCGTTCGGGACCGAGGTCGTCGCCGCCGACTCCCTTGGCGTCGGGGCGGCCGACGCCTCCGCCTGCCCGAGCCGACCCCACTGATTCCTCCTCGGAGTCGGTCTGGGAATCTGAAGAGGAGGAGTCACCTGATTCCTTTCGGACTCGGTGTGTCCCCTCGGACTCACCTGAGTCCGAACCTCGGAAACAGTCCCCTCCGGAGGATGCCCGGTTCTTGGACTTCGTCAGGGATATGGCCAAGGCTTTGGCCTTCCCGGCGGATCCCGAGGAGGAGCCTCGAGCCGAAGAGCTCGACGCCCTTCAGTACGACTCTCCCGCCCCGGAGCACTTTACTGTACCGGTGCCTCCCATGCTGGAACGACTACTCTTCCGCATGTGGGAGAGTCCGGCCTCGTCGCCGGTATTGAGCAAGCGGGTCGATTCCATCTATTGAGTCCGCAAGAGTCCTGGCTTCCAAAAAGCACAGCTACCACACCATTCCATGGTAGTGGAATCGGCCATGCATCGGCTGAAGAGCCAGAAAATGCACTCCTCGGTGCCCCCTGGCAGGGAGGCCCGTAACCTGGATGGCCTTGGTAAGAAGTGTTTCCAGGGCTCTATGCTGGCTTGTCGTGTCCAGACCTACCAGCTATACATGGGCATGTATCTCCGAGACCTGGCTAAAGAGTTAGCCGGATTCTCTGCTGGACTGTCCGAGGAACCTTTGCGGAGGTTCCTAGCCTTAACATCTGGTATTCGGGAATGCTCCAAATTCATGTCCCGAGCAGCCTATGATGGCTTTGAAGCATCGGCTCGTGTGGCCGCAGCCGGCATCGGTGCCCGCCGACAGGCTTGGCTTCAGTCGTCTGACCTTGAGCCTTGGGTGCAGGACAAGTTGGTCGATGTCCCCTGCAGAGGTGAGAACCTCTTTGGCAAGCCCATGGCTGAAAAGGCTGCACAAATCGAGACGGAGACTTTCACCAGGACCAGGCTTTCTAGGAAGACCTCCGCCCCTTCCCAGAAAAAGAAGGGCTCGGGAAAAAAGTCCTTTTACCCGAGAAAGGCGGCTGCCTACAAACACTACCCCCAATATCAGGCCCCTCCAGCTCCCCAACAGGGTCAGCAGGCCAAGGGACGGGGTAACGGGTCCCGTAGGCAGCAAGCCCCCAAGCCTGCACCACCAGCCCCTGCTCAGCAGGGTGGGGGTTTTTGACTTCCTCAGCATAGCCTCTCCCCCTCAGCTGGTCCCTCCCAGCACCGGAGGCCGGCTGGTTCACTTCGCCCACAGGTGGTCCAACATCACTTCAGATGCCTGGGTGCTTCAAGTCGTGCGAGAAGGATATCTTCTCCACTTCCATCAGGTCCCTCCCTCTTATTTTCCGGGAGAACCTCCGCGACTCCCTCTGCACAGGGACTTACTCCTTCAGGAGTTAGCAAGTCTTCTTCAGGACCAGGCTGTGGAACCGGTGCCCCACCACCTGAGAGGTCAAGGCTTTTATTCCAGGTATTTCCTAATACCAAAAAGGACAGGGGGCCTAAGACCCATCCTGGACTTGCGCAACCTCAACAAGTTCCTTGTGCGGGAAAAGTTCAAGATGCTTACCCTTGGAATCCTTCTGCCCTACCTCCAGCAGGGAGATTGGCTATGCTCCTTGGATCTAAAGGATGCCTACACGCACATCCTCATCCACCCAAGCCACCGCCAATACCTAAGGTTTGTGGTGGCCGGAAATCACTACCAGTACAGAGTACTGCCCTTTGGCCTGTCCTCCGCACCGCGAGTCTTCACAAAATGTCTCGCGGTGGTGGCGGCCTATCTCAGGCTTCACGGCCTCTATGTTTTTTCCGTACCTCGACGACTGGCTCATCAGAGCGTCGTCCCCTCCGGCAGTCACCAATGCCACACACCGCACGGTGACTCTTCTGCAGTACTTGGGCTTTGTCATAAACTTCGCAAAGTCCACTTTGCTCCCCTCACAGGATCTCGAGTTCATCGGCGCAAGACTGCACACTCCTCAGGCTCGAGCTTTCCTGCCTCTCGACAGGGCTCAATGGCTCATGGACCTAGCCGGCCGTTTTCGCAGCCAGTCCCTGGTCTCCGCCAGGCGCTTCCTGAGATTACTCGGCCATATGGCTTCCACCGTCCACGTGACCCCCAATGCTCGCCTGAATATGCGGCCGGCTCAATGGTGCCTTCGCAAGCAGTGGCAACAAGCCACCGGCGGGCTAGCCGACTTAGTGCGCCTCTCCAGACTGCTGGCCTCTTCCCTACAGTGGTGGCTTCATCGGCCGAACCTGGTGCTCGGAATGCCTTTTCAGTTGCCTCAGCCGACTCAAGTGCTGACGACCGATGCTTCCCTCCTGGGCTGGGGAGCTCCTTGCCAGGGGGCATGTACTCAAGGTCTCTGGACCGCGTGGGAATCTGCTCAACAGATCAACTTCCTGGAGCTCAGAGCTATTCGTCTGGCGCTCAAGGCTTTCTCCCACCTGACTTCTCACCAGTCCGTCCTTGTCCAGACGGACAATCAAGTTGCCATGTTCTACGTGAACAAACAGGGCGGCACGGGCTCCTTCCTTCTCTGCCGAGAAGCTCAAAAGCTCTGCTCTTGGGCCGTCAGTCACGGCATTCTTCTCAAAGCAGTTTATCTCCCAGGCCAGGAGAATTGCCTGGCGGACAAACTCAGCAGGATACTCCAGCCACACGAGTGGCGTCTGGATCCCTTGGTAGTCCAGAAACTCTTTCTGAAGTGGGGCCTCCCCACGATGGATCTCTTTGCCAGTCCTCTCAACCGGCAACTTCCTCGCTTCTGCTCGCATCAGCCACATCCCCTTCGGGTAGCGGCAGATGCATTTCTGCTCTCATGGTCGGAAAACCTTCTCTATGCTTTTCCTCCCATCCCGCTGGTCTCCCGAACTCTGTTCAAGGTTCTCCGGGACAAAGCGTCCATGATCCTGGTGGCTCCTCGCTGGCCCAGACAGCCGTGGTTTCCACTCCTGTTGCAATTAGCGGTAGAGGATCCGTTCCCTCTGGGGTTTCAACCGGATCTCCTAACACAGGATCAGGGGTCTCTGCTACACCCCAACCTCAGATCTCTCAATCTAATGGCCTGGCGGCTGAAAGGGTAGTCCTTGCTCCCCTTCTCCTGCCGGCAGAGGTGGAAGAGGTCGTCCTAGCTTCTCGGCGACCTTCTACCCGCAAATGCTACGCCCTTAAATTGCGTCGCTTTTTCCGTTTGGTGTGTACAGCAGTCTCAGGATCCCTTCTCCTGCTCGGTGTCGGTGATCTTGCAGTACCTGCTCTACCTCTCTAATCTGGGACTTAAGTCCAACTCCGTCAAGGTCCACCTCAGTGCTCTGTCAGCACACCATGTGCCGGTGGACGGCAGACCTCTTTCCAGCGACCCTCTTGTAGCACGGTTTCTCCGAGGTCTCCTTCTACTAAAACCACCTCTGCGCCCGCCAGCACCTGACTGGGATCTGAATGTGGTTTTACAGCGGATCACCTATCCGCCTTTTGAACCGATGGCTACCTGTTCTCTGCGTTTTCTTTCGTGGAAAACCTTATTCCTGATAGCCCTCACTTCCGCTAGACGCGTCAGTGAATTGCAGGCCCTCGTGTCTGATCCTCCCTTCACTCGGTTCTACAAAAATAGGGTAGTCCTACGGACTCACCCAAAATTTCTTCCAAAAGTTGTCTCCCCTTTTCACATCAATCAGGAGGTGGTACTTCCAACCTTCTTTCCCAGGCCTCACTCCAGCCGAGCTGAACGAGTCCTGCATACCCTGGACTGTAGAAGGGCATTGAACTTCTACCTTGACCGTACGCGGGAGCACCGTAAAGCTGCTCAGCTTTTTGTGTCTTTTGACCCCAATAAATTGGGGCTCCCGGTCTCCAAGCGTACCCTGTCCATCTGGGTTGCTGACTGTATCGCTTGGGCTTATGGGGCAGCCGGACTCTCCTTAGAAAGTCGAGTCACGGCTCATTGTGTTCAGGCGAAGGCTACGTCAGTGGCTTACCTCCGCTCTGTTCCGCTGGCAGACATCTGCCGGGCCGCTACTTGGTCTTCGAGCCAGACTTTTGCGGTCCATTACTGTCTCGAGAGGGAGTCCCGCAGGGACAGTGCTTTCGGACAGGCAGTCCTCCGAAATCTCTTCGAGGTTTGAGCAACTCCTACCCTCCATCCCGGATGGGGGCTACCGGTGGGTAATAATTCAGCGAAGATTCCATCCTTCTGTACTGCCGAGCTAGAGGGAGCTCATTTTTGTGCTTAGGGTCTCCGGTAGCCTTAAGCTTGGGAGTCCCATATGTGAGGACTGACTTCCTGCTTGGTCCTGGAGAAAGCGTAGTTAGTTACTCACCTGTAACAGGTGTTCTCCAGGAGCAGCAGGAATCAGTCCTCACAACCCTCCCTCCTCCCCGTGGAGTTGCAATCATCTGCTTAAGTTTTTTTGCAAATTTTTATGCTGTCTTTTAGCTATGTCTTCAGACTGGCTAAGATGGCACCCTTGGGCGGGAAGGCGACCGCGCATGCGCGCTGCAATTCCCAAAGGCTTTCTGTGAAAGCTGGGGAAAATTGCTCCGCGAGGGCTCCGTCGGCGCCGACATCACCCATATGTGAGGACTGATTCCTGCTGCTCCTGGAGAACACCTGTTACAGGTGAGTAACTACGCTTACTGGGCCCTGGAACATCCATACACCTATTTGAAAAGCTGAACAAGTCAAATTGCTACAGTACATTATAGATCTTTATGTACAAACTCCATGTTAACAGAACACCTGGGCTCAGTCACACACTCAGAACACAGACCCTCACCAAGTATAGAATATGTAACCACAATCTAAAATAAAAATATGTAGACAAAATTTAAACTGAAACCCCAAGAAGCCAGACTCCGCATGAAGTGCAACATCAGATAAATAAGAAATGCAGTTCCCCCATACTGTGTAAAATATAAAGATAGCACCAAGTCCAGTCACTAAAATTAAATAAAATTATTTTTTCTACCTTTGTTGTCTGACGATTTTATTCTCTGATCATACTGATCCCGATCTGAGGCTTCTATTTTCCTGTCTTCTCGTAGCACTCTTTCTGTGGTCTATGGTCCATCTGCCATTTTTTATCTCTTCTTTTGTTTTCTTCACTTCCTCCCATCAGCCCATTTTCAGTTCCAGTAACCCACCCCAGTATCAGCCCCCTTTCCAGTCCTCCCCTCCCAGTAACTTCCAATGTTAACCGCCTTGCATTCCCACGACTGCCACTGGTGTCCATTCCCTTCCAGTCCCCCTCCTTCCCCACTGTCCAGCTCCTTCTAGTCCAAATACCATCCCAGGTATCAGCTCACATGCCACCCCCCTCCCCAGTCAGCTCATGTGCCACCCCCCCTGTCAGCTCCCTTCCAGTCATCCTACCTTCTATCCATCCCCCTTCCAGTGCCATTTGCACATGTCATCTCCCTTCCAGCCTCCTCCCCATTACCCAGCCACCTACCACTCCCATCCCTAAGTGTCAGCTCCCTTCCAGTCCTTCTTCAGTACATCCCAGGTGTCAGCTCTATTCCAGCTCCCTCCTTCCCCCACCATATCAGTCCTTTCTAGCCCCTTCCTTCCCCCATGTCAGCTCTCTTCCTGCCCCCTCCTTCCCCTGGCAGACTCTCTCAATATCTGCTCCCTTCCAGTCCTATTCTCCCATCCCTGCACATCAGCCCATTTGTAGCCCTAGCCCCTAGTTTTCTTGCAGGGCCAGCAGCACTCTCCTCCCCTACCCCATTAGCCCATTTCCAGTCCCAGCCCATTTCCAGTCCTATCCCCCTTATCAGCCACTCCAGTCCTAGCCCCCTAATCAGCCCATGTCCAGTCCTAGCCCCCCATCAGCCCATTATCACTCCTACCCCCCCAATAAGTCCATTTCCAGTCCTAGCCCCCCAATTAGCCCATTTTGTGACCTAGCCCACCTAATCAGCCCATTTCCAGGCCTAACCCCAAAAATCAGCCCATTATAGTCCTAGCCACCCCTAATGATCAGCCTATTTCCATTCTTAACCCCCCATCAGCCCATTTCCAGTTCTAGCCCCCATGATAGCCCATTACCAGTCTTAGCCCCCCTCCCGATCAGCCTATTTCTATTCTTAACCCCTCATCAGCCCATTTCCAGTTCTAACCCACCCATCAGCCCATTTCCTGTCCTAGCCCTCCCCCCATCAGCCCAATAATATTTCCAGTGCTACCCCCCCCAACCCAGCCCAGCCCCTTCTGAAGGGAAATTGAACATAAAAACCCCGGTCTCAGAAGCTGCTGCTGCTGCAGCAGCGGCAGAATGAAGTGCCCCATGGCCCCCCGGAAGAGCCCTGCCTTCTATTTCCCCCATGCCGGCTCAGCTTTGCAGAGCTGCAAAGGGAGAGTGTTTTCCTTTCTCACGGCTCTGTTAAAGTTGAGCCCGCTGGCATGGATGGGAAACAGGCATTTCCTTTGCGAGACATTAAATGCCTGTTTCCCATCAGCACCGGCGGGCTCAACTTTAACAGAGCCGCGGGAAAGGGAAACACTCCCTTTGCACCTCTGCAAAACTGAGCCGGTGTGGCGCGGGAGAAATAGATGGCAGGGCCCTTCCGGGGAGGCGGGGGCTGCAGGGCACTTCATTCTGCCACTGCAGCAGCTTTTGAGACCGTTTTTTTTTTTTTTTAAATTATTTTGAAGACTAAGTGAGGCAGTCTTTTTGGGGAAAATTTTTGCCGTCCCCAAAAAGTTGCCGCCTGAGGCAACTGCCTCACTCAGCCTCATTATAGCCCCTGAATCCGAGGAATGTTGGCACTACATAAGTCGTGTCTACCAGTGCCGGACACAGTAGATGTATGGCTGCGCTATCACACTGCCAACAATATCTGATCTAATTAGAGAACCCTATGTAAAATACTCCAGATGGAACCAGCATAGGTTCTCTATGGCTAAATGTTGAAACATATCGCTGTTAATAATAAGGTCCCTCAGAATAAGGGCACTCAGCAGTACAAACACTAATACATGCTCAACAGCAAAATGTGCATGCATTAGTGCTGTTTGCACTGTTGAGTGCCCTTATTCTGAGGGCCCCTTATTATTGACAGGGATATGTTTTGACATTTGGCTATAGTGAACTCTCTCCGAGTTTGACTGCCTAATCACACTGGCATCTGGTGACGCTGTGGTCATCCATATGGTCCAGGTACTGACTAGACTTTTATGTCCCCCCCTGAATTGCAGATGTGCAGACCAGATCCTCCCTGCGCACCCCTCAAACCACACACACTCACACTCACACTCACTCTCACTTTCAGTCACAAAAACATGATTCTGTCAAAAGGATGCCTCAAACCTATACATATTGTGAACCGCGCTGATGCTGAATAGAGCGGTATATAAGAGCCTGTAATAATAATAATAATAATAAATAATAAATAATAAATAATAGCTATGATATAACATAATCACATGGGGCACCAGGACTACAAATATGATCTCCGTTTCTCACCCAAAAAGGAATCCTTTCCGTGCTCATGTCCATACTATCTCTGCATCAGCAGGCCGGTTTTTCTGGACATAAGAATTGTTAGGGTCCCATAGATTGTCTCCTTTAGCACAAACAGCACATAGGTGCATAGCCTGAATAAACACTATTGCTCTTCTTAATATTTCTGTAAGGGTGTTTAGAAATGTTTCTTTATCTTACAACATTTCCTCACTTCTGCTCCCTGTACCTTAAGACTTCTTCTTGTATTTTTCCAGACTGCAGTCACACCAGTTCAAAACATACTTGTCACAACCATTCTTTTATATGGAATGCATTGCAAGGCACAACAGAATAATTTCTACCACCTTTCATCAGGAATGACGTGGACGTTTCTGGGAAACAATACGTACACAGGCCTTTCCTGAATACACTTTCTACGTCTCTGCGGCTGACCTCACCCCTGTTCCACCTTCTCCCACCCACGTTCTGAGATCCCATGCTAGCGCTGTGGACATGCATGTCAGCAATGTTTCGGAATACTGTCTGGGATGTTTTTAGCACATACACATCCCTGCTGCACATTCAAATCCCTTATTCATGTTCTGGAATGACCCCCCTATATTAACACCAAAGGTTTATTATAAGCATGATATATGGACAGTCGGCATTCCCTTCTTTGTTTATACCTCAAGAATTCAGCCCTCCCTATAGTTGGTGAAGACTGACAGTAGCAAGGATACCATCCCTTGTTGTTACTGAAAGAACCACTTATATTTTGAGAGCATTAGCAGTAGGGAAGACCTGACCTTCTGTGTGTACTTATAGCTTCTGCCAAGTACCTCATGCCTAGGTGAAGAACAGAAGCAGGACTTCATTTCATCCTGCTACTGAAATACTGCTCTTCTTAGAGGTGATGTGCAGGAGCAATAGGAAACTCAGTCTACGCTGCTGCAAGGAGATGAAGAACCTCTGCATCACACCACCACCTGTAGAAGTGATGGGTGGCAGCAGGATCACCTTAAATGCTACTGCTTGAATCCAGCAGCACTATCCCCAAAAGAACAGCAGAAAGGAACTCATATTCTCATATACTCTCTGTTACAGTACTTTTCGGGAGGGGGGGAAACTGGAGAACAAATGACTTATTTTCAACTGGACCTTGGAATCTCAGGGAGATAAGATGCCATTTTTATGGAAACAGAAAGGTTGAGTACTGGAGTTCTGAGCCACTGTCCCAGGACTTCCCTCTGAATCAACTTTCAATACTCGAACTCCTAGATCACTCCTTTTCTTCTGAGTCTCTTCTGTGACTGAAGGAATTTCTCCCATGAAAATCCCACACTGCTGTTTTTAGTTATTGCATGGTGGGGCACATCAGTGTCAGTGGAATTTATTTATTTATTTGGCTATGCTTATATACTGCTATATCTAAAAGCACTAGTGGTTTACAGAAAACAACAGGCTGTTGAGGCTTACATTGAAAATGCAGTAAACAAGAGAGAGAAGGGCAAAAAGACTAATTGGGAGGAAGGGAGTGAAAAAGCAATCAAAATATATATATAGGCAGGGCCGTACTGGGTGTGAATTGCGCCCTGTGCGACTTGCACATTGGGTGTGCGCCCCCCCCAGCACCTCCATCCAGCCACTTTTTGGACGGCGGCGGGTGAGAAGAGGCGTGCCCGATGTGCAGTTGCCAGCACTCTAAGCAGATCTGTCTCCCACCAGGAGGGAGGGACCAGACCTGCTTAAAGTACCGCGAGAAGGCTTAAGGGGCACATTTCAGCTGTCTGCCATTGCCTGCCCCCGCTGAGAGAAGAAAAAGTGGCGGCGGCAGGCAACGGCAGACAGCTGAAATGCACCCCTTAAGCCTTTGTACCCTGTGCGGCCACACTGCTTGCACAGGGCTAGGTACGGTCCTGTATATAGGGAATTCACATAAGGAATTACTGTATACATTTTGTGATGTTATTAAGGTGAAACGATAGAGAGAGGTGCTGGTCTATGATGATTCCCAGATACCGGACTTTGGGTATAACCTGCAATTGATTTCCACCAACTGTAATGGATTCAGGTGGGATGAAATAGCCATTTCTGGTAATGTAAAGTACATCAGTCTTCGTGTGATTTATGGTGAGGTTATGTATGACCAGCCATTCGGTGACTGCTGTGAAACAATCCTCTATGGTTGTAATTGAGGGGTTAGGTATGTTGATTGGGGCATACAGCATGACGTCATCCGCATAGATATGATACAAATTATTGTATGATTTTATGATTGTGCATGTTGGTTGCAAAAAAATGTTGAATAAGAGGGAAGACAATATGACCCCTGAGGAATCCCCTGATGTTGTAGAAAAGGAACCGATCTCTCATTACCTATCCTTACTTGGAGCTGCCGATTGGAAAAGTAGGATCTGAACCAGTTGAGTGTTGTGCCTGATAGGCTGATGGATTCTAGACACTGAATGATCAAACTGTGTGGTATGGAATCAAAAGTAGCTTTGATGTTGAAGTAGATGATTTAGTATACAGCTTATAATAACATTGCCTTTTCAACAAACTCCACCAGGTATAAAAGTAGAGTCACAAGTTTCTGCTTCTCCTTATAGTTCTTTGAAATGATTTAAAAGTCCATCTGTTTCATAAATAAACATTGCAGTCTGAGCAATATAAAGAATGCCCAAGAAATCATCTGTCACCATAGGAAAAGCTTTTACATTCTGCTAACCTTATTGACATCAAACCCATCTGCTAAATCAATAGTTCATGTTTACAACAAATATCTCTTGGCAAGCCAGGAAGGAAGAGCACTGTATATTGAAATCTTTATGTCTGTCCCCATATGCCTAATGATGCAGACCACTGACCATTTTAGTAGTCACCCTCTGGACCAACTTAATCTCATTTATAACCTTTTGAAGGTATCGTCTGGAGTCACAATATTCTAAATGAGGTGCTACTAGAGATTTATGCAAAGGCACCATCACCTCCTTTTTCCTATTGGTGGTTTCTCTCCCTATGCACCCAAGCTTTCTTTTGGTTTTCACCATAACCTTTTCTATCAGTTTGGCCATCTTAAGGCCATCTTAAGGTCTTGGGCAAGCCACTTAACCCTCCATAGCTCATGTTCCCTGTAAAATAGTTATCTCCAAGTTCAATGCCCTGTTCAATGTAATTTCAGTTTGTTCAATGTAAACCGCACTGATGCAGAATAGCGCGGTATATAAGAGAATGTAAATAAATAAATAAATCAGATGTGATCACCACCAGGTCCACATCTTCTTTCCTGGAAAGAAGTACCGTTCATCTCCTTTCCTGAACTACTCCCTTATGCTTTTGCAGCCCAAATGCATGACCTTGCATTTTTTAGCATTAAATCTTAGCTGCTAAATTTGATGCCATTCATCAAGCTTCAATTGATCCCCTTCTCATATTATCCACAACTTCCAAGGTGTTTGAGGCAGACTTTGGTATGATCTGCCAAAGGGACAATCTTAGCCATCAGCGCCTCCATAAAGTTATGTGATCTCTGGTCACTGATAAGTAATTCATATGGACATCATCTTTATAATGCTCACTGAGTTGCAATGTTTGCAGTTTCAGATGTCATCATGTAAGACAGGATGGCAAGAAAAATTAGGCTCCTCACTCCTAGGATTAATCTCTATACAGAGGGGAAGGAGTAGCTTAGTGCTTAGAACAATGGACTGTGGACCTATGGAAACTAAGTTTAGGATCTCCCTTCTCCCTCAGATACACCTTGGACAAGTCACTTTGAGTTCATCTATAAATCACATTGACAGCTTAATTTGTGTTCATTATTTTTAAAAGTGCATTAAACAGCCAATGTGGAATTTTATTTCAAAGCAGGAAGAGAGTGGGAAAGTTGCAAGGATGGAGGCTAAGGGATGGCCCACACATTAATGCTTATTGTAAAGCACATTAACACTAACACATATTTTTATTGTGGAAATTTAACTACATCTCAAGAGTTGTAATTAAGTGCCTCCAAGGTAAAAATAGCCATATTAGGGCACATTAGGGTGGATGTTGTTCCCTACATGCTAAGATGCCTATTCCATTCAGGCCGTGCAGCCCCTGTATGGCCAGGCAGAATCGGGCTGTGCAAAGTTAGACCTGATTCTGATCCCACAGCTCCCCCATGGGATCAGAATCAGGTCTAGTGCTTGGATGTGTAGGCCGGGATCCGATTCTGCTCGGCTGTACATCCCAGCGACTACCCGGCTAACTCAGCCGGGTTCATGAATGGAGCCACAGTGCCATGGAGTCCCGTCGCCATGGCACCACGGCTCCATTCACGCGCCATGATTGCCGGCCACCCCAGAGCAACTCCCATTCCCCACAGCTTGACCCCCAATCTGGCCTTCCAAGGCTTGGGTTGAGCTGCTGGAACTCCCTGACCCCCCTCACTTGCCTGCCTGTGTCCTACACTGCGGTCCCCCACCATCCAGGGGGACTTATTCCACTTTAGAAGTGGAATAAGTTCCTCGTCTAGATCCAAGGCCGTGGATGTACAGGGCTAACCCCTGAATCGGTTCTGTACATCCGGGGTCATAGCCCGCCCATGTCCTGCCCTCACTCTGCCTCCAGAATGCCCCCTCCCACCCCCATCTAGGCCTCCCCATATGAATCCACTGTTCGTATGGGGAAGTTTTTGCCGGGGCCGGCAGGGGGACAAATAGTGGGACACAATGACCCCCTAAGTGTGCACCTTTTTTTTTTTTTGTAAACTTTATTTATTAACCATCATAAACATAACAAGCAGTACAGTGAGAAAAAACACACAATGCGCTACAGCAGAGTGGACTCTGATCTCCGCTGAAGCCACAGCTCTATACAGTTATGTATCTAGATCAATACTCAATTCACAGTGTTATACAACCATGGTTAGATAGTTTTTCCCCGTTTTCGACGGTATCCCTACCCCCCTTCCCCCCCCCATACCCGTCTACGCCCCCTCCCTCCCCCCCCCCGGGTCCCCGCACCCCGATTCCACATACAATACAACAGTACCCTCGCCGAGATCCCATTTCCCCCCTCCGCTCCCAGTATCCCCAGACCCTAATGGCCCACGTTTACTATTTCGCTACGGCACCGGGCGCTTAAACTCTGAATATAGGGTTCCCATATCAACATAAAGGTGGACCATCTCTTCACTGAACCCCGAGCCCTCCATCGCTCTGTCAATAGCAGCTGGTGAAAACTATTGCGCCACTCCAAGAAGGTAGGTGGGTCCCGATCCCTCCATCGACGTAGGATCGGACCCTTCCCCACCAAACATGCCTTACACACCAGTAACCACCCCCACCGCCCTGTGGGTAAGGTTCGATGCAGTTGATCAAGGGCGACCAATGCTCCCGTCCAAGGAAACCTCTGCTGCACTAGTCTCATAATATATCTATGGATCTGGGCCCAGTAAGGGAGGATGCGCCTGCACTGCCACCACATATGGGTTAAAGTGGCCATTGGACTAGAACATCGAGGACAAGACCCATCTTGCGTTATATGACTCCTCAAGGCTCGGCGCGGCGAAAAATGAACCCGGGTTAGGGCTTTATATTGTACTTCCCTCCATTTCGCTCCCTCCACCAGTTCCACAATCCGCCCTACCGCCTTGCAAATCGTGCCAGGCTATACTTCCCATCCCAGTTCTCCCCCCCAGGCCGTCTCCACCCTCCCATAGTCTGGTAAACCCCCAAAGCGCTCCAGCCGGGCCTTCAATCCAGCTATGGTCGGGTGGGCATCTCCCCCGAGTTCGAAGAATTCGATGATCTGTGCCGACCTGTCCTCCCCCAATTCCTCCCTAGGTAACGTCGCCACATAATGGGCGAGTTGAAGATACGCAAAATAGTGAGTGGGAGGTAGCTGGAATTCCTCCCGTAATGACAAAAACGGTTTGCATTTACCCGTAAGGTCTACCACATGCCCTATATGTCTTAGCCCCTGTCGGTGCCATATCTGAAACATTCGAGTATCAGAACCCGGTAAAAATTTTACATTGCCTCGTATGGGCAGCCAGCTGGACACTTGCCAGTTGCGTTGCCAGTAACTATTTAAGTGTCGCCAGGTGCGTCTCAGCGCATTTAACATAATATTGCGCGTGAGTCGAGTTGGCAAGTGTGCACTATCCACATGTAGGGCCCCCACCAGTGAGAAAGGGGCCACCAATGCCGCCTCCAAGGCCCGTGGTGTGAATACCTCCGTGTCCCCCAAGTAATCGCCAACATGCCTCGCTTGACATGCCAAGGCATAGAGTCTCAAATCCGGAAGCCCCAGGCCCCCCCCTGCACCATTTACCAATCATACGGGACATCGGGATTCGCGCTCTGGCCCCCTTCCACAGAAACCTTTGGATCTCCCTTTCCAATCTAAGCAAATCCCGGCGTAATAACCAGACGGGTAGCGTTTGTAACCAGTAAAGAATGCGGGGTAGAATTACCATTTTAACTGCTGCGATTCTCCCCAATAATGATAGCGGCAGCGGGTTCCAAGCTCTCAGTTGACGCCTCATCCCAGACAAGACTTTTTCCAAGTTAATGTGGTATAGATCCTGCGGTAATCTCGTCAACACAATACCTAAGTATTTGAACCGATGATCCGACCATTTCAAGGGAAAGTCCACCCCCCAGCCCTCCCGCAGCCGACCCGAGACATCCAAGGCCTCCGATTTGTCGGCATTTATTGTAAGACCGACAAAACTACCAAACCTCCGAAATTCGGCCATTAATCTCGGCAAAGATTCCCGCGGCGCCAGCAAGTGTACTAACATGTCATCAGCGAAGGCCGACGTCTTAAATCCCTGCTTGCCCACCTCAATCCCGCGAATCTGTCGGTCCAATTCGATACTCCGTATTAATGGATCCAAAGATAAGACAAACAGTAAGGGGGACAATGGGCAGCCCTGTCTAGTGCCCCTGTGCAAGGGAAAGGGAGCCGATAAGACCCATTGCAAAGTACTCTAGCTGTCGGCGTATCATACAGACTCTTAACCATATCACAAAATGCCTGCCCGAGACCGTATAATGGTAATAAATACTCTAGGTATGTCCAATCGACTTTGTCAAAGGCTTTTTCAGCGTCGAAACTCACTAGGAGTGACTGCAACCGGTGGCAGTGCACCCACTCCAGAGATGTTAGTATTCGGCGTATATTACGCACTGCATAACGGCCTCGTACGAAACCCACCTGTGATTCATGAACGACGTCCCCTAATATTCCCGCTAGTCTCTCGGCCAGAATTTTCGCCAACAACTTCATATCGTAGTTCAACAAAGAAATCGGTCGGTATGAGGCTGCCTGCGTCAAATCCTTATCCGGTTTGGGTATCAACGTAATGTAGGCCTGATTATCTCCCCATCTCCTACCCCCCCTCCCTATTCGCTGATGGTAGGTATCTACCAATAGTGGGCCCACCCAAGTCGATAGGAGTTTATAAAACTCCGCCCCATAACCGTCCGGGCCCGGGGTCTTATAGCAACTAGCCTGTGCAATTACAGACTGTACCTCCTGTAACGTTACCGGTAGTCCCAACTGATCCCGTTGCGCCGCCGTCACCTGTGGGAGCTTCAACCTTTGTAGGTAGGCCTCCATAGTAGATGGGCTACACTCTCCCGCAGCGTACAGTTTTTGAAAAAAGTCTTTAAATATGGCATTTATCCCCTCCCGGCTTTGCTGGAGTTTCCCTTGGTCATCTCGAAGAGCTGCCACCCCCCTCCCTCCTCGTGGACCCCTCAAACATCGTCCTAATAGCTTCCCCGGTTTGTCGCCGAAACAATAAAAAACATATTTATAATACAGCAAAGATTTCTTGGCTCTCTGATGGAGCAGTTCATTTAGGGCCACCTGCAGTTCCCACAAGCGTTTTCTGTTAGACACTGTAGGCGCGTGACCACTGAGTATTCGCGCTTGAGACACTTGTTGCTCCAACCGAACAATTTGTTCTGCCAACAGTCTGCGTTTCCGGGCCACAAACCCGATTATGTCGCCTCTCAACACCACTTTGGCAGTCTCCCAAACCAGTTCTGGGTCCTCTCTGTGTGCCTGATGATTTAATTCAAAATCACGCCAGCGCTGACCCAGATATTGCCGAAATTGATTGTCATGGTATAACTCAATGGGGAACCGCCACAGACGGGATGCACCAAGTCCTCCCCCCATTGCACCTCGATCCAGGCCATGGCATGGTCCGAGATCTCCAGGGGTCCTATCTGCGCCTCTTCCACCCGTGCGAACATGCTGGTAGAAAGCAAAAGATAATCTATCCTCGCACTAGTCCCATGCGCCCGCGAGATATGCGTGAATTCCTTCTCGGAGGGGTGCAATAACCTCCACGGATCTATCAGGCCCAATCGGGTCCGAAGTCTTTGCAAAACCTGCGAGCCTAGCGTTCTATCTCTCGTCTCTCTGCCACTGGAGGTGTCCAGACCCACTTCAAACACCCCGTTAAAATCTCCCCCCAGCAACAACGGTACATCAGGCAATTGCTCCACTTTGGCAGCAATACTGTCAAAAAACTCCCGATCCAACGAGTTGGGACCATACACATCTCCCAATATTATCTCATGGTCTTCCAATAGGCCGTGCAGTAATACAAATCTCCCATGGGGATCGGCCACCTGTCTTTGCATCGTGAAACGCACCCGTTTATGAATTAAAATGGCCACACCCCCTTTCTTCCCTAGTGCAGGCGCTCCCCACACCTGCCCCACCCAATCTCTGCATAATTTAGCATGTTCTTCGGCAGTCTGGTGGGTTTCCTGGAGTAGCGCAATATCACAATGCTGCCTAGCCAGCGCCTTAAGAATTTTATATCGCTTTATGGGGCTACCCAAGCCACAAACGTTCCAAGTTATGACTCTCAGAGTACTGTAATGTTTTTACGGCCTAGCTGCCAACACAACGTGCTTGGGGAGACCCTCCCAGCCAGGAGCCTTCCCCCAATGTCACCAAGGTATGTTATACTGTGTATCAGCCTAGAATTCAGAGTGCAGAGACCCCTCTCCCCCCCTCCCCCCTCTCCTCTCCCCCCCCTTCCCCGCCCCCCCTCGATCCCACTACCCCCCCATCTCCTATCCCCTCCTCTCTCCATCCTAAACCTCCCCTAACCCTGTCCTCTATTCTCCCCCTATCCCTGCTCCAACTACTCCTCCTAACTACAGGACTTCCAACTCCTACCCCCCTCCCAGGAAGTCCTCACGAAACCCCTCTGAGCGTGTCCCTGCACCCCAGGCCTCGATATCAATCACCCGTCCACAACCCAACAGTCTCCCCTCTCTGAGCAGAAGAAGGTCTTCCTCCTCGTGATGCCCGGGTACCTACCAAACCCCTCGGCCCGGCCTCCGTACTAATTTCCCTCCCCCTCCCCCCCTCCGGTCCGGTGTAACCCGCTTGAACCCCCCCCCCCTTTCCAACCCCACCCCCTGCTCCTCTTCCTCGCTTAATGTCCCCCCATCCCCACCAGACATCCTCTCCACAATCTAAGCAAACTTGCCGTCTCCTGCGGGACACACCAGATGTTGGGGCGGGGGGGGGGGAGGGGGAGGGCCGTCACCCACACTGCCGGTATCCAGGTCTGGATGGCCAACCACTCGGCCTAGTGCAGGCCCATCAGCCAAGACAGTGGCCCCCTCCGCTCTAAAATGCTCCCCCCCCCGCCCCAGCACAGCAGCCACTACCGTCTCCCCCACACGCCGTGCCGGGGAGACGGAATAAGACAGCAAAAGGGACTGGGGAGCCTAAGTCCCCGTACATTTTGGCTAGGCCGACTAGAGAGATCCCTCCCGCCTTGCCCATTAGGGGGAATGCAGCACCCACCGCCACCATAACAGAGATACTCCTCTCGCCCCCCGCCTGAATTAACAGAGTATCTCTGTTGGCACCATATCACCCTAGCAAGGAAACAAACATATGCAGTCTATAGTCCCATTTCTTAACAGGGGGAAAGGAGAGAGATGTGTCAGAGATTTGGCAACTTTGTTACCTTACCCCATTAAAGACAGTTAACTATTCAAAAAGGAACAAAGAAACACAGTGTTACTTGAGACTTGTAGCGCCGGTCCAAGCCGGAACAATAACCAAAGGTACTGGCCAGCGCTACAATGTATTTCCCCAGTCTTCGCTCCCCCAGGGGAGCTTTCTCAGTCAGGCAGTCCAAGGAGCTCCTGGAGGCTTCAGGTGTGGGGTGCTGCCGCGGCCTTCCTTTGGGCGCAGATCTGGTGCACATAATCTCCTGCTGCAGCTGCCGACTCAAAAGTGCGGTGAGCTCCATCACAGAGCACGTGAAGCTTGGCGGGATACTGCACGGAAAACCGGATTCCGGCTTCTATCAGTTTACCGCACATGGGTGCATACTCCCGTCTCAGCGCCATTGAGTAGTCTTGTGCCACCCGGAGTTTGAGATTATTGTAGGTCACTTCCCCCGTCCGCCGCGCAGCCCTGAGAATCAGTTCCTTCTGCGGGTAGTGTAGGAATTTCGCTAAGACGATTCTGGGGCGAGGGTCACGCATTTGTTTCGCGCCCACCCGGTGCACCCTTTCAATGTGTACCTTCTCTCCGAGCTCCCCCTCTGCCACAATATGCAGGACTAGCTTCTCCAGGTAGTTTCTGAGATCTGCATCCGGGACTGTTTCGGGGATCCCCAAAAAGCGCAGATTGTTTCTTCTTGACCTGTTTTCCAGGTCATCAAGTTTGGCGTCCTGTTGGGTTAGCCGAGACTTTAGGCCCGCCACCTCTGTGGTCAGCGTCTCCACCTGCTCCTCCACCCGTGCCACGCGGTCTTCAGCCTCCTGCACCCGTTTGCCCAGCAGATCCACCGATGAACGTATTCCATCCATTTTGCTATGCAGGGCATCAAACTGGGGCTTTAAAGCCGTCGCTACAGCTGCTGACAGCTCCTCCAGTGAGGTCGGGGACCCGGGTGAAGCCGGCATCGAAGGTGCATCCGCCATCTTACTCGAGCCGGCTCCCCGTTCTCGGTCCTTTCGCAGCGCCTTAACTGCCGTCGCCATGTATTTCAGTCACTCCAACCACCACGGGAGGAACCGCAGGCACTCCGGAGCAGGTTAGTTACCCTCTAGGCAAGGCAGTGTGGTTTTATTACGGCACTTATCGCCGGCTTAGGCCAAGGGCTGCAGGACACGCTCAAGATGCGACCGCTACCCTGTCCGCATCACGTGGTCTCCAGTGTGCACCTTTTTACTTCCAAAACATTACTTTATATATTCCTCATGTTAAAAATCATTGTTGTGTGTTAATGACAAAGCATTAGCATGGTTTAGTAAATGACGCTAAGACTGTTGCTGTTTTGGGTAGGAATTTATCATAATGTGTGCTTTTGAGTCAATGCTGACTCCTAGTGACATAGCTGCCCCTGGGTTTTCTTGACCAGAGGTAGATTGCCAGGACTCTCTTTGAGGCAATGAAGGATAAAGTAACTTGCTCAAGACCACAAGGAGTGCCAGTGGGAAACTGAACCCTGGTCTCTTTGTTACCAGGCTATTCCACCACTCTCCAGCCCCCCCTTTGAGCAGTGCAGAAGTACAAACACAATGAAGTCTTGTGGCACCTTTGTAGAGCAGGACTGCTGCTGCTACTACTAGAATTCTCCTGGGGAGGGGGAGGGGGGGGGGAGGCTTCATTTAACAGTTCAATGCTGCCAATCAGATACCTTTTAAAAATCTTTAGAAACAGAGGTTATTTCTATTACTTAAAAAACAGTGTAGGAAATTAATTTTAATGCTTAAAGCATTTGTATGAATTACAAATAGTAGAACATATCAACTTTTCAAAATAAATTATTTTTCTAAATTATTTTATCAAGCAATGAGAGCAATTATAGGTGAACATTTAGATAGTAGGAGTCATTAGTTAAAGAATGTGTTTTTAGACTATAACAACTAATTTGCAGCTGGGTACAAAAGGCCACACAGTGGCGCTGCATGTCCCTGTATAAATTCAGTGCATATTTATAGAAGTGAGCGAAAGCAAAATAATGAAAGAAAGGCAACATAAATACATATGTGCCTTCATAATATAGGCACCCAGAACTATCTCCAGTAGCACACCTGAAGCCCCATTTTGCACAGAACATCTACTGTAGGTGTTGCCAGTTCTACGAGTATTATACAAAGGTTTCTGCTGAATGCAAAGGGTGAATTTTAGAAGCCCTATTAGTGTGGTGAATGTCTGAAAATGGACACTTTGTGCAAAGCATGGAGACATCTCTGGAGCCATTTTAGAAGCTGGATATATAGATGTTCCCAGCGTGAGAATGTCCATGTAGCACAGGGGTGTGGTGGAAACGTGGCATGGGCAGAACAAAGGAAATGCATATCACGGCATGATTTCAGAATGTCACAAACACATCCGGCCCTGGTTGTTGAGGTGTCCATGCCTATACCTGCACCTGACCACAAATAAAGTAATATAGCTCTTCCAGGGGAAGTGCATATTGCGCTTACATTGCCAGTTATTTCCTGTTCGATGAAACCTGGTCATATAGACATACTCCAAACATATTACTGCTGCCGTTCGAATGTCTGAAATGACAGGCTAGGTCATGCAAGTCTCATAACATAGACACTCTCTCTTCTGACCTACCCAGTCCAGGTCATAAAAGTGCCTGGTTTTGTGGGCATGCACTGTGCCTACACCTGTGCATGTACCCAGCCTTGCTATCTGCACGGGGCCCATCTCCAGAACTGGTTACTGGAACATTCATTTTTCAGAGTGGGGATGGAGCAATTTCAGAAGGTACTGCTGCCACTCCCCCGGTTTTTCGATATTCTGCTCCAGACGTCCCAGATTCTTCTTAAATGTCCCTTCTAAAATGCCACTTAAAGTCTTTTGTAAAATGCATATAAGGACAATAACCAATTCCCATATATTTACCGGCACATCCAGCAGCAACAACCAGTTCACAAAAAACGTGTTAAAAATAAAAGCGGTATCCCTTGGGGCTTTATATGTGTATGACATGTGCTAACCTTTAGTAAACATGCCCCTATGTATGTATATGTATATTTTATCCATTATTGAAGTCATTCCAGAACACAAATAAGCCATGTAGACGTGCTGTCCAGACGTCACTTTGCAAAAACGTCTAGGACTGTATCCTGAAACACCTGTGACCTGCATATACATGGCAATAAAATGGAGATAGCAGAACGTGGACAGGAGGGTGGAACAGGGATGTGGCCAGCCATGGAGCCCAACATATTCAGTTAAGGCAATGTATGTCATTGGCATTTCACCCATTTTGTCTATGTGGAATAAGTGTAGGACTTAGAATATTTTCTGCCTGCTCTCCAATGCTTCCCATACTGAAGAATGGCTCTGACAAGTATGTCTTGAATTGGTGTGTCTGCAGTTATGGAGAACACAAGATACAGATTTACAGAACAAAATGCACTGGTGAGGGAAATATGAAGGGTAAAGAAACATTAAGAAACACTCCAACAGAAACACCAAGGAGAGCAGTGAAGGCCAATTCCATTCAGGCCGTGCAGCCCCTGTGAGGCCGATCAAAAGCGGGGCGTAAAGAGGTAGATGTGATTCTGATCCCATGGGGGATAGATGTGCCTGTGGGATCAGAATCAGGACTATGGCCTGGACGTGCAGGATGGGTCCCAATTCTGATCAGCCTGCATGCCCAGCCACGTATCTGGCTACCTCAGCCAGGCTCATGAATGGAGCCATGATCCCCGGCCACCGACCAAGCTCTTTTTTCCCTGCAGCCCAACCCCCAATCTGGTCTTTCAAGGCCTGGGCTGGGCTGGGCTGTGGAGAACCCCCTGTGCCCCCTCACCTGCATCCCCAGGTCCTGCACTGCAATTCCCCTCCATCTAGTGAGATTTATTCTGCCTTCAAGGTGGAATACGTCCCCCGTCTAGATTCAAGGCCCCAGACATACATGGCCGACTTCTGAATCGCACCTGTATGTCCGGGGTCACAGCCTGCCCATGCCCTGCCCTCGTTCTGCCTCCAGAATGCCCCCCCACCCCTGTCTAGGTCTCCCTGTACAAACCCATTGTTTTTATATGGAGGATATTCCGGGACCAGCAGGGAGACAAATAGTGGGATGTCCATCCCCGCTATTCGTGGGAAAGAATGGCCCCCATAGTATTTATACTGGCTAGACTCGACGGCACTTAACAACAACAAAAATGCTGACAATTGCTGTATGTGTGAATTCAGCTAATCCAGTGTTCCCCAACATTTCCCATGTCCTTAAAATGGGACTGCATATGTAGGTATAGTATGTGCGTGTGTATGGCAATGCTGCCCGTGTGCCTGAGAAAAGTGGATCAGATATGTACTGCTGGAGATGGTGCAATGGGGCATGTAGTTAGAGAGAGTTAGAATATATAGCACTAAATGAAAGGTTAGATATGATTGGAATATCAGAGACATGGTGGAAGGAGGACAACCAGTGGGACACTGTGATACCTGGGTACAAACTATATCGAAATGATAGAGCTGATCTAATTGGTGGAGGGGTTGCTCTCTATGTTAGAGAGGGCATTGAGTCAGAAAGGATTAAAGTTTTGCAGGAAGCAAAATCTGCTGTAGAATCTATATGGATTGAGAATCCATGTAAAAGGGGGAAGGCAATGGCAGTGGGGGTGTACTATCGAGCGCCTGGCCAGAATGACCAAATGGATGATAAAATGCTCAAAGAAATCAAGGAAGCTAACAAAAGTTACAGCGCAGTTATAATAATGGGTGATTTCAACTACCCCGGTATTGACTGGGTCAGTGTCACGTCAGGACATGCTAGGGAGATAAAGTTCCTAGATGAAATAAATGACTGCTTCTTGGAGCAGCTGGTTCATGAACTGACCAGAGGGGAAGCCATATTAGACCTAGTCCTTACTGGAACACCAGATCTAGTGCAAGAGATAAGGTTGTTGGGGCCACTTGGCCATAGTGATCATAGCATGATCGCCTTTGATTTAATTAGTGGAGGAGGGATAGTAAGGAAATCCACAGTACTACCTTTTAACTTTCGAAAAGGAGACTATGATAAAATGAGGAAAACAGTTAAGAAAAAACTAAAAGGAGCAGTTGCAAAGATTAAAGACGTACATCAGGCTTGGCTGTTGTTGAAAAATACTATCTTGGAAGCCCAGACCAGCTGTATTCCATGCTTTAAGAAAAGTGGAAGGAAGTCCAAAAAACTGCCAGCATAGTTTAAAGGTGAGGTCAGAGAGGCTGTTGTTGCCAAAAAAGCATCTTTCAGGAAATGGAAAAAAGAGCCAACGACGAAACCTGGAAACAGCACAAGCACTGGCAAGTCAAATGCAAGGCATTGATAAGGCAGGCAAAGGGAGAATTTGAGAAGAAGCTTGCTGCGGAAGCAAAAACGCGAAGTAAAGACCTTTTCAAGTACATTCGTAGCAAAAAACCTGTGGGAGAGTCAGTTGGTCCATTAGATGATAAAGGGGTTAAAGGAGCACTAAGAGGCGACAAGGCGATAGCAGAGAGACTGAATGAATTCTTTGCTTCAGTTTTTACTGAGGAAGATGTAGGGATGTTACCCATGACTGAAGTGGTATTTAAAGGTGCAGAAGAATTGAAGGAAATATCGATACATCGGGAAGATGTATTACAACTATTAGATAAACTGAAGAGTAGCAAATCACCTGGGCTGGATGGTATACATCCAAGGGTGTTGAAAGAACTGAAATATGAGATTGCAGACCTGCTATTAGTAATCTGTGAACTATCATTAAAATCATCTCTAATACCTGAAGATTGGAGGATCGCCAATGTAACACCAATTTTTAAAAAGGGTTCCAGGGATGATCCGGGAAACTACAGACCGGTGAGCCTGACATCAGTACTGGGAAAAATGGTAGAAACCATCATAAAGAATGAAATTACTCACCAGTAGATAGTCATGACCTAATGGGAGACAGCCAACATGGCTTTAGACAAGGAAGATCTTCTCTTACTAATCTGTTATGTTTTTTTGAAGGAGTGAATAATCAGGTGGACAAAGGTGAGTCAGTTGATATTGTGTATCTGGACTTTCAGAAAGCCTTTGACAAGGTCCCTCATCAGAGACGTTTGGCAAAACTAAAGAGTTATGGGATAGGAGGCAGTGTACTATTGTGGATCAGGAACTGGTTAAAAGATAGAAAGCAGAGGGTAGGGCTAAATGGCCAATTTTCTCAATGGAGAAAGGTGAATAGTGGTGTACCCCAGGGATCTGTGCTGAGTCCGCTGCTTTTTGACATATTCATAAATGACCTGGAAAGTGGAATAACGAGTGAGGTTATCAAATTTGCAGATGACACAAAACTATTTAAAGTTGTTAAAACCCAAGAGGATTGTGGAAAATTGCAAGAGGATCTTGATAAATTGGAAGACTGGGCATCAAAATGGCAGATGAAATTTAATGTGGACAAGTGCAAGGTTATGCACCTAGGGAAGAACAACCCAAACTATGGTTACACGATGCAAGGTTCCACATTAGGAACCACCACCCAGGAAAAAGATTTAGGCCTCATTGTGGATACCATGTTAAAACCCTCGGCCCAGTGTGCAGCGGCGGCCAAGAGAGCAAATAGAATGCTAGGTATGATAAGGAAAGGAATGGAAAATAAAACAAAAGATATTATAATGCCTCTGTATCGTTCCATGGTGAGACTGCACCTTGAATATTGTGTGCAATTCTGGTCGCCGTATCTTAAAAAGGATATAGCGATTTTAGAAAAGGTTCAGAGAAGAGCCACCAAAATGGTAAAGGGGATGGAAGGATACTCCTATGAAGAAAGGCTAAAAAGGTTAGGGCTCTTTAACCTGGAAAAGAGACGGCTGAGGGGAGATATGATAGAAGTCTATAAATTAATGAACGGAGTGGAACGGGTAAACGTAGATCAATTGTTTACCTTATCAAAATATAGAAAGACTAGGGGACATGCAATGAAGCTACAGGGTAAACTATTTAAGACTAATAAAAGAAAATATTTTTTCACTCAACGTGTAATTAAACTCTGGAATTTGTTACCGGAGGATGTAGTAAAGGCTGTTAGTGTAGCTGGGTTTAAAAAAGGTTTGGACAAGTTCCTGGAGGAAAGGTCCATAAACCATTATTAAGAAGGGACCCAGGATGTCAATGCTTGAACCAATACAAGCATTGTGGAACCTGTGTCCCTTGGGGAAACTGCTAGGTACATATGACCTAGATTGGCCACTGTTGGAAACAGAATACTGGGCTTGATGGACCTTGGTCTGACCCAGTATGGCATATCTTATGTTCTTATGTTAGTAGTGCCTTTTGCACTGTTGCATGCTCCCAATTGACAGTCCCATATTATTGATAGGGATATGTTGAGGCAAGTATCTACAGTTGATTCTCTCTGAATACTACCGGTCCAGACTATGCCGAGCTGATCAGTGCAAGAATAACTCTGGTGTTCCTCCTCTGCCATGTTTGTTGAGATGGAAGGTGTGTCTGGACACATATCATTTAATACACATGTTTACAAGTTTCTGCAGGTCACCATTGACATCCATGTGTAGTTTGCATGAGCACACGCTTATATCCATCACTGTGCCCTGGCAAGAAGAAAAATGCAGTGAGTGAAATCAGTCTGAGATGTGTGTTGCACAGTTCAGAAGGGCCCCCGTGGAGCCAATGGTAGTGCCTGTAGAGCACAGGTGCTGGCCGCACTGCACCCAGTCAAGCCCAAGGAGCCATAGACATGACAGTATGTGCTTCAAGAAATGTGCACATGCTCAGCACTGTACAGTATTGTGCATTGCAGTACAATCACCCATCACTGTCCAGGTCATGTATGGGACCAGAAGCATGCTGCACTCATTATTAGGAAATTCAACATTGCATCAGCAACATACTGACTCTCAGCACAGCAGCTTAGGCACTGCATGTTGTGCAATAGAGGAGGTCAGTAGAGATGTGGTCACGCCGAAGATGGTCACAATCGGAGGCATGCATCTCAACAGAATACAATAAGCATGGGCATGTCCCAAAGAGGCAAACGCCCATTGATGATACCGATACCACAAACCCAGGTAAGTCCCAAAAGCCGATCGCCATCTAGCCGTCTATAAATCCTATTCTACAAACGTGGCTGTGTCCAAAACCAGTGTGTGTCAAAACAGGTGCACAATGAGCTCCACAGAGCCCCTGATGGACAGAAGTAAAAAACAACGAGGTCAGCAAAGGATCCACTGTGATGTGACAGCTCCAAAGGTCCCAGAAAAGGATTGCCAGATGACAGACAGAAACGAAGGCCTGATAGTACAACCCCTCAACCAATGCAACACTGTGGCCCCCCAAGCAAGAACCTTGTGCCAAGCAGGGAGAGTGAGAGCACAGGATGCAACTGCTCACCAAAGGGAGTTGTGGAATGTACCAGACGCACAGCAAGAAACAATACCAAATAACTTCATGAAAAGGCAGAGTCCATAGCAGTGGTGAGGGATGCCATGGATGGCACCCCTGAAAATGCACATATGTCCCCCTGTTGTAATGCTGCTCTTCCCTGATCTATGTGCAACCATTGCACTCTGAGCTATTGCTGCCTGCATACACACACATCATGGAATGGAGGTGTAGTGCAATGACAACAGCACTGCCTTGGAACCCAAGAGACATGGGTTCAAGTCCTACCACCACCCAGTGTGGCCTTGTGCAATCCACAAAACCCACATAAGAGTAATGAACATGACCCTGTGTAGTTTGCAATGTACCCTGCTGACAGAAACCTATAAGTGGAAGAAAAGCATGTCAATCAAAAACACCTAATGCTCCATTTGTTTCCCACCCATGTGTATGCAGATGTAACACACCACTCTCCTATAGCAGTGTGAAAAAATCTCCCCTTGTCATGCCCTGCATATAAGCCTAGGAACAGTGCAACATCTGGTGTCAGGAAACACACATGTGGTGTACTGTAGAGCACCTTCTTCTGGGTGGGTGAAATAGCCCCCAAATGGATGCCAAGAAATACAGAATCTGTGTGAGTCTCTACAACCATGTCACAAGGTAGAGGCCACACCCTGTCCAGGGCCACCAATGGAGGCATAAGTCACTGAAAGTCAAGCAGGTCCAACAGTGTACAATGGTCAGGATGCACTGAGGGGCATGGACAATATTACATGCCATCATCTCCCCCAATGTCTGGAGATGATGTCCATGAGTTGTGAAGGAGACAGATAATGCAAGAGGATATGGAATATGTCTGTTTTACAATATGTACATGACATATCCTGCCAACACTGTGCTGATCTCTGTTGATCCAGCATGACAAATTGTGGAAGCATATGTGAAGGCAAATGAGATATCAGGGGGGTGAGGGGGGGGGGGGGGTGCTGATAGGTCTATGGCCCTGTAAGGAAACAGAAAACTATGTGCACACGGCAGGTCTGGAGGATAGAATGATCTCCCTCCAGTGCCTTTTAGATGTGGTACGGAGGAAAATGGAACTGCAGAGCGATCATTCAGTCTCCTGGAACTGAAGTGTGCCCTTAGCTGTCTGTCTCTGAACAAGACCAAAAACTGGTTAATTTCAGAGTGAATAAAGTAATGACAAAACAATATATACAATCACTCCACCAACTAACAAACCTCACATCAGGTACTGACAGAATTTAAAAGCAAAAAGGAAGAGAACGAGCCTCAGAATCCAAGGTAATGAAAAACAAGCTCAGCCAACACATCATAGGCCCATGAAACCTCCTTCCAGCCCTTAAAACCAATCTTCAATTTTTTCCATTTTTTTTATTTTCTCTTATTTTACAAAACAAGCTTTAAAGTCCTAAAACATAATTGAAACATGCAACAAAATACAAAAATCACTTATCTCAAAACATAATATCAAACATACAATCGAATTCAAAAGCACTTATCTCAATGGTGAGGACACATTACTGTCACTGTCACTATCATATTTTAACCAAACACACCATTTAGACCCACACACAGTTAAACGATCTTAACGGGGAAGCACACCCAACGCCACACATAGGCCGCCCAAGCATTTTTCTGGAAAAAGCTTCTTCAGGGAAACCCCCACCCAAACCATGCACAAGTGCAAAGGAAAAAAAGAGAACAAAAACAAAACAAAAACAACTTCAAAAACAGTACCGTCAAGAGAACAAATGCCTCTATACAACCCTCAAAAATAGACAAAAACAGAAAAACGGGGAAAAAACAAACCAATCTCAACCGGCACCATGTTTACCAGCACCCATATCGCCAACATAACAATTTGACGATGCAAAAAATGCCACGCATGCATAGCAAGAAATACAGATGATACCAAATGATATGCTGTAAAGTCCTCCTGCTGGTGCGCCTCTCCTGTCCATCTTTGCCCTGCTGCTGTTGTGGAGGTGGGGAGGGAGTCAGGATTTCCAGATTAGCAGGACCACTCTCAGCTGGTGCCTGCAGCTCTCCCCCATTGTCCGAGGCAAGCTGCTGTTCCATACCCTGTGTAGCTGCTGGCAGACCCAATACTGTAGCCCTCAACATGGGGTGCTGAGCAGAAACAGACCTCTGTTGTGCACCATTAGCAGCACCTGGGAAGACAGAGACAAAATAGGTCAGTCAATAATGTCACCAGTGACCACAATCCCCTGAGCGGTGTCCCTTTGGCAGCTCTGCAGATGGCCCAGTTGGCCACATAGGAACAGAGGGATAGTCTCTGATGGCAGTTACAGTTCCAATGTCCAAGGCAGATCACATATGTACAAGTGACCCAGAGCACATTTCCCCACACAGATGCATGATGCTGCCAATCCTGTGGCCAGCAGCCTGTGAGCAAGTGGCTGTGTATGTGGACAACAGGACACCAACTAGACCAGATACACTCACATGGTGGGTGCCATGCAGTGGTACCACTGTATGCAACACTACGCAGGATGTAGTGATGGAAGGGTACATACTAACACATGCACGCAGAGAGGGGACCAACACCAGGGTACAAGAGCATGACACAACAAGCACCCATGTACCTGGCTCCTGGGAGGGCTGTGATGTGTTGAGTGGTCCCACACCCTCCTCAGTGACTGGGTCTATTGTCTCCAGGACCTGCTGCTCCAGCTCTATCATCTGCTCTGACTTGCCATCAGGGCCCACATGCTGTGCCTTCTTAGTGGTGTTGTGCCACACCTGCTTCCACTTCTACTTCACATCTTTGATACTGCGTGCCTATGGTGCACAGCATTGATTTGCTGGCATACATCCAGCCACTGCCTCTGCTTCTTGTATGCTCCCACCCATGAGGATCTCTCCCCAACCAACACAGGCAGGTGGGCAAGTATTCCTTCCAGCATGAGATTCACCTCACCCTCAGAGAACTTGCTGTTGCAGCTCGCAACCTTTGGTGTCATGTTATCAGATTAGCACTCAACCTCAAGCAAGACATTCAAAATGCGGGGATATGGCCATCTGAGACATCCCCGTATATGTCACAGAGATGGCTCCAATTGGACACATCCCAACATCTGAGATACATCGGCCTGTGGATGCCTCCAAACTGGGTGCATGCGGGCATGCGTACAGAAATGTTGCTGCACTCCAGCCACCATCCCAGGCATCAGCCATGGCCCCAAGGAACTCTTTAACCACTGGGACAGAAATGGAGCATTGGGTAGCACCACAGCAAACAATGTATGTCAATGTGGCAGTGCATGTAGTGTAATGGTGACAGCACTGCCACAATAATCCAGGGAAATAGATTCAAGTTCCATGTCCACTCTGCGCAGTGATAGCCAAGGTGCTCCATCTCTCTCACATCAGAGGGATGCCAGTGTCTGTGCTACATGATAAAGGCCCCACATGTCACTGTAGGTCACTTCTGACATCACTGTGTCCAACAAAGGAACGCCATACCATGATGTGCATACCATGTACATGTAAGAGATTTAACATCTATGTGCATGCATGTGGCATTTAACATGCATGTTTACATGCACAGCATCCATTGAATGTGTACGTGCTTGGCATTGAACCTTTACATGCATGGCATTCACTGCACGTGTACGTGCTCGGCAATTATTTCATGTTTACCTGCTTGGGGCCTAACCTATGCTCTGTCAGGGGATAATTATGTACTTCCACAGGAAAGGCAACGTGTACATGTGTGCAAGTGTAACTTCATATGACATTGCACCACATTGCCCTGCAAATATGAGTGCATTGGGAGGACCCCATTGGAATAGCTACATGCCCCCGCACCACAGTCTGCTGGCTCCACTGTGCCCCTGCAGCCAGAATCCGGCCCACAGCAGCCGCTGGTGAAGGCCAGACAGTGGGCTGTAGGGGCAGCTGTATGTCATGGCATTCAGAGCCGTCCTGTGGATGGCTCATTGCCATGCCACCAGGATATCACTGCTCCCTCGCCCCAGCAGTGGCGTTCTGGCATTTGGACGGGCAGCTCCTCGTATGTCAATCTTCTCAGCATACGGGGAGCGCCCGGAGGTCTATGTCCCCAATTCTGCCATCACGGCTACATCTGGGTCCTGCGGCACCAGAATTGGGTCCATCTCCCGCACGTCCAGCTTTTGCCCGGCCAATGCGGGCAGACATGCGGGAACCAGAAATGGCCTCTATGTGTCTTTATAAAATACTATAAAATACTAGCACAAATCCTGCAGAAACAGTGCCTAGACTGCGGGCACTGACATTTATGTCTGCTCAGGAACAAGCATCAATAGTGCACAAAAAATAGGCATATTTTATAAAATACACATGTAAATTGCAACTCTGCCTACACTCCACCTAAACTCCTTCCCTGAGCATGCCTAATCTACAAATAAGTGTCTACTTGCACTGCAAATCTTTCTTGTGACCTAATTTAATGAGGCCTTTTATATGTGCAGATCAGCTTTTTACATGCAAAAAAGATTTATGAAATTACTTCCTACACGTCTAAAAGAAAAATCTTAAAACATAAACATTTTTCAAAAATAGAAAAAGCAAAAGCAAAATATTATCTGTCTTTTATTTCTCATGTGATACAGTTGTGGTCAATATTATTGGCAGCTTTTCAGTTCAACCCCTTAATGTCCAATATCTCCTTAAAAAAAGTTGCCAGTGAAATGGCTTTGGACTATATACTGTATGTACACATATAGCAGGGGCTATACATTTCAAGCAAAGGTAAGAGTTTGTGGCTTTTTAAATTACTAGCTCTCTGCCTGGGAGCTGTTAAAAGAGCTTTGGTACATTTTTTGGTGCTTTAGTTTAAAAGGGGAAATATTTTCTTTAGTGGAGTAAGTTTAAAACTCTGCTTTAGTATCTTTCTCAGCCCTTTGAAGCTATTGACACTTCCTCGGGTATTAGTTCCTTCCCTACCCCCCTCCCAACTCCCACCCACCCCTAGTGAGCAGTCTTGCTTTATAGGGTACCTCCCCAATTAACTACACAAATGGACTTGGAACAGCACATTCTGAACACACTTAAAAAAGATTTAACTGCCTTTTCTCTGAAAGGACAGCTGGAAAACCGGCTGATACTTTGGTAGGTATCTCTCTCTTTTACTTCAATAGGTACCTAAGCTTCACCAACTGAACAATGGTTGGAAAAATCATATCACCAAAGCTGTTGCCCCCATCACAGTTTCTGCCTCTTTCCAGACAGAGGTCCCAATGCCAGTTGAAGGACTGGTTCCATGTGCAGGATGCCTGCATGCTAAAGCTCTCAGGAAATAAGTGGAGGAACTCAGAGAGGAGTTGGCGAGGCTGAGGAGCATTCAAGGCACTGAGAAGTACATTGATGAGATGCTTCTTGCAACATCCAAGCTCTCCAGCAGAGGAGAAGATAGGAGCCTACAGAATGACGAAGGTTGGACACAAGTCACCAGGGCCTGCAAAATCACCAATCCAACTTCTCTAGTCCTTGAACTGAAGAACCATTATACAGCCCTGGAAGTGGAGGAGGTGAAAGCATGGGAAGAACCAGAGCTCGAGCACCCCAAAGTTGCGGAATCAGTGACCACAAGGAAGCGAAGGGAAGTGGTGGTTGGTGACTCTCTTCTGAGGGGTACTGAGGCATCCATCTGCCAACCAGACTTGATGTCCAGAGAGGTATGCTGTCTGCCTGGTGCCAAAATCCAAGATGTTAAGGAGAGTTTGCCAAGACTCATCAAGCCCACTGACTATTACTCAGTGTTGTTAAACCATGTTGGTACAAATGATACTGCCAGGTATCCCTCTGAGCATATCAAAAGTGACTTCATGGCTCTGGGACAGAGGGTGAAGCAGATAGGGGCGCAGGTGGTGTTCTCTTCAATCCTCCCTTTGAGGGTAAAGGCCAAGGCAGAGAAGCTTGCATCCTGGAGATGAATGCATGGCTGCATGAATGGTGTCATCGAGAGCATTTTGGTTTCTTGGACCATGGAATGCTGTTCCAAAGCTTACAGAGCAGTGATGGCATCCATCTGTCCAAGAAAGGTTGATGTGTCTTCAGCAGCAGACTGGCTAATCTACTGAAGAGGACTTTAAACTAGATTTGTTGGGGATGGGTGAAAAAAGCCCCCAGGTAAGTGAAACATTAAATACTGTTATGAAATCGGTAAAAGGGACAACATATGGAAAGTGGTGTGTATAAATGCCTGGACTATAGAAGGGCGTTGTCCTTTTACATTGAACATACGCAGGGGCATCGAAGGGCTGCTCAGCTCTTCGTATCTTTTGACCCTAATAAACTGGGGTTACCTGTCTTCAAGCGTACGTTGTCCATTTGGGTAGCGGATTGTATCGCCTGGGTGTACAGGGCAGCCAGCCTCTCCTTGCAGGGTCGAGTCACGGCCCACCGTGTCAGGGCGAAAGCCGCGTCAGTAGCTCATCTCCGCTCTGTTCCGTTGGCATTTATTTTATTTATTTATTATTTATTTAACAGCTTTTATATACCGCGCTATTTGTTATCAGTGCGGTTTACATATAACAAAGGTTGCACAGTCAGGAGACTGTTCTGTGCTTACATTGTAACAGGAGTTTAAACTTGGAGCAACAGGGAAACTATATACATTTGCCGGACATCTGCCGGGCCGCTACTTGGTCTTCAAGCCAGACTTTTGTGTCCCATTACTGCCTCGAGAGGGGGTCCCGAAGGGACAGTGCTTTCGGACAGGCAATACTCCGTAATCTCTTTGAGGTTTAGGCAACTCCTACCCTCCGGCCCTTGTGTTGGGCTACCGTATGGGGGCGTTCTCAGAGAAGATTCTTATCATGTATGCTGAGGCTCTAGAGCAGGGGTTCTCAACCCTGTCCTCGGGACCCACCTAGCCAGTGGGGTTTTCAGGATAACCACAATGAATATGCATGGGATACATTTGCATATAATGGAGGCAGTGTATGCAAATCTCTCTCATACATATTCATTGTGGTTATCCTGAAAACCCGACTGGCTAGGTGGGTCCCAAGGACAGGGTTGAGAACCCCTGCTCTAGAGGGAGCTAATTTTTTCAGCTTTGGGTTCCCGGTAGCCTAGAGCTGGGGAGTCCCATATGTGAGGACTGACTTCCTGCTTGGTCCAGGAGAAAGAGTAGTTACTCACCTGTAACAGGTGTTCTCCAGGAGCAGCAGGAATAAGTCCTCACGACCCTCCCTCCTCCCCTGGGAGTTGCAGTCATATACTTCATTTTTGTTTTTGCTGTCTTTTAGCTATGTCATCAGACTGAGCAAGATGGCACCTTTGGGCGGGAAGGGGACCACGCATGTGCGCTGCATTCCCAAAGGCTTTCCTTGAAAGCTGGGGAAATGCTCTGCACGGGGGCTCCGTCGGCGCCGATGTCACCCATATGTGAGGACTGATTCCTGCTACTCCTGGAGAACACCTGTTACAGGTGAGTAACTACTCTTTATCAATAAATAATAAAACATAATTGAGTGATCAAAACCAAGTAAATGACCAAAGAGAATGGCAAAACAAACCCTGCTGCTTCACGGCCATTAAGAATCCTTAAAAAATTATAAAAAAATAATAAAATCATAAATAAAAATGGTGCATGGATCAACCATTCTTCAACCTAATCCATAAGAACTACAGGAATCTATAGAAAGGCAGTAAAATCTACATATCAGTTAAGACTGAGGGGGAAAACAAAACATAATCTATCACTCCATGGCTATTAAAAATCATTGAGAATTTATAAAGTGTGAATGAATAAATTAGTGCGAACTGTTGGAAAAACACCATGTACAACATCCAAAAAGCTTAAGGCTGACCCGGAGCAAACCGGAGTGGTGGTTTCAACCTGTACCATATGCTGCACACTAAACAAAGAAGAACTTCATGGGCATAGGCCAAGGAGGACCCCACTCCTCAAAACAGACATAAAAGGTATGCCTGATCTTTGCCCAAACCCATCTTGAGAAACCACAATCCTTTTGGGAAAATGTTCTGTGGACAGATGAAACCAAACTTGAGCTCTTTGGCAAAACAGACCAGCGATACACTTACAGATGAAGAAATGAAGCTTATAAGGATAAAACACCCTTCCTACAGTTAAATATGGTGGAGGTGGCATAATGTGTGGGGCTGTTTTGCTGCCTCAGGAACTGGAGGCCTGGAAGATATTAATGGAATCATGAAGTCAGAGGACTACCAAGGTATTTTGGAGCTAAATGTGCTATCTAGTGTTAGAAAGGTAGTTCTGGGTTGAAAGTCGTGGGTCCTTCAGCAGGACAATTACCCAAAACATACGTCCAAATGTATATAAAAGAATGGTTAAAAAGGAAAATACGGACTGTTTTAAACTGGCCAGAATCCTGATCTCAATCCAAATGAGAACTTTTGGAAAGAGCTGAAATCTGCCACTGATAAAAGGAATCCTGGAAACATACATGAACTGTAACAAATCACAGTTGAAGAGTGGGAGAAACTACCAGCAGACAGATGTAGGAAACTTATAGATGGCTGCAAGAAACATTTGGAGGCTGTCAACACTGCCAAGGGTTGTACAACCAAATTTAGTGAAGGATGCCATTAATCCTGTCCAGGTCATAATTTTTTTTTCTCTTAAATTACTATGTCTAAAGCGTATGTTTACTAAACGGCGCTAACGGCGCGTTATCGCGTGATAATGGTGCATTACCGTGTGAGAACGTTATGTATCACGCAATAATGTGGCCGGCGGCATTAAGGCGCGCAGAGGGTGGAGTAAGGCTCCCCAGAGGGTGGAGTAAGGCTCCCCAGGGGCGGAGAGAAGGGGGTCAAAGGGCGGAGAGTGGGCGGGGAGAGGCTCCATGCACACTAATGCTGTGAAATGAAGGTCTGAAAATTAGCGCCAGTGAAACCTCACGCTAGAGGCACATTTGCAGGAGAGAGAAACCATTTCAGTCAGCAATGTACAGCAAAGGCAGGGAAACCAAGAAAAGTGATAGTAGTGATACATGTGCAGCAGCAGCAGCATAGTGGCCAAGTACAAGAGGGCACGACGGTGAGGCTGCAAATGGGACAGAGGGGGCTGAAGGCGGGACATGCAGTGGGGCAGCTGTGGCACAGGGTGTACCAGGCAGATGCCTAGGTGGCACATAGGAACACAGAAACAGAAAAACAGCAAGCCAGCGACTGACCAAGGGCAAACATGCCCATGAATGTGTGACCCAGTGTCCCAGCAGACATCACCCAGCAGGTACCCCAAAGATCACATAACATTGAAAAGCAGTGCCGGGGGAAAGCGCGGATGTCAATGTAGGCACCCCTACCCCAGACCATAGGCAGCCGCCTACTGGCACTCTGGATGGCCTGGGACTGCGCACCACCAGCACCACCGGCATAAGGGCATGTCAGCATGGTGGCGGAGGGGTACTGGTGGTGGAGGGGGCAGTGGCATCTGCCCACAGCACACCAAGGCCAAGCCCTGTTCAGGTGGGTGGCGTGCAGTGCAACAGACAAGGGCTGTCTGATGAACAGTAATGCTATCCCCAGGGAATAGCCTGCCTCTGTGGCAACAGTTTGGTGCAGTACACACAGCCAGTATATTGTCACAGCCCCTCCCGGTGGCAGCGTGCTGAAAGGTCAGGGGGACATTTATTGTTTGTTGAAGCCGGGAACTCTAACTTAGACCAGGTGCATTATGGTCCTTGTAGTTCCCTTCTTTATAAAGAATAGTTGTCTGTTTGCATATCCTCTTGCTCAGATATGGTGTCTTCTAAGCCTGGATGCTGCTTTTATGGTTCCCAAAGTATTGGCTGTTCAAGGATTTCACAAGGTTGTTTCAATTTCAATGCATATATTAAACGCATTGGTATATCCCCAATACGGGTTTTCAGTACGAGGTGAGCCAACCCCTGAAGAAGATTTTATCGAAACACGAAACCTGTGTCGGGTCAGATCTCCCTTTTACATATATGGAACAATAAAGTATTGGTGAGAGCTTACACCTGCCTACGTTTTTGTACTGTTTGTTTGTTATAATTTGAACGGGAGCATGGTATCCCATTCCACCATCTTACCGTCCAAGGCACGCCTCAACATTTGTTTTATGGCTTGGTTTAGTCTCTCTACTAACCCATTACACTGAGGATGATAGGCGGCGGTCTTGACGTGTCATACTCCAAAGGCGTCCCACACTTGGGCCAAATACTTCGACATGAAGCTACTGCCCCTATCTGTTAGTACCTCCTGTGGAAAACCTATTTCACAGAATAGTTATTATTTCCAAGGCTATAGACTTGGCTGATATGTTCCTTAAGGGAACAGCCCACGGAAATCTCGTGGCTTGGTCCACCATAACCAGCATATATTGAAAACCTCTGGGCGTTTTCAATAAGGGTCCTACTATATCCATAGCTATTCTCCGAGTTGGTTCCGATATAATGGGCATCGGAAGCAAAGGTACCTCGGGTGGTCAGGCAGAGGTTACTCTCTGGCAGGAGGAACAGGACTCGCAGAATCGCATGGTCTCTTTAAAGATTCCTGGCCGGTAAAAATCGGGTTAGTATTTGGTCTAGGGTCCCCTGTACCCCTTTGTGACCTCCTACTGGGTGGTCATGAGCTAACCTCAAAACCAGGGACTTAAAAGTGGCAGGCACTACTAATTGCCTACGGACCGATCCGGTCTGCGGATCTACACGTTCCCTGTATAGCACCTCTTTATCAAACAGGAACCTTGAGAAGGTATGCCTTTCCACCTGGGCATACTCTAACGCCCAAGCGAGTGCGGGATCAGCTTTTTGCTCTTTGGTGAAAGATGGGAACCTTTTTACCAGCTCTGCTGGGACCCAGGGCAATCCCTGTCCTGCCTCTAACTCAGCTCTCCCCTGCGAGCGGGATTGCCTTTCTTTGCGTTTTTCTGCCCTAGCCTTCCTATTCTTTTCGGCTGGGGTGGTTATTAAGTCTTCATGTGAGGGCAACTCTGCTAGCGTTTCATCCTGGACTTCAGAGGTTTTGCATGGAGCTTTGGATTGGGTTCGTGTGGATACAAGGGCTTCATGGGGGGATAGGCCCTTCTCCAACCCCTTTCTAAATTGGGGCCAGTCCCTGCCTAGCACTAAATTGTGTGGCAACTTGGGTACTACGGCTACCAATATATCCTTTTCTATCCCTAATCCTTTTACTAACAATTTATACACCGGATAGAAAGAAGAGGCTCCATGAATACATTTAATTTTCACTTTTCCCTCTGCTTGGTTCGGTGCTGACTCAGCTTGATCCTCTATAACATGCCATAGCTTCCTGGAGATCATGCTCTGATCTGCCGCCAAATCGAGTAGAGCACTGGTGGTTATACCTTGTACCTTAACCTCTAACAAAAATCCTTCTCTTAACATTTTTGCATTTTCACTTATTAGTGCTGTACGCGCCTTACTTTCATTCTGTACATGCCCTAATTTCCCACAATGAAAACATCTCTTTTCCACAAAGTGCTTTCCGGGTTTAGGTATACCAGCTTTGAATCCTCCTGATTTATATTTTGACACCCTTTCTGATGACTGCATCATAGCCTCTGCTGCCGTTTTTGAAGCCTCACCACCTTTGTGTGTAGCCAATTCCGCTTCAAAATACCTTTCTGTGAGGAGGATGGCTTCCTCCGTGGTACGGCAATTTTGCAATATCAGGAAGGTCTGCACCTCTTTGGGCACAGCAGCCATAAACTGCTCTAGTACAATAGTGTCGAGTATGGTGTCTATGGTTTTACCCTCGAGCCTCAACCATTTTATTGTTAGGCTTTTAAGCCTTTGACCTAGAGCTTTTGGTGTTTCTCCGGCTTTAAGTCGGGTAGCTCTTAACATTTGGTTGTACACCGTTGGAGTTAACCCAAGGCTATCTCTTATAGCCTTCGTTACTTCCGTGTAATTGTTGGCAAGAGCTGTGGGCATAGCCCTATACGCAGACAACGCCTCTCCAGTGAGCGAGGTTGCCAGGCGTATGGCCCACTGCTCCTTTGACCACCCTATCGTATGGGCTATCCTATCAAAGGATTCAAGAAAATCATCTATGTCATCACTAGGTGATAATTTTTCCAATATCAATGTCTCGTAAGACCACAGTCCTACCACACAGTTACTAGACATTGCATCTAGTCCTTGAGGAGACGGAACCGGTTCACTCGCCATCTTCTGTTTAGCCAACCAAGCTTCCATTAACTCAAGCACGGACTTTTGCTGTGCTTGCATGGCTGTCACCGCCTGTTCCTGCGCGTGATAAGCCATCTCCCGCTGCTTGTCGAATTGCGCTGCCATCCATTGCAGGATCTCTTTCAGCTCCATGGTGGTTAATTCCTATAGAGAGAAAAACAGAGAGAGAAAAAAAAAAAACAAGTGCGGTACTGGCAACTCCTTTGTCAGTCCCCCTTTTACTGGATTCTCAGGACTTTTGCACCTGAATCCGTCACAGGTTATGCCCAATTACTTATTACCTGCATCAGGCGTGGATTCATGCTTTTAGAAAAGATGTGTCGGTCTGTTGTTCAGCGCTCCACCAGTGCTGGCAGCAACACTTCACTGTTTCACTTGGTGCTCTTTTCCTTCTTTTGAACTTGACAGTTTCTTCCTGAATTGGTATATTCTTCTTTGCTTCCCAGAAGGAAATCCGAAAAACTACGCCATTATGTCACAGCCCCTCCCGGTGGCAGCGTGCTGAAGGGTCAGGGGGACATTTATTGTTTGTTGAAGCCGGGAACTCTAACTTAGACCAGGTGCATTATGGTCTTTGTAGTTCCCTTCTTTATAAAGAATAGTTGTGTGAGCCTTGTGCTGGGTTAAATATAAGGTTTTATTCCCCTGATGTGCTAAGGTTCTCCAAGAAGACAACAGAATTCACCTTGATTCAGGGTTTCTACCAAAGTATTTACAAAGTCCAAAACTGTTATAAGAGCTTCACAGTCTTTTCCATTCAAGCAGGATTTTTCAATATAAACAGGTTAAATAAACACAAAAACTTCTTCTTTTCAGCTCAACAAAGCAATGACCTTTTAGAGCATGTCTTATGCTATGACTCTGTGAGAGATTCTATACTCTCAGCTACACAGAGAGTACAGTCCATAGGATATTCAGGTAGCAATGGTTCTGGTTCTACAAGGTCTGTTTGCATATCCTCTTGCTCAGATATAGTGTCTGCTAAGCCTGAGCTTTCCCTAGGCAAAACTGGTTGTACTTCAGTAGTTCTCTCTAAGACTTTCCAGCCTGGCTGGACCTGGTCTGGCAAACAATTAATATGGCTTTTATCTAGGACCTTCTGCACAGGTTTCCAAAGCTTTTCCCAGCTTTGTTTCTCATATCTATGGCTCTCTGGATTGCAAGCCTTTCTAGGACCTGGCACACATTCAGGAAAGGAGGTGTGAATGTACCTTTGTTCTCTGAGATGTGCGTTGCTGGTATTCCCTCTACCAGGCACTCTCCTGCTTACACTGTCTTCCCTGGAGACTTCTTTCTGGAGCTTTTCAGCATGGGCTTGTCCTTCCTGGAAGTTGTCCCTTCCTTGTAAGGACTGCAAGCTTAACTGCCTTTCCTTCCGTAGTTGGAGCTTTCCCCTTTCTCTCTCCTTAGTAGCAGGTGTTTCTGTTGCTCTCTGTATTTGTGGTCCTCTCTGCTCCTGTGGTCGTCTCTCTATTCGTGGCCCTCTCTGTATTGGTGGTCCTCTCTCTATTCTCCTGACCGAGCACTGCTTATAAAGCCGTTTCTCTAGTGAGTTTTCTGGCCCTCTACTCAGGTGTGTTTGATTAGCTATTGCATCATTACTATCTGGGTGTGTCAGCCTACCTTCTGCAGCCTCATGCCTACTCCCTCTAGCTGCACTTCTTGGTAACTGTATTCTCTGTAAATCAGTTTCTTTAAAAGAAATGGAGCTTTCTCCTGACTCCATAGCTTCAGTAGTGTCAGCTTCATATTCAGTGGCAGAAGGTCACAGGTTCAAGTCCCAGCTGTGGTTCCTGCAGACCATGTCCCCTCATTTTATCCTTACTAAACTGTGGTAATAAAGACAGAATCTTTATTGCAGATAAAAGTAACACGCCATAAACGCCTATATTGTACCCTACAGAGCACATACACCATCAACATGTGCAATCCCTAGAGCAGAGTTTCCCAACTCCGGTCCTGGAGGGCCAAACACCATTCAGGTTGTCAGGATGTCCCTAATAAATATGCATGAGATGCATTTACATGCACCACCCCCATTGTATGCAAATGTATCCATGCATATTCATTAGGGACAGCATGAAAACCTGAACAGTGTTTGGCCCACCAGGACCGGAGTTGGGAACCTCTGCCCTAGAGCAGCAGCTGACAGGGGCACAAACACCCACACCCACAGGCCCCACTATGCAGCGACTCATGGAGAGTCAGGCTGTTGGGCCCTGTGCGCAGCAGCATCTACCAATACTATCACCTGCATACCTTAGCAATGCCGTCTTAAATGTGGAAACACGTTCCACATATATCAAAAGGTTGCTATGAATAATATCAGATAACAAATCCTAAGTTGAACACAATTTCTTGACAGGGATTCATCATATCAACCTTTCTGATATCTATGGAGTGTGTTTCAGGTTTTGTTTCTGACAGTGTTTAACTTCCCCGGGGAGTGACCCTAACAGTATTGAGTGCCATAGCAATGCCTGCACTGTGCCCAGGACTGGTGTGGCGGCCAGGGCTGCCAACCACCTCCATATTTGTACAATGCTGAAATAGGCGTGGTAGTATGCATATGTCTATCCAGTGTTATGTGGCTGCCTACACCTTACTGAGCCCACAATGCTTGCACTGTTTCCAGTGTTAGCCTGCCAATGTGCATAATGAGGAGCAAGGTACTGTGGGTATGGCCCGAACAGGGCGGCCTGGGTAGGTAGCATCTGCACAGGGCATAGGGCAATGTCTGGGACATTGTAGTGCCCCGCCACCACCTGCACGGACAGGGTGGCCACAGCATGTCATGCTGGGAGGTCACTCTCACCCTGACTGAGCAGTGACCACGGCATGGCTAGATTACCCCATAGTGATCTTTGGTATTTTTCTCATGTGATGTCTCTGGGTTCTCTTTTCTGGGGCCCAATCACTGACATACCTGCTTGGTGTGTGTGCTCACATCCCATTTTTGGGTGCACACGATTCCTCCATGGACATGCACTATGTACTAGCTAGTGGACTGTCTGCAGTTAGCATGTGTATGGCTGGAGCACCCTGCAGAGTGCAGTGGGTGGAGACTGACCGTACCCTCTGCTGGTGAATGTCAGATAGGGGTGGGGGGCAGCTGAGCTTTTCCAGGCCTACTACCCTATGTGATGTGTACAGATCTGCATTGACCTTGATGTAGGGTGCCCGTTCCCCTCTAATGCACCATTGCAGAGATGTAGAATATGGATCTGTTGGTGGGAGATCCTGTCCCTCACCCTCACCCACAGGGGCGGGTTGGGTGGTGCTACATAATCCGCTTTGGAATCCGAACACCACCCTTCACTTAGAACATGTGACCATGGTACCCACACAGGATATGCACTATTCTGGGTGTATCATAGTCCACAAGGCCTAGACATGACTGGGAAATACAGATGGACACAGGTGTATTCTAGGTGTGTCTGCAGGGACTACCCATCACACACTGGCACTGATGGGGACCTGCCACGCAGCCTATCTTAGCCATACCATGTGCTGCGGACCTGGCGCTGGGCCCCCCACTTCACCCTCAGGGTGAGCACAGGAACCACATGATGTCACAGTCTGTAGCTACTCTGTGCCAGTAACACACACGGTCAGTTCCCCCTACCAGGCCGGGGTGCTATAGAGGCGCATACCCCATCTTGTGATCAGATGTAGGCTGCTGATCTGCATGTGCAGTGCATCATGGGTACGGGTGGGTTTACCCTATCCTGGTAACCACAGCAGACAGTTTGTGTGGTGACCTGCAGTCTTTTTGTAGCCAGCCAGCGGTGTGTTAGACACTGTAGAGATGTAGCCCACTGGTTACTTCAATGACTGTAGCAGCAGAGGTCATGGGTTTGATCCCACAGTGGTGTTATTTAATGAATGCTGTCTGAGGCTTTTCCTTTTCATTTCAATCAGTGCTGCCAGCAGAAACACCCTCACAGTGCTGTAGCCTAAGGTGCCTCATAGGCGCCCTATAGGGTGCCCTATACAGTGCCCTATAGGGCACATTATAGGGTGCCTTGGCGGACAGGGCACTTTATAATGTGACCTATGGGGCGCCTTATAGGGCGCCTTATGAGGCACTTTAGGTTACGGCACTGTGAGGGTGTTTTTGCTGGCAGTACTGATTTAAATGAAAAGAAAATGCCTCAGACAGCCTTTTTAGACTACACCACTGCAGGATCAAACCCATGACCTCTGCCTCTACTGTCATTGCAGTAACCAGTGGGCTATTTCTTTATAGCTGCTAACACCGCGCTGGCATGTACTTAGGGTTAACGCGCGTTAATGTGCCACGGTGCCCACTATCGTGCGATACAGATTCTTGCTACCTTAGGACCGGAACGCCCATTCCTTATATGGCATTCTTCACATTATCGCTGCAACTAGCGCCGGTAACATTAAGACGGTTTAGTAAACATACCCCTAAGTTGCACAGACATCTTTTTTTTGTTGTATACCTTTGAACATACTATTAAAATATTATGGTGACATACAGTTGGAATATTTCAAATTATTTCTCAAGATCTTGTACACAATGTACCTAAAATGCAAGGGTGCCAATAATATTGACCATAACTGTATTTGTATACATTCTGATGTTATTGTGTTGACTGTTTTTGAATTTTAAAGATGAAGGTAAAGTGTATGATTTCCACCTAGAAGATTTATATGGGTTGAAAGTAACATGTAACAGTCATTCCTTCTGACCCTTATATGATTGTTCTTACTCAGATGTTGATGATACTTGGTAGCAATATGATTTAAGATAAATGGGTGATCTTAAGCTGGAAGAACTCAAGGCTTAAGGTCCAAAGAGGAGGCTATATTTCTCTCCTGTCCAGTAAGAGGATCATTCTAAAAGGTTTAGTCATGGTTTGGATGTCTGTAGACATACACGTGGACGTTGAAATTACGGACACGTCTCCGTAACCATTCCACAAATGCCGTTCGCAGATGTCTCCAGTATGGGGATGTTCAAGTAGACACCGGGGTGTGGTAGAGTTGTGTCTGGGGAGGGGCAATGGACTTACATGTCCCCGTTCGATCCCAGAAGCAGCACTGTCTTCAGGCACGTACATGTTTATTCCTGCTCTAGACATGAATAGGCATCAAGAAAGTGTTTGTTTTCACCTTAAAACACCCAGAGAGCCTAAAGGAGGTGGAGAATTAAGTGACTAATGTTAGATTACAAAGTCCCACACTAGTATATGAACACTGGCCACCCAGCTTTTAAGCCACTACTCTAACCATTATACTATTAGACATCTTGGTTCTGAAATGTACTTCTGGGGGCATCTATATAGACATTTGACACATGTGCATATTGGGCACATCCAGGGGCGGCCCAAGGGGGGTGCGGGGCCATGTGCGGAGACTCGGTGCGGGGCCTCATTTGCATAAGTGGTCTTATTTGCATAAATATTTGCATAATGTTACCATTCACTAACTTTTAGTAAACATGTCTCTTAATGAGTGTATGGATAAAGAAAGACTAAAAGATTTTTACATTACTATAATCCAGTGCCAACCGCCAGGCACATTAGGAACTACTACAAACGCTGCCCATTTAGAACCCATAGCAAACCCGCTGTATCCTGACAGCATTACCAGGACTCACAAAGCACCAGACCCTACCTATCAAAAGGAAACACTGCAAATATTAAACCAGTACATTTCAGAGAATACTGGGGAAAGAGAACAAGTGGCAATGTCAAATAGGAATTACATAAACAGAATACCTCAGCTCAGTTACACATGCAGAACATAGACCATCACCAAACAAGGAATCGCAATTTAGAAACAGGAAGGCAATAATTAAACTGGGAACCCCAAAAGCCAAACTTGGAATGTACAACAACACTGTAGAAATAAAACTATAAATCAATTTCCTCTTGTACCAAACAAAGCGCAGACGTTAATGATGCACATTTCCCAGAGCTTTCATATTCCAGTTAATAAATTCAAAATAAAGAGATATCTTTCTACCTTTAGAGCATTTTTTTTTCAGTTGCAATTGCTCCAGCCACTTTCTTCTGGTTTTTTCATGTTTTCTGCTAACTCTCCATCGTCTGCTGTCCATTTGTCCTTTCTTCTCTCTTCTAGTTTTCTTTCCATCCTCTCTCTCTACATCTGCTTTAACATACTAATCTTTCTCCTTTTGCTCTTTCCTCATTCTTATTTCATCCACACAAATTTTACCCCTCCATCCTCAATCCCCACTTACTCTCCCAATACCCGGCCAATTGTAGATTTTTCATCCCTCCCACACAAAATATTTTTCCCCTCTCCATTTTACTCTCCCAGCCCCATCCCATTCTAATCCTCCCCCAACATCAGCTCCCTTCTAGTTCTAGTCTCACCCAGCATCCATTCCCTTCTAGTCCCTGCATCAGCCCATTTCCAGTCCTAGCCCCCCATCAACCCATTTCCAGTCCTAGCTCCCCCATCCATTTTCAGTCTGAGTCCCTTCATCAGCTCATTTCCAATCCTAGCCCCCCATCAGCCCATTTCTAGTCATTTCCTAGCCCCACCATCAGCCCATGTCAAATCCTAGCTCCCCTCCACTCAGCCCAATTCCAGTCCAAACCCCCCCATGAGCCTACTTCCAGTTCTAGCCCCTCCATGAGTCCATTTCAATTCAAGCCCCCACCACAGCCCATTTCCAATCTTAGCTCCCCCCCAACAGCCCATTTCCAGTCCTATCCTAGCTGCTCCATCAGCCCATTTTCAGTCCTAGCTCCCTTCCCTCACAGCCCATTTCCATTCCAAGCTCCCTCCCTATCAGCTATTTGCAGTTCAAGCCTCCCCGTCCACTCAGTCCATTTCCAGTCATAGCAATCCCCCAACCCATTACCAGTCCTAGCCCCCCATCAACCCATTTTCACTTTAAGCCCCCCCTATAACCCATTACCAGTCCTAACCCCCCCATCAGCCCACTTCCAGTCTTAACCCCATCAGCCCATTTCCAGTCAGCCCCCCATAGCCCATTGCCAGTCCTAACCCCCCCATCAGCCCACAGCCCATTACCAGTCCTAACCACATCAGCCCACCTCAAGTCCTAACCCCTCCCCATCAGCCCATTTCCTGTCCTAGCGCCCCCATAGCCCATTAGCAGTCCTTACCCCCCCATAGCCCATTAGCAATCCTAACCCCCATCACCCTATTTCCAGACAGCCACCATCAGCCCACAGCCCATTACCAGTCTTAACCACCCCCCCCAGCCCATTTCCAGTCCTAACCCCCCATCACCCCATTTCCAGTCAGCCTCCATCAACCCCCAGCCCATTACCAGTCTTAACCCCCCCTAGCCCATTTCCAGTCCTAACCCCCCCAGCCCATTTCCAGTCCTACCCCCCCCCCACCCCATTTCCAGTAAGCGTCCTTCAGCCCCAGCCCATTAGCAGTCTTAACCCCCCCCAGCCCATTTCCAGTCCTAACCCCCCCAGCCCATTTCCAGTCCTAACCCCCCCACCCCATTTCCAGTCAGCCTCCATCAGCCCCAGCCCATTAGCAGTCTTAACCCCCCCTAGCCCATTTCCAGTCCTAACCCCCCAGCCCATTTCCAGTCCTAACCCCCCCTAGCCCATTTCCAGTCCTAACCCCCCCCTCACCAGCTTTACTGTCAGCCTCCATCATCCCCAGCCCATTAGCAGTCCTACCCCCCCCCCCCCAGCACATTTCCAGTCCTAACCCCCCCGAGCACATTTCCAGTCCTAACCCCCCCCCAGCACATTTCCAGTCCTAACCCCCCCCCAGCCCATTTCCAGTCCTAACCCCCCATCACCCCATTTCCAGACAGCCTCCATCAGCCCCCCAGCCCATCACCAGTCTTAACCCCCCCCCTTCCCTTCTGGCAAATTAAAAAAAAAAAAAAACCTGGCTCTAGCTGCTGCCGCTGCCGCGTCCGTCACAGCAGCGGCAGAATGGAGTGTCCCGCGGGGCCCCCTCTCCTCGTTGAGCCCTCTGCAAGGGCTTTCAGATTCGCGAAGGGAGAGTGCTCCCTCGCGTCTCTGTAAAGCCCGCAGGGGCTAATGGGAAATTTCCCATCTGCCCCTTTAGACGCGAGGGGCTGATGGGAAATTTCCCATTAGCCCCTGCGGGCTTTACAGAGACGCGAGGGAGCACTCTCCCTTCGCGAATCTGAAAGCCCTTGCAGAGGGCTCAACGAGGAGAGGGGGCCCCGCGGGACACTCCATTCTGCCGCTGCTGTGACGGACGCGGCAGCGGCAGCAGCCAGAGACAGTTTTTTTTTAAAAATGTAATTTAAAAAAAAAAAAGCAGAATGTTTTTTGCGCGGGGCCCCCTGAAACGCGGGGCCCTGTGCAAAAAACATTCTTGCTCAATGGACGGGCCGGCCCTGGGCACATCCACGTTTCTGGAATTGTGCCTGAACTTGCACATGCCTGCCTTTTTTTTCAAATTAGAACAAAAATGCCAAAATGGGAACTACTTAAAGCACACAAATACCAAAGAATCCCCAAATAACAACTGCATATCTTTTATCCAAGTGGATCTAAACCAGGGGTCTCAAACACGCGGCCCGCAGGCCGCATGCGGCCCGCGAGACAACTTTGTGCGGCCCGCGATGGAGGAAAACAAAAAAAACCCCAAAACCCTGGCTTCTGCTGCTGCCGTTGCCGCCGTGGCAGCGGCAGAATCAATTGTCAAATTAAAAAAAAAAAAACTGACTTCTGCTGCTCAAGCAGCTGTCCTGCGGCCCCTTCCCCTCTGCCCGGAGATCCGACTCTGCTCTATCAGCGGCGTGCTTTTCAAGCCGCGAAGAGAGTATTCCCCTCTCGCGCGGCTTGAAAAGTGAATAGGCTTAAACCGCGCGAGAGGGGAATACTCTCGTCGCGGCTTGAAAAGCACGCCGCTGATAGAGCAGAGTCGGATCTCCGGGCAGAGGGGAAGGGGCCGCAGGACAGCTGATTTTGCTGCTTGAGCAGCAGAAGTCAGTTTTTTTTTAATTTGACAATTGATTCTGCCGCTGCCACGGCGGCAACGGCAGCAGCAGAAGCCAGGGTTTTGGGGTTTTTTTTTGTTTCCCTCCTTCGCTGGCCGGTAATGAGCTATGGAGGGGCTGACTGAAATGGGGTAATGGGGGTTAGGACTGGAAGTGGGCTATTGGCGGGGGGGGGGGGGTTATGACTGGTAATGGGCTATGGTGGGGGCTAGGACTGGAAATGGGCAGATGGGGGTTAGGAAAGGAAGTGGGCTATTGGCAGGGGGGGGGTTATGACTGGAAAAGGGCTGGGGGGGTTATAACTGGTAATGGGCTATGGTGGGGGCTAGGACTGGAAATGGGCAGATGGGGGTTAGGAATGGAAGTGGGCTATTGGCAGGGGGGGGGTTATGACTGAAAATGGGGTGATGGGGGTTAGGACTGGAGGTGGGCAGATGGGGGTTAGGACTGTTAGTGGGCTATTGGCAGGGGGGGGGTTATGACTGGTAATGGGCTATGGTGGGGGCTAGGACTGGAAATGGGCAGATGGGGGTTAGGACTGGAGGTGGGCTGATTGGGGGGTTAGGACTGGTAATGGCCTATGAGGGGAGGTAAGACTGAAAATGGGGTGATGGGGGTTAGAACTGGAGGTGGGCTGATTGGGGGGTTAGGACTGGTAATGGCCTATGAGGGGAGGTAAGACTGAAAATGGGGTGATGGGGGGTAAGACTGGAAGTGCGCTATGGGGAGTTTAGGACTGGTAATGGGCTATGGGGGGTCTAGGACTGGTAATGGGCTGGGGGGGTTGCTAGGACTGGAAATGGGCTGAGTGGAAGGGGGGCTTGAACTGCAAATGGCTGATGGGGAGGGGGGCTTGGAATGGAAATGGGCTGTGAGGGGAGGGAGCTAGGATTGGAAATGGGCTGATGGGGGGCTAGGATTGGAAATGGGCTGATGGTGAGGCTAGGATAGGACTGGAAATGGACTGATGCAGGGACTAGAAAGGAGCAGATGCTGGGTGGGGCTGGAACTAGAAGGGAGCTGATGTTGGGGGAGGATTAGAATGGGATGGAGCTGGGAAAGTGAAATGGAGAGGGGAAAAATATTTTGTCTGGCAGAGAAGACAAATCTACAATTGGCCAGGTATTGGGAGAGTAAGTGGGGATTGAGGATGGAGGGGTAAAATTTGAGTGGATGAAATAGGAATGAGGAAAGAGCAAAAGGAGAAAGATTAGTATGTTAAAGCAGATGTAGAGAGAGAGAATGGAAAAAAACTAGAAGAGAGAAGAAAGGACAAATGGACAGCAGACGATGGAGATAGCAGAAGACACGAAGAAACCAGAAGTGGCTGGAGCAATTGCAACTGAAAAAAAATGCACAAAAGGTAGAAAAATATCTCTTTATTTTGAATTTATTAACTGGAATATGTCAGCTCTGGGAAATGTGCATCATTAATGTCTGTGCTTTAGTACAAGAAATTAATTTATAGTTTTATTTCTACAGTGCTGAGGTATTCTGTGTAATTCCTATTTGACATTGCTACTTGTTCTCTTTTCCCAGTAGGTCATGTATTGTTCTCTGAAATGTATTGATTTAATATTTGCAGTGTTGCCTTTTGATAGGTAGGGTCTGGTGCTTTGTGAGTCCTGGTAGTGCTGTTATGATACGGGGGGTTTGCTATGGGTTCCAAATGGGCAGTGTTAGTAGTAGTTCCTAATGTGCCTGGCGGTTGGCACTGGATTATAGTAATATAGAAATTTTCTAGTCTTTCTTTATCCATGCACTCATTATGCAATATTATGCAAATATTTATGCAAATGAGGCCCCGTGTCTTATGCGGCCCCCGGGTTACTTTACAAGTCCTCATTCGGCCCTCAAAGCAATTTGAGTTTGAGACCCCTGATCTAAACCAAACCCCAAATTTTGTTTTCTAATATCTAAGGCAAAATATGAGGACCTCAAATTCTAAGTGAGCTATAACAGATCACAATTGACCCCCTAGTATACTAGCCACAAAGAACTGAACTAGCATGCTCAATGCTCATCATAGGTCCTTAATTTTACTTTTTCAATTCTTTTTATACCTTTTTAACTTTTCAAAAGAAAAATGTTAAACTATAAACTGTGCAAAATAAAGTAAAACATTTAAATCAAAATGTAATGTTTTACACGCAGAAATAAATATAAATTGCCTGGGCTACTATACTGGTAAAAGATATGCGCTGAATGTTCTTAACGCATGTAAGTTGCTTGTGTAACATACCTGTTATATAAGCAATATTTTTATATGTTTTTGCACAGTTTATAGTTTAACGTTTTTCTTGTGAAAAGTTAAAAAGTTAAAAAAATAACAGATTAGTAAGACAAGCTCTTCCTTGTCTAAAGCCATGACTATCTACATGTTCAGTAATTTGGTTCTTTATGAGGGTTTCTACCATTTTTACCGGTACTGATGTCAGGCTCACTGGTCTGTAGTTTCCCGGATCACCCCTGGAACCCTTTTAAAAAATTGGCATTACATTGGCCATCCTGCATTCTTCAGGTATTACAGATGATTTTAATGATAGTTCACAGATTACTAATAGCAGGTCTGCAATCTCATATTTTAGTTCTTTCAACACCCTTGGATGTATACCATTCGAACCAGGTGATTTGCTACTCTTCAGTTTATCAAATAGTTGTAATACATCTTCCCGGTGTATCGAATTTCTTTCAATTCTTCTGCAGTATCACCTTTAAATACCACTTCAGTCATGGGTAGTGCCTAGTACATAGACCATCAAAGGTTCAATTTCTACTCACACTCCTTGGGCAAGTCACTTTACTCTCTGTTGCCTCAGAAAAAAAGGCCTGGTTATCAGCTTCCAGTCATACCTTGCAAGAAAGCCCAGCGGCAGCTGGGTTATCAGGGGTCAGCACTAACTTGATGAGCAAAAAAAAAAAATCTTACTATATGCAAGGAAGGCACTGCCAGCAAACCAGAGCTAGTCTGATGCACATTTAAAGGAACAAGCAATGGCAATACATGCTCCTATAGGCAACCGGTGCAGACAGGGGTGGCTCTACACTGAGGCATCAGCAGGCAAAGAACCAATTAAGTCCTTTTGTTGTTTTTTTAAATTTTACCGCCTTTTCCCTGCTGCTTTTCCTCCAGCCTAATCCCAGCAAATCAGTGCAGTGGGAATCAAGAGGAGGAGCCAGGCTCATGCTTTTCATGCACTGCCTAGCTCTTCTTTTTGATTGCTGCACTGTTACTGTGACCGATTCACATTGGTTAATAGCAAACTGCAAAGCATTCTCATTCTTTACCTGCTGGCAAAAGCTTTTTTCTACTCCTTGGATCCTCCGTCGAGTCTGTCCGGAGAGTTGTTGCTATCACCTCCTGCCAAGTACTACTGACTGGTAAGTGGGGTGAGAGTGAGTGCATTGATCTCGAGGGGGGGAGGGTCCTCATTGTCGCTAGCCATCCTCAGTGGCTGAAGCAGAAAGAGACGTGTGACTTGGGGAGGTGAGGGCAGTACATTTCCTTGCCAGAAAAACAAAAATGAAAAAATGTCTACCGCCCCCCCTCCTCCACGGCCGAGAAAGAGCTGAGCCTGCCCGCAGGACTTCTGTTCTTGTGGACAGACTCAGCTTTCTGTCAGCTGTGGGGGGTGATAAGTACATTCACTGCCAAGGAAAAGAAAAAAATGTCTACTGCCTGCCTCCCCCCTGCAGCCGAGAGAGAGCTGAGTCTGCTCACGGGGCTTCTGTTCCTGCGGGTAGGCTCAGCTTTCTGTCAGCTGTGGGAGTGGGTGGGGGGGGGGGGGTGGGCAGTTCATTCGCCAGCCAGGAAGAAAAAAAGAAAAACTGTGTAGTGTCCCATTAAAAAAAAAGATGAAAAAGTGTGGGGCCACACAGACAGTTGTAAGTTCCTGACTGTTCCGTCCCTTCTGATGTTGAGGTGGTGGGTCCATCAGGAACTCACAATGCAGAGGCAGGGCCAGCGGCCAGCATATTGGTGGGTAAAGGTTTTGGGGAGGGGCAGGAGAAGAAAAAAAGCCATTTAATGGAGAGCCTGCCTGTGTGTGTGGCAGGTTATTCCCGCTGGCAGAAGGCTGTGTAGTGATTCACACAGTCTTCTGCCAGCGGGAGCAACTTGCCACCCACACAGGCAGGCTCTCCATTAGGCCCCAGGTCATCCTGAGTGGGGCTGGGCACATGAGCAGTGGGAGGTAGGCTTGCATGGGCACACCAGGAGTCAGAAGGGATGGGGGGGGGAATAGGGAGGCAGTGGGAATAAGATTGGGGGGGGGGATTGGGAGGCAGCGGGAATAAGATTGGGGGGAAATAGGGAGGCAGTGGGAATAAGATTGGGGTGGAAATAGGAAGGCAGTAGGAATAGGATTGGGGGAATAGAAAGGTAGTGGGAATAAGATTGGGGGGGGGGGATAGGCAGATACAGGCATAGGGAGAAGCAAGGAGGGGAGATGGAGTGGTCATGTTGGCCAAGGAGCTATAGGGAAACTATGAAATATGCTGGACTTGGGGAGGGAGAGACAGAGGGGGGATGTTGGACACAGGGTAATAAGGGAAGAGGGAAATATAGGACATGGAGTAATAGGGAGAGAGAGGAGAGAAGATGGACATGGTGTAAATTAATAAGATTGAGAAAGAGATGCATAAATGTTGGACATGGGAGTAAAAAGTAATAGGGAGGGGAGGGGAGGGCATAGGATGGAGATGGGGTAGTGCTGGATGGTTGCAGGGGGATAGGAAGGGAGAGGACAGACATGGAAAGAAAGAGAGAGCAGAGGTACTGGATGGATGGAAAGAGAGAGCCAGAGAGAGAGAGAGAGAGGCTGGATGGGTGCTGAGAGATGTTAGACATGGAGAGAATGGGGTAGACTGCGGAATAATGGACCAGGGAAGAAGAGTTGGGGAAATGAAGGAGTGGACTGAAGTTTGAAAAGCGGTAGGTAGATGGCGTAAAAAAGAGGGGGAATGAGAACTGGATAGTAAGGAGAAATGAAATCTGGGTGGACAGAGAGAAATAAATGGAAGAAAGCTAAAAGGGAAAAAAAATCAATATCCAAGATGGAAAGGAAGAAAACAAAAGGAGAGACAAATGGCAGATGGACCAGAGACTGTAAAAAGAGAACTAAGAGAAGACAGGAAAGCAGACACATGATCAGACAATAGAATGGTAAAAAAAGGTAGAAAAAATAAATTCATTTTCAATTTGGTGGCTGGACTTTGTGCTTTTTATATTTGGCACAGTATGGGGGAAATGCATTTCTTTTATCTCTCTGGTGTTGGTCTGCATGTGTAGTCTGGCTTCTTGGGGTTTCAGTTTAATTTTTGTCGACATATTTTTATTTTTACTTTAGGTTGTGGTCAGGTATTCTGTACGTGGTGTCTGTGTTCTGAGTGTATGACCTAAGCCAGGTGTTCTGTTAAAATGGAGTTTGTATATAGCAATCTGTACTGTAGTAATTTGACTTGTTCAGCTTTTCAAATAGGTGTATGGGTGTTCTAAGGCCGCTGCAGTCTTTATAGTGCTGCGTTTTTCTGGGTAGGTGCCTTGTATTCAATTTTGGAAGTTTATGTTGGTATGGTATGGGTAGATTTGGGCTTGTAGATCTTCGGTGACTTTTTTATGGTGTTATATTATGTTTATGTTTATGCAATTTCTTGATATATCATGATTTTTTGAATGTATATTTGAACTGTGTATTTGTATATTTTTGTATATTTTTCAGCAGGTTATTTATGGGTGGAATTTTTCAGAGCTGTTGATGTTCTGATGTGGATAGGGCATGGTTCTTTTGTTCCTATATTGCCCATATCTCTCTTGTTCTGAGGCTCTTTTCTCTTACCCTTTTTGTAACATTTGCCTGATGTAGTTTTTATATACTGCGTGGCTTTTTTGGATCTATAGGAAACATTCGGATCAAAACAATTGCAGAAGAAACAGGAATCTGGAACAATATTGCAGTTTCAAATTTCTGTGTGGTTTGGTGCTATGGTATGATATTCTATCAGAAATAAATCTAACTAGCACAATACTTCAGAGGGTTGATATCAACATTTCTGCAGCACTAACACAACCGGAGGCTGTAGGGTTATACCTCCAAAATTACCGTTCTAATGCAGAATTCAAAAATATCCTGAAAAGTACACAGAGGTTGGCAGAACAACTTCATATTGATGCCTGTTTTCCATCTTAACCAGTAAGATTTCATTGTAAAAAAGTACATTTTGATTATGAAGTACAAGATGCTCCTATCACTGATCCAAAACAACAATTCAAAGTAAAATTTTCTTCAAAGTCCTTGATGCTGCAATTCAGTCAGTTGATGAATGATTCTTGCAGCTAAGAGAACTGCAGGATGTTTGAGATTCTATATCACATTCCAAAACTTCTAGATATGGCATCTGATGACCTCCAACAAAATTGTGCTGAACTTAAGAAAGTGCTCTCTAATGCTGAATTGCATGACACTGATGCAATGGCCCCCACCCCCAAGAGCGCGTGGAAGCATGGAACATTGAACATGGGGTTGGATGTTGGAACAGTTGCTGGTGATACATATGCCACCATTTCCTGTCTCTTTGTACTCTAACAACATCCTTGTGACTGTCACACACAGTGCCCATGGGGAGCCAGTGAGGCTGTCATGAAGCCCCTTTGATGTAACACATGCAGACACTGAGTAGGCCTGCATAACGTCTGGCCATGTGAACATAGTCTTTGGCTAGCAATGCCACCTACGAAGGGCACATTCTAAACATGTATGGTACTGTTCCCTCCACCCCTACCCCCACCCCAACATTCATGTCCTTGCACTGCCTTCTCATTTTTATTTATTTATTTATGTTATTTACAGTTCTTATATACCGCGCTTTTTGGTATCAGTGCGGTTTACAAATAACAGAAATTTGCATCAGAACAGGATCTTTTGCTTACATTGAACAGGATATGTAACTTGGAATGTAACAGGGGTAACTATATACAAACTACCATAGTAGTTGTAGAAACTATTTACAGCTTATATTCAGCAAGTTAATTAATCGCAATGGGGAAAGATCTTGTGATCTGTGATCATTGAGGGTGTGCCTAATGGGGGTCTAATTTGTGTAGCGTCAAGGGTTATGTTGTTGTGCCTAATGGGGGTCTAATTTGTGCAGCATCAAGGGTTATGTTGTTGGGGCATCAGAGGCCGAGTGTGTGGGTTGCGGGGCGGGGAAAAGTGATTGTGCTGGATTAGGGTGGACAAAGTGGAGGCAGAATAAGTAGTGTTTAAGGGCTTTTCTGAACTGAGAGATGTCATTGATTGTTCGGATGTGAGGTGGGAGGTCGTTCCAGCACCTAGGAGCATAGAATGTAAAAGCTCTATTCCTGGTTGTTTATTTGCATTTGGTGGACTCAGTTGGTATAGTCAGCATATTAGCGGATATTGTCCTTCTCAGCCTGTTTGTGGGAGTGATGGTTAGGAGTGTGGAGAGGGATGGAGGGGATATCCGATTAATTTCTTTAAACGTTAGTAGTAAGACCTTGTAAGTGATCCTGCATTGCAACGGCAACCAGTGAAGGTCCATGAGTAATGGCGTGATGTGATCTCTTCTAGATATACCGCAGAGGATGCGAGCTGCTGTATTCATCGCCATCTGAAGTGGATTGAGGGTGTTCTTAGGGAGGCCGTGTAGGATTATGTTGGCATAATCAAAATGTGGCATTACAAGCGTTTGGAATATTGTTCTGAAATCATTTGCAACTAATAGAGGTCTTAGGTGTCTTAGTGTCCGTATCTTATTGTAGATGGATTTTGTAGTATTCTTTATGTGTTCTTTGAAGTTGAACTGTTGGTCTGTTGTGACACCCAGGTATCGTATCTCCAATTTACATGGAAGTTCTGCATCTCGCACCTTCAGTGAGGTGGGGGGAGAGAAATTCTTGTTCTTGGTTATGAATAGGACTTCGTTTTTCTTAAAGTTTATGCGTAGAATCTGAGAAGAGAGCCAGTCAGTGATTGTGTTGAAACACTCTACTAGTGAGGAGAGGTCAGGTTGCATGATTTTGATTGGGGTGAAAATTAATACATCATCTGCGTAGATCAAACTGGATATATTAAATGATCTGATGATATCACAAATCGGTTGCATATATATGTTGAAAAGTAGAGCAGATAGGGAGGATCCTTGGGGTACTCCCTGTTGCTGATGGAAAGGTTCAGATGTTAAGGATCCTATACATACATGTTGCCAACGGTTTGCTAGATATGATTTACACCATTCCCAGGCCAGACCCTGAATTCCCTTTTCCTGAAGGCGGTAAAGGAGTTGCTCCTGATTAACGGAGTCAAATGCTGCCGCAATATGAAGGAAAATGAGTACAAACTCATTTTCGATTTTTTCAATTCCTCTAGATATGGTGTTAGTCAGCAAAGTGAGAAGCGTCTCTACACTGTGGGATTCTCGTAACCCATGTTGGCAAGGATCCAAAGGGGCTGATATGTCTATGTGTTGCTGAAGTTGTATTTGAACCACCTTCTCCATGAGCTTAGCTAGAAGGGGTATGCTTGAGATAGGGCGATAAGAGTCTGTTTGTGTTGGGTCAAGTTTGTTGTTTTTCAGGAGGGGGCATATGGAAGTTTGCCTGAGGATTGTTGGGAATGATCCTGCTGCAAGGAGAGCTTCATGATGTATGCTAGAGTGGGACTGAGGTCTGCTCGCATCGTTCTGATCCAGTGAGCAGGACAAGGGTCATTTGAGGCTGTAGTGGTATTGATAGAAGCAATAAGGTCAGCAATGTATTTCTCTGCTGGGGGAGTGAAGTTGGATAGCAGTGGCTGTACATTAGGAAGGTAGTTGGGTGTGGGACTCGGCGCTGAATTTGTTTTAATGATTTTAGATTGCAGGTACTCTGCATAGGGCTGAGGTTGTATTGATATTGTCTGATTGGATGACGGTGTCTTGGTTAAGGATTTAGCAATGCTAAAGAGGTCTCGTGGTTTATTTAATGAGTGGAGGAGGAGTTCCATGTGGTGTTCTCTCATTTTTTCAGCTATTTTCTCACGGTGTTGTTTTAATGTGTCTTCATAGGTCATTTGGTCTACTGCAGAACGAGATCTGCGCCATTTTCTTTCTTGTTTTCTTTGGAGTTGAAGGGATAATCGTAGATCCGTTGAGAACCAAGGGGCTGGTTTTCTATTTCTTGGTGATTTGATGGATGCTGGTAGTTTGCTTGAGGAAGGCAGCTGCGAGAAGGACTTTAGGGTGGAATTCCATTTGATAATCATATCATCGAGGTTTTGAGCTGGTTGACGGAGTACTGGCAGAGCTCTGTTGATGAAGTCATCTCTGTCCAGGGCTTTGAATCGTGATGTCAATCCTGAGGAGGCTGTATTTGTTAAGCTGGTTGGAGCTTGATTTTGTTGATGCGGGATTTGGAAGGATTTGGAAGGATATTAGGATATTATGGTGTCAGACCATGGGACAGGAGTAGATGACAGGTTCATATTGTTGTTTGATACTGATTGGGGAGAAAATATGAGATCAAGAGCATTTCCCTTGAGGTGTGTGGGAGAGTTCACTATCTGTGAATAGCCAAGGTCAGTCATGGCATCAAGGAGCATGTTAGTGTAGGTGGGTTGTAGTGATGCAAGGTTAAAATCACCGATCAACCAGTTATGTTTATGTGAGCATCCGGGGTTGCAGGCAAGCTCTATTATGTTAGATAGATCTTCTGGGGGTGAAGAAGGAGCTCTGTAGAGGATATTTATAATGATGTGCTTATTGGCCACAGAGACTGTGTCCATGTGCGTGAGACTCCTAGAGGATAATAGTTGGAATTGGAGATTAGATCTTGATAGAATGAAGACTCCGCCTCCTTTTCGGTTAGTTCTGTGGCAGGTATGTTTTGAGTAATCGGGGGGGATGAGTTGATTTATGAGGACAGAATCTGAGTCAGATAGCCAAGATTCTGTAACCATAAGGATGTCTAAATTCAAATTAGTAATAAGGTCTGTGATGACTGGCCACTTTTTGCGAACTGAACGTGAGTTGATGAGGGCACATTTTAGGTTACTATGTAAGAGGGTGGGTTCAGGCTTGGGGCTATACGTGCTATTAAGGGATATATAAAGTAGATGAGAATGTCTAATATGTTGTGCATTTGGTGATGTGTGGTGGGAGCAGGTGTGGCTTCTTCTTCCTAGGCTATGTAGGATGGGGATGTGGTTAATGGTGGGTGCGAAAGCTGATGTATTCTGGGTGGCATTGGCTAGGAGGTAAAAACTAATTATGGCAAATAGGGAGATGGCCATGTTGGGCGAGTGATATTAATGACGGCTAGCAGGCACTGATAGTTCAAGGCTACTGGCAATAGTAAAAGTGGTAAAACAGAGCAGTTATATGAGACTACTAGCAATAGTAGATGTGGCTATTGGCAACAGTAACGTGGTCAAAAATAGAAACAGTTCTCTGAGGATTACTGGTAATAGTAAATGCAGTTCAAAATAGTAACAGTTATATGAGACTACTAGCGATAGCGGATGCGGCTATTGGCAACAGGAACATAGTCGATAGAAACATTCTATGGGGTTAATGGCAATAGTAAAAAGCAGGTCAAGATAGAAATAGTTATATGGGATTACTGACAATAGTAAATGCAGGCTACTGGCAACAATAAAGGGGTCGAAATGGACAGTTGATTGAGGCTAGTGAATTGTTAATAGCAGCGGAAACCTAAGGGTATCTTTCTATGTCCGTTAAAGTGATGTATACTTGCTGTGGTTGCAGAAGTGGTCGTGTTGACGGTGAGAGCGAGCTCAACCCTGCGGGAGCTCAAGCTACTAGAAAGTTGTATTGATGAAGATGGATCGCTTGTAGGTTTCTGGGGTGTCTCAATGAGGGCTGTTGCCTAAGGGCCGTGCCAAAGGGCCCTCTTGCGAGGCCCTCAGGCGTGGGCCCGCAAGGCGCGGGTGTGCCTGTGGCACTCCTTTTTTAAACAGCAGTGGGCTGCCCCGATTGGGCAGCACTAGGCTGTGACGCCGCTGCTGTGGGTGGAGACAGGCAGCTTCTGGAGAGTTGGACGCTGGAGAGGCTTCGGTCCGGGTGGAGCTCTTTTGTGAAGCTGAGGCTTTCGGTCTGGGTGGAGCTCTTTTGTGAAGCTGAGGCTTCGGTCCGGGTGGAGCTCTATTGTGAAGCTGAGGCTTCGGTCCGGGTGGCAGCTTCTCTCCCTCCTGGGAGAGCTGGATGCAGGTGATGCAGAGATCAACATGACATCCTGTGCCACATTTTGGCAGCTGGAATTGTGCCCACACCATTCAGAGGTCAGTGTCCCACTGTCACAATCAGACACACAGTTGTATTTGGATTCTCATTTGTGGTTATAGGTAATGTACTGCTGAATGCTTTGACCAATGATCAGTAGACAGTGTTGAGATGTTGTTTATTGTGTATAAATTTGCCTGATACAGACCTGCCTGTATGGACATACACTGAATGGAGCAAAGAGTCCCCCAGATTGCACTCTGTGATAGCAGCACGGGACAAGAGCAACGTGCATTCAGGTAAATAGCAGAATCCTTCCAGTGTCACCAACTAAGTGAATAAATTGGACATTCACAGAGGCCAGCCCTCCACTTGAACCTAGTTCCCTATAGTCTGCAGTTGCGCCAAGTGGGCTTACAGTGTTGCCACAGATACAGCTATTATGACAGTTGTCATTAATTAGGCTTCTCAATTGTGCAAATGGGTGTGTCCTGAAGCCTGGAGACTCATTCAGAAGTGAGGGTTGCAACACACACACATGTGTCCATCCTACTTCCTCCAGTCAAATTAGCAGGCGATGTGGGAGCTGCACAACAGTGTCATGTTCGGAGGTAAGTGTAGGGGAATGCTGCGGGCATGGTGTAACTGAGAATGCATTGCATCGTCACAGCCACAGGTTGCAACTACTTACTGAAAACTAACCTGCTTGTAAATTGTATCTCACACAATATGTGGGATTGCTGTATAGCTGACCTGCAGCATGTTGTATGCACAGCCCTAAAGCCTGGGCACCACATGCAAGCACAGTGCATTGCTGCTGCTCATACTCCTCTGGGTATACACACACATGACCCCACTGTTCAAAAGTGCAGATTCCTTATCGTAGCTCCAGTCTAGTCCCCTACCATTAGAGTTGTGTACGTCCTCCCTCAGCTAGGAGACTGAGCATGTCACTCTTTCAGTGACCCTAGTATAAGTAGTCCAGGGACCTCCCCCTTGAACCAGTTTTGCTCAGTCTTCGTGCAGCAGAAGGAGGTTGTGAGTCCAGTGGTCCGCGACTCACTAGAGTAACGAATAAGGCTTTTAGTAATAGTCAGGCTTTGTTTTGTTTAAAAAAAAAAGAAAAAAAAGAAAAAGGGGTATCTGCCCCTTTGAATTGACGATTTCACTCTTGTCTGCCAAATTAGTGGAGCATCGCTGGTGAGTTACCCCCCTTCTCCCCCCTCTCTCTGGCACGGTGAGCTGACAGAGGAGTGTGTGGGGGTTGAGCAGGGGCCTCCGGTGTAATTTCTCCCGAGGTGGGAAAGAAGCCGTTGAGGACGGTGCCGCGTGCACGCGCCGCTGGCAGTATCGAGGGGCGGCGGTGCCGGCGGCAACGGAAGCGCGTTGGTGCAGAGAGGAAGGAGAGAAAGGAGATCGGCACCAGGTAAGAGTGAGAGTGCGGCGATTGTCAGTGCCAGTAGCAGTGGGACGCGGCGGTTTTGGTTAGGACCGCGTGCAGGGAGCCAGCTAGTTCAGGCACTGAAGGAGCAGGCCCGGGCCGTGTGGAAAAGCACGGGAATCAGGGATCAGGCAGACAGCTTCCCGGGAGGGCCTAGTTTAACCAATTAGTAAGGAGAGGGCTCTCTGGTGCACGGCAAGTGTTTAAAAAAAAAAAAAAAGAGTGAAAACAAAGAAATTTGGTATAGAGGTTGACCCTAGGTTTGCTGTTGGTCACAGTATTGGGGGAGCATGCTTAATGCCTAGTAAGCCTAGGTGTCTCTTGTGTGGGGCACGTAAAGGCACATTCTCTGGGTCAGGAGTGTGCAGAGGCTGTAGTTTTGAGGCTTCCATGGTAGACAGAGAGCTTGAGGGGTCTGAGACTGCAGGAGAGACGGTAATGAAGGATTCCTCGATGTCCCCGGAGGAGACCCAAGAACCAATGCCGGGGCCCTCGTCTGCGCCGGATGGGCCTTTGCCCCAGGTCCCTTTACAGGTGGGTCTGGGGGCGATTTTTTCGCCACAATTTTTGTCCCTGTTGCAACAGGCTCTTGGGGGGCCTAGTTCAGCAGTGGCGGGACCCTTGGGGGCTGAGGCCCGAGGGTCTAAGAGACCGGGGGCTAGGTTTGAAGAGGTTGCCGGGAATGGTGCAGGCAAGAGAACCAAGCTGCGCTTAGAGGGAGAGGAGCAGGACTTGGAGGAGTCAGTCGTGTTAGAGGAGTCAGACGGAGAACAGGATTTGGAGGAAGGTGAGATTACGGAGCCAGAGGAACAAGCGAGAATAGTAAGAGTGTTCCGGAGAGAGGAGCTTTCGGCCTTGATTGCGGAAACGCTGAAGGCCTTAAATGTGCCAGTTTCGGGTTCGGCAGAGGACGCGGCTCTGGAGGATCCGCTACTGCAGGCAGTGAGAAAGTCACAGAGGTCATTTCCCATTCATAGGATTTTCAAGGAGATGATTCAAGAGGAATGGGATGCCCCGGAAGCTAGCCTCAGGGGGGCTAGGATCATGGCTCGACTTTATCCTCTGGTGGAACCGGATAAGGATATGTTTAATCTGCCGAAGGTGGACGCAGCGGTTTCCGCAGTGACTAAGAAAACCACTATTCTGGTTGAAGGGAGTGCCGCGCTTAAGGATGCACAGGATAGGAGATTGGATTCTTTGTTGAGACAGGTATTTGAGGTGAATGCCCTCTCCTTGCAGGCCTCGATTTGTGGGGCCTGGGTAGCGAGGGCGTGTCTGCGGTGGTCCCAGAGGTGGAAGGGGACTCAGGTGGACGAAGAAGCGGATGAGGCAGCCCGCATTGAGTCGGAGGCGGTGTATCTAGCAGATAGCCAGTATGACTTGATTAGAGGCCTAGCGAAGAGTATGGCATCGGTAGTGGCGGCGAGGCGATATCTTTGGCTGCGAAATTGGGCGGCGGATGGGGCCTCCAAAGCAAGACTGGCTAAGCTCCCTTTCAAAGGTAAGCTCCTCTTTGGAGAGGAGTTAGAGAAGTTGGTTAAGGATCTGGGGGAGTTGAAGGGGGGTCAGTTGCCGGAGGACAAGCAAAAGCAGAGTCGGACGGGAGGACCGTTTAGAAGTCAGCTGAGAGAGTTCAGGCGTTTTCGACCCTCCAGGTTTGGACCAGTACAGAGAGGGAGATTTCCCTATAGGTCTCAAGGATTTCGGGGATTCCGAGGGGCAGTCAGAGGTTTTGCAGCCTCGGTGTCCCCTGGAGCCAAAAAGCCGCAATGAAGTGAGGGGGGTCCAGGCAGGGACAGTACCGGTAGGAGGTCGGTTAAGAGATTTTGTTCCTGCCTGGGCCCACATTACTTCAGATCAGTGGGTGTTGGAGAACGTGCAGCGGGGTTATGCAGTGAGGGACGTGTTTGTGCGGTCTCCATGCAGAACGAGGTCCAAGAAAGAGGCGGTAAGGCAGACGTTGGAAAGGTTAATAGCGTTAGAAGTGGTGGTACCGGTGCCGCCGGAAGAGCAAGGCAGTGGTCGGTACTCAATTTATTTTGTGGTACCAAAAAAGGAGGGTACCATGCGACCTATTCTAGATCTAAAAAGAGTGAACAGGTGTCTCCGGGTGTCGCACTTTCGGATGGAGACGTTGAGGTCGGTCATGGTAGCGGTGCAGCAGGGAGAGTATCTAACATCGTTAGATCTGGTGGAGGCTTACCTGCACATTCCGATCAGAAGAGAGCACCAGCGGTTTCTTCGCTTTGCAGTATGGTGGTGGTGGTGGTGGTGGTGGTGGTGGTGGCGGCGTTGAGAAGGGAAGAGGTGTTGGTGCACCCGTATTTGGATGACTGGTTAACTCGAGCAAAGTCACTGGGGGAAAGTCAGCAGGCAATCAGTCGGGTAGTGACTTTCTTACAAAGCTTGGGTTGGGTAGTCAACGTGGCAAAGAGCAAGTTGACACCTGCTCAGGATTTGGAGTATTTGGAGTATTCAACACGCGCAGGGGGAGAGTTTTCCTGCCGCTAGAGCGGATTCAGAAATTGAGATGGTTAATTCGGGAGTTCCGGGCGATCAGGTCTCCGTCAGCTTGGAGGTATCTGCTGTTGCTAGGGATGATGGCGGCCACGATAGAGGTAGTGCCTTGGGCCAGAGCTCACATGAGACCCCTGCAGAGAGCATTGCTTGGGAGGTGGTCTCATCAGTCGGACCCGTTGTCCAGGGCATTGGTGTGTCCGCAGGAGGCCCAAAGGTCGCTGTGGTGGTGGCTGCAACCGGGGGGCCTGGAGAAGGACATGCCACTGGAGGTGCCGGACTGGAAGCCCTTAACAACAGACATGAGTCTGTTTGGATGGGGGGTGCACTTCGAGGGGCAGTTTGCCCAGGGGCAGTGGTCCGAACAGGAGAAGGAGTGGTCCATCAACAGGTTGGAGTTGAGAGCAGTGTTTTTAGTGCTGAAGCCTTGCAGGGGTTGCTGCAGGGAAATGTGGTCAGAGTGTTCTTGGACAATGCCACGGCAGTGGCGTACATAAATCGGCAAGGCGGAACCAGCAGCGTGCAGTTGGAAACGGAAGCGGACGGCTTGCTGGAATGGGCCGAGAGGCATCTGGAAGCATTGTCGGCGGCACATGTAGCAGGAGTGGACAATGTGACGGCGGACTTTTTGAGTCACATGTGAGTGGATCCGGGAGAATGAAGTTTGCATCAGGAAGTTTTCGAAGTATTGCTGCGGCATTGGGGTCGGCCAGTGATGGACCTTATGGCAACGTTTGAGTCGGCAAAGGTCGACAGGTTTTACAGCAGAAGGAGAGAAAGGATGTTGGAGGGTCTGGATGCTCTGATTCAAAGGTGGCCGGAAGATGGTCTGCTGTACGTGTTCCCGCCGTGGGTGCTCATTGGCAGAGTTCTCCAGCGCATAGAGCGGCACAGGGGGTTAGTTCTGCTGGTGATGCCGGACTGGCCAAGAAGGCCGTGGTATGCCGACTTGATGCGTTTGCTGGTGGAACCACCGTGGAAGCTGCCGGACAGGGTGGATCTGCTGGTGCAGGGGCCGTTAAGCATGCCTCAGGTACATCGATTTTCGCTTATGGCTTGGCTCTTGAAAGGGCAAGGCTGATGGGTAAAGGTTACTCGTCAGCGGTGATTGCTACTTTGTTGAAGTCGAGGCGACGGACTACGTCAATGGCGTATGTGAGAGTGTGGAGGTTGTTTGAGGCTTGGTGCGAGGAGAGACAATTGCGAGCGTTGAAATCCACGGTACCGCATGTCGTGTCTTTTTTACAGGATGGTTTGGATAAAGGCTTGGCAGCGTCTTCCCTCCGGGTACAGTTAGCGACTCTAGCCTGTTACCGAGGGAATGTGCAGGGAAAGACGCTGGGTGCTCATCGAGATGTGAAGAGATTTTTGAGAGCAGCCTCTTTGTTGAGGCCTCCTTGCAGAAGGGTAGTCCCAGGATGGGATCTCAACGTAGTATTAGAGGCGCTGGTGAAGGAGCCCTTTGAGCCATTGTCACAGGCGGCCCTGAAGGATCTCACGCTAAAGGTGGTGTTTTTGGTGGCTATTACCTCGGCAAGGAGGATCTTGGAGTTACAGGCCCTGTCGTGTAGGGAGCCATTCTTGTCCTTTTCTAAAGAAAAAGTGGTGCTTTGGACGGAGCCGTCCTTTTTGCCTAAGGTAGTCTCCGCCTTCCATGTTAATCAGGTGGTGGCGTTGCCAGTTTTTTCCAGGTCAGCTGAGGAAGGGACTAAAGGTAGGTTGCATAGATTGGACATAGGGAGAGTCCTAAAGGTGTATTTGCAGCGGACAGAAGCGCTGCGCAAGTCCGATAGGCTGTTTGTCCTGTTTGGGAATTCGAGACAGGGAGAGCCGGCGTCTAAGGCTTCTATTGCTAGGTGGATTAAAGAAGCAATTGCTGAAGGGCAGAGTAGTGCTTCAGGGTTTGAGAGCGCATTCTACGAGATCTCAGGCAGCCTCCTGGGCGGAGTGTAGCTTAGTACCTGCGGCAGAAATTTGCAGGGCTGCGACTTGGTCATTGTTACACTCCTTTGTCAAGCATTATAGAATTGATGTACAGGCAGAGGGGAATGCAAGGTTTGGATCGGCAGTGCTTCAGGCTGGGCTGGCAGGTCCCTCCCGTTGAGAATGTTCACTGCTCTGCTACATCTCTAATGGTACGGGACTAGACTGGAGCTACGATAAGGAAGGTTAAATTAGACTTACCTGCTAATTGTAGTTCCTGGAGTAGTTCCAGTCTAGTCCCACTTCCCACCCGGAAGACTGCTGCCAAGAGGTAGCCTGAGCACATAGGAGGGGTGAGAGCCAGCCTTTGACGCGGCCTTTAAATGGCAAATCACGGTACCAGTGGTATGGAATCGCCAACTTCTCTGAAGAGTGAACGGCCTCTTTAGAGGGGGCTTGGGAGAAGGGGCGGCTCCTTTATCCAGCGATGGTTTTTCATAGGGTCCGTGTTGGGACTAGCGTGTTTTTTGCTCTGGTGAGTCGGCTTTGACAATAGCAAACTGGTTCAAGGGGGCGGTCCCTGGACTACTTATACTAGGGTCACTGAAAGAGTGACATGCTCAGTCTCCTAGCTGCGGGAGGACGTACACAACTCTAATGGTACGGGACTAGACTGGATCTACTCCAGGAACTACAATTAGCAGGTAAGTCTAATTTAACCTTAGCATTCTTATCTGCCCCTTAGGCCTTCTTTGATGCTCCACCATTGTCAACTCCTTCTCAGTGTGCAGGTGCTATTAGCCCACTCTGCATGATCAGGCGCTGTCAACGCCTTCTCAGTGTGCCTGTGATATTAGCATGCTCTGCCATCCAGCTGTGGGTGGTGCAGCTTTTCAGTATGGCAGCTGAGTGTGTGGACTCATGCTGGACAAAATGTTGAAGGTTGCACATGCTGATACAGTTCTAGAAATGTAGGATAAAGTTAATGCACCTGGATATACCATTCTTGAACCCATGTCCCTTTTCTCATACACACACTGGCCATGTGTTTGGAGCTACAGAGCAACTTTGTGGGTTACTCAATCCATGGATATATATGCAGTCATTGTCAGGATGCATGAGGGCATAAGTTGGGGTATGCTTAGATCTTTGCAGGCTCTGTGTCATACTTGTCTGACAAGGTATGTTCAGCAGGTGTGGGAGTGGGACATCTTGTTAGGTCTGTATTTTGCACTGCCTTGCTATGCTGCTGGTTCAATTGACATTCATGTCTTACATATGGGATCTGTGCAGTCCAAGGGGCAGGCCATGATACATGAACACACACATTCCAGACCTTGGGTGTTCTAGCAGAATGACCAACATACCCATTTACTGATGTGTGTGTATGGTGCAGTCATGGAATAATCTCATTTTTGCAGATCACCATAGCTAATTTGGATACACATGTTGCTCAGATGGTTGTAACTTAGGTGTTGCTTATTTATGGAGGGGTCACCAGTTCTCACACAGATTATGGTCATCATTTGGTAGGTGAGGAGGCAAGGTGGTCATTTTTCCTCTGACATGGGCTGTTATCATACTGCATAGTATTCTGCCTTAGTGGCATACTTTTCCTCTCATGTGCACATATCCACTCAATATGTGCAAGTGGGGGGCATCCTGATCCCAGGGCCAGCTCATCCACTTGGCAAATTAGTGAGGTGCCAGGGTCTACCGATCACGGTGGACAACATGCTTGCCAATCTCTCCCTCCCTGCCATCGTGACATAGCCGCTGCTTCATTGCTCTAGGCAGCCTTATAGAAGTTGCACACATGAAGCTAGTCACACCATACAGCTCCTGCTCTCCTCCACCGGGAGATGTTGGCACGTTTGCGGCTCCCTTAAATCTCAGAAAGGAGGGATCACCATGTGCTCCGCTGTATCTGCTGCTGGCATGCTTGCTGTCCCACTGATGGTGGCAATTGCAGCATTGCACCTAACACACAGGGCCAGGACACAGATTTTGTCCTTTATTAATGGGGCAACATGCTGTTGCTGCCAAAGGAGCACTACTATCACTAATTTGAGATCTATAGTGGGTGGAGCACATTGCATACATTAAAATGGGCTTTATTCCCTCAGAAATAGCCCTCACTGTGAGCTTTCAGATGGCGTTAGGGTTCGCAGCGCCGGGAACTCTAATGCAAGGTAACACAAACTGGCGTTAAAGGAGCATACACTATCCCTGCCCAGTCTCCATCCCATTAACACCCAGTCTCCACCTCTTTTTGCCTTAACTCTAGGGGACCAGTTTCCATACGTTAATGCAGCGTTATCGGTGCTTTCCTCAGCGTTAACCGCTCACGGGTCCGATAACACCCGTTAACGGCACCTTTGCTCCCTTAACAGCCCTTAGTAAACATACCCTTAAGAATTTTTAAAAATATCAGAACCGATCTATGAAGATATTTGCTATTGAAGCCAAAAAACACAGTGAGTGAACTGAGATTGAATTAAAATAGAAAATAGCTAGATATAATGGCCTGCTCCCCACCATTTGCCAATCAATGGAAAAAAATAACCTCTTCCTGACACATTTCAGAATTAGAAATGTATCACTGTTCATGCAAATGTTATGCCATCTTGAACAGATTACTTATTTACTATTCAGTCATTTTATAGATGAGTTATGGCACTGTTAACTTGTCATATTAAAATTAACTAAAGGCGGAATACTATTTGGGATAACACTGAATGAAGATGGTGGTTATCATTTTGACAGAAGGATCAGTTCACTCATTTTATGGCTGGAAAAGGTGAGGCAAATAGGTATTGCACTGCAGGGGCTGTGAATAAAAATATTTGATATTCAAAGCTGGAGCAGAGGCTGTTTAGAAGGCGAAAATAGAAGCATGCAGAGCAAAAATGGGTATTTATTGATGCATGTTATGCCTGTTCTGGTTTGAGCTGTCTCATTTTCCTGTGCACGAGTCTCATTATCCCTTATTGGTCATACAAAGTTTGTCAGGTGGTTCAACACGCTTATATAAAAAGGCAGAAAGACTGCTGCAATGAAATGTTCTCACTAGTTCCTTTTCCTGTCTCTGTAATTTTTGCTATTAACATGGGCAAAAGAAAGGTGAAACAAGGGTTTTCCCCTGATGAAACCTTCTCTTATCCAAATGGCGATTCCCTGGTATGTAGGAGCAGTGGGAGGCTTGGATGCCTCGGGAAAGCTCTTGCTGCTGGCATCAAAGAGAGAGAGCCCCATTCTGGCTCAAGGAAGAGGTTTCTTGGGCTTAATGTGGAGGCTAATGAGGAGGGAGAACCTGTGACTGTGAAGTCAGTCATTCTGTGCAGTGGTTGAAATATTTAATTTATATCTTATGTAATCCATGGTTCTTAGTGGGTTACAAAAAACAAATAAAGAGGACAATGAATGACAATCACATAAATGTAAATGTATTTATAAATAGAGGTTGGGGGGGGGGGGCACTTTGAAGTGTTGGAAAGCCTGCTTTTTTGGCTGCATCTATGGTAATTTGGCTGATGAGCTTGATGTGGGAGAGGGAGGAACCAGAGCCCAGGAGCAGAGTAAGAGCTTCTGGGATACAAACATCCTTGGGTCCTCTTGCTGGGGAGAAGCCATTGTTACTGGAGCATCCTGTGGTTTTAACCTTGGAATCCATATGGCAGGTCATAGCAACTCTGGAGCGTGCAGTTACAGGTGAAGTGTTGTATTCATGTGACTAGTTTGGAAGGTATGGTAGAGGAGCAAAGAGGAAAAGTTATAAATTTACAATCTCAAGTGGCTGTCGTTCACACAAAAAATGCCCTCTTACAACAGGGCAGTACTTCAGTTTGGAATCAACTGGAAATTTGTGAGACCAATTTGAGACTTTTGAAATTTCCTGTTGTGACCTCTAAACCCTATAGAAATGTATAAGGAAGACACGATGGAGGCCTGAAAATACCCAGGGAGGTTATCCCTCCCCTCAATAAAGTGTTTTATTTCTTGTCTAAGAAATCTGTAGAAAAGAGGGGTGAAGAGGCTTCAGCAGAAGATTCCGATGTTTGGACTTCATGGCATTTCTAGAGGCCTGAGAAAGTGAGGAAATGAGCCATGCTACTCAATTGATGCCATTTCTGGATTGGAAATGTTATCTTTTTGGGTCAAAGTGTGGTTATTATATGACTTTTGCAGGCAGATGCAGCACAAGGGTAAATTCTTTCTGTGGATGTGGCAAGAGGTACTGATTGCTGATGGTGAATTTGATGGAAAGAAATACATTTACTTTGACCCAAGACACTTAAGGTCCTTTCTTGATAATAAGACTTCTTCACCTAGTGCTAGGATGCCCTATGTTTGCATCCTGTGGGGTGGGTTTACTGTGACTTAAAGCCAGGGCTTTTTGTGAGGGGGTACGCGGTGGTATGGAGTACTGGCACCCTTTTTCTCTGCCTGCTAAAACTGACCCATAGGGGTATGTTTACTAAACTGCGTTAGTGCAATTCGCGTTAGGAGCCGCGGTAGTGAAAGAAACCACAAATAAGGACATGGGCGGTACATCGTCACCACTACCGCGCGTTAGAAAAATTAACGAGCGTTACCGGGCGCCGTGCCGCGTTACTGCGCGTTAATCGTAAGAAGACGTACAGACACAAAGCACTGAAACAGAGCTGTAGCACAATGGTTACGGTACTGACTGCTGTTACAGGCAGCATGGGTTCGAGTCCCCAGTGTGCCTAATGCAGAAGGCTGTCCCAGGCATCACCCTGTACATTACAGAGGGAAAGAGGAGGCATGTTTTTCGTTACGCTGAGTATTGGTGTCAGAAAAACACCCTCGGAGTGTGCCTAGCCACGTACGTTGGTGCGTGCGAGGTTGCGTGCATTGGTACGTGCGTAGCCCCATGCGTAGCTGCGCGCGTACAATCGTGCGTGGGTACGTGTGATTTTACGTGCGTGGGTACGTGTGTTTTTACCAGTGTGGGCATCTTATTTTACAGACTCTGTAGGGTGTCTTGCACCTATGCATTATGCTAGCAGATGTACGTGTGATGGCCTATGGTTTATCAGAGCCTGTGAGCAGGTGCTGGGGTTTCACAGGGTTGGATTGTGCCAGTCACACCCATGATGCACTGCACATGCAAATCAGCTGTCCACAGATACACACCATGGGGAATGCACCCCCACAGCACCTCGGCCTGGTAGGGGGGACTGACCATGTGCACCCCCACAGCACCTCGGCCTGGTAGGGGGTACTGACCGTGTGTTGTACTGGCACAGAGTAGCTACACACCGTCCCATTGTGCGGGTACTGTGCTCACCCTGAGGGTGCAGTGAGGCGCCCAGCACCAGGTCCACAGCACTGTCCATGACGCAGGTCCAAAGCAGTGTTAATGTGTGAGATAGGTAGGTTCTGCAGGACCACCTTGGACATCTCTGTCTGTTTCAGTCAGGTGTAGCCCCCATGCTGCACCACCACCCCCCTCCCCCAGGGCTGAGGGTGGCAAGCAGGGTCTCCCATCAAAAGATCCACAGTCTACCTCCCTGCAAAGGTGGCAGTAGAGGGGAACATTAACCCTAGTCCTGCTGAGGAACAGACACCCCACAGGGCAGTCAATGCAGCTCTGTACATAGCCATAACACAATAGCAGACAGACATTAGGCTGCACCCCACCACTATCTGATATTCCCCTGGTGCAAGCCATCAGCCACTCCATCACAACACCTACCAGCTGCAAACAGTCTGCTAGTGCCCAGTGGAGATGCCTGCACCCAGAACTGGGATGTCAGTATACACAGCAAGCAGATACATCAGTGACTGGGCCCCAAAAGGAAACCCATATTTATCACATGAGAAAAATACTAGATAGCACTTTGGGAGTGCCTAGCCATGCTGTGGTCACTGCACAGTCAGGGTGAGAGTGATCTCTCAGCAGGATAGACTGAGGTCACCTTGTCTGTGTAGGTGGTGGCCGGGCACTGCAATGTGCCTGTCACTGCCCTATGCCCTGTGCAGATGCACCCTGGCCAGGCCACCCTGTCCAGCCTATACCCATGGTACCTTGCTCCTCATTATGCACATTGGCAGCCCAATACTGGCAACATTGCTGGCAGTGTGGGCTGTGGAAGGTGTTTGCAGCCACCACACACTGGATAGACAGACAGCCACCCCCACACCTATGCCAGCATTGTGCTACTATAGAGGTGGTCAGCAGCCATACCCACCACACCAGTCCTGGGCATAGTACAGGCATGGATATGGTACACAAGACTGTTGGGGGGTCACTCCCCAGGGTGGTGAACACTGTCAGAGACCAGACCTGCAGCACACACCGCAGACATCAGAATGATTGTTATGGTGGAGCTCAATGAGCAAAATGTGCTTAACATAGGAATTGATATCTGACAGTTATCATAGGAAACGTTTGATAGCTGTGTACCATATACCCAGGTGTAGGGTGGCATTGCTAAGGTATGCAACTGCTAGTGTTGGGAGATACAGGCAGGGCCCAATGTCTTGCCTCTCCAGGTGGCATTGGCCAATGGGGCCTGTGGGTGGGTGTGTGTCCCTGTTGGCTGCTGCTTTATGGCAGAGTTCCCCAACTCCAGTCCTGGTGTTCCAAACACTGTTCGGGTTTTCATGCTGTCCCTCATAAATATGCATGAGCTACATCTGCATACCATGGGGGTGGTGCATAGCTATGCAGCACAGGCATCTTTATTAGAGGCAGCATGAAACCGGAATGGTGTGGGGCCCTCCAGGACTGCATTTGCGGGACTCTGCTTTAGGTAATGTGCCTGTTTCTGGTGTCTGTGTTTGGTGTGGTAAAATATAGGCCATGCGTATGTTCTCTGCAATAAAGGAGTGTCTTTACTATCACTGTTTAGTGGTGGGTAAAACTATGGGGACTGGGTTGGCAGGAGCCCCAGCTGGGATTTGAACCTGTGACCCTCTGGTTTTACAGGCACTGGCTGTGTCTGTTGCACCACATTGTGGCCACAGAGACAGTGCAGTCCCTGGAGTTAGTTAAACCGGCCTGACAAGTCAGAAACCCTGCTCTGCAACAGGTTTACTGTTGCCTCATTTACCTTGTATGCAGACAAAGGTGCACATAAACCTCAGAAAGGACCTCAGAAAAGGGGCACACACCCATAACCAAGCTGGGCAACAATGATATCATTGGGAAACATTACACCACACGCCCAGGACAGCTCCATTACAATGTAATGCTCTTTGAAAGGGTCTGCGGAGCGTAGACCCTTCCACACATCATTTCTTTTTATTTTGGTGCTTTCCAGGGAGTGTTGTTCCTTGTTGCCCATTGCTATCACTGTTGCCCAGCTGAATTATGCTTTTTAAAATGTTTCTTTTGGTCATTTTTAACGTTTTATGTGAAATTTTGTTCTGTGCACATGTATCACACTGCTCACGTTTTGTGGGTTTCCCCAGTTTTTCTGTACATTGCTGACGGAAATGGTTTCTCTTCCCTTTAAATGCCTTTAACGAAAGGTTTTCATTCGCGTTGGAATTGAGCTCTGAAATTCAGCGCGTTAGTATGAGGGGAGCCTCTCCCCGCCCACTCTCCGCCCATTGACCCCTTCTCTCCGCCCACTCTCCACCTTCTGCGCTGTTTTAACGCGCCGCGGAGCTTTACGATCGTTAACTACGGTTAACGTGCGTAGTATGACATTAACGGTCGTTAGCGCGTCGGTACGCACGTTATACAGCACTTACGATCGTTAATGTCGTATAACGCGCGTTAGTCACGTTTACCGCACTTTAGTAAACATCCCCCATAGTGTTCATGTGTTAATGAAAGACCCTGCATATGAGTACAGGCACCTTTTTTCTAGGAAAAATACACTGGCTTAAGCTCTATGTCTCATAGCAATGTTTTCAACCAGCATTTGAGAAATAATTATTTGATGCACTCACAATATAAAGCAAGAATTCTGTAGATGTCAATTATAAAGTGTTTATAGATAGTTATCCTTCTCTCTGTGCCTTCTTGTATCCCTCAAGCAGGTAAGGACAGTCTTGAAGGACAAGCTCATTAGTCATACATTTCTTTAAATAAAATAGAACCTCTTCAGATAGGCTAGCGATACTGACTTACTGGCTGTATCAGAGTAAAAGAGCTAGAGAATCTAAAGTCTTTTAGGGGGAAAAGTGTACATACTCAGAATGATGTGTACTGAGAAAGGAAGGCTGTCATGACTAAATAGGCAAAAGGCATTGGAAGGAGATAAGTCTGATTCTTACACCAATTTAAAACTAACTATTATGGGAGAACAGGGTAGGGTTAGAAGGTGTATCAGGATCGGCAAAAGGCTAAACAATGCTCTGTGCAGCCAGGGCAGGTGCTACTATTAGGCAAACAAGGCAGATGTCTAGAGTGCTGGCCCTCTGGGGGTGCCATTGCTGCTGCTGATCCCCCTCTCGGGACCTGTAGCAGTGACAATGGCCGCAAAAAGCCCTGTGGTGTTTACTTTGAAACATTGGTGCCGCAGGGCTGTATGCTTCTGTCCCCTCTGACACCCCATTCTGAAGTCTTCATTTGGGGGTTCGAGAGATTGGAAGCAAACAGCCCCGTGATGCCAAAGTTTCAAGGTACTTTAGTCAAAGATCTCAAAACCAGAGAAGTAGAATAATCAATACTTAATCAAACAAACTCATTCTCAAACTTTCATGCACATGCACAACTTAAACCATATAGCTGGTTACAAACAACAAACAACAGAGAAATCATCAGATTTTTGCTATAAGGACCATGTTAAAGGGGTAAATCCTCCAATTCTTAAAGTCCCAGCGCTCCCATTCATAGGTCTCATCTGTTGAATGAAATACCTTACAGTGTGCCGAAAAGCATTCAAATTACTACCGACATGACATCATGTTTTAGACCAATACATCTTGTTTCAGAGAAATACATTCATAACACCACTAGCCAGCTGAGCGGCTGGTTAGTTAAGATGACTGATGGTTGTTTGAATGTATTTCCCTGAAGCAAGACATGTGGGTCTGAAACATGATATCATGTCAGTGATGATTTGAATGTTTTTCAGCACATTGTAAGGTATAAGAACATAAGATATGCCATACTGGGTCAGACCAAGGTCCATCAAGCCCAGTATATTGTTTCCAACAATGGCCAATCTAGGTCACAAGTACCTAGCAGTTTCCCTAAAAGACACAGGTTCCACAATGCTTGTACTGGGGCAAGCAGTGGATATCCCGGGTCCCCTTTAATAATAGTTTATGGACCTTTCCTCCAGGAAACTTTTTTTAAACCCAGCTACACTAACAGCTTTTACTATGTCCTCTGGTAATGTATTCCAGAGTCTTAAATAGGTTCCTCTGTAGCTTCATTGCATGTCCCCTAGTCTTTCTATATTTTGATGGTGTAAACAATCAATCTACGTTTACCTGTTCGACTCCATTCATTAATTTATAGACCTCTATCATATCTCCCCTCAGCCATCTCTTTTCCAGGTTGAAGAGCCTTAACCTTTTTAGCCTCTCTTCATAGGCATAACCTTCTATCCCCTGTACCATTTTGGTGGCTCTTCTCTGTACCTTTTCTAATAAAGCTATATCCTTTTTAAGATATGGCGACCAGAACTGCACACAATATTCAAGGTGCGGTTGCACCATGGAACGATACAGAGGCATTATAATATCCTTTGTTTTATTTTCCATTCCTTTCCTTATTTGCTCTTTTTGCTCTCTTGGCCGCCACTGCACACTGGGTGGAGGGTTTCAACATGCTATCCACGATGATGCCTAAGGGGTATGTTTACTAAACCGGGCTAACGGTTAACCCGGGCTATCTGCAACTAGGTCCCATTGAATAATATGGGACCTAGTGCCAGATAGCCCGGGTTAACCGTTAGCCCGTTTTAGTAAACATACCCCTAAATCATTTTCCTGGGTGGTGGTTTCTAATGTGGAACCTTGCATTGTGTAACCATAGTTTGGGTTGTTATTTCCTAGGTGCATAACTTTGCACTTGTCCACATTAAATTTCATCTGCCATTTGGACGCTTAGTCTTCCAATGTATCAAGGTCCTCTTGCAATTTTTCACAATCCTCAGGGGTTTTAACAACTTTGAATCATTTTGTGTCATCTGCAAATTTGATTACCTCACTCGTTATACCTATTTCCAGATCATTTATGAATATATTAAAAAGCAGTGGACCCAGCACAGATCTCTGGGGTACTCCACTCTTCACCTTTCTCCATTGGGAAAATTGGCCATTTAGCCCTACCCTTTGCTTTCTACCTTTGAACCAGTTCCTGATCCATGATAGTACACTCCTTCTATCCCATGAATGTATTTCATTCAACAGATAAGACCTATGAATGAGAGCGTTGGGACTTGAATTGGAGGATTTATCCCTTTAATACGGTCTTTATAGCAGAGATCTGATGGTTTCTCTGTTGTTTGTAGTTTGTAACTGGCTATATGGTTTAAGTTGTGTGTGCGCAGGGAAGTTTCAAGATAAGCATCGCGGAGCTGTTTGTGGCCATTGCCACTGCTGCATGCCCCGGAGAGGGGTGGCAATGGGTATCGCAGAGGAGTGGGGGGGGGGGGGCGCAAGGGATGAGGTTGTCCTATGGTGCCTTATCTCTTTGTGCCGGCCCTATGTGCAGCAACTGAAATTGGCACCTCCCCCTCCATGGTGGCAGTAGGGCTTAACCAATAAAACTTGAACTAAAAAAGATTATCTCGGCTTTGCAAAAAATGTTGATTATACATGTCAAAATACCACATGTGGAGGGTAATTTTATAATAGGTTTCCTAAATTAAGGAAGCCACAACACACCTATTTTAAGCCTATTTTATAAAGACAAGTAAGCGCCTACTTGTCTTTATAAAATACCAGTGTAAGTGGCAGAGATCATACCTTAACTTCATGCATAGACTTTGATACCTGCTCTATAACAGGGGTAAATGAATGCACATTAAGTAAGCAAGTACGCTCATAAATTAAGGTACTTTATAATCAATGTGCATTTTTGTAAACTCTGCCTGTACTCTGCTCAGACTGCACCTGTTGCTATACTACAGGCAAAGTACAAACATTCATGTCAACACGTGTTCTTTTATGTCAGTCAGTATAAGAAGTCATTAACACATGTAAACTGCCACATACGTGTGTGAAACACTTTATTAAATTATCTCCAAAAAGTCATGTATGAACCCCAGAAGTGTGCCCTTTTTATTCACCAAGAGGAACATTTTGGAGTGCCTGCTCCTAAATGAAACCTAGCTTGTAATATGAAATAATAGGGGCTGGATTTTTCTTCACTTAAAGGGCAGGTAGAGCCCCCTCTCAAGATTGGAGGGAACTATAAACGAGCCTAGTATGCAGGAGCCCATATTGTCTTTCCATCAAAGAGTTTGGGAAGGCTGTCTGAGCCCACACTTGGTGCTTAGTCCAGCCTGGGTATTTCATCTGAGCAACTCATTCAATTCCTTCAACAAGGGTAACAAGTCACACAAAAGACAGCTGGGCTTATTAGTGTCATTCTGAACAAGAGAAGGAGAATACAGAACAAGAGAGATCTGTGATGACAGAATCAAGCAACAGAGGGGCCAATGGTACCAGGGGATGGGAAGGGAGAACAAATTCAAAGTTGTAGGAGGGACCTGCTATAGCTATCCAAGTGCATCCTTAATTTATACCTGAGAGGAATCAGCACTGCAGCTGGAAGGAACCTGTCTTTACCTTCCAGTCAAAGAGTTCATAAATATATTTTTGTTGACTATTTTTACATTTTCACTCTTGGGGAACAGAGCAAGTGAACCCTTATCTGTATCTCCAAACAGGAGATATACCCCTCACAAATGGAAGGGACTGAGAGAATTTTGGTATTTTATTGTCCAGAGAATGAATATACAGATGATGCCTAAACTAGATACAGTACCTAACTAGTTGACAGAGACTCTACAGATTTTTGAAGGGGAGCTTCAAAATATAGGAGAGTGAAGAGGAGCTAATCTATCAAGGAGAATCAAGACGAGGAATGTAAGAACTTTAAGTCCAAGGATTTTGAATAACCACTTTTATTTGACTTTTGACATTATTTTGCGTGATTTAAAGGACTATAAATATTTATTACTTAAAGTATCTTCTTGCTCTCTATTGCCTTTCTACAGGTCATTTATGATTATATTAAAAAGCGGGGCCATTACAGATCCCTGGAGTACTCCACTATTCACCTTTCTCTAATGAGAAAATTGGCCATTTAGGCCTACTCTCTGCTTTCTATCTTTTAATCAGTTCCTGATTCACAATAGTACACTGTCTCCTATCCCATGGCTTTTTAATTTTGCCAAGACTCTCTCATGAGAGACCTTGTCAAATTTCTTAAATTCCAGATATCCTATATTTGCCTTTGTCTACCTGTTTATTCACACCTTCAAAAATATAACAAATTAATAAGACAAGACTTTCCTTGGCTAAATCCATGTTGGCTTTCTCTCATTAAACCATAACTATCTACATGTTCAATAATTTTATTCTTTATAATGGTTTCTACCATTTTGTCTGCTACTGACGTCAGGCTCACTGGTCTGTAGTTTCCTGGATCACCCCTGGATCTCTTTTTAAAAATTGGCATTACATTGGACATTCTCCAATCTTCCGGTACTACAGATTATTGTAATGATAGATCACAGATTACTAATAGTAGGTCTGCAATCTCATATTTCAGTTCTTTCAACACCCTTGGATGTATACCATCTGGTCTAGGTGATTTGCTACTCTTCAATTTATCAAATAGTTGTAATACATCTTTCCAGTTTATGGATATTTCTTTCAATTCTTCCAGTACATCATCTTTAAATACCATTTCAGGCATAGGTAACTTCCCTACATCTTCTTCAGTAAATACCGAAGCAAAGAATTCATTCAGTCTTTCCGCTATGGTCTTGTCCTCCCTTAATGCCCCTTTTACCCCTCTATCATCTAATGGTCCAACTGACTCACAGATTTTCTGCTATGAATGTACTTGAAAAAAATTATATTATGTGGTTTTGCTTTTATGGCAAGATTTTTTTTCAAATTCTCTCTTTGCCTGCCTTATCAATGCCTTGCATCTAACTTGCCAGTGCTTATATTTTTTCCTGTTTTCATCATTTGGCTCCTTTTTCCATTTCCTGAAAGATGCTTTTTGGGCTACAACAGCCTCTCTGACCTCGCCTTTCAACCATACTGGCAGTGTTTTGGCCTTCCTTCAACTTTTCTTAAAGCATGGATTCAGGGGTGGCCCAAGGGTGATGCGGGGCCATGTGCGGAGACTCACTGCGGGGCCTTATTTGCATAGCCACTGGACTTCATTTGCATAAATTAAATTAATTTTATTTTAAAATGAATATGTTGCCTATCTAAAATTTTAGGCATCTTTCAAGGGAGCCCTTCACAAGCCTCTTTTTCTCCTGGCAATGACTTAGGGGCATGTTTACTAAATATTAATGTGCATTAAGCTCCATTGTGCCAATAGAAATAAATGGGTATACCTGCACATTAATATCTGTGAATGCGCATTAACTTTTATTAAACATGCCTCTTAATGAGCGTCCAAATACCATTTGCATGGACAGTAAGAATACAGAAAGACTACCAGATTTCTACATTACTATACTGTACTCCAGTGCCAACTACATTAGGAAGTACTATAGACACTGCCCTTTTAGAACCTATAACAAACCCGCCGTATCATAACAGTACTACCAGGACTCACAAAGCACCAAACCCTACCTATCAAAAGGCAACACTGAAAATATAAAAACAATACATCTCAGAGAATACCAATATATCTCCTAGTGGGGAAAGAGAACAAATGAGACTGTCACATAAAAACTACATGAACAGCATACCGCAGCTCGGTTACACTTGCAAAACAGGCCATCACCAAATGTAGACCAAGGGATCACAATTTAGAAATATGAAGAAAATAATTAAACTGGGAACCCTAAAAACCAAACTTGGAATGTACAACAACATTGGAGAAATAAAACTACAAATTAATTCCCTCTTGTACAAAACAAAATGCAAAGACATTAGTGATGCGCGTTTCCCAGAGCTGACATATTCCAGGTAATAAATTCAAAATAAAAAGTATTTTCCTACCGTTTGTTGTTTGGGCATTTTATTTTTCAGTTACAATTGCTCCATTCACTTTCTTCTGGTTTCTTCGTGTCTTCTGCTAACTCTCCATTGTCTGCTGTACATTTGTCCTTTCTTCTCTCTTCTAGTTTTTTCCATTCTCTCTCTACATCTGTTCTAACATACTAATCTTTCCCCTTTTAGTCTTTCCTCCATTCCTGTCCTAGCCCCCTGGAAGATCTCCGCGCCTGCCTGACCAGCTTCAGAGGGAGCCGGGAAGGCCTGAAGTTGGAACCACGGCTCACCCTGCAGAGCCACAAGAAAGAACAGCATTTTCCTTCTTTCCTGTGGCTCTGTTAAAGTTGAGCCTGCCCACGCACTGAGTTTCGGTAGGTTAAATGGGGCATTTCCTGTCTCGCAGAGGTGAGCTGGGGTGCTGGGCTTTGGGCCTCCCTGGTTCCCTATGAAGCTGGTCAGGCAGGCGTGGGGTCTCCCGAGGTGCTGGGCCATGTGCGGGCAACATTCCTGCACAATGGACGGGTTGACCCTGCGTGTAATACATCTGCGCATCCAAGGTAGTATTTTTAAACAATGCCCATGCTTAATGTAAATCTTTAACCTTTGCAGCTGCTCCTTTTAATCTTAAATATTTTCTTCATTTTATCATAGTTTCCCTTTTGAAAGTTTAAAGATAGTACTGGGATTTCCTTGCCTTCTTTCTTCCATTAAATCAAATGAAATCATGCTATGATCACCACTGCTAATAGGCTCCAACAACCTCATCTCTTGCACCAAATCCTGTGTTCCACTAAGGACTAGGTCCAAAATTGTTTCCCCTCTTGTCGGTTCATGAACCAGCTGCTCCAAGAAGCAGTTATTTATTTAATCTAGAAACTTTAACTCCCTAGCATGTCCTGCAGTGACACTGATCTAGTTGATACCGGGGTAATTGAAATCACCCATTATTACTCCGTTATAACTTATATTAGCTTCCCTGATTTCTTTTATCCTTCTGTTCATTCTGGCCAGGAGGTTGGTAGTATACCTCCACTGCCATCGCCTTCCCCTTTTTACATGGGATTTGTATCCATTTGAGGTTCTATATTGGATTTTGTTTCCTGCAAAACTTTTATCTTGTGTGACTCAATGCCCTCTGTAACATACAGTGCAACCCTTCCACCAATTTGATCTACCCGGTCATTGCGATATAGTTTGTACCCAGGTATCACAATGTCCCATTGGCTTTCCTCCTTCCACCAAGTCTCTGAAATGTAAATCATATCTAACTTTCATCTTATTTTCTAGACTTCTAGCATTTGCATACAGACATTTTAGAGGTTGTATTTTATTCATATTCATCTAGTTATCAGTTCATAGGGGTAATTTGTAATCTTTCAGCTCTGTCTGCTCTGTACTTAAGGGCATCTGGGTTACTTTTATATTTATTGGAATCTCTCTATCAGGATGCCCTAACTTCCCTCTTTTGCTAGTATCCTTCAAGGATACATCCTTCTGAACCATGCACTCTTGGGCAACTGTTGGCTTTCCCCTATTATCTAGTTTAAAAGCTGCTCTATCTCCTTTTTAAAGGTTAATGCAAGCAGCATGGTTCCATCCCGGTTAAGGTAGAGCCCATCCTTTTATAAAAGTTCCTCTCTTTCCTAGAATGTTCCCCAGTTCCTAACAAATCCAAAACCCTCTTCCTTGCACCATTGTCTCATCCACGCATTGAGACTCCGGAGCTCTGCCTGCCTTTTGGGTACTGTGCATGGAATGGGAAGCAATTCAGAGAATGCTACCCTGGAAGTTCTCAATTTCAACTTTCTACGTAAGAGCCTAAATTTGGCCTCAGAACCTCTCTCCTATATTTTCCTATGTCATTGGTACAGACATGTACCAAGACAGCAGACTCCTCCCCAGCATTATCTAAAACCTTGTCTAGGTGGCACGTGAGGTCCTCTACGTTCGCACCAAGCAGGCATGTTACCAGGTGATCCTTATGTCCACCAACTGCCCAGCTAACTACATACCTAATGATCAAATTGCCAACTATAACAGCCGTCCTAACCCATCCCTCATGGGCACATGTGTCTGGGGAAAGCTCCTTGCTGCAATAAGGTTTTATATAACCTGGAGAACAGGTCCTAGCTACAGTTATATAAAACCTGTAGCTAGGCCCATACCAAAGTGTTGCTGTCCTTTCACATGATCTCTCTCCTCCATGGCAACTGAAAGGCTGCTAGGCTGGAGGTAGGACTTCAGTAATACATCCCTGTAGGTATCATCAATGTACCTCTCTGTCTTCCTTATGCCCTACAAGTCTGCTACTGTAGCCTCCAGAGATTGTTCCATGCATGCAAAAAAACTTGTTCCATGCATGCAAAGAGCTCCTTGCACTTAGTACACATGTAAGACCCCTCACCAACTGGGAGAAATTTGTACATGTGACACTCAATGCACAAGACTGGATAGCTCCCATCTCGCTGTCTGCATCTTAGTTCTAAGGTTTTATTTAGCTATTTAAGTTGTTTACTTACTTAAAGTTGCTAGGGATATGTGTACTGATACAACTATACCTAATGGCGGTCATTCTCAACCATGAATAGCAGGGTTGGACGTCCAGGTTGGATGTCCAATCTGCATTTAACCCCTGATCACGATTCTAGTGCCAGCACTCCCTGCACGTACACAGCATTTGTGCAGGGATCACTGGACAGGGGCAGGAGGGCTGGTGCAGGGGCAGAGAGAGGGTTGTGTGGGGGAGGGGTCATAAGCCATGATGTACAGAGACAATTCAGCTCATGCCTTTGTAGTCCCCCAGCACCTACCTAGACGCCCAGCTTATTCCATCCTGAGGGTGGAATAAGTACTGGGCTCAGTGAAGATTGCTTGCTGCAGGCCCCCCAGCCCCATTGCACCGCAGTGGCATGGCGCCCGCTACCCAATCGAGGCCTATGGCGCCCTCATTTAGGGTCAGACGGTGGTGTGGCCTTGCCACACACTGTCGGGGGTTTCCATGTCTCTGGCTGGACATGCCACAGCCATGGTGATTGGACGCCTCTACATTGGCACACCAGCCAGAGCGTTGTGCGGGCTGGGTGGGCAGATCCTTGTACAGCCCGCAGCTTGGAATTGGATGCACTCTGGACTGTCTTAAGTGCCCAATGCTGCAATTGCGGGAACGTATATCTTCTGTGATTGCAGAATCAGGTACAACTTGGCCCCATCCAAGTTGTAGCCATCCAGATGGCCCAGACATGCACATGATGGAATCAGCCTCAATATGTTTAAGGGACTTTTTCACCTCAAGATTAATTAATTTAATTTCAGGGCCTTAATTAATCTATTTCTGGTGAGAATAACCAGCTGAACCTGAAGGTCAATTTGACCACCTCTTCCCCTTTAATAGATTTAAGAGCCTATAAAGCTAAGATTATGCCTGGGGTAGGTGGGAGTTGGGGTTGGTGGGAGGGAAAGAACACTTAAAAGCTGGCTTGCTCTACAGGTCCCTGACTTGCGCTTCTAAGGTAATCGCTTAACAATTTCCTGGGTGATTCACACAGCCCTTGGTTTCATAGAGGGAGCCCTTCAAATTTCCCCTTTGATCTGTCACTTTGCTTTAACACCAATTTCACAGGCCTCTTGCCTCCTAACTGAGAGGCCTCTTTGTAAAGGTCTTTAGAAATATTGTTTTCTTTCTACTCAAATAATATTTACCCTATTCTCCCTTCTATACTAAGCTATACCCTGATTTGATTTAAATTAAAAGCTCTCTGCTGGTACTAGGCCCAGACTGAGATAACAGATACACTGGATTCTAAAATACACAGATTTATTAGCTTTAACCTAAAGAATTCCCTTTTCCCCAAGATTTAGAGAATTTCCCAGATATAAATACTTAGGGGTCTGTTTACTAAAGGCCGGTGTTGTGCGGTCCGCGGTACCGAGCGGGTGCCGTATAAGGAGTGGGCGTTCCGTCGTGAAGAACAGAAGCTGTGATTGACAGATGCGCTAAGGTGCGCGGCGCCCGTGTGGTTAGTGCCCTGTGACATTACGGCGTTTGATCTGTGCACATAGATCACACTGCTCACGGTTTTTGGGCTTCCACTATTGTGCTGCACATTGCTGACGGAAACGGTTTCTTTTCCCTGCACAGCACCTCTAACGCGAGTGTTTCACTGGCGGTAAATTTCTTTGCAGATTCGGGCACGCTCCTGTGCGGCGAGTCTCTCCCCTCCCACATTCCGCCCACTGACCCCGTCTCTCCGCCCCTAGGGGGCCTTCCTCCGCCCTCATTTCGCCTTGGCACGCCTCTTTCGCACATTAACCGCCACGCAAATGTGCGCGTTGTCGGCGCACGCTTGCGGGACCCGTTAATGTGCCGCGCACTCGTACGGGGCGCTTAAGAGCACTTAAATACATCTTTTAGAGCGCTCATGTGCGCCCCGTACAAGTGCGCCGTTTAGTAAACAGACCCCTTACAAGTGCAGATTTCTCTCCAGCAGTAGCAGTTCCATTTGGAAGTCCAACATTTGTATTGTGCTGATATTGTTTTTTGGATGTTCTACCTTGTTGCCTAAAGGCATATCATTTGTAGTCTGCTGATACTATCATATTTCTGTTATTTAAATGTTCTATTATGCTGTTTTAAGGTGTATATTACTGACATTGTATCATATTAATGCTGTCTATTATTTCCTATCTCTGTGTTCATCTCAGTGTTCTACTTGCCTATTATGATCACATGGGGTTATTTTGCTATTATTCTGCTTCTTCTTGTTGTTAAGTGCCACCGAGTTGATGTTGACTCATGGCGACCCTGTGGATAGTTGTCTACTTAAGAACATAATATATGCCTTACTAGGTCAGACCAAAAGTCCATGAAATTCAGTATCCTGTTTCCAGGAGTGGCCAATCCAGGTCACCAAAACCTGTTAGGTTCTGAAAAGGTAGAGAGATTCCATGTTGTTTATCCCAGGGATAAGCAGTGGATTTTCCCAGTCCACTCTAATAATGATTTATAGACTTTCCTTCCAGGAAGTTGTTCAAACCTCTTTTAAACCCAGTTACACTAACAACTTTTACTTAATATTTTCTTTGATTAGTCTTAAATGTGCTACATTGTAGCTTCATATTGTGTCCCTTAGTCTTTCTACTTTTTGAAGGAAAAGAGGGGTTAGAGGCACCATCAAGGAGTGGAACCACTGTAGAGAAACTTCTAACTGCAAAGTGGATTTGGAGAGCGGGAGGTGGACCTTTAGATCAGTTATGGAGAAAGTTATGACCAACCAGAGCTAATCTATTCTTAAGGGCTAATAACTTCCTGATAATGACCTACTAAACCTTGAGGTGAAAAATGTCCCTCCTATCCTCTTAATTGACTTAAGTCTATAAATCAAAGACTGATCGTGACTTGGGTGGGTGTCAACCCTGATTCCAGACAATGCAGTCAGTGGAGTACTATACTCTGCAGCCTCTGAATTATGAACCATCTTACCTCTACAGCACGGGTTCTCAATTCAGTCCTCGGGACACACCTAGCCAGTCAGGTTTTAAGAATAACCACAATGCAAGGGGGTCAAGGGGAGGTGCGGAATAAAATTTACTAGCTGTGGTTGGTGAATTGCTGTGCTTCTCTTAGGGGATGAGAATATAGTTCCCTCCCAAGTCTTGCTGGGTACCTTCACCTGGTGACCCCGTTGTACAAAATCTATACTAAATCCCAGCAAGGTGGCACTACAATTGAAGTATGGTAGGAATGAAAAAGAAAAATACATATTGGCTGCACGTCGCCCAGCATAAAAGGGTGCCCACTGTAGTTTACACACCAGGCTAACACCGGTGGTTGTAATAGTGCAAGCACTGCAGATATAGATGACATCCCTGCCACAGATAAAGGCCATGGTGAGTCTGTTCATGGACCCACTGTGGCAGAAGATAAACCACAGAAATTAAGGAAAAGGTTAAGAGGATTAACTACAGTTGTTGACTTCTGCAGATAAAGAGGAGATGATGAGGTTACACTAAAAATATAGAAAACTCTAAGAGAGGAGCTCCGTGGGAGAAGAAAATGCTTTCTGACTTTATCCCACCTTCCAACATAAATGTTTGTTGTGGCGAAAGCTATGTCTGATGTAATGGCCCAAGAGAAGCTGCCGACCACCTTTTAAAAAGAAAAGCACCATCAGGCGCGCTGGACTCCCTAGGACCAGCACCCGATTGGCATCGGGGGTGGAAGCAGGAGAAATAGCCCTCCTGCTTCCCCCTCCATGGCCAATCGGGCCCAAGAAATGCCGCCGACCACCTTTTAAAATGAAAAGCGCCATCAGGCATGCCAGACTTCCCAGCACCAGCACCCGATTGGCATCGGGGGTGGAAGCAGGAGAAATAACCCCTCCTGCTTCCCTCACCAAGGCCAATCAGAAGTGGCCAACCACCTTTTAAAAAGAAAAGCGCTATTAGGGTCCTTTGGTGTGGCCCTTAGGAGGGGACCACGATAAATGCAAGAGACCAACACAAGACACCCACTTAGGAACTGCCCGCAACCACTGAGCCAACAACTACAACTTCTCATCAAGCATCCTATAATCGCTGGTAGTGAGCTGCATCGTCTGTTGCCAAGCAGGAGTCATCCTCAGCTGTCCCTCATCCATAACGAAATCATTTAGCAGAGAGCTGTGTTTAAACAACTCATCCAGATATCCTATGTATTCAAATCTCCCACATACTGTCAAGAACTGGAAGAAAGCCCAAGAGCTGGGCCATAATACATCACATAGTGTGCTCTGTAAGTACAACAAAACAGATCTATAGTGTTACTAGTATAAGAGCTCCAACGTCTATATACCCTACCCTGTTTCCTAGATATCCTGATCATCTAACAATGAACCCTAAAATATACACTATGGTCCTCCTCCTAGCTGCCCTCCTCCTTAATACCTTGCTTACACATGCAGCGGAGGGTATACAAACCCTGCTCCTCCAACACATACCGATAATCCAATACCATTCACAACAATATACCAAACAGCATTATCAACACACAACATACAGAAGACCAGAAAGACTGATAAGAATCATGCCCTCTCCTATGCTGCACCAACAACACCTAAACAAGAAACAGCTGATCACCCTAAGAATTACCCTTGTCAACACCAGATCCATCAGAAACAAGTTCTATGTAATCAATGATCACATTGAAGAAAACAATGTGTATCACAGAAACTTGGCTGGCAGACACAGACCAAGTTATCATCAACCAAATTGAATCCAATTCATATACCACACACAATTGCATGAGACCTGCAAAAAAGGGTGGGGGCATCCTTATAATCTCTATTGGGTTTTAAAATGGTACTTTCACACTCCACAAAGGGTTACAATAATGATGATAATATCCAACAGGTACGTCTCTATCTGCCTAGTACACAGAGCCCTGAACAGCCAAGATGAAGACCTCTAGCTCATCCTAGAGCAAATTTGCAAATACTCAGGAAAATAAATGCGCCTTGTACTGCTTGGTGACCTCAAAATTCCATCTACACCAAATAATGATGCGCAGGCATTCCAGAAGGCAATAGAGGACCTACAATACACTCAAATAATACATGGCCCAACACATAGAAAAGGAGCAACACTGGACCACATCTATATCCCTAATGCCCTCCTTAACCAAAATCCCCAGGCACCCATTCCAACCTCCACACCAGTACCTTGGTCAGACCATCACATGCTAAACATTACACTAATGTTCCCATCAAACTTCGTCAGAAATAAAAGGATACCTAAAGAACGTAGGAGATTCTCCCATTTCAATGACGACACATTCATGAAGGATGTGCTTCCAAAGCTACTATCTACCTCAACAAATCTTGAGAGTGCAATAGACAACTGGAACTCAACACTGAAGGAAGCCTTGACACTGCCAATCAAGAACCTAAGTAATCACAGGAATCACTCTGCACCATGCTTCTCAAGACAGATTAATGACATGAAAAAAATCCCTCCGGAGAATCGAAAGAAAATGGAGATGGACCAAGACACAGGAAGACCTTCATGAGTACATTACAAAACTCCAAGAATATCAACACCAAATCAATACCAGTAAAAAGGAATACCATACAAACCTCATATTCAACCAAGAGAGCTATTTGACATTGCATGCTCCCTAACGAAGGATAACTCACAATGCAATGTGATCACATCACTTCACCCACAAACCATGGCTGACTTCCTAGAAGAAAAACTGTAAACCTACACCGCACACCTGCTAACCCAACTGGAAGAAAATATCCCCAAACAAAAGTCCCCTGAGCAATGGAGCTCCTTACGCACACCCTCCACTGACCAATTACAAAGCATAGTGTCCAAAATTAACACCACTACCTTCCCTCTAGATCCATGTCCTGTCTCTTTGATCAAGATTACAGTGAAACAATTAATACTTACCCTAAATAGTATCATGTAGCTCTCCTTCACACAGGGAATCATGCACATCTGCCTTAAAAAAATGATTGTGAGACCGATATTGAAAAAATAAACAATGGACTCGTCAGATGTCAGCTCATACAGACCCATCTCAAGTCTCCCATTTCTGACTAAAATGATAGAAAAAGTAGTGCTAACCCAACTGCAAGATCACATAGACCTACATACCCCGATTGACCTCCACCATTAGGTGTTCAAGCCAAATCATAGTGTTGAATCGCTGTTCATCTCTTTATTGGAAATACTCATAACCACTATCGATAACGTAAAAATGGGTGTGCTTTTAATTTTTATTGATATCAAAGCTGCATTCAACTCTAAAGTTCACTCAGCACTACTGGACCATCTCAAGAAAATGGACTTAAATGAGCTCACCCTCCAATGGTTCTCCTCATACCTCAGTCAACATATACTACAGGTAAAGTCTGGTACCAACTACTGAAGAATACTTGTCCAACCACAAGGGATACCTCAAGGATCAGTGCTCTCTGCTGTACTATTCAATATATACCTACAACCCTTGTGCGACTTAATAAAATGCTACAATATTGAATACCAAATTTAAGTGGATGATATAATGGTCTTTGCCCCATTTCTTTTTTTTTAAAACTTTTATTTATGGATTTTTCAAATAGTTACTACAATCAAAAATTAATACAAGAAAATCTACAAAAATGCCATGAGAAATATAAAGAACCACAATATAAAAAAAAAAATAGATGCAGTCCACATTACGGGAGCCGGTTGTGATCCATTACAAAGAAAAATAACAAAGGAAATCAAAGCAATAGATGCCCATCATTAGGAGGTTTAAAATATTCACTCACCCTGATTATTTTCCTCTACTACCACCTGTCGATCAGCAATAAATTTTTCTAAATGAGCACAATCAGTGAAAACATAAGAAGCCCCTTCATAAGTTATAACACATTTACACGGGAATCGTAGAAAAAACGTAGCACCCAGACTCAAAACCGGAGGCTTCAAAGCTAAAAAAAGCCTCCGTTTGAGTTGGGTGCTATGTGATACATCTGGAAAGACGTTTACTACATGCCCACAAAATTTCAAAGCCTTAAACTTAAAAAAGGCTTTAAGAATACGAAATTTAAGTTCAAGGGACTTAAAGGTCACTAGTAAAGTAGAACGAGAATTAATAAGATCAAGGGAGTCCTCTAGGAAAGCGGTCAAATTAGATATGGAGGGCTCCAATGCGTCAATCTCTCCATCAGCAGGTTTGACCTTTTTGGGCCGAGGGGAAATATAATATGCAGAAGATATTTCAATAGGATCCACTATAGATAGAACCTCTTTAAAGTATTTATCCAATAATATCCGAGGCGCAAGAAGTGAAGTATACGGAAAATTCAAAAAACGAAGATTATACGCTCGCATGGAATTCTCAAGAGCCTCTAATTTGCCGTGTATGGCCATAGAATCTTTAACACCAACAACATTTACAGTTTGAAGAGGTATAACCTGAGCCTCCAGTTTAGAAACGGCTCTATCCATTAGTGTGACACTCTCATCAAGTTGCTGTAACGAAGTAAGTTTCTTGAGAGAAGGCACAAAATAATTTAGATGTATGTGATATCTTACTATCAATACACTGCAATGCGCCCCATAGATCCTTCAAGGTGATCTCTGCTTCTAGAGGGATAACGGGGAGCTCAGGTACTAAACCAGAAAAAAAAACTGGTTTAGGCAAAACCAAAAATGAATTAAAATGACTTACTACTCCAGAGGACTCCCCAGGTAAAGCGACAGATGGTAAAAGTCGAGGACAAGGTGGAGGGGACCGCCCCTCACAGCTCAAAGAGGCCCCCTCCGGGGAGGACTGTGCCAACGGACGGGGAGCAAAATGCTTATCCAAGGGGCTAGCAGTTTTTTCCACACTTGCTGCAGCCCCCTGCATCTTGCTCCCTGTTTTAGCCTTTCTCTTGCCCATATTTATCACCAATACCTAAAGATATTACTAAACCAAAATGTAATTTAGAAACTAAATTATATTAATAATCCATATGCCACAGAGAGATCGCAGAGGCGCCTAATGGCGGCGAAGGGGCGCCAAAGGGGCCAAACCTGCCCCTTTAGACACGCCTCTTCAGGACCACGCCCCGCGGTCACACTCCATGGTCGCGTAAAGGAATTCTATTATATAGAGAGAAAGGACCCAAAATGAAGCAAGTCTCAAAGTGCCTGCCCGATATGCAAAGGCAGGAGAGGGCGTCATCAGTGGCGTAAAAACCGCTGCAGCAGTCCCAGGAGCCGGACAGCAGGCTCCCTGCACCTCCTCACATCCACAAACCAGATCCGGAGAGGAAAAGGTAATGGCCCGGTTTTAAAGTTGCAGCTAGGGTCCTTGCAGAACTTGGGAGCCTCAGTAGTGCCTGCCCGATATTCCAAGGCAGGAGAGGGCGTCGTCAGCGGTGTAAAAACTGCTGCAACAGTCCCAGGAGCTGGACAGCAGGCTCCCTGCACCTCCTCACATCCACAAACCAGATCCGGAGAGGAAAAGGTAATGGCCCGGTTTTGAAGTTGCAGCTAGGGTCCTTGCAGAACTTGGGAGCCTCAGTAGTGCCTGCCCGATATTCCAAGGCAGGAGAGGGCGTCATCAGCGGCGTAAAAACCACTGCAGCAGTCCCAGGAGCCAGACAGCAGGCTCCCTGCACCTCCTCACATCCACAAACCAGATCCCGGTCTTTGCCCCATTTCATACAACTCAACCTGACTTCTCCAGGATTATATCTTGTCTAGAAACAATGACCAACTGGCTACGTCTACAAAACCTTTACATAAACTATACTAAATCGGAAACACTCATAATAACACGTAACAACTCTTTCACATCCACAAACAAACTTAATATACATCAGAACAGCATAAAGATTAAGCAGGAAGTCAGATATCTTAGAGTCATACTGGACCGTAACTTAAATTTCCAAGCCCACATTTCCAAAACAACAAGATCCGCCTACCATAAGCTACGAACAATACAATCACTCCTGGATGAGAAGAGTTTCCGTACCATCTGCCAAGCAATGGTTATGCCAATACTAGATTACTGTAACTCCATCTATCAAGATCTGCCAAAACATAGCATCCAACCATTACAACTAATACAAATACGGCAGCAAGAATAATTTCTAGGATACCGAGGGCCACCCACATAACCCCTTCATTAAAACAACTGCACTGGCTCCCAATCCTTCATAGATCCAAATTCAAATTGTTCACTATCATCTTTAAGATAATTCACCAGCTGGCTCCAATCACCTTCCAATCAATGATTGAGAGAGACCTAGAAACAAGAAACTGACGAGTCTCCCCTGGAAACCTTTTGCTCATCCCAAAGACAAAAGCTAAAGGAAAACAAATAACTTGCAACAGAGTGCCTTTCCTATATGCTCCAATGCTTTGGAACTCATTGCCAGAAACTATAAGAACCACTACAGACCTCTAGGATTTTCACAAAGCCATATAGATGTTCTTGTTCACAGAGCATTAGGCCAACATTACTTGACGAACACCTTCTAGTCCTGACTTACACAACTAGTCCCTACCACATACACAAACAGTCCCCCTCACTAACTTTCCTCCCCGCCCTACAATACTTCAGTATAACAGATGATTTAAACTATGTATAATACTTCATCTAAGTTCTTATATGTTATATGTATGATTATCCAAGCTTAATTCCCTGTTTTCTGTAAAGTTATTGTTAAAGTTATAATGAAAACTGCCCTGAATGGATGATAGGGCAATATAGAAAACCTGTTAAATAAATAAATTAATTAATGTACTGCTATTTTTATGCTACAAACCCTATATTTGTTTTATTATTTTATTAATTTATTTTTTATATGCCGTTTTATAATCAGAGAGGTTTACATATAACAATAACATTGAACTGTTTTACATCGAATAGGGATGTCAACTTGGAGGTTAAACAGGGTTGAACTATATTACATAATGGTGTGTATTTCCTGTAGTGACTTAGGCTTAAGGGTTGTCAGCGACGTGGGGCCATAGGGTATACAAAGAGGATCCACCATAAACTGAAAGAAAGAGGAAAACTGCAGCAAGAAAAACTGCAAAAGCAACAGATACAAATTTAAGATATTTAATTTTGCAGATCAGAGTAAAGAAGTATGTGAATGATAGCAATTTGAAGCAACTAAGGGCTTACGTAGAAAATTAAATACAGGGAGGAGGGGGAGGAGGCCTAGGTGAGAGTACCAGAAGAAAGGAATACACAGAAAAAGAGTGAGCAGTTGAGGGGGATATGGGGCTTAGAAATCTGGAACTTCAGGAGAGTGAGATGAATACAGGACAGGTCAACAAATCAACTGATGAGGAAGAAGTAAGGGAGGAGAAAGACCCAGAGGTGGAGGAATTCAAGATCAAATTCCTAGTCCTCATGGAAAAAGATGACTATGCTGGGTTCCAGGCAAGGGAAAGATTACCCAAGTTAAATTTAACATCTAAGCTTAGAAATATGATAATTAAGATGAACAAGGCCATATTCAGGATAAAGGGACCATTTATCGACATCACTGAAATAAATTGAATACAATATTGGGCAGCTAAAATTATTACTGCAAAAATACTATCAACTAAAGTGCAGGGCCAGAAGAAAAAAAGAAAAATTACAGTTCCTCCTTGGAAAAAGCACATAGAAAGAAAAATATAATCATTGTGTGCGGAGGTATCCTTGATAGATGGGTATCTAAAAGGATTAAGATCATCAAGGATATTGAGGAAGATCCAAGACATCAAGCTGAAGCATGCTGCATTAACAAAAGACCTGAAATTTATATGCTCCAACAATAAATTGAAAGTAGCAGCAGAAGTGCAAAAAACTGCAACGATGTGAAGAAAACAAAAAAGAAAGATATTAAAATAAATTAGAGATAACCTCAAACAGTTCTACAGGGAATTGGGAAAGAGCATTAATCTGGTAAAAACACCACCAACCAAAACCAAAGCAAAAACCTTCTGGAGAAAATTATATGAGGTCTCATACAATCAAGAAGCAGAATGGTTACCCTGCATACAGGAGCATTTAGAAAAAGCAAACATCAAACCTATGGAATTGCCTGTAGTAACAATGAAAGAGCTGGAAAGCAGGTTAAAACAAGCCCCAAATTGGAAGAGCCCTGGCTCAGATGGAGTAACCAGCTTTTGGCTCAAACAGTTAACATCACTCCAGCAAGACCTGATGAACTTCAAAAATCAATTGTTAAGGCAGAGCAGACTTAAGACCACAATGACTTACTACAGGAAGAAGATCTCTCCTTCCAAAGACAGACTCAAGTAACATTCCCCAAAATTATAGACCAATAACTTGTCTACCTACAAGCTGTTCACTGCAATAGATGAAGACAGAATATATTATCATATCTGGCCCAATATTCAGCTGGACAGGCTAAGCACCACTATGGCGCATAGCCCTGCCTGCTGACTCTTAACACTGGATATTCAATGCCACGGTGATAGCACTGAATATCCAGCGTTGCCGCACATGCCTCAGAGCTGCCGAGGCTAACCAGGTATCGTTGACATTGCAATACTACCCGGTTAGCATCTGTGGCTAAAACTAAGCAAACCAAAAGCTGGCCTAGTTTTAGTCACAGATTGCTAACTGGATAGTGGTGCAATATCGCCATTCCTTGTTAGCGGCAGTTTCTGCCTCTGCTCTGCCCCAGAATGCCCCAACATGCCCCAATGCTAACCGCACTGTGTAAGTGCTGTTGAATATCCCCATTTAGGGCATTTACACAATCTACTGGCTGTAAACCGTATAAATTCCCTTCGAATATTGGGCCCATTGAGTCCAATAACATCATGGCTATAGAGCAAAAGGCAACACGAGAGAAGCATATAGATCCAAAGCCCAGTTAATTTTGAATAAGGCCATCATGGCCAGCGCTAAGAAAAGTAGAAATCTCAGTACAGCATGGATTGATTATAAGAAAGCTTTTGACAGTGTCCCACACTCTTGGATAATAAATTGCCTTGAAATGTATAAAATAAATTCTGGTTTGATAGAGTACATTAAGTTCACCATGACAATGTGGCAAACCACATTTGAAATATGAAGATGGTCAGTACATCATTCCTACCATTAAGATCTAGTGAGGAATATTTTAGGAGGATTTCCTGTCGCTCCCTCTGTTTTGTGTGCCACTTAATCCATTGAATATTCTCATCAACTCTTTGGGATATGGACTTAGCCTGAATTCTAAAGAAGGTAATAACCCAGAAGCAACATCCCATTTATTATTTGTAGATGATCTAAAGCTCTATAGTTCCAGCGGCCAACAATTAGCAGAGCAACTCCGTGTGGTGAAAAGCTTTTCTGATGACATCAGGATGGCCTTTGGCCTTGACAAATGTGTTAAGGCAAATTTTTAAAGAGGAAAATTGAGCAAAAAGGAAAACATCTCCCTGGCTGAAGGCTGTGACATCAAGGACCTTGAACTGGAAGGTAAGTATCTCAGAGTAGAGGAAGGAACAACATTCAAGCAGAAATTACTGAGGGAAACGATCAGTAAAGAATACTACAGGACATTAAAATCATTAGTGCTTTAACATCGTGGAATAAGATACAAGTCATCAATCAGCTGGCAATTCCTGTACTCTCATACAGTTTTGGGGTTGTGGACTGGCCTTTTAAAGATCTTGAAAAACTGGATGTGTGAACAAGAAAACTCCTCCATGCCCATGAGGTAATTTACAAGAATCAGTGTATACCAAGTCTATATATCACTAGAGCTGAAGGACAGTTAGGCCTCATAGAGACTGATTATACATACAGAGCTATTTATTTATTTATTTATTTAACAACTCTTTATACTGCTGTACCTACTAGTCATGGCGGTTTACATAGAACTGATTGGGATGGAGAACTCAAACTTTACATGGAAATCAATGAAGCAAGGTAAACTATACAACATAAACTATGGAACGCTTTGAACAAAGTAAACTGTACAACATAAACTATAGAGCATTTTGAAACAAGGTAACTGTACAGGATAAACTGTGCAAAGACAAAAGCAGCAGGGGACAGAGCTGTAGGTTGCTCTATGCAGTGAATTGGTCATATGTTTGAAAGGCGGGTAAAGCACATGGTTTGGTGGGACCAGGTTGGATTATGATGTAATTTAAGGTCAGGTAATGCGTGAGATAAATATTCTATATGGGAGGTACTGTTAAGGGAGTGTCTATGTGTCTGACCCAAAGTACTCCAGGAAATAAAGTGTCTTTAACCTTTGGCAAAATTCCCCATTGTCTGAGAAAGAGCGAATGTCTGGGGGGAGTGAGTTCCAGATGGTTGGTGCATAAAAGCAGTACTCTTTGTTGGATGTGGAGGTGCTGGTGTGGGTGATTGACGTAGGTACTGCGCAATCTCTGGCATTGGGGTTTGTCCAGTAGTGACTGTAGGGGGTTGGCTGATAGCTGGAGGATTGTCCTGAAGGTTGTCAGTGCCACTTTGTTCTCCGCTATGCTGTGGATGGGGAGCCAGTGTAGTTATTTCAATATAGGTGTTATGTGATTGTGATGCATGCTGCCCATGATAAGTCTTGCTGCTACATTCTGTGCAAGCTGTAGAGGCTGTAATGAGGATTTTAGTAGGTCCTGGTACATAATGTTAACATAGTCGAAGATGGGGGTGATGATGCCTGGCAGATGTTTCTGAAATGGCCCATGTTTGAGGTTCCTCAGAGTTTTGATGCAGTGGTATACTGTTATCATAGCTATTATCATAGGCCTCCAGGCCTACCTAACTGCTCGTCAGATCCAAATATGCAAAAAGTGCTGAAATACGAATGTAAACATCCAGAATCTGTCTCCATCATCAAACTTGGACAAGTGGTCTGATGACTGGAATGAGTGAGAATCCACAAGCACACACAGGGAAGGAAGTAAAAGTATTTGCAAAACAAGAGAAAAAAATCTTCAAAGAATTACATCAGCAAACAAGGACAACTAAGGGGTATGTTTATTAAACTGCAGTAATGCCATTTGCGTTAGGTTCCACGGTAAAGGTACAGATGCCCATATAAAGGCATGGGCAGTGCATCGTATGACAAGCAGTGCCAGGTAACGCACATAATAATGCGCCATCAGATACGGCGCGTCGCAAGGTGCCATATAGGGCACAGCACAAGGCACGTTGTCATGCGCCTTACAAGGTGCCCAATCTAAGGCGCCATGCAGCCACCCCTGAAGGCCCCGTATAAGGTGCCGGCAAGGTGCCCCATAAGGCACCATAGGTTAAGGCACCTGAAAAGCAGGACATGGTGTAGCAGCCTGCACATGAACGCCGAGTGCCGCACAGCTAACAGACGCAGATAGATGGACAGAAGGATGGTTGGCAACTGTGATGAGGGAAATATGTGCTGGCAGCACAGATCAGCAGAGATATGACTGTTACAGGAATGACAGGTACCGGTGTAGGAAAGGCATAAAAGAAGGAGAACAAAGAGGGAGTGAACCCATGACCACTAGGCTGAAAAACACTGCCCAAACCAATAGACCACACCGCCACTGTGAGTTCCACAGCAATGACTGCATACAAGAACACTGCAGGGCACCACACAAAATGCCTGCTGTTTGCCAGGAGAGGCCAACCCAAACAGTCACCATGATGCAATGCACATGCACAACAGGCGTCCACAGCTCATATCACAGTCTGTAAGTGGGACGGGAGCCACATAAAAACACATGCACACACCATGAGATGTAATGCATGGTAAACAGCATGCAAAAGAGCATAGGAGCAATACACGAAGGGTGTCAGGGGCTGGCTGAAGGGACAGCTAAGTGACGGCCCATGGACCAGGGCAACGGAATGAAAAAGGAGCATGTGAGAATCCAGCCTGCACAGTGATGTGGCACAGACCAGCCAACAACAGCAGTACCAATCCACCAAGCCGACTGGTTACATGGACACTACAAAGATATAGCCATATGTAACACACAATATGCGACAGATAGGCTGCAGAGAGGGCACACTGTGGTGCACAGTACAGAGATGGAGGGGTGTGTGGAGAGGTGACGAGGCTGCAGCCATCACATGGGCAGGTTAGCAGAACACAGGAAAGGAAAAGGAACAGAACATATGGGAATCAAACTGGCAGCCTATGGACTGCCAATGGGTGTCTGTGACCACTATTCCAAAGAACCCCCACAAGCACAATGCAAACAAGTTACCACAAAAGGCACACACTGGATCACAGCAGACATTGTGTCCCTCACCCTGATGCACCGTATGCCTGGAATAAACTCACGGGGTCTGTGTGCCAGGCACCCTCGCAAACAAACATCCAATAAATGCTGAGAGCTCATCTACCCGCTGCTGCCTGTGGACTCTAACTACACTGATCTCCCTCCACCGTTGCTTCCCCTACCCCTGCTCCCACATTCTCTCACTTATCATAACTACAATGTAAGCTGTGGTGAGTAGGGTGTCTGCTCGACATGTCTGTGCAGCGCTGTGTACAAGGGGCAGTGACAGATATAAGAACTGAGTTATCTCTGTAAATAGCCAGTTGTCTATCCCGCCTTACCCATCAAATGAAGCAGTGGACAATGAAGGGCCACATGGCGTGCCCAAGGCCACAAGGAATGGCAATAAGACAAGAAACCCAAGTCCCAATGTTGCTGTCCCCAGATGGGATGTGAACCCATGGCCCTCTGGCCCCATGGCCCCCACTGTGCAGGTGCAGTAGGTGTGGTAGTATTCAAAGTAGTGAGATTAAACTTTGTGATGTAACTATACCCAAACACGGTACACAGTAACAATACCTGTACACCTCCCCCTCCCCCAGAACCCCGCACCTGGATGGTGTACCCCAAGGATATGGCGTGGATACCCCCTACCCCCTCCATACACAGTCCCCTTGTGTGCCCATCAGCACCCATGGCTGGCTGTACCAGCTAGATACTGATGGCTCACCGAGCCACCTACGCACACCTGAACCCTCCCTGGCTAACCAAATCCTGATCCACACCTGTTGTGACGACATCACTGCCTGGATGTCTCACCATGACCTGAAAGTGAACATGGCGACGACCATATCTCCCATCCATCATCGTAACACCTCCCTGCCCCCCCTTGTTGTCATCTGTGGATAACTCTGTACCTCCCCCAGTGTCCCCAGGCCGCAATCTGGGCCAATCCAACCCTTCATTCCTGTCCACGACACACAGCCATCTGATAGCTAATGCCTGCCCCCTTCCTCTACAACAGCAGTGATACCCGCCCCATCCACCCTGAACACACCACCAATATGCCCATGCACTGTCCAATCGCATCCCATCAGTACCTCAGTAGTCTGCCCCATGCAGGTCTCACCTGGACACACCTCATTCCCCGTCCCTCTGTGCAATAAATTGCTGTGCATCCAACCGTGCGCTAGGCCAGTCATGGCCGCACCACCCCCCTTGTCCGGTCACGTCAAAGCCCACTAACCTCTACCATACCCATGGCAAACCTCCCCTGCTGAGCTCAAGATGCAGACTCTGTGGCTACCCACCACCCCTCATCTCGCATCTCCCCGTACAAACACCCCTGCAAACATCAGCCCCAAGCAGACACCCACCACCTGTGCAGTACACCCCTACTGGCAACCTCTCACTCCGCCCCTTTCTCCGTGACGCCACGTATGCCGTGAGCAAACCTCCACTGTCCGTACAGCAGGCACCATCTCCAAACCCCCACAGATACAGGATGAAACCACGCATCCTCGCTGCAGCCATAGAAGCATGATCCCCCTGACACCCCCCCACTGTACCCAGCGGTCTCCCTCCCACCCCATCTGTGTCCGTGCTGACTAGATAGTAATCACTGATCTGCAGAACCAGTTTCCCACCTGTCTGCACTGCATCACATTTGCCATGTAGCACTATACAAATGCTCAGTAATGGTAGAAGTACATGCCTGCACCATCACGGCCACAGCACCAGAACACACAGCTGACAGGTGCCATGTATCAGGCAGGCACACCAGGCTGACAACACACACACAAGGCAAGAAGGTCTGAAGGGAAGATACAGAGATGCAATGTGATGCTGCAACACAGTGAAGTGCATATGCAGTGCACAGGAAAATGCACAAACATGCCAACGATGTCATGTCCCAATGGCCAAGCACCACCCCTCAGATGTGTAGACCTGATGTGTGTCTATTAGTGGGTCATACAGCAGTGTAGATGTCCCTAGAACAGCATGGGGTTTGCTGAGAAAGGCCGGAATCAGGTAGTCCTGTAAATAAACACCTTTAATACACACATGGCATCAAAAACAGTGGCACAATGCAACATGAGAACACAGTATCAGGACAAGAGTCACATGTGGGCAAAAAGCAAATAAGATGGGATCCCACTAGCATACAGAGGTAGCACTATGTGGAAGTTACACCGCAATGGGTGCCGTGGAAACAGGAGCAGTCATAATATGGCAATGTACTGGGACTACACAAATGAAGCCTGGAAATGGACACACCCACCGCCACAGTGCAAAGGTACTGGCGCAATGTGAGTGGAGCAATGTCATGTCAGAGAGAGGACTGCGCACACATGCAAAGATAAGCCAGCAAATCAATGTACATTGCCACATCTGTCCAGTAAACACCCACAATAACATGTACTTAGAGCTACAAAGAGACGTTCGCAATGGTGCAGGTATCCACACAAATCCCACCCCGGCACATGCACCAGTGTAAGAGATGAATCTGGCACATGCGCATGCACCGTGTACATTTAAACACCACAGAGTGCTGCCCCATATCCACTCTAACACCCCCTGCAATGGTCAAACAGCAATCAGACATGGTGGCATGCATCACAGTGTTCTGGAGGAGGATAGAGTGCCATGTTGAAGTGGAAGTTGGCCACACAAATAAGCAGAACCTACAGAATGTATCTCCTGTGCCACATACGTGACTGCATGTACCTGTGTAGCCAAATATTGGTGCAATGCCTGCGATGCGAGCCCCACACATTGGCCACATACAGCTACACAATGTCAGATGGATGTTCAACACAGAGCGCGCATGTGAGTCCCATCTATAGATGTACGGACAAGTGTCCACAGTGCAAATGCCACCTGTGACCCCACAAGTCCAGCTATGACCATCCCAGATTACATTGCCATGCAAAGTCACAAGTGATGTCTCAATGTTCCACAACAATGCAAAGGTGATGTGTCTCTACTGCGATAAACACAACACACAGACAGAGCATGGCAGTGGCAGTGTGTTGTTCCCCCTGGTGATGCCCAAAGTGTCACCCACCTCTAGGTTCCCAGAGGCATAAAGCATAGGAGCTATAGTGGGGCCTCTTCTTAAACAGTGAGGGAGTGTCAAGCAGGTGTTGAAATGCCCCCTGGGATTTGTAGTCCCACAAGCTAATCTAAGAGTGTAGTTGCAGTCGAGTAGCCAGGCTTCAAAAGAGGTCTTGTTATTTACCCGTCCCGGGTGAATTTCAGCACATATGAACAAAGGACAAAAACCATACTTCTGGTATGAAATAAAGGCAAACTACTATAACAAAAATGAATGCTTGTATCTTCAGCCTGACAAAACAAAGGTAGTGCAAAACAGCCCTTACTCTTAAAACAAGCACGTTTCTTCACTTCTGTTTCCTTAAACAGATTCTCTCTCTGGCCAGTTCAGCACAGTGAAGAAATATCATCTGAAATTATTAGTGTACAATCCATGTAGGACTCGGCAGGGGTTTCATCACAAAAATCACATTGCATATCCTCACATGCTTCCCCGGAGCTATCTTCTATAGGATTGTAACTCAAGCTACTTTTAAACAATCCCTCTTCTCTGTTAAGAGGGCTCCCCTCCTCCTCTCTACCGGAGTAAAATGGGAGGTTACCACATACTGCAGAGTTTCCTTCCTGAGAGCCACACACTCTTGGGTAAGTGTAGGAAAAACTCTGACTTTCAGCTTTCCTTCTATTATGAGGAATACGCCTACCTTCTGGCTTAGTTTTCACGGAGCTTCTGGGCACAGGAAAATCAACGGAGCTTTTCTCAGATGAAAGCCTCTCACTGTCTTTCTATTTCCACTTCTCTTTGGGCACAAAAGTATCCTCCAGATAAGAACTTTTGCCCTCTTGGTACCTGTTCTTAGGAAGATTCTTTCCCACAGCTTTTCTCAGCTTGCCTTCAGAAATACCTCCGTGGCTCAGACCACTGGGCTTTTGTTCAGTCCTGCATTGCTCCCTGAAACAAATCCCTGGTATTCTCTCCTGGGCTTCTTCCTGTAGGATTCTGTGTGAGTCTCCGTGTGAAGCTCTCTCATAAGCTCTCCAACCAGCTCCTTCCTCTGCTCTCCTGTTGGCTCCCCAACCAGCTCCTTCCTCGGCTCTAACTCTGACCTCTGGTGAGTGATTTTTAACTGCGTCATTCTTGGTGTTTCTCTGAGCCTCGCCTCCCCTCAGCTGTCCCTCATTACCTAATGGGCTATGAGGTAATCTACTGCTTGGGCGTGCTCTTACACCTGGTACTTCAGTTTGTGTTTGTTGCCCATAGCAACCCTGGTCCATGTGCTGTTCTAACCTGTCACTATTAGAACTGCTCTGCTCAGATTTTCCTATTTCCATAGGTACTATTTGATCCACCTCATGACAAAAGTAACAGGCCAACAATGATGTCCAACATAGGCATGTGTCCGACTCGCATAGGTCCATCTCCCACTGGCACCATCACCCAGGGATCGTTGCACGGAGGTGTCTTGTCCAACCATATTTGGGCGATGGGGACTCCAGATACAGCATAGTAGATATGTTGTGTGTGTTGTCTGTGCCCTGTGTTAAAAGGAGTAGAGAAAAGGTAAAGGTATGCCACACCCACCATCAGGTCACAATGCAGACAGTGACAGCACATTATGTGTGGAGTGGAGGAGTAGCCTAGTGGTTGGGGCAAGGTACTTCAGGCCGGAAGGTCGGTGGTTCAAATCCCACTAGAGGACAGCAACCTTGGGCCGGAAGGACTGGGGTTTCTAGTCCCACAGGTGCTCCTTGTAGTCTTGGGCAAGCCACTTAACCCTCCATAGCCCATGTTCCCTGTAAAATAGTTATCTCCAAGTTATAATACCCTGTTCAATGTAATTTCAGTTTGTTCAATGTAAACCGCACTGATGCAGAATAGCGCGGTATATAAGAGAATGTAAATAAATAAAATAAATAATAAAATATGTGTATAATGAATGCCCAGATATTAAAACATGACATGGCCACAACACACAGTACAGTGCATGTTGACCACAGCAGGAGATGGCACTGCAGACCAGGTTACCATTTCGACATGGTCATGTCAATGGCCATGTCACACAGGCATCCCAGAGGTCCACAGCATGTCCAGCAGTGGTGGTGCACAGAGATCCCTCAGAAAGGCACGATGATACAAACAGCCCAAAAGAAACATCTACACGTGGATGTTAGTCACAGAAGTTCAAAGGTGCAACCTACCATCATTGTGCAGCAGGTGTCTGCTGGGAACTGTCAGAGCCAGGCAAACGGCACAAGGGGCCACAGTAGAGGCTGTGGATGTCAATGAACTGCATCCATCACCACTTCATCATGGTCAGCTGTCAGTGGCGCATGTCCAAGGAATGGTGAGTTGCATGTAACCTAAACGTTGATGTGTAGTGTCCTGTCAGCAAACATGAGACACGTTAGGCAATAATACATGACACATGTGCACAATGTACAGAAGGGCAAAAGCAGAAAGTCACAGAGAGACGGGTGAACACCACTGCACAGGTGGCCAGACACATCCCTGCACCAGACAATGGCAGAGTGAATCAGAAGGTGCCGTCACCCAGACACGCCCCAAAGGCACAGAGACATACACTGTGAGACAAGGTGAGCATGCTGCAAGCTGCATACGGCAGGTCTGTGCACAATCAGGGACCAGTGGAGACAATCATCACAGTCCATGCAAGGATACACTGATGTTGTGTAAAGCCACAATGCCAGGGAAGGCTGTACGTGCTATCCACCAATCCCATACCCTGTGCCTGGAGACACACACAGCATGGTAACATGTGCCCTAGGTACAGTGTGTAAACACCCGAAATGTTCACAGGCCAATGGCCATATGCGTGTCAACCAGAACATATGGGGGATGGAGCCGCAGGCCAAACACGTGTACAGCAACAGAGGTGCAGTGGAGAGGGAAACACAGATATGTGTAATGCTTTACTGCCCCCACAGTACACTTACCTGTATGTCCACCAATCCCAGTCACCTGCAGGTCGTAATGACGTACACAAAGTTCCCACATGCACCACAGCACTGGGAAGGGTTGGCAGCCTATCCTGGGGAGTCCAAAACACAAGTGACATATATATATGTCAAGATAGTGGCATGAAAAACACAGGTCAGCACAAACATGGAGACACATATGCACATCCCCCACATATGCAGAACTTACAGGAGAACAGCTCCTCGATCAGATGTTGCCTGACTGCCATCCCCTCAAGTGTGTCACCATGGCCATGTACAGGAGAGCACACAGGATCCTCCTCCAGATCCTCATTAATTTCGACTGGGACATTGTGCCTGAGAGCAATGTTGTGCAGGATGCAACAGGCCAGAATGATATGTGCCACAGTCATGCGTCCGTACTGTAAGGCACCGCCAGTCCTATCCAGACACCTGAAGTGACTCCTCAAAATGCCAAAGGTGCGCTCAATGACTGAGCGGCTGGAGGCATTGGCCTCATTGTACCTCATCTCTGCACCTGGCCATGGGAGACGCACAGGGGTCAGAAACCAGGCACGACAGCCATATCCCGCATCACCTGCAGAAAGAAATGTGGTAGGTCAATCGGGAGATGATGGACACACAAAAGCACAGACGTAGCAACGTTTAACTGCACAGCAGATAAACAGGGACACAAACATATGACGTCATAGAATGGCACATGATGGCACTGCACCAGCGTCTGAAGATGGGAGACCCAGAACCCCATGGAAGGCTAATGAGGGCAACACACATCAACTGTATCCAGGCCAAACACACGGCCAAAAACCTGTGCCCAAACGGCAGCAGTGGCAGGTGTGAAGGTATCTGGCTGACAGTGGCAAAGCATACTGGAAGTGGCAGAGTTGCGCATGTGTGCAACCATGTGACGCCCATGATACAGTGCACACACAACAGATGTCACAGGAACACATACCTGAGGGGCCAGGTCAGAATGGCAGTAGAGACAAGACAATGTGGGCAGACATACAGCATACATGTGTGAAGTCAAGTGCAACCACAGCTCCACCCACGTGTTGTTGCACACATGGTCAATGGAGAAAAGGCCCCATACACACCGTACAGCATGAGGACGGTTCTGTGCACATAACTAACCTCCCACCTCCACCTGGATGGCACACACACACACACACTTTGGATATGGGGTCCACGAGGGACACACCACAAAGGCATATACATGTATATCTGCATGTGCAGTATGTCTGAGGCCATGTGCGGGAGTCATGGTCAAACAAGAGGTGTTGCACCCAGCCATAGAAGGGACACACCATATGTGCTCAGAGTGTCCCTGTACATAAGACCTGTGCAACCGAACAGCAGTAGCAGATACCAGTCTCAACCGCATGTGTGCTGAGACACCCAGATAAGCAATGAGACACACATGGTATACCTAGAGACATCTAGCAGCACACAGAGGTACTTGACCATGTCCCTGGTGACAGGGTGTGATGTTGTACAAAGCCCCATACAAGGCAGCGCCCCACAACCACAATGCAAGGAAAGGCATGCAGAGGACACAGGTGACAATGGGACTCCAGATATTATACACTGTACGCGCATGTGAGATATGGTAAATACCCACCCAGCAGGACATAGTTCCCATATTGTCCGGCCTCAAATTGGCCAAACAGTGCCGAGTGCTGCAGGATATAGGAGTCATGGGCTGACCCTGGGAACCGTGGAACCACATTCAGAATACGCATATTTGCATCACAAACAGCCTGCACATTCAGGGAATGGAAGTGTTTGCGGTTGCGGAACACAACCTCCCTGTCACGTGGAGGGACAGGGCAACATGTGTGCAATCAATAGCTCCCATCATGTGTGGTATCCCTGCAATCCGCTGGAATGCCTGACCCAGGGCCCCCCAATGTTGCCTATTGTTAGGAATTGCAATGTAATTCCCAACCCAGCTGACCATGGCCTGCAGTACCTGGTGGAGACAGCACAAGAATATTGGCCTGCTCATCCCGCCCACTGCGGCCACTGAGGATTGGAAACAGCCAGAGGCAAAGAAATGTAGGGCAGCCAGGAACTTGGCCATTCCTGGTATGGCGTGTGACCAGGCAGTCCGGGGCTCGAGGTCAGGTCATAGATCCTCATAGAGCTCCCTAATAGCCCCTGTGTCCAGACAGTAGAGGGAGATGACCTGGTCCTCACGTATGTCCTGGAGCATGGGCCTGAGCCTGTAGAGGCATGGCAGGTGGGGCCATGCCTCAGCACGCCTATGGCGCCGTGCTGTTATCACCTCCACCTGTGGAGCCTCTGCCTCTGCGGGACTGTACCCATGCCCTGTGCCACAGCCCCAGCAACACCATCTCCCCCTTCAGGCAACCGCAGCTCCACCAGCTCCATCAGCGCCACCACCGCACAACCCGCATTCACGATGTGAGCCATGATAGACATGGGATGGAGCACAGGTAGATGTTAAATAGGGTGTGGGGTGCGGAAAATAATCAGAGCAAACCTGACACACCTGGTGATGCTGGGACATGCACCATCAACAGCATGAGACAACGTATGGAAGTGTAACACCGTAGCGCACGCACGCAGCAAAGTGTGTTCCCAAGAAATTCATGTTCCATGATTGGGCACGCTAAATGTGGGTAGGAGGAGCATGTGGCATGTCCCCGCGCCACAGTATCGCACAAACGTATGGCGTTCTGCACTACATGCTCCATCCAGATAGGTAAGTGAGAGCAGAACGCAAGGCGCATTCCAACGCACGGAGGCGTGGCGCACACACATAGGTATGACCAGAGTAGCATGTGTGGACATGTCACATGACCCACCTACGCGTGTCAGAACGTGCCTTAGCACACAAAGGAATTATTATTAGCAGAGTGTGCGTGTATGCACCATGAACCACGCCGGAGGATAAACGGGCCATGTATGGAGCGGTGCACACCAATAGCAATGACGAGGATAGATTTGAGGACAGGGGTTGTAGCGCACCTTGGAACGCGCCTTACACGCACACAGCGCATGAGGATACTTCAGACGTAATGCGCATATGTGCGCTGTCACCCACCAGCGTCCCCAGAGGCCAGCGGCGTGGGTACGTCAGTGGGGTAGTACTCTAGTAGCTATAGAGTCTTTGTGGGAAGGCTTTGCAATGCCTTCTTGAACCTGTGGTTCTAAACACCAGTCAAATAATTGTAGTTGCAGACCAAGTGTAAGGTTATAATACAGGATTTTATTCCCCGTCCGGGATTGGATATTTTAGCATTTGAAACAAAGGAAAAAAGAAATGCTGGAACAAAACTTGGCTTTAACTTCAGCTTTTGTAACAAACAGAAGAAAAAAGAAAACAGTCCTTTTCACATGAAAAACCTTCTTCCTGTTTTCTTTTAAACAGTTTTCACAGCACTCTAACATAGAGAGGATATGGCATCTGCCATAGTGTACGTACAGTCCATATCACTGCCATTCAAAGATTCCTCATAAGGCTCATATTGCATCTCTTCACTGTCGGAATAACTTTCTCCTGGAGTAAAGCTTCCGTTGCAAAGTTCCTCTCTGTAACTCACAGCATTCCCCTCCTCCACTGAACTAGAGGGGAATGGGTAATTACCACATTCACTATAATCATGGTCAAGAGAGCTACACAGTTCCTGGTAAGTGCAGGGTAATTCTCTGTATTCTGGACCTCTTCTATTAGGGTTAATACGCCTACCCTCTGGCACTCTCTCTTCCTGGTCTCTCAGCCGAGCCAAGCTTCGTTTGTGTGAAAACCTTTCACTGTGTTTCTCTGCTAGCTGCTTCTTTGGTATAAAAGTTTCCTCAGGGTAAAAACTATCCCCTGCTTGGTACCTTGTGCTGGGTAATTTGGCTCCCTTTAGCCTGGCCACCGGACTATCACCTCTGCTCCCTTCATAGCAAGGTTCCCGGGGATTTTGGAGAGCTGTGCCCTGCTTCTCAAAGCAGTCCCTCCTGGATTCCACAGTTCTGTGTTTCCCTCGTGAGGCTTCTCTCCAAAGGTTCCTTTGGCTTCTCTCCTCAGCAACTCTCTCACTGAACGTCCCTCCAACTCTCTTCCTGAACGTTCCTTCCACGGCTCTCCCACTACCTTCAGGTGAGTGACTTTTAACTGTCTTTCTCGTGGTGTTTGTTTGGGCTCCGCCCCTACCCAGCTGCCCCTCATTTCCTAATGAGTTCCTATCCAGGCTTGTGTTTGGGCATTCCCTTACACCTCGTGACCCAGCTTGTATCTGTTGCCCGTGGTAACCTTTCTCCACGTGTATTTCTGAGCTGTCAGCTTTGTTTTGCTCAGAGTTCCCTATTTCCATGGGCTCTGACAGCGCTACCTCATGACAGCGCACAGGAAATAAGCGGTGCTCGTATGGGCATGCGCAAAGGTAACACGCGCTACTGCGCATGCATGTAAGACCCATGCAGAATGCGCGTAGGAATATGCCCAAGGTACATAACTGGACACAGCATGCCCAGAACAGCAAAGGCTATGGTACATAGTACATACCACAGCATGGAGGACGAGGGACACTATGAGGCAGGAGGGGACTGCAGCCAGCAGCCACCAGTGGCCAACACCACCACAGACCCAGAGAGTGAGCGGGTAGGCCCATCTGGGCCCATACACCACCCCCCGGAACAGCCTGGAGGTGTGCAAGGGCAGAAGCACCGCAGGACGCCTGTAGCCGATGAAGCCAGGAGGAGGGCACTGTCCACCTTGTTTCATACCACTCACCACTGCTGGCCGTATCCTTGCATGTCCCACCACTACTGTTCCATGCCGTCCCTGTCCTGTGTGTGAAGGTGTTTGTCTGTGGTGCTTCATCGTGCGCCGCCCATGCACATCCCCCGCCCTTGCCATGGGTACGGTGCCATGTATGGGACCGTTGTCATGCACAAGGACACACATGTAGATGCTCACACCTCTCATTCGCACCCCACTGACATGTTGCAATAAGGGACAGCTGACCATTGTGAGTGTGTAAAGCATATGTACAAAATTTATTTGGGGTGGGTAAACAGCTGTGGGCCCCTGTGCGGGCATGGGCCCTACCACCCCAGGCACCGGTGGTGGTGGAGGTCCCATGGCACGGGCCGGCACAGGGCAGGGGTGGCATGCATGGTGCCCACACTTACACCCCTTGGGGGTCCCCATCACCGGGTGGCTGGCCAGGTGCGTCTGCTGTGCATCTGTCATCCAGCCATCGCAGCCGGTCAGCCACCACGGCCATGGTCTCCAGTGCCCGCCCCAGAATGCGGGCGTGCTGCTGCTGGGCGTATTCCTGGGCATGCACAGCCACAGCCAGGCGTAGGCCGCACATGCACCCACACAGACACACATCTCCCCTTGTCTGTGTGGCTGCATATATGGCACGCCTGTCTGTGGCTATGTGGGGCAGGCCCACAGTCAGACAGGGGCCATTGCCGGCACTGTGGGGCAGATGGCTGGGGCCCCCAGTGCCCTGTGACGGACAGTGCCACTCGGGACTGACCATGCCCTCACCCCCACCCTCTGCCACCCCTGCCCCTCCCAGGCCTCCCGTCCCCCTTCCATGCCTCACCCACCACCACCCCCTCCCCTACCCAGCCTCTGCCCGCACCTCCTGCACCTCCCCCCTTGCCCATCTCCTCCCCCCACCCCCACATCTCCCCCCTCACCCCCTCCTCCCCCCTCCACCCCCACTTCCCCCTTCCCAGACTCCCAGCCGCCCTCCCCCTCCACCCCGCTCTCCCCTCTCTCCTCTCCCTCCCCCTCACTGCTTCTGGCGTCCACCTCCTCCTCGGACTCCCTGCCATCAGCCGACTCCATGCCCTCCGGGGCGTCTTCAGTTGGCACTGCCTGCCCGGCTCCAGCATCCAGCCCTGCTGGGCCCTCGTCTGCACGTGCGTCCGCTGTGGGGGAGAGGTGTGTAAATTACCACTATGGTCACACATCTGGCACATCATTCGAACATGTCCTGTGGCCCCGCAGGCCATTGCCCCACAGGGACGTGCGCATCACTCACAGTCACGGTGGGCCAGCCATTCCGTGCCACGAAATGGGGGGACCTGGCTCGCAGCTCACGGACCTTCTTGCACAGGTCCCCAATCTGTGGGGGATTCAACATGTGGGGACATTAGCGGACAGACATCCATCGCCAGCCGGTGCTGCACCACACAGATACCTGCGTGCAGCAGGTGGCTGCCCCTATTGTGTGCTATGTGTCGACCCCTAGCTTTTTCTCCTGCCACACACGTGTGTGTTGAGGCTACGCATGTCCAATTGGGCCCCTACGTGCCCTGTGTGTGGGCCCCCTGGCACCCATTGCCGCACAGGTGGACTATCTGTGTTTGGGCCTACAGCAATGACCATATGTGCCCTTGCCGTGCTGTGGGTCACGGGCCCCATGGATGTGGGGCTGCATGGTGTCGGCATATATGCACGGTGTGCCAGGGGGGCGAGCATGCGCCACTTCCCGTACATATGCACCACTATGTCAGCATGTTTGCGGGACCCATCAGCCTGTCTGCAAACCTTGTCCAACATATGCACAGACTGCATAGCCAGGTGCCACTGTATGCACTGGCATGGGCGATGGTCATGTGTCTCACCAGTGGACCCTGCACACAGCAGCAGCTGCACCCGAGTGTGCCATGGGGATGTACCGCTATATGCCCTGCAGGCTCCAGACACAACATGGTGATATGAGTGGCCTGCACACATCAGCCAGTGCACCTACCATAACACCATGATGCAAAGTAGACCTCTGTAGTGAGGCCTGGGTCATCCTGGGGATATGGCAGACCCGTGAAACCTATAAAAGATCAGGTAACAGAACACCAGAATGGATGATAGGCCTCTGTGGTGAGGTCTGGGGCATCCTGGGGATATGGCAGACCTGTGGAACCTATACAAGAGCAGGTACCATAACACCAGGCTGGATGATAGGCCTCTGTGGTGAGGCCTGGGGAATCCTGGGGATATGGCAGACCTGTGAAACTCAAACAAAAGCAGGTACCATAACACCAGGATGGATGATAGGCCTCTGTGGTGAGGCCTGGGGTATGCTGGGGATATGGCAGACCTGTAAAACCTCTACAAGAGCAGGTACAAGAACACCAGGATGGATGATAGGCCTCTTTGGTGAGACCTGGGGCATCCTGGGAATATGCCAGGCCTGCGAAACTCACACAGAAGCAGGTACCATAACACCAGGATGGATGATAGGCCTCTGTGGTGAGGCCTGTGGCATCCTGGGGATATGGCAGACCTGTGGAACTCACACAAGAGCAGGTACCATAACACTAAGATGGATGATAGGACTCTGTGGTGAGGCCTGGGGCATCCTGGGGATATGGCAGACCTGTGAAACCTATACAAGAGCAGGTACCATAACACCAGGATGGATGATAGGCCTTTGTGGTGAGGCCTGGGGCATCCTGGGGATATGGCAGACCTGTGAAACTCACACAAGAGCAGGTACCATAACACCAGGATGAATAGTGGGCCTCTGTAGTGAGGCCTTGGGCATGCTGGGGATATGGCAGACCTGTGAAACCTATACAAGAGCACTTACCAGAACACCAGGATGGACGATAGGCCTCTGTGGTGAGGCCTGGGGCATCCTGGGGATATGGCAGACCTGTGAAACCTATACAAGAGCATGTACCATAACACCAGGATGATAGGCCTCTGTGGTGAGGCCTGGGGCATCCTGGGGATATGCCAGACCTGTGAAACTCACACAAGAGCAGGTACCATAACACCAGGATGAATAGTGGGCCTCTGTAGTGAGGCCTGGGGCATCCTGGGGATATGGCAGACCTGTGAAACCTATACAAGAGCAGGTACCAGAACACCAGGATGGATGATAGGCCTCTGTAGTAAGGCCTGGGGCATCCTGGGGATATGGCAGACCTGTGAATCCTATACAAAAGCAGGTACCAGAACACCAGGATGGATGATAGGCCTCTGTAGTGAGGCCTGGGGCATCCTGGGGATATGGCAGACCTGTGGAACTCACACTAGAGCAGGTACCATAACACCAGGATGGATGATAGGCCTCTGTGGTGACGCCTGGGGCATCCTGGGGATATGGAAGACCTGTGGAACTCACACAAGAGCAGGTACCATAACACCAGGATGGATGATAGGCCTCTGTGGTGAGGCCTCGGGCATCCTGGGGATATGGCAGACCTGTGAAACCTATACAAGAGCAGGTATCAGAACACCAGGATGGATGATAGGCCTCTGTAGTGAGGCCTGGGGCATCCTGGGGATATGGAAGACCTGTGGAACTCACACAAGAGCAGGTACCATAACACCAGGATGGATGATAGGCCTCTGTGGTGAGGCCTCGGGCATCCTGGGGATATGGCAGACCTGTGAAACCTATATAGGAGCAGGTACCAGAACACCAGGATGGAAGATAGGCATCTGTAGTGAGGCCTGGGTCATCCTGGTGATATGGCAGACCTGTGGAACTCACACAAGAGCAGGTAGAATAACATCAGGTTGGATGATAGGGCTCTGTGGTGAGGCCTGGGGCATCCTGGGGATATGGCAGACCTGTGAAACTCACAGAAGAGCAGGTACCATAACACCAGGATGAATAGTGGGCCTCCGTTGTGGGCCAGGGGCATTCTGGGGATAGGGCACATCAGTGACACTGCAACAGGGTCAAATACCATAGCAATGGGATGGATAATAATTTTCTCTAATGGATTCTGTTGCACCCTGGTGACAGGGTGGATCTTTTAGCATTGAGAGGGAGGCCTACATTGATCGCATTTGGACACACAGCCACCTGCTTTTCCCTTTCTGTGGGTGTCTGATATGTGTGTTGGTTACCAGGTTTTCTTTCTTAAGACCTAGGTTTGGGTGCCTGTCACCATGCACTTACCTCACTTGGGTAGTCTGAGCCTCTATTGTATCGCCTGGTGAGGCGCACCCAGGGCCTCCTTACTGTGCTGAGGTCTTGCCTATGGGAGGAGCCTGGAAATATGCGCTCCTGGCAGAGGCAAATCAATTCGGTCAGCAGATACAGGTCTGCATGTGTGAAAGGAGGCTTTCTCGATCTGGCAGCCATTTTGTCTTGCTGTATATGCTCAGACCTCATATGATGCAGTAAAAATGTGCCTGTACAGTGTGTGCTTCTCACCATGTTTATGAATGTGTGTACCCATGTGCATAACCTCCCTTTGCAGTGTTTGTTGGTCTGTTTTGTTGCTCTATTTGTTTATGTTCTGTATCCGAGTACAACTAGTCTTTCTATTTCTGACACACCCTATCCCCATCATTTTCCCATTCTGGTATCCCTTTCTGGGATTTGAACTCACAAGGCATTGTAGTCTGATGTATTGCCTAACCACTGCACTACACATACCATGTTATATTGGTCTGACAGACCATCTTCTTGTGGACTTTGGGGCCTGACGTTACAGAATGTCAGGCTTTCAGCCATCTGGGCCTCAGGTGCGTGTTGGACTAACGTTGATTATGGCGTCTTGGTGCGCGTCTTACGCAATGCTATGCTAAGGAATGTGTCCTGGGGTTCCCCGGCTCTAATAGCACGTTGTACGTCACCCAATACCGCGACTCAGAACATGGCACATTTCTGGATTTCTTCTATGGTATATTGTGCGAGCGCGCCTTAGTAGGCACCTTACTGGGCACCATATTGTATGGTGCCGTATAAAATGCTCGTCATGTGCCCTGTGAGGCACCTTCTGTGGCAACTTCTCGGGGTCCCTTGGCAGCGCACCGTACTGGGCACACCTGGACAGGTCATCTTCGTGGGCTCCTTGGGATTTTTCTACATAGTTCACAGTAGCATAACAATGTGATGGTGTCCTAGGTTCCTTTGCTCTGCGGCCTGCAAGGTGGCTCAGGTTGGCATGCATTACGTATGTCCAGAGATACTGATGTCACGCTAACACTGGATCAGCCACGGTTTACTGCCACTGCAGAGGTGCTTGCGGGTGAGGGCTTGACGCTCCTGGACATGCCTTATCTGCGGCCAGACCATGTGCCTGCCAGTACTGGTGACAGTCAGGTAGTACTGTGGCAACTGTACCACAACACTGGGTGTGGGCAATGTAAAGTACTGAGAGGGCAGTGGGTGACAGATGCTGGGCATATGTGTCCCCCAGGGGCGTCTGGATTGCCAGGATAGTTATGATGAGGGGTGGACAGAGGTGTGGTGGTACCATACAGCTAAGGTAGAGGTGAGGCAGGCAACATAGGGGCACAATGCAGGACAGGTTCACAGTGCATGACCTGTGGTGGCAGCATGCACAGGCAGTCCGGACTCTACTCAGCTGGCAGACGCAGATGGCCAGACCAGAGGACTGTCGCCCACTGTGGCGAGTCTCTTATGGGCTGGCAGCACATATCTGCAAGAAGATGAGTGTTAGAGGCATGCAGGGTATCTGAGTTGGGCACGCATGGGAGGGGGGGACAATAGGTGATTGAACCCATGGACACAATTTGGAACGTCATTGTACGAAACAGTGGGTTATAACTGTATGGCCTGGTGTACAACAGTGCCTGGGTACAGAGGTACTTCAGTTCACTGCATGGACCATCTGCTCTGTGTGCCAGGTTATGGTAACCGCACCAGCACCCATGATGCATCGCACTTGCGGAACATTGGTCTACAGCAGATCACCAAATGGGGTCTGCACCTCTCTGTTACTGCAGCCTGGTAAGATGGACTGGTGTGCGAGATACTGGCACAGAGTAGCTATGGACTCTGCCATTGTGCAGGTTCTGTATTCACCCTGAGGGTAAGGATGGCTGCCCAGCACTAGGTCCACTGTACATGTGGTGCTACATATAGGTCCTGCTGCACATCCCTATCACTGGCAGTGTGTGGCAGGTGTCCCAGGCAGTGTGCCAAAGGCACCTCTGTACCCATCTGTGTTACACAGTCACAGGTGTCCCCCTGGGACCAGAGACCACCTAGATCGGTGTGTACCCAGTGTTAAGGTCTGGCTGCCATAGCCACCTGTTAGCAGGTCAGCGGGGTGTCCAGTGTCTTATGAGGGTTATGTACCATGGCCCCCTACTGCTCAGAGTGGTATGCACTATGTGCCCCCAAAGGCCCCATTACACCCATCTTGTAGGTGTGGGGGGACAGGTGCCTGAGACCACAGGACTGGTGTGGGACCAGCAAGCCTGTTCCTGATGGCTAAGACTACCCCTCTAGGGATAGTGCACATGAGACATACTGGTGACCGGAGCATTGGCAGACCAGCCTTACTGTGGGGTTGCCGTGTGAATCCTCATTTGCCACATACCACAGTCTGCCATGCATCTTCAGACAACACTGTTGGACTGTACCAGCATACACAGTGTTCTCACCATGCACAGACTAACTGAAGCCATGCCACTGGCCAGTCTGTGGTACATGGTCAATGAGAACACATGTGCACCCAAACATAGGTGTACGCACGCACGCATGCACACATACATATGCGCACACACACAGAGCAGGTATGTCAGTGATTGGGCCCCACAACTGGAAGTCACACAGGTATCACTGGAGACAGATAGTATAGAGGACTATGTGGGAACCTGGACATGCCATGGCCACTGTTTAGTCAGGGCAAGACTGCCCTCCCAGCACAACATGATGTAGCCACCCTGTCCATGCAGGTGGGGTTCGAACATTAATGTGTACCAGCCATTGCAATACTCCCTGTGCAGATGCAGCCTGCCCAATTCACCCTATCTGGCCCATACCCACACTACCTTGCTCCTCATTATGCACATTCGCAGGCTGATGCTGGTAACAATTGGACAATGTGGGCCGGAGGGGGGGTGGGGTGGTAGGTTGGCAGCCACAAAACTATGGATAGACATATACACTGTCGCAACCCCAGCCCCCGAGCCACGTGCTTAAAAGGTCAGGGTGGACATTATTGTTTTCGTCCAAGGGTGAAACTTTTCTTAGCCCAGATGCATGCTGGTACTAGTAGTCCCTTTCTTGAAATAATTAGTTGTGAAAGCCATGTGTAAGGTAAAGGGTAAGGTTTATTCCCATAATGCACAAACAACGGTTCAACGAAGGAAAACAGGATTCTCACCTCATTCAGGATTTTCAAAAAAAGGTATTTACAGAATTCAAAAGGTTAGACGTGCTTCACAGTCTTATTAGCTATGCAGGTGTTAGAACAAACCAGTTCATGCAAACAAAAGCAAGCTTCTTCTTTTAGCTTATCAAAACTGTATTTTAACGTATATCCTGCGAGCTATACTTCTGCCAAGGATTCCAAACTCCCGGCTAGACAAAGTGTACAATCCATGAGACAGTCAGGTAGCAATGAATCGGGTTCAGCAGGGTCTATTTGATCTCCTCCTGTTCTGACGATATATCTGCTGGCCCTGAGCTTTCCTCATGTAATTCTGGCGTCACTTCAGAGTTTCTCTCTAAAACTCTCCAGCCTTGCTCTACCTGGTCTGGAAAACAGGTAACAGGACTTTTAGTTAGCACTTTTTGTACCGCTGGTGTTTACTGCACCTACGGCTCTCTGGCTTCCATGCCTTTCTAGGGCTTGACCACAGTTCCTGGTTCAGTGTTGTGTTTCTCAGACTCCTGGGCTGAGTCTTGTGCACCCACCTCTGAACTCCTTGTAGGTCACGGTCAGGAAAGGAAGTATGCAGGTACCTATGCTCTCTGAGCTGTGCTTCTCTGGTACTCTCTTTACCAGACACTTTCCAGGTCCCTCTCTTTTCTCTGTCTTCCTTGAAGACTTCTCCCTGGAGCTTTCCACGGTGGAACTGTTTCTCTTGGAACTTGTTCCTTCTCTGTAAGGACCGCAAATCCAACTGCCTCTCCTTCTCTCCTCAGAGCCGTCTCCTTCCTCTCTCTTCTGTGTCTGCTGCTGCTGCTGCCACTGCTCTGTCTAAGCCAGGGGTCTCAAACTCAAATTGCTTTGAGGGCCGAATGAGGACTTGTAAAGTAACCCGGGGGCCGCATAAGACACGGGGCCTCATTTGCATAAGGGGCCTCATTTGCATAAATATTTGCATAATGTTGCATAATGAGTGCATGGATAAAGAAAGACTAGAAAATTTCTATGTTACTATAATCCAGTGCCAACCGCCAGGCACATTAGGAACTACTACTAACACTGCCCATTTAGAACCCATAGCAAACCCCCCGTATCATAACAGCACTACCAGGACTCACAAAGCACCAGACCCTACCTATCAAAAGGCAACACTGCAAATATTAAATCAATACATTTCAGAGAACAATACATGACCTACTGGGAAAAGAGAACAAGTAGCAATGTCAAATAGGAATTACACAGAATACCTCAGCACTGTAGAAATAAAACTATAAATTAATTTCTTGTACTAAAGCACAGACATTAATGATGCACATTTCCCAGAGCTGACATATTCCAGTTAATAAACTCAAAATAAAGAGATATTTTCCTACCTTTTGTGCATTAATGTGCTGGGGGTTTAGAACTGGTAATGGTTCTGACCCCCCCCCCCCAGCCCCACAGCACATTACCGGGTGCTAAACCCCCCAGCACATTACCAGTTCTGACCCCCCAGCCCACAGCACACTGGTAATGTGCTGGGGGGTTTAGAACTGGTAATGGTTCTGACCCCGCCCAGCCCCACAGCACATTACTGGGTGCTAAACCCCCCAGCACATTACCAGTTCTGACCCCCCAGCCCACAGCACACTGGTAATGTGCTGGGGGGTTTAGAACTGGTAATGTGCTGTGGGGCTGGGGGGTTCAGAAATGGTGACGGTTCTGACCCCCAACACACATCACATTACCAGTTGTGACCCCCCCCCCCATCCATCATCAGCAGCAGCAGCAGCAAAAATCACAGCCCCCCCATCCATCCATCCATCCTCCCTCCCTCCCTCAGCAAAAATCACAGCCCCCCCCATCCATCCATCCATCCTCCCTCCCTCCGCAAAATTCAAACCCCCCCCCCATCCATCCATCCATCCATCCATCCTCCCTCCCTCAGCAAAAATCACAGGCCTCCCTCAGCAAAAATCACAGCCCCCCACCATCCATCCATCCATCCTCCCTCCCTCCCTCAGCAAAAATCACAGGCCCCCCCCCATCCATCCATCCTCCATCCTCCCTCCCTCAGCAAAAATCACAGGCCTCCCTCAACAAAAATCACAGCCCCCCCTCCGGCAGAGCCATCCCTCCCTCCCTCCCTGCCTCAGTCCCTCTCCTCTTCGGCTTAGAACCGCGAAGGGAGAGTTCCTCCCTCGGGACTCTGTTAAGCCGGCTGAGGCTTATGGGAAATTTCCCCTCTGCCCCCTCGAGCTTAACAGAGTCGCGAGGGAGAAGCTCTCCCTTCGCGGCTCTGAAAGCCGAAGAGGAGAGGGACTGAGGGAGGCAGGGCTGGCTTAATTCTGGGCAGACTGCTTCCTTACCTGCCGCGGAGAGCTGTGCACCCTGGCGATCCTCAAGCAGGCGATCCTTCCTCCAAGCAGGCGATGCTTCAAAGCGCTGGTACCTCGTGGCTGCTCAGACTGCTTCTGGGCCCGGCCCCCCCCCTCCTCCTTCTTCTCCTCCTCCTGCCTGTCGCTGATTGGTGGAGGGCAGGCGCGTGACGCGGTCATGTGAGACCAACACCATGCAGCCCCGGGAATCACGCTAAGGAAAACAGTGAGTAAAAATAGCAGAAATAGCAGAAAGGCTACTCCGTGGCGTCGCGGGCCGCACAAAATGCTCTCGCGGGCCGCATGCGGCCCACGGGCCGCGTGTTTGAGACCCCTGGTCTAAGCCATGCTTATAAAGCTGCTTCTCAGTTAGGGTTTCTCTTACCCTGACCAGGTGTGTCTGATTATCCCTTGAGTTAGTTATTGCATCATCCAAGCTTGGGTGTGTCAGCCTACCCTCTGATTCTTCGTGCTTGCTCCCTCTGGCAAGTCTGCTCCCTCTGGCAAGTCAAATGCAAGGCATTGATAAGGCAGGCAAAGAGAGAATTTGAGAAGAAGCTTGCTGCGGAAGCAAAAACGCGAAATAAAGACCTTTTCAAGTACATTCGTAGCAAAAAACCCGTGAGAGAGTCAGTTGGTCCATTAGATGATAAAGGGGTTAAAGGAGCACTAAGAGGCGACAAGGCGATAGCGAGAGACTGAATGAATTCTTTGCTTCGGTCTTTACTGAGGAAGATGTAGGGATGTTACCCACGACTGAAGTGGTATTTAAAGGTGTGGAAGAATTGAAGGAAATATCGATACATCGGGAAGATGTCCTACAACTATTAGATAAACTGAAGAGTAGCAAATCACCTGGGCCGGATGGTATACATCCAAGGGTGTTGAAAGAACTGAAATTTGAGATTGCAGACCTGCTATCAGTAATCTGTGAACTATCATTAAAATCATCTCTAATACCTGAGGATTGGAGGATCGCCAATGTAACACCAATTTTTAAAAAAGGGTTCGAGGGGTGATCCGGGAAACTACAGACCGGTGAGCCTGACATCAGTACCGGGAAAAATGGTAGAAACCATCATAAAGAATAAAATTACTCAGCATATAGATAGTCATGACCTAATGGGAGACAGCCAACATGGCTTTAGACAAGGAAGATCTTGTCTTACTAATCTGTTATGTTTTGAAGGAGTGAATAAACAGGTGGACAAAGGTGAGTCGGTTGATATTGTGTATCTGGACTTTCAGAAAGCCTTGACAAGGTCCCTCATGAGAGACTTTTGGCAAAACTAAAGAGTCATGGGATAGGAGGCAGTGTACTACTGTGGATCAGGAATGGTTAAAAGATAGAAAGCAGAGGGTAGGGCTAAATGGCCAATTTTCCCAATGGAGAAAGGTGAATAGTGGTGTACCCCAGGGATCTGTGCTGGGTCCGCTGCTTTTTGACATATTCATAAATGACCTGGAAAGTGGAATAACGAGTGAGGTTATCAAATTTGCTGATGACACAAAACTATTTAAAGTTGTTAAAACCCAGGAGGATTGTGGAAAATTGCAAGAGGATCTTGATAAATTGGAAGACTGGGCATCAAAATGGCAGATGAAATTTAATGTGGAGAAGTGCAAGGTTATGCACCTAGGGAAGAAACAACCCAAACTATGGTTACACGATGCAAGGTTCCACATTAGGAACCAGCACCCAAGAAAAGATTTAGGCGTCCTTGTGGATACCATGTTAAAACCCTCGGCCCAGTGTGCAGCGGCGGCCAAGAGAGCAAATAGAATGCTAGGTATGATAAGGATAGTAATGGAAAATAAACAAAAGATATTATAATGCCTCTATATCGTTCCATGGTGAGACCGCACCTTGAATATTGTGTGCAATTCTGGTCGCCATATCTTAAAAAGGATATAGCAATTTTAGAAAAGGTTCAGAGAAGAGCCACCAAAATGGTAAAGGGGATGGAAGGCTACTCCTATGAAGAAAGGCTAAAAAGGTTGGGGCTCTTTAACCTGGAAAAGAGACGGCTGAGGGGAGATATGATAGAAGTCTATAAATTAATGAACGGAGTGGAACGGGTAAACGTAGATCGATTGTTTACCTTATCAGAATATAGAAAGACTAGGGGACATGCAATGAAGCTACAGGGTAAACTATTTAAGACTAATAAAAGAAAATATTTTTTCACTCAACGTGTAATCAAAACTCTGGAATTTGTTACCGGAGGATGTAGTAAAGGCTGTTAGTGTAGCTGGTTTAAAAAGGTTTGGACAAGTTCCTGGAGGAAAGGTCCATAAACCATTATTAAGAAGGGACCCAGGATATCAATGCTTGAACCAATACAGCATTGTGGAACCTGTGTCCCTTGGGGAAACTGCTAGGTACGTATGACCTAGATTGGCCACTGTTGGAAACAGAATACTGGGCTTGATGGACCTTGGTCTGACCCAGTATGGCATATCTTATGTTCTTATGTTCTTATGTTCTCTGGCTGCGCTTTGCAGTAACTGCACTTTAGGTCTGTCACTTTCTTTAGAGGGATCAGTGATTTTTCCTATCTCCATAGGTTCACTGGCCTCTGCTTCATCACAACACACATATTCTTACTGCAGCACTGTGCAATGATAGGGATGTTTGGCAACCCTGGCTGCCACACTGTCAACATTTCTGGACTGAGCAGGAAGTAGCAGAGGTGCTGTGATGTTACCTGCAACTCCGTTCTGGAGCCAGCAGCCTGCCTGTACAGCATGACTTTGGATGGTGGTGCCTGTGTGAGTGGGTGTTTCTACCCCTGTTGGCCACTGCTGTGGGGATTGCATGGTTTGATGTTGTATTCTTCGTAGGGTAAAATGTTGGGATGTGTTCTGCAGGTTCCAGCAGCTGGGACCTATACCTGTGACCCTTTGCTCCTGGATGCACTGCCTGTGTTTACTGCACCACGGTATTGCCACGGAGGCCCAGCAGTCCCTGGAACTACCTTTATGTCTCCTCAGCCAGACATTTCCTTTTTTCTGTTTTTTCCTGTTATATCTATGTAGTGGGGCAAATGTTTGTGATGTGCTCTGCAGGGTCTGCATCTGGGACCTGAACCTGTGACCCTCTGCTCTGAGTCACACTGGCTGAATGTACTGCACCACAGTGAGGCCACAGAGGTACAGCAGTCCCTGGCCCATACCATTATGTCTCCTTTGAAAAACATTTTCTGTTGCACTGCACACCACGTACTGGTACAGGGCATGGCCTGGGTCCACTGCAGACAGGTGCCACTGCTCTCTCCAGCACGGACACCCCCCCCCATGCTGTGCTAACATAACCATATGCTGTTTGTGCTTGTTGTGCACCGTTCCAGGCCATCCACTGTTCAGGTAGGCAGGTGCCTACGGTGTGGCGTCTTGGGTGGGAAGGCATACATGGACATCCCCACCTCCACCCCCTATCACCGCCTAGCAACATTCTGTACCTTCAACATGGTGGTGTGATGGATGCGGGGGTATCCTGTCTCTGCCCTGGCAACTATTGGTTAGTGTGGACAAGTTTTTTTGTATCTTGTGTTTGGCCTTTGTCAGATGCTGCCTTTTCCACTTCCAGTTTCTATGTTCCTATGTGGCACCTAGGCACCCGCCTAGTCCACCCTGTGCCCCAGCTGCCCACACTACATGTACCGCCTGCAGCTCCCTATGCCCCATTTGCACCATCGCCATAGTGGCCTTTCATACTTGGGCACTATGCTGTTGCTGATAATGGAGCACTACTATCACGTTTCCTGGGCTCCCTGCCTATGCTGTACATTGCTGACACTGAAATGGTTTCTCTCTCCTGCAAATGTGCATCTAATGGCAGGTTTTCATTCACGGTAGGGTTCAGCCCTTCAGTTCAGCGCGTTAGTGTGAAGGGAGCCTCTCCCCGCCCACTCCCTGCCCATTGACCCCTTCTCTCCACCCCTCTCTCTGCCCTCTGCGGTGTTTACCGCGGCCGGTGACATTAACGATCGTTAGGTAATGTTAATGCGCGTTACATACTGCGCGTTAACGTAACATACCATGCATTACCATTACCTAATGATCGTTAACGTTACATAACACGCGGGATGTAACGTTACTGCAGTTTAGTAAACATACCCCTAAGTGGCAAATGCACAAATATGGTGGGACATAGAGTGTTACTCCAGGAACCCTTTGTCAATCAAGAACAGATACATGAATGGTTAAGGAGAGGTGAATTGAAACTGAAGGATAAGAGGTTGATAGCTGCAGTTCAGGACAGCGGCTTATGGACTAGATGGTTTACAATGAGCATTGAAAAAACTAGCAAAACAGACATATGTTGATTCTGTGGGAAAGAGCTGGAAACGGTGACTTACCTCATAGCTGGCTGTGAAGTTCTGATGGCAGAAAATTTCTATACAGAAAGGCACAATAATGTAGCAAGCCTTATCCATTGGAAAATCTGTAAGCACTACAATGTCACTGTGCCTGAAAAGCACTGGGATCATGACCATAAAGGAATTACAGAGAATGAAGAGGTTATGATCACCTGGGATACTCCCATTCTGACCAATAAAATGCTAGATGTGAGGAAGCTGGATATAGTGGTTAAGAGACAAAAACACCAGAACAGCATTGATTAAAGAGGTCTCAGTTCCATGTGATTACTCTGTGAACCGCGTTGAAAGGGAGAAAATCTTCAAGTATAAAGAAATACAGTTGAAGACCAAGAAAATGTGGCAGAAAGATACAGAGTTATTTCCCATGATATTGGGTGCCACAGGCTTAATTAAGAGGAATTTCCAAAGACACCTTGATAAATTACCCATACATGGAACATCTTACAACTCCAGAAGGAGACTCTCATTGGCATGATGCAAGTACTATGTCGAGCATTAGCAGTAAATTTGAGAAACTGAGATCGTACTCCACATACCCTGGCTTAGAAGTGAGGTTCATGACTGTCATTGTATGCGCAAAGCTCACCCATTTGGAGAAATTGCCCCCATATGCATGAGAGAGATTTGCATGCACTGCCTGCATTGTATGCATTTCTCTCTCTCATGCATATTCATTGTGGCTATCCTGAAAACCTGATTGGCTAGGTGTGTCCCGATTACAGGATTGAGAATCCTTGCTCTGCTGGCAAGGTCCCTAATAAAAGAAGGGTTACACAATCAGCCATTCTAATGCTAATACTGTGCACCTTATAAATGATATGAGGCCATAGAATAGAAAATTTTGAAAGCTGGTGATAGCTCTGCTTAGGATTTCATTAAAGAGCTGTCTCTCTTAACTGCCATATATTTTGATTTAATAACAGAGCAGTAACAATGATACTATCCTGTCATTATTAACTGAAAAGGAATGTATTGCAAATTCAACTATGGGAACAATGAATGAGAACACTATCTTTGTATAAATTTCAATAAGCATGTGAAAAATAGCTCAACCAGAGAATAAAAATGTTAAATAAAAAAGGCTGAACAGAAAAGACGATTTAAAGGGAAATTTTCAAATCTATTCCAACAGGTAAAACAGAATTTTATTCACTAAAATCAGCAAGTTGAAAACTGGCCACACTCTGTGTGGGTAAAATTACATGTGTTGTGAAACAAAGTGCATACATTCACCTGATTTTAGCGGAAACCTTATGGGAGGAGGGCTTAGGGATGGGGTTGTAACAATGCATGTTCTTTTGTATGTTCAAAAGAAAGCACAATATCTTTGTCAGTAAAAATATTTGTAAAAAAGGAGGTGCCTATCTCGCTGGGTTATTTTTCTTAGGCAATTTTTTAAAGTTAAAGTATTCACCTACTTTTACTTTGAAAAGCTATGTAAAGTCTCTGAGTAACCCACAGATTTTTCAGCTGTGCAGGCGTCATGAAGATTGTCCTCATAAGGGATTCGCTAACAATGAGGCAAAAGTACATAATATGAGCACATCTTACTCTTTTTCTTTGAACCCTGTTTAGTCCTCCACCACCCCAATCCCTACCCAGGAATAAGAAGAGAACACCATTTCTCTGAGTGGAAGTAATAACATCATCCCTTCCAGAACAATCCCATAAAAATTCATAATTGGACATCATACTATTAAATATGGAACACTGCTTTGTATGGAACGTTGCTTTGTATGGAACGCTGTTTTGTATGGAATGCTGCTTTGTATGGAACGTTGCTTTGTATGGAACGCTGCTTTGTATGGAACGTTGCTTTGTATGTATGTGTGTGCCACTCTCGCTGCAGGTAAAATAATGAGCTGATGGCTCTTTGAGTTTGTGTGGTTGTCAGGATCTATTGTTTTTATTTATTTATTTAACAGGTCTTTGATACCGCCTCATCTTCCATTCAAGATGGTTTACATCACAACAACAGAGTTACAACAATGAACAGGGAGAGTTGGAGAGTTGATTGCTGTTGCTCTTTACCGCCCCACAGAAGCTGCTGCTCTAGAATTCCACCTAGTCTTTCCTAATGCTTGGGCTGGTTCTGACCATAGTATGCTTTAAATGCAGCCAGATGCTCCATGTCTCCCAGCGCCCAAGTAAAATTAATCCAGGCACCACAGTGATAGCACCCAAGTACCACATTTTGGACAACAGCATCTTATTTCTGCTGATGAAACTCTGCTAATTTTTAAGCTGTGACAATTCCACTAAACCTATTACCCCCACCATTTGTTCAAAATGCATTCATTTACTTTATATACGGCTTATCCAGTAATATTTGAAGGGGAGGTAGAGTACATTTAACAAACAATGCATAGCAGAACATTGAGAAGCATAATAATTCTTGCATGACAATAAATAATGCACAAATAATAATAAATACAGCAATACCTCAAAGAGTCATTAGTGGGATGGGAACAGCTGGGGGATGTAGAAAAACAGTGGACAAAACTTAAAGGAGATATTTTAAGGGCAACAATCCTTCTTGTTAGAAAGGTAGATAAATGTAGAAGGAAAAGGAGGCTGCTATGGGTTTCAAAAGAAATAGCTGAAAAGGTGAAGGAAAAGCGGGATGTCTTCATGAAATACCAGAGATCACAGCGAGAGGAAGACAGGCATCCATGTTTGTGAAAACTTAGAGAATCTAAGAAAGTAGTCAGGAAAGCAAAGGTACAAAAAGAAGAAGAAATAGCCAATGCAATAAAATGCGGGATAAGACATTTTTCAGGTATGTTAGTGAGAGTCTTAAAGGACTACAAAAGGGGACTGCCACTTCTGGAGAGAGATCTGCAATTGTAAGTATTTACTTCTGGGAATTTTTCTAAATCTTGGGGAAAAAGGAATTCTTTAGATTACAGCTGATTAATTTGTGAACCCAGTGTATTTGTTAAATCAGTCAAGGCCTAGTAGCAGCAAACAGCTTTAATTTAAATCAAATCAGAATATAACTTAGCATAAAAGGCAAAACAGGGTCAGTATTCTTTGAGTAATAAATTATTTCTAGAGACCTTTACAAAGAGGCCTTCTACATAGGGGGCAAGAGACCTGTGAAAAATTTTAAATAGGTGTTAAAGCTAGGTGGCAGATCAAAGGGCCAATTTGAAAGACTCCCTCTACCGAGGAAATTGGTCATAGCTTACCTCAGAAGCACAAGTGTAAATAGTTCAAACAGAGTTCTGTGATTCTCATTCTTGAAGGACTACATAAGGGGACTGCTACTTCTGGAGAGAGATCTACAATTGTAAGTATTTACTTTTGGGGATTTTTCTAAATCTTGGGGAAAAAGGAATTATTTAGATTAAAGCTGATTAATCTGTGAACCCAGTGTATTTGTTAACTCAGTCAGGGCCTAGTAGCAACAAAGAGCTTTCAGTTTAAATTTAAAACCCAAGAAGAGAGCTTTCTAGTTAAATTTAGAACCCAAGACTCCCTCTATCCAAGCAAGGGCTGTGGGACTCCCCCTGGAAATTGGTCACAGATTACCCTAGAAGAACAGGACAGGGTACAGTGTAGCAACCTCTCCTTTCCCCAGAATGAATTCTTTGTTTCAGTCTTTACTGAGGAAGATGTAGGGATGTTACCCATGACTGAAGTAATATTTAAAGGTGATACTGCGGAAGAACTGAAAAAAATATCGATACACCGGGAAGATGTATTACAACTATTTGATAAACCGAAGAGTAGCAAATCACCTGGACTGGATGGTCTACATCCAAAGGTGTTGAAAGAACTGAAATATGAGATTGCAGACCTGCTATTAGTAATCTGTGAACTATCATTAAAATAATCTGTAATACCTGAAGACTGGAGGATGGCCAGTGTAACGCCAATTTTTAAAAAGGGTTCCAGGGATGATCCGGGAAACTACAGACCGGTCAGCCTGATGTCAGTACCGGGAAAAATGGTAGAAATCATCATAGAGAACAAAATTACTGAACATGTATGGCTTAATGGGAGACAATCAACATGGCTTTAGACAAGGAAGATCTTGTCTTACTAATCTGTTATGTCTTTTTGAAGGTGTGAATAAACAGGTAGACAAAGGTGAGTGTGTTCATATAGTGTATCTGGACTTTCAGAAAGCTTTTGACAAGGTCCCTCATCAGAGACTTTTGGCAAAACTGAAAAGTCATGTGATAGGAGGCAGTGTACTATGACCATACTGCCTATAGCATTATTTTTATCTGCTACATTTCTGTAATAATGACATGTGCTCTTTTTCCATGTTCAGTTGATATAGTTAGCTTTTCAAAGCACACTTCAAATTCTCTACACCAAAACATTTTTTCATGTTTTATCTGGTTAAATTATTCCCATTCTCTTTCAAGTATGTCCTATAAGCTTCTACTCTTCTACTCAATCATTTCTACCTGTACAGTCAAGTTGGCCTTCTGCTGTTATGGCAATCAATAAGCCATTTCTTGAACTGGTATTGCATCGCTTCTGAGTTTTAAAAAGAAATCATAGGCTTCTCTTTCCTTTGTTTTTCCTTTGCTGTTTTTTACATTAAAAAAATCAGAGCATGGTGTAACTCCTTCCTCTACAATGTGCTCTTCTCTTAAAAGGAAGGTGGGTTCAGTGTACTTCTTGCTGTTATATCAATCTTAGGGATTGTGAAGTAGATGTGATGTGTGATGGGATTAGAAGAAAATGCAGAGTTGCACAGTTCACAAACAGTTGTAGGAACCAAGCAAAATAGCTTTGTTAGTAGCATACATGAGTAAAAATCTATATCTTTTACATACATTTCACTTACAGTACACAGCTTAATAGAGGCTGCAGCAATGCAGTAAGGGTTGCTTTCCATATAAGGACAAATTAGCATAATATGAAGGTATGCAGGTGGTTGGGGATAAGAAAAGACTACATAATAAATAAGAAAGAGCATTGATGGACAGTAAACTGGTTCTGGAGGGCGCCAAAGTGGAAAGGAGCAATCAGAAGTGACCCAAGGTAACCTAATGTTGTGGAGTGACAGATCAGCCTAATGAATGTGCAAAGAAAACATTATTAAGGACAGACCTGCACTTGCCCATGGACTGTGAATTTGCCTGGCACGGCCATGTAATAAGAGCAACTAAAGTGATGAAACTTCAATGGTCATATAAAGGCTAATTAATGGGAATGGGATTTGGAATGTTGAAGGATTTTCAAATGCATATGCTAAAGGTTTGTAACAGATAGAATAACAGTAAGGAATTTTTGTGTTCTTGTAATAAAAATCACATTCAATCTGATCTATTGCTTGTTTCTTTGACACCGTGAAGTATGCAAGGCCTTGGATAAGGCTGTTTGGTGCAGCAATCCTAATGCAAAGCTAATGAAGTTCTCCTGTGTCAGGAAGAGAGGCCCTGTTAGAGGCTTGAGAGTTAATGTTGAGTGGCTACCTGCTCTTTTAGGTTTCTCTAGTTTTTTGGGTGACCTTCTCTTGTTTTAATATGTCTAAGCAGAGATAGTCTTTGGCGAAACCATGATTTCTTAATAGAGCCACAGACTAGATGATCTGGCTGGCAGCAAAGGCTGCGGATCTTTGTGCTCACTGCATATTTTTTGCTGATGGAGAGGGCACGACTCGCATAGGGCTGAAGAGGGTAGTGGAAATGCCACCCGAGTGGTCCTCTGAGTTTATAAACTGTAGCATGGAGGAAATGACCAGTATGGAGGAGGTCAGTGCTGGATTGTAGGCAATGGACAGATAGTAGTAGTCACGATTAACTGATAGACACTGGCATATGGTAACTCAGAGGATGACAGTGGCAGAGATAATTGTAACATTGTAGTTATGAATGAAGAATAGACCAGGTGCTTCTATTTTCCTCAGGAAAGAGTGATCCTGTAGCTAGAACCTGTCCTCCAGGTGATGTAAAACCCTCTCACACCGAGGAGGTTTCTTCAGGGCCATGTGCCCATGAAGGAAGGGTTAGGACAGCCGTTATAATTGGTAATTTGATCATTAGGCATGTAGATAGCTGGGTGGCTGGTGGACATGAGGATCGCCTGGAAACATGCCGGCCTGGTGCGAAGGTAGCGGATCTCACATGCCACCTAGACAAGGACTTGGATAGTGCTGGGAAGGAGTCTGCTGTCTTGGTACATGTTAGTGACAATGACATAGGAAAGTGTGGTAGGGAGGTTCTGGAGGCTAAATTTAGGCTTTTAGGTAGGAAGTTGAAATCCAGAGCTTCCAGGGTAGCATTCTCAGAAATGCTTCCCATTCCACACGCAGGACCGAAAAGGCAGGCAGAGCTCCGGAGTCTCAATGAGTAGAGGAGACAGTGGTGCAAGGATGAGGGTTTTGAATTTGTTAGAAACTGGGGAACATTCTGGGAAAAGGAGGTGCTCTTCCAAAGGGAAGGGCTCCTACATAACTGGGACGGAGCCAGGCTGCTGGAATGAACTTTTTAAAAGGAGATAGAACAGCTTTTAAACTAGATGATAGGGGGAAGCCGACAGCCGCCCAAGGGTGCATGGTTCAGAACATTGTATCCTTGAAGGATACCACCAAAAGAATGAAGTTAGGGCATATCAGCAGAGAGGTTCCAATAAAAACAAAAGTAGCCGAAATGCCCTTGAGTACGGAGCAGACAGAGCTTAAAGATTCCAAATTACCCCTGCCTTCCGATAACCAGATCAATATTAATAAAATCCAGCCTCTAAAATGCTTGTATGCAAATGTTAGAAATCTAAAAAAAAAATGAGAGAGTTAGAATAAATAGCACTAAATGAGAGGTTAGATATGATTGAGATCTCAGAGACATGGTGGAAGGAGGACAACCACTGGGACACTGTGATACCTGGGTACAAACTATACTGTAATAATAGAGCAGATCAAATTGGTAGAGAGCGCATTGAGTCACAAAGGATTAAAGTTTTGCAGGAAACAAAATTCACTGTAGAATCTCTATGGATTGAAATTCCATGTAAAAAGGGGAAAGGGAAGGCAATGGCAGTGGGGGTGTACTATCGACTGCCTGGCCAGAATGAATAAAATGAATGATGAAATGCTCAAAGAAATCAGGGAAGTTAACTAAAGTTACAGCACAGTAACAATAATGGGTGATTTCAATTACCCCGGTATCGACTGGGTCAGTGTCACGGCAGGACATGCTAGGAAGATAAAGTTTTTAGATGAAATAAATGTCTGCTTCTTAGAGCAGCTGGTTCATGAACCAACTAGAGGGGAAGCCATTTTGGACTTAGTTCTTAGTGGAACATAGGATCTGGTGCAAGAGATAAGGGTGTTGGGGCCACTTGGCAATAGTGATCATAGCATGATCGCGTTTGATTTAATAAATGGAGGAGGGTGGGTAGGGAAATCCACAGTACTACCTTTTAACTTTCGAAAGGGAGACTAGGATAAAATGAGGAAAACAGTTAAGAAAAAACTAAAAGGAGCAGTTGCAAAGGTTAAAGATTTACATCAAGCTTGGGTGTTGTTTAAATATTCTATCTTGGAAGCCCAGACCAGCTGTATTCCACGCTTTAAGAAAAGTGGAACACAGTCCAAAAAACTGCCAGCATGGTTTAAAGGTGAGATCAGAGAGGCTGTTGTTGCTAAAAAAGCATTTTTCAGGAAATGGAAAAAGGAGCCAAATGACAAAAACTGGAAACAACACAAGCACTGGCAAGTTAGATACAAGGCATTGATAAGGAGGGCAAAGAGAGAATTTGAGAAGAAGCTTGCTGTGTAAGCAAAAATGCATAATAAAGACTTTTTCAAGTACATTTGTAGCAAAAAACCTGTGAGAGAGTCAGTTGGAGCATTAGATGATAGAGGGGTAAAAGGTGCACTAGAGGGGACAAGGCCATAGTGGAGAGACTGAATGAATTCTTTGCTTTGGTCTTTACTGAGGAAGATGTAGGAATGTTACCCATGACTGAAATAGTATTTAAAGGAGATGTCGAGGAAGAATTGAAAGAAATATCGATACAGTGAGAAGATGTATTACAACTATTTGATAAACTGAAGAGTAGCAAATCACCTGGACCAGATGGTAAACATCCAAGGGTGTTGAAAGAACTGAAATATGAGATTACAGACCTGTTATTAGTAATCTGTGAACTATCATTAAAATCATCTGTGATAACTGAAGATTGGAGGTTGGCCAATGTAATGTCAAGTTTTAAAAAGGGTTCCAGCAGTGATCCGAGAAACTACAGATCGGTGAGCCTGATGTCAGTACCATGAAAAATGGTAGAAACAATCTTAAAGAACAAAATTACTGAATATGTAGATAGTCATGGCTTAATGGGAGACAGCCAACATGGCTTTAGCCAAGGAAGGTCTTGTCTTAGTAATCTGTTATGTTTTTTTGAAAGTGTGAATAAACAGGTAGACAAAGGTGAGTTGGTTGATATAGTGTATCTGGACTTTCAGAAAGCCTTTGACAAGGTCATTCATGAGAGACTTTTGGCAAAATTCAAAAGTCATGGGATAGGAGGCAGTATGCTACTGTGGATCAGGAACTGGTAAAAAGATAGAAAGATTTTTCCCAATGGCGTGGAGTACCCCAGGGATCTGTGCTGGGTTTGCTGCTTTTAAACATATTCATAAATGACCTGGAAATGGGAATGAGTGAGGTTATCAAATTTGCAAATGAGTCAAAACTATTCAAATTTGTTAAAACCCATGAGGATTGTGGAAAATTGCAAGAGGATCTTGATAAATTGGAAGACTGGGCATCCAAATGGCAGATGAAATTTAATGCGGACAAGTGCAAAGTTATACACCTAGGAAAGAAAAAACGAAACTATGGTTACACGATGCAAGGTTCCACATTAGGAACCACCACTCAGGAAAAAGAGTTAGGCGTCATTGTGGATAACATGTTAAAACCCTCCACCCAGTGTGCAGTAGCAGCCAAGAGAGCAAATATAATGCTAGGTATCAAAAGGAAAGGAATGGAGAATAAAACAAAGAATATTCTAATGCCTCTGTATTGTTCCATGGTGCGTCCACATCTCGAATATTGTGTGTAATTCCTGGTCGCCATATCTTAAAAAGGATATAACATTATTAGAAAAGGTACAGAGAAGAGCCACCAAAATGGTAAAGGGGATGGAAGGATACCCCTATGAAGAGAGGCAAAAAAGGTTAGGGGGTCTTCAACCTGGAAAAGAGACGGCTGAGGGGAGATATGATAGAGATCTATAAATTAATGAATGGAGTGGAACGTAGATCGATTGTTTATGCCATCAAAATATAGAAAGACTTAGGGGCATGCAATGAAGCTACAGGGTAACCTATTTAAGACTAATAAGAGAAAGTATTTTTTCATGCAACATGTAATCAAACTCTGGAATTTGCTACCGGAGGATGTAGTGAAAGCTGTTAGTGTAGCTGGGTTTAAAAAATTGTTGGATAAGTTCCTGGAGGAAAGGTCCATAACTATTATTAAAGGGGACCCAGAATATCCACTGCTTGAGCAAATACAAGCATTGTAGAACCTGTGTCTTTTGGGGATACTGCTAGGTACTTATGACCTAGATTGTCCACTATTGGAAACAGGATACTGGGCTTGATGGACCTTGGTCTGACCCAGTATGGCATATCTTATGTTCTTATCTGCTGGGACTGGTGCTTGTGTTTTGGAGCACTTCTATCAGTTGTGAACACAGAGGATGGGAAGGGGGTAGGATGGAGAATGAGACACTTTCTGGGCCTGGTATAATTACTGATCCAGAATCACAGTGTTTGGGGGAGGCTGGGTTGGGAATGGATAGAGATAGCTATGTGTGGAAGGCTGTTCAAGTACAGTTAGGGAAATCATATTGTGATTGATTGTGGCACACAAATCTATTTGGGTATTTTGGTATACACTGAATAACATATTGGGAGATATGCTGGGAAACTGTGAACCAATAGGGGAACCTAGCCCAAGGACCAAGATCATGTCCTTGAATGTAAGGAGTATCTCTTCTCTGGTGAAAAGGTCACTTATATGTCAATATTTGATAAGGCAAGAAGTGTAATTCACTTTCTTGCAAGAAATACAATTAACTCATTTGGAACATGATAAGCTGAAAAGGGAATGGGTAGATAGAATAATATCTGCAGCCTATAACTCCAGAAGCTGAGTTGTGTTTTCTTTTGCACAAGGCACTACCATTGGTCGTGGAATGCACATTTAGGGATCCAGAAAAATAATTCTGAAAGGTTTTATCTATGGGCAAATCATAACAGTGGTGAATGATTACGGATCAAATGCCCAGTCTGGGAAGTTCATGCCCATTTTCTGTAGTAAATGTGGGGATTAGCATGTGCTAAGTGTCACTGTGTTAACTGTAATGTGCTAATTCCTGAGTTAACTACTTAATGTACTTTAGCAGATGATTCCCTGGACGTCAAAGAAAGCTGACACTTCTTGTAAAAATCTGTCTGTTTGTGTGTGCAGCAGCAGCCCAGAAAGCAAATAGAATGCTAGGAATCACAAGGACAGGAATGGAGAATGAAACCAAGGATATTATAATGCTTCTGTATTACTCAATGGTGCAAATACACCTTGAGTATTAGGTGCAGTTTTGGATGCCTGCATCTGAAAAAAAGGATACAGTGGAATTAGAAAAGATACAGAGAAGACTGACCAAAATGATAAAGGGAATGGACTAATAACCTTATGTGGAAAGGCTTAAGAGGTTAGGGCTCTTCAGCTTGAAAAGAGACAGCTGACGAGAAATATGATAGAGGTCTATAAAATAATGAGAGGAATGGAATGGGTAAACATAGATTGGTTGTTTACTCCTTCCAAAAGTACAAAAACTAGGGGACATGCAATGAAGCTACAATGTAGCACATTTAAGGCTAATTGGAGAAAATATTTTTCACTCAATGCATAATAAAAATCTGGAATTCATTGCCAGAAGATGTAGTAAAAGCTATTAGTGTAACTGGGTTTAAAAGAGGTTTGGATAAGTTCCTGGAGGAAAAGTCCATAAACCATTATTGAAGGGGATTGGGGAAATCCACTGTCTACCCCTGGGATAAGCAGCATGGAATCTGTCTACCTTTTGGGAACCTAACAGGTACTTGTGACCTGGACTGGCCGCTGTTGGAAACAGGATGCTGACCCAGTATGGTATATCTTATGTTCTTATGTTAAATAATACAGCATAGTGAGGGTAAAAGAAAAACAAACAAACAGGAAAAGAGGGTTAAAGTTTCTGGATGTCATATTGATAGGGCTTAACATGGTTAGCAGACCTGCTAACCGTGTTTATCCCCTTAGACGGGATATTCAGCGGCATGAACATGGTTCACGCCGTTGAATATCTGTGGATGCTTCTTCTGCACACCCTGGTAATACCGACTAGCATCAGGGCATTCCAGGGGCAGCACCCAATGATAACTGGGCAGCAGCATTATTGAGCTGCTGCCTGGTTATGCAATGTGGTGAAAGTCAGACAAAGTAAAGGCTGGTTTAACGTTCACTGCTGAAGCTAACTGGGCAGTGACTGAATATCGCCTCTGCCCAGTTAACTTCATTGCAATATTGGCAACCCAGTTATTCCGTGCTGGGGCCCATATATGTCCCCAGCATTGAATATCTTGATCTAATGTTCAGCGGCAGTAGCTAGTCATTTTACTGTGGCAGTATTAGCCACCACTACTAAATATCAGGCCTGGAAACTAAAACAAAATGAGGAAATTTGAAAAAGAAAACATAAAAGGAGCTGTTACCAGGCTGAAAGGTTTGCATGAGGCATGGACATTATTAAAAACAAAACATTTTGGAATCCCTGAAGGAATGTATTCCATGCATTAAAAATGGTCAAAAGGCTGCTAGCATTAACCTTTAAAAAGGAGAGAGAGCAGCTTTTAAACTAGATAATAGGGGAAAGCCGACATTCTCCCAGGAGCGCATGGTTCGGAAGGATGTCTCCTTGAAGTATAATAGGAGTGGAGGAGTAGCCTAGTGGTTGGGGCAAGGTACTTCAGGCCAGAAGGTTGGGGGTTCAAATCCCACTAGAGGACAGCAACCTTGGGCTGGAAGGACTGGGGTTTCTAGTCCCACAGGTGCTCCTTGTGGTCTTGGGCAAGCCACTTAACCCTCCATAGCCCATGTTCCCTATAAAAGTTATCTCCAAGTTATAATACCCTGTTCAATGTAATTTCAGTTTGTTCAATGTAAACTGCACTGATGCAGAATAGCACAGTATATAAAAGAATGTAAATAAATAATAGCAAATGACTGAAGTTAGGGCATATGGACAGATAGGTTCCAATAAAGACAAACGTAACCCAAATGCCCTTAAGTGCAGAGCAGATAGAGCTGAAAGATTCCAAATTACCCCTACCTACCAATAACCAGATTAAAATGCATAAAATACAACCTCTAAAATGTCTGTATGCAAATGCTAGAAGTCTAAAAAATAAGACAAGAGAGTTAGAATATAAAGCACTAAATGAGAGGTTATTTATGATTGGTATTTCAGAGATCTGGTGGAAGGAGGACAACCAATGGGACCCTGTGATACCTGGATACAAATTATATCGCTATGATAGAGTAGATCAAATTGGTAGAAGGGTTGCACTCTATGTTAGAGAGGGCATTGAGCCACACAGGATTAAAGTTTTGCAGGAAACAAAATACACTGTAGAAGCTCTATGGATTGAAAATCCATGTAAAAAGGGGAAGACGATGGTCTGGCTAGAATGATAATAATTATTGGGTGATTTCAATTTCCCAGTATCAACTGGGTCAGTTTGACAGCAGGACATGCTACTGAGATAAAGTTTCTAGATGAAATAAGTGACTGCTTCTTGGAGCAGCTGGTTCATGAACCGACAAGAGGGAAAGCCATTTGGAACCTAGTCCTTAGTGGAACACAAGATATGGTGCAAGAGATAAGGGTATTGGGGCCACAGTACTGCCTTTAGAAAAAACTAAAAGGAGTAGATACAAAGGTTAAAGATTTACATCAAGAATGAGTGTTGTTTAAAAATACTATCTTGGAAGCCCAGACCAGCTGTTTTCCATGCTTTAAAAAAAGTGCAAGGAAGTCCAAAAAACTGCTAGCATGGTTTAAAGGTGAGGTCAGAGAGGCTGCTGTAGCCAAAAAGCATCTTTCAGGAAATGAAAAAAGAGCCAAATGAGAAAAACTGGAAACAACATAAGTACTGGCAAGTTAGAAGCAAGGCATTGATAAGGCAGGCAAAGAAAGAATTTGAAAAAAAGCTTGCCACGGAAGCAAAAACGCATGATAAAACCTTTTTAAAGTACATTCATAGCAAAAAACATGTGAGAGAGTCAGTTGAACTATTAGATAATAGAGGGGTAAAAGAGGCACTAAGAGGACACAAGGCCATAGTGGAAAGACTGAATGAATTCTTTGCTTCAGTCTTTACTGAAGAAGATGTAGGGAAGTTATGCATGACTGAAATGGTATTTAAAGGTGATTTATTGGATGAACTGAAAGAAATATCGATAAACCAGGAAGATACTTTACAACTATTTGATAAACTAAAGAGTAGAAAATCACCTGGACCGGACAGTATACATCCAAGGGCGTTGACAGAACTGAAATATGAGATTGCAGAACTACCATTAGTAATCTTTGAACTATCATTAAAATCATCTATATAATACCTGAAGATTGGCGAATGGCCAATGTAATGCAATTTTTAAAAAGGGCTCCAGGTTTGATCTGGGGAACTACAGACCGGTGAGTCAATCGTCAGTACTAGGCAAAATGGTAGAAACCATTATAAAGAACAAAATTACTGAACATGTAGATAGTGTGATGGCCAAAATGTTCCCGAGCCCTTAGAAGTAGGAAGAAAGCACACTTTTACCTTGAGGGAGAGAAGCAGGAGGCGGGGATGTGAAACACAAAATGTTCTTGAACAGAAAAAAACTCATCTAGTGCCTAGCTACAAGCCACGCCCTAGCTAAGGAACCAGCTGTAGGGCTAACGAAGGCCAGCTGAGGAAGCAGCACGTGGTTACTGCTCAAACACGTGCAGGGAGAGTCCCTAGGGGATTACAAAAGGAAGAGGGCAGTAACAGGAGATATGCTAATCCTAAGGTTGATCCTAAAGTGGATGCTAATGCTGAGCAGGATCCTGACACTGATGCAGAGGCCGAGGTTGAGGGGCAGCATCACAGGAGGAAGGGAGTTCCCAGGGGAGGAGCTACCCGAGACTCAGAACACAGCAGAATTCCTAACGTGCTGGAAGGAACAAGAAGCTCCCGGGCAGCTAGAGTGAAAGGTATTTCCCAGGACAGCCCAGGGGAGGAGAAGGAACTGCTGAGACAGACTTCTAAGAGAAGCCCAGCCTTAGAGGACACTGTAGAATCTGCTGGAACACTCAGGGGAAAAAGCCATAAGCCAGGGAGGAATCCAGAATGCAGGAGAGTTGCTTTGGAGCCTGCAGGCAGGAGATTTCCTTCTGAGGGATCCTTAAATGAGGACACTTTTACTGCAAGCCAAAGGCTTGGTGAAAGCTTATGTGGTACAAGGAGAACCGTGAGTAACCCTGTGTCCCACAGCAAGTTAAGCCAGCTGCAGACAATAAGCCAGTTAATGAGAGAGAGAGAATTGCCAGTATATGCTGGGAATTCTAGAGGCAAAGGAAAGTCTTGCTGGAAGAAAATTCTTGAGCTGTTAGAAAGGGCAGAGCCTGGGTTTACCCGGAGAAGTTTAAACCACGATACACAAGAGTCAGATATTGAGGAAATGGAGACAGGAAGTTATCCTTCTGATATTGACTCTGAATGTTCTGCAATGGAATGTGCTCTGTGTCACAAGACAAGTTAAGTGTTTGAGCAGTATAGAGTGTGAAGCTCAAACAACTGCATTAGCCAGTAGAGAAAAAAGAAACAGGCTGGACAGTGTTTTAAAGCCTGTGTGCTTTTAGAAATGTTTCCTTGAATGAAGCCAGGAAGTTTGCTTGAATGTTGGGAAGTTTCAAGAAGGTCAAACTGGCATTTATGTTTAAAGACTAGAAGAAGTAATGAAGCCTGTTTTGGGAATTCTGGAAGTGACAGAAGCTAATTGTGTTAGGAGAAGAAATCCTACTTTTTTTTCTTTCTTCTTGCCCTTGCGCTGAGTTTCTAAAACAGGGGTGGGGAACCCTGGTCCTGGAGAGCCGCAGACAGTCAGGTTTTCGGGATATCCCTAATGAATATGCATGAGATATATATGCATTAGAGATATCCTGCCAACCTGACTGGTTTGTGGCCCTCCAGGGCTGGATTTGGAGACCCCTGCCTTACACCTCTGTCATTTAAGATTGTGAGTGGGCAAGGTGCAGATGTCCTAGACATCGAAAGGGTATATAGAATGTGTCACATTCCTCCTCGATTCTCACCACCACCAAAAAGTTGTCTAATAGACAATGGTGGTGGAGTATGGTGTGCAATTCTGGAGACCGCACCTTCAAAAGGATGTGAACAGGATGGAGTCGGTGCAGAGGGTTGCTACTAAAATGATTAATGGGCTTCGTTATAAAGCATATGAGGACAGACTTAAGGATCTTAATATGTACACCTTAGAGGAAAGGCGGGATAGAGGTGATATGATTGAGATGTTTAAATACCTCCGTGGCATAAATGTTCAGGGAGAGAGCCTCTTTCAATTGAAAGCAAGTTCTGCTACGAGGGGACATGGGATGAGGGTGAAGGGAGATAGATTCAGGAGTGATATGCGGAAATATTTCTTTACGGAAAGAGTAGTGGATCCGTGGATTAGTCTCCCAGTGGAGGTGGTGGAGATGAGGACAGTGACTGAGTTCAAAAAAGCATGGGACCAACACAGAGGATCTCTAAAGGTAAAAAGTGGACTGTTGTAGTTGTTGTTATGGAAGGACAGACTAGATGGGCCTTGTGGTCTTTTTCTGTCATCATGTTTCTATGTTTCTATTCTATGTGAAACCTGAAGGGAGCGTAAGGATCAGGTGTGTTCACGACACGGCCTCATTCTACCCTATATATAAAGTGGTAGTAAGTGGTTTAGGTATAAAAAGGAAAGTCCCGGTAGCCATTGTACGAAGACTTCCCCATGCCCTGGTGCTAGGCAGAGACTGGCCACAGTTTAGGAGAGGGCTAGAGGAGGAACTACACCAGAGAGAAGGCATGGTATCCACCCGAAGCCAGTCAAGAGTCCAAGGGGAGGAGGAACCCTCTGATAACCCCTTAGCAGACCTTCCATTTCATGATGACCTTATATTTCCTTCAGTAAGCCGGGAGAGGAAAGGAAAGGGGCAGAATACTTTTCGTCCAAAGGCCAAACCTAGGACAAGCATAGTTCCTAGACCCCTCTTTGGGAAGACACAGGGATAGGGACGGAAAGGTATGTCCAAGGGGGTGGACCCTGAAAATAAACCCAGATTTGTTCTGTGATACTGCCTAACTACTCCCAATGCAAAAGCACCCAAGCGAGCTACCGAGCAGGCAGCAGGGTACGACTTAGGTAGTGCTGTAGATATGATTATTCCAGCACAGGGCAGGGCCCTAGTAGACACAGGTCTCCAGATGGAGATGCCGTTAGGATGCTATGGCCGTATAGCTCCACGGTCAGGCCTATCTTTAAAGGATTCTATAGACATAGGTGCAGGGGTTATTGACCCCGATTACAGGGGAGCTGTTAAAGTGCTACTGCTGAACTGTGTGAGAAAGGATTTCCAGGTTAATACCAGGGATAGGATAGCCCAGATAATATGTGAAAGGGTGGGTTTTCCGCCTCTGGAAGTAGTCCCAACCATGACCTCTACCATCCGGGGATCAGGTGGGTTTGGATCCAACGGCAGAGGGGAGTTAAGGGGATTAACCGCAAGTTGTGAAGCAGCAGAAGATAATTTAAAAACTAGCCAAATACGCCAAAAAGGATATTATGACCGCCGCATTAAGCCACGCAAGTTAGAAATAGGCAAAAAGGTGATAGTGAGGGCAACCGGAGCCACTGCCAAGTTTGAGAGTAAGTGGAGGGGCCCGTATCAGGTCATAGAGCGGGTTGGTCCCGTGTCCTATTCAGTACAAGATAAGAGGGGACGTTGCCAGGTATACCATATCAATGTCTTAAAACTCTGGCAGGACCGTTCGATAGTACCTCAGTTGACCACAAGAGAGCGTAAGGCAGACGGAAGCCACATAGGACGCAACATCCCAGAAAGGATTACAGGCTGTGCGAGGTTAGACACGCCAGCCTGTAATATCTTAAGGGGGGGGATATGTGATGGCCAAAATGTTCCCGAGCCCTTAGAAGTAGGAAAAAAGCACACTTTTACCTTGAGGGAGAGAAGCAGGAGGCGGGGATGTGAAACACAAAATGTTCTTGAATAGAAAAAAACTCATCTAGTGCCTAGCTACAAGCCATGCCCTAGCTCAGGAACAAGCTGTAGGGCTAACGAAGGCCAGCTGAGGAAGCAGCACGTGGTTACTGCTCAAACACGTGCAGGGAGAGTCCCTAGGGGATTACAAAAGGAAGAGGGCAGTAACAGGAGATATGATAATCCTAAGGTTGATCCTAAGGTGGATGCTAATGCTGAGCAGGATCCTAACGCTGATGCAGAGGCCGAGGTTGAGGGGCAGCATCACAGGAGGAAGGGAGTTCCCAGGGGAGGAGCTACCTGAGACTCAGAACACAGCAGAAATCCTAACGTGCTGGAAGGAAGAAGAAGCTCCCGGGCAGCTAGAGTGAAAGGTATTTCCCAGGACAGCCCAGGGGAGGAGAAGGAACTGCTGAGACAGACTTCTAAGAGAAGCCCAGCCTTAGAGGACACTGTAGAATCTGCTGGAACACTCAGGGGAAAAAGCCATAAGCCAGGGAGGAATCCAGAATGCAGGAGAGTTGCTTTGGAGCCTGGAGGCAGGAGATTTCCTTCTGAGGGAGCCTTAAATGAGGACACTTTTACTGCAAGCCAAAGGCTTGGTGAAAGCTTATCTGGTACAAGGAGAACCGTGAGTAACCCTGTGTCCCACAGCAAGTTAAGCCAGCTGCAGACAATAAGCCAGTTAATGAGAGAGAGAGAATTGCCAGTATATGCTGGGAATTCTAGAGGCAAAGGAAAGTCTTGCTGGAAGAAAATTCTTGAGCTGTTAGAAAGGGCAGAGCCTGGGTTTACCCGGAGAAGTTTAAACCACGATACACAAGAGTCAGATATTGAGGAAATGGAGACAGGAAGTTATCCTTCTGATAATGACTCTGAATGTTCTGCAATGGAATGTGCTCTGTGTCACAAGACAAGTTAAGTGTTTGAGCAGTATAGAGTGTGAAGCTCAAACAACTGCATTAGCCAGTAGAGAAAAAAGAAACAGGCTGGACAGTGTTTTAAAACCTGTGTGCTTTTAGAAATGTTTCCTTGAATGAAGCCAGGAAGTTTGCTTGAATGTTGGGAAGTTTCAAGAAGGCCAAACTGGCATTTATGTTTAAAGACTAGAAGAAGTAATGAAGCCTGTTTTGGGAATTCTGGAAGTGACAGAAGCTAATTGTGTTAGGAGAAGAAATCCTACTTTTTTTTCTTTCTTTTTGCCCTTGCACTGAGTTTCTAAAAGCTCTGTATGGAGAAGTAGTAAAAATCAATACATTTCCTGTGTTAGCCTTAAGCCTCTCAGACTTCAATTTATTTGAAACCCACAACTACAGAAAGAGTGCTCGCCCTACCTTAGGCAACCGCCTAGGGTGGCAACAAAAAAGCGACAATAGTCATGGCATAATGGGAGACAGCCAACATGGCTTTAGCCAAGGAATGTCTTACTAATCTGTTATATTTTTTTGAAGGTGTGAATAAACACGTAGACAAAGGTATCTGGATTTTCAGAAAACCTTTGACAAGGTCCCTCATGAGAGACTCTTGGCTAAATTAAAAAGTCATAGGATAGGAGGCAGTATACTATTGTGAATCAGGAACTGGTTAAAAGATAGAAAGCAGAGGGTAGGGCAAAATGGCCAATTTTCCCAATGGAGAAAGGTGAATAGTGGAATACCCCAGGAATCTCTGCTAGGCCCTCTGCTTTTTTAACATATTAGTAAATGACCTGGAAATGGGACTAACGAGTGAGGTAATCAAATTTGCAGATGACACAAAATTATTCAAAGTTGTTAAAACCCAAAAGGATTGTGAAAAATTGCAAGAGGTCCATACTAAATTGGAAGACTGGACGTTCAAATGGCAGATGAAATTTAATGTGGACAAGTGCAAAGCTATGCACCTAGGAAAGAATACCCAAACTATGGTTACACGATGCAAGGTCTCACATTAGGAACCACCACCCAGGAAAAATTGTAGGCGTCATCATGGTTAACACATTGAAACCCTCCATCCAGTGTACAGCGGCAGCCAAGAAGGCAGCAGCAGCCAAGAATTCTTGAAATCATAAGGAAAGGAAAGGAGAATAAAGCAAAGGATATTATAATGCCTCTACATCATTACATGGTATGACTGCACCTTGAATATTGCATGCAATTCTGGTCACCGTATCTTAAAAAGAGTATAGCAGAGATAGAAAAGGTGCAGAGAATTGCCATCAAAATGGTAAAGGGGATGGAAGGATACCCCTATGAGGAGAGGCTTAAAAGTTTATGGCTCTTCAATCTGGAAAATATACGGCTGAGGGGAGATATGATAGAGGTGTTTCAATTTAATGAATGAAGTGGCATGGGTAAACATAGTTCCGTTGTTTATGCCATCAAAATGTAGAAAGACTAGGGGACATGCATTGAAGCTACAGTGTAACTTGTTTAAGACTAATAAGAGAAAATATTTGTTCACTCAACGTGTAATCAAACTCTGGAATTTGCTACCAGAGGATGTAGTAAAAGCTGTTAGTGTAGCTGGGTTTAAAAAAGGTTTGGACAGGTTCCTGGAGGAAAGGTCCATAAACCATTATTAAAGGGGACCCAGAATATCCACTCCTTGACCCAATACAAGCATTGTGGAACCTGTGTCTTTTTGGGGAAACTGTTAGGTACTTGTGACCTAGATTGGCCACTGTTGGAAACAGGATACTGGGCTTGATGGGCTTTGGTCTGACCCAGTATGCCATATCTTATGTTCTTAAGACTAAACAATGGCCAGTGTGATGTTATGGTGAGATGGAAGAGGCAGTGAAAGCCAAATGTGCATTTTTCAGAAAATGGGAAGCAGATCCTAATAAAGAAAATAGCAATGAGCACAAGCAATGGCTAGATATAAAGGAGTAATAAGTCAGACCAAGAGAATTGGAAAAGAAATTTGCTGAAGAAGTCGATTAGACCGCTAGATAACTAAGGGGCAAAAGGAGTGTTCATGGAGTATAGGGTAGTAGCAGAAAAACTGAGGGATTCTCTTACCAAATCCAGTTTAGTTTGTGTACTTAACTTGGATTATTAATGCAAGGTAAGTGCAAAGAGTTCACACTATCTGTCATAGCAATGACCAGCAAGTTTCTGGCAGTTAATACATGGATGTGTACCCCAATGTTGTGGTGCAATTAACACGGGTGAACCTAACGATACCCATAGAGGTATCATTAGGTGCACACATCCTAGTTATGACATTGATTGTGACTGTGCCCAATGATGCTAGCACTAGCCATAATGTGCAGTCAATGCCCACAATCTGGCTCTAACTCACCCATCCTCATCACAACGTGTGATGGTTAATTAACTTGCATCTTAGTGATCGCTTTCTATCATGCCCACATATTAGATATCACCCCAAACAGTGAGCGCATGCTAAAATGTGCATTAAGCACATAGTGGATTCCAGTAAAAGAACCCCTAATTCTGTGTTGGAGGGGGGTCGGAAAATAGGTAAAGACTCTGTCACTGTTTCCAAGCCATTGCTGCCGTTGCAGGTCCCAGAAAGGGGTGGCATCAGTGGCAGTGGGAGCCACAGGAGGGCTGGCGCTCCAGGTGACCATCTAGTTCACCTAATAATAGTATTTGCCCTGGATGGAGGTCATTGGAATAAAGTCTGAGTACTTACAAAGTTGAACAGGAGCTTGGTACAAACCTCTTCTACTCTGTGTGTATGTGAAGGGTTGCTCATGTTCCCAGGAACCTCTGCTACTACTGCGACTACTTATCATTTATATAGCATTACTAGACATATGCAGCACTGTACAAATACGAGTCCTGTGGGATATTTATTTTTCACACTTAGGCTGCAATTAACGGTGCTCCAGTCACAGATCATAGGGAATGGAATGCAGGTTTCAACAATAAACACGACAAGGGTCCAGAAGAGAAGCAAAGCTGTAACTCCTCAGCCCTGTCACAAGCTGTCTGATTTTCTCCCACTGCCTGATCTGACTGGGATACTTAAAGAACATTTTATATAGCAGGTGGCATTGGAATTGAGAGCTCAAGGTCAAGACGTTCTCACTTCCAATGGTATTTTAGAAATGGCTCTGCTGACTGTGGAAAGGTTTCTAAAAGACGTCAAAGAAAGTGAAGGAACATACATTAATTTATATCCACTTTACAAATTTAAGTGTGGCAAAAAAATCAGCTGAGGAAACACAGCAACCTACACGTGTAAGTGCCAGAAAACACAGCAGAGAGCTTAAATTTAGAACCCAGCAGAAAGCTTCCAGTTTAAATTTAATACTCAGTCAGGACCTAGTAGCAGCAAGAGTTTTCAGTTTAAATCTAAAACACAGAAGAGAGTTTTCTGGTTAAATTTAGAACCCAAGACTCCCTCTATCAAAGCAAGGGCTGTGGGACTCCCCCTGGAGACTGGTCACAGATTACCTTAGAAGCACAGGACAGGGAACTGTGTAGCAGCCATCTTTTAATAAGTCTTCTTTCTCTCCCTCCCTCCCCATCATCCACCCACGCCTGGGATAATCATAGTTTTATAGGTGCTTAAACCTCTTAAAGGAAAGGAGGTGCCATATTCACTCTCAGGTGCAGCTGTTTATTTTCATCATCATACATTAAGGATCTGAGATTAATTAAACGTCAGGTGAACAAAGTACATTAAATGTATTAGGTATAGTTTTATTAGTATAAGTATCCTTAGCAACCCTTAGTAAGTAAAGAACTTAAATATCTAAACACAACCTTAAAACGAAGATGCAGACAGCAGTCAAGCAGCGAGATAGGGGCTTTCCAGTCTTTTGCATTGACTGTCACATGAATGATTTTCTCCCAGTTGGTGAGTGGTCTTACATGTCCAGTAGGTGCAAGGAGCTCTTTGCTCTCAGGAAATGAGTCCGATCTCTGGAGGCAAGAGTAGCAGACTTGGAAGACATAAGGAAGATAGAGAGGTACATAGACGAGACCTACAGGTATATAGTCCTGAAGTCCCATCTCCAGTCTGGCAGCATCCCTGTTGACATGTAGGAGAGAGGTCACGTGACAGTAGAGTATCACCCTGGTGTGGCACAAAGTGATCCTTTAACTAGGACCTGTCCTCCAGGTGATGTAAAACCTTCTTGCACCGAGGAAGTTTCTCCAGGGCCATGTGCCTATGAGGGAAGGGTTAGGACAGCCGTTATAGTTGGTGATTTGCTCATTAGACATGTGGATAGCTGGGTGGACATGAGGATTGCCTGGTAACATGCCTGCCTGGTGTGAAGATAACAGACCTTATGTACCACCTAGACAAGGTCTTAGTGCTGGGGAGGAGTCTGCTGTCTTGGTACATGTCGGTACCAATGACATAGGAAAATGTGGCAGGGAGGTTCTGGAGGATAAATTTAGGCTTTTAGGTAGGAAGTTGAAATCCAGAACTTCCAGGGTAGCATTCTCCAAAATGCTTCCCGTTCCATACGCAGAACCTAAAAGGCAGGCGGAGTTCCGGAGTCTCAATGCGTGGATGAGACGAAGGTGCAAGGATGAGGGTTTTGGATTTGTTAGGAACTGGGGAACATTCAGGGGAAAGGAGGGGCTCTTCCGAAGGGATGGGCTTCACCTTAACCGGGATGGAACCAGGCTTCTGGCATTAATCTTTAAAAAGGAGATAGAGCAGCTTTTAAACTAGATAATAGTGGAGAGCCGACAGTCGCCCAAGAACGCATGGTTTGTAACAATGTATCCTTGAAGGGTACTACCAAAAAAATGAAGTTAGGGCACATCAGCAGAGAGGTTCCAATAAAGACAAAGCTAGCCCAAATGCTATTGAATACAGAGCAGACAGAGCTTAAAGATTCCAAATTGCCCCTGTCACCCGATAACCAGATTAATATGAATAAAATACAGTCTCTAAAATGCTTGTATGCAAATGCTAGAAGTCTAAAAAATAAGATGGGAGAGTTAGAATATATAGCACTAAATGAGAAGATAGATATGATTAACTAAATTACTATTCTATTCTAACTAGATTATAAGCTCCGATGAGCATGACTCTGACGGGCAGGGATTGTCTTATGTATGCTGGCTACCTCTTGTAGGGTAGCTGTACAGCGCTGCATGCGTGGCGCTATAGAAGTGATAAATAGTAGTAGTAGTAGTAGTAGTGATTGGTATCTCAGAGACATGGTGGAAGGAGGACAACCAGTGGGACACTGGGATACCATGGTACAAACTATATTGTAATGATAGAGCTGATCAAATTGGTGGAGGGGTTGCACTCTATGTTAGAGAGGGCATTGAGTCACAAAGGATTAAAGTTTTGCAGGAAACAAAATTTGCCTGTAGAATCTCAATGGATTGAAATTCCATGTAAAAAGGGGAAGGCGATGGCAGTGGGGTTGTACTATCGACCGCCTGGCCAGAATCAACAAATGGATGATGAAATACTCAAAAAAATCAGGGAAGCTAACAAAAGTTACAGAATAGTAATAATAATGGGTGATTTCAATTACCCCGGTATTGACTGGGTCAGTGTTACGGCAGGACATGCTAGGGAGGTAAAGTTTCTAAATGACTGCTTCTTGGAACAGCTGGTTCATGAACTGACCAGAAGGGAAGCCGTTTTGGACTTAGTCCTTAGTGGAACACCAGATATGGTACAAGAGATATGGGTGTTGGGGCCACTTGGCAATAGTGATCATAGCATTTGATTTGATTAATGGAGGAGGGATGGTAAGGAAATCCACAATACTACCTTTTAACTTTCAAAACGGAGACTATGATAAAATGAGGAAAATAGTTAAGAAAAAACTAAAAGGAGCAGTTGCAAAGGTCTAAGACTTACATCAAGCTATGATGTTGTTTAAAAATAGCATCTTGGAAGCCCAGACCAGCTGTATTCCACACTTTAAGAAAAGTGGAAGGAAGTCCAAAAAACTGCCAGCATGGTTTAATGGTGAGGTTAGAGAAGCTGTTGTTGCCAAAAAAAGCATCTTTCAGGAAATGGAAGAAAAAGCCAAATGACGAAAACTGGAAACAGCACAAGCACTAGCAAGTTAAATGCAAGGCATTGATAAGGCAGGCAAAGAGAGAATTTGAGAAGAAACTTGCTGTGGAAGCAAAAACTCATAATAAAGACTTTTTCAAGTACATTCGTAGCAAAAAACCTGTGAGAGAGTCAGTTGGACCATTATATGATAGAGGGGTAAAAGGGATAGTAAGAGGGGAAAAGGCTATAGTGGAGAGACTGAATTAATTCTTTGCTTCGGTCTTTATTGAGGAAGATATAGGGATGTTACCCATGACTGAAGTGGTATTTAAAGGTGATACTATGGAAGAATTTAAAGAAATATCGATAAACCAGGAAGATGTATTACAACTATTTGATAAACTGAAGAGTAGCAAATCACCTGAACTGGATGGTATACATCCCAGGGTGTTGAAAGAACTGAAATATGAGATTGCAGACCTGCTATTAGTAATCTGTGAACTATCATTACCAATGTAATGCCAATTTTTAAAAAGGGTTCCAGGGGTGATCCGGGAAACTACAGACCGGTGAGCCTGACGTCAGTACTGGGAAAAATGGTAGAAACCATTATAAAGAACAAAATTACTCATCATGTAGAAAGTCATGGCTTAATGGGAGACAGCCAACATGGCTTTAGACAAGGAAGATCTTGTTTTACTAATCTGTTATATTTTTTTGAAGGTGTGAATAAACAGGTAGACAAAGATGAGTCGGTTGATATAGTGTATCTGGACTTTCAGAAAGCCTTTGACAAGGTCCCTCATCAGAGACTTTTGGCAAAACTAAAAAGTCATGGGATAGGAGGCAGTGTGGATCAGGAACTGGTTAAAAGATAGAAAGCAGAGGGTAGGGCTAAATGGCCAATTTTCCCAATGGAGAAAGGTGAATAATGGAGTACCCCAGGGATCTGTGCTGGGTCTGCTGCTCTTTAACATATTCATAAATGACCTGGAAAAGGGAATAATGAGTTAGGTTATCAAATTTGCAGATGACACAAAATTATTTATAGTTGCTAAAACCCAAGTGGATTGTGTAAAATTGCAAGAGGATCTTGATAATTTGGAAGACTGGGCATCCAAATGGCAGAGGAAATTTAATATGGACAATTGCAAAGTTATGCACCTAGGAACGAATAACCCAAACTATGGTCACACGATGCAAGGTTCCACATTGGGAACCACTACCCAGGAAAAAGATTTAGGCGTCATCGTGGATAGCATGTTAAAACCCTCCGCCCAGTGTGCAGTGGTGGCAAAGAGAGCAAATAGAATGCTAGGTATCATAAGGAAAGAATGGAAAATAAAACAAAGGATATTATAATGCCTTTGTATCGTTCCATGGTGCGACCGCACCTTGAATATTGTATGCTATTCTGGTCGCCGTATCTTAAAAAGGATATAGCATTATTAGAAAAGGCACAGGGAAGAGCCACCAAAATGGTTAAGTGGATGGAAGGATACCCCTATGAAGAGAGGCTAAAAAGGTTAGGGCTTTTCAACCTGGAAAAGAGACAGCTGAGGGGAGATATGATAGAGGTCTATAAATTAATGAATAGAGTGGAACGGTTAAACATAGATCAATTGTTTATATCATCAGAATATAAAAAGACTACGGGACATGCAATGAAGCTACAGGGCAACCTATTTAAGACTAATAAGAGAAAGTATGTTTTCACTCAGCGTGTAATCAAACTCTGGAATTTGTTACCGGAGGATGTAGTAAAAGCTGTTAGTTTAGCTGGGTTTAAAAAAGGTTTGCACAAGTTCCTGTAGGAAAGGTCCATAAACCATTATTAAAAAGGGACCCAGGATATCACTGCTTGACCCAATACAAGCATTGAGGAACCTGTGTCTTTTGGGGAGACTGCTTGGTACTGTGGTGAAGATGGCCCTTCAGAAGAAATGGACGTTGAGGAAAATCCTGAGAGCAGAGCTAACTCACACAGGATTTCCAAAACTGACCTGAAAAAAACATAGTTCTCTGCTGAGCCGAAGACACACCCCAGTCCAGGGGAGGAGTTAGGCTTCAGCTCTGATTGGGCACACCCAAGGGAACGGCAGGGAGTGCCGGGAATTGAAGCCCTTTTTAAAACCTCAGAGAGAGCTGAAAGAGGGAGGAGGAAGGAGGAGAAGGGTGAACAGGTTGTTGTTGCAGAGAGGACCACGGAGAATATCCCAGAGGATAGCGTGGAGAAGGATATCCAAGTCCAAAAGAACATTGTGAGGGGAGTGCAGAGTACTGGAACCATAGAAGTAAGGAGAAGAGCACTAGGACCTTGTGAGAAGACAGAACCCCGGAAGAGTCAGCCTGGGAGTCCAACGTACCCTGCAAGAAAAACTCTTACTGCCGGGTAAAGCCTAGACCTAGCCAGCCTCGAGAAAGCAGCACGTGGAGAAAAGGTACTTCTAATGCCAACAAGCAGTGCTATAAGGACAGAGAACTACAGCCAGGAGAAAGTTTTCCTAAGAGAAGTTCTTTTATAAATGCCTCTAAACAAGGTAAAGCACAATTTCCTAATTTGTATGCTTGGCTGAAGAAACCTTCATATAGTGCTGAACTGTGCAAACCTAACTTTGCTACTGACGTAGATAGTGAGTGGGGGAAGGGCGTAACCTTTGCCAATAACTATCCACCAGATGAAAAGCAAACACAGGCTGAATTGCTACTGAAGGAATTTCAGAAGTTCCTGGAGCTGAAGTCAGGGCAAAATAAAGAACCTGATACGGACAGTAATTCTGTTAGTTCAGAAGAATACATGCAGGTAGAAAGTTCTTTACCTACCCTGAATCCTGAGCCTTGTGCCATGGATTGCTCTTTCTGCTGTATTGAATAACAGTTTAAAGAAGCACATAAGTTTTATATGAAGAGAATATAAAACGTTGGCTTTTCTTGTTATTTAATCGTAAGAGTTCCTGATTGTGTTCACCTGTTTCCAAGTCACGCTGTGAAGAGAACAGCTATTGATATAAAGCTGCAATATTTTCTAACAACCACATGAGGCAATGCTGAGTTAAGCTGCTGAAGTTTATGAATAGCTGAGTTAAAGCCAATTTGATTTCACTGCTTCCTGAGTTCCTGTTTTCCTCTGTTTATCCTAAAAGTTCCACTTTTTGCGTTTGTTGCTTTGAGCTTTTGATGCACTGGAAACTGTCCCCAAGACAAATAAATTTTCTTGCTTGCCTAACCACATCTGGTCACGACTACAATTCTTCCCTAAGGAATATACAAGAGCACTACAGTTCCCAAGATTCATTGGGAACCGTGCCAGCTAATTCTTCAAGGGACAATATAAGGCCACTCCTGCCTGTAAGCTCTAGGGCGCAGGCAGGAGCGTCGCAAGTGGCGTCGTCTTACGGATACTGCGCATTCTCAAAAGTGTGCCAACGCAGAAGGACTACAGGCAGTAACCGCCCAGGAGGAGCCCAGCGGTACAGCATCCGGAAGGGAAGAATCCTATTTCCAGAGGGCTACTGGCAGCAGCGTTGCTGATAAGCATGAAGCTTCACCTGAACAAGGTAAAGGGTATCCAGCCGGGAGAGGCTAGGATACCAGGGCGAGGGTGATAGCAAGGCCTAATTGAAAAAAAAAAAAAAAGGGGGGGGGGGGTTTGTGGGTCACATTTTTGGTATCGCACTTGGGTTTCTTTCTCTTTGTTGTGCTTTCAGGAATCTAAAATGTCTCTGGAGCCGCAAGAGATCTTTAAATGGATGGCAGCACAGCTGGAAAGGCAATGGGACCTAACCTTAGAGGCACAGGAGAGGAGCGCCGCGAACCTCCAAGCCCAACAAAAGCCTTTGCTGGACATGTTGCAAACATGGGTCACGGAGCAAAAGAAGCAACCAGAGCCACCAACGGTTCCGCCAGGTTTTTCTGCGCCAGCTGCAGTTAATTTGCATACCGGGACTATGTTTAATTTTGGGTAACTCAGAGACACTGACGATATTGATGACTTTATAGAAAGTTTTGAAAGAGTAGCTCATCTGAGTGCTTGGCCAAAGGAGCACTGGGCCATGCGATTTGCGGCATCCCTTACAGGGGAAGCTATGGCCGCCTATAGAACCATGCCACCCGCACTCGCAGGAAACTATGAGGAACTCAAGAAAACGGTTCGGGAGAGACTAGGCCTCACACCGCTGGTCTATCATAATCTCCTGCGAGCTGTGAGGTTAAGGACGAATGAGACCCAAAAAGCCTTATGTCACCGGATACGTACGCTAGTCAATAAATGGCTTAATCCAGGGGGAAGCTCTAAGGAATCTATTATAGATAGCCTAATATTAGAACAATATATGACTGCTTTACCCTCAGAGATATGCACCTTCCTGATTCTACAGAGCTGTAAAACCCGCAAGAGGCTATTAATCTCACTGAACGATTCATGGAAGCCAAGTTAACAGCCCATGAAGGCAGCAGTGCTTCCAAGGGGGCAGCAGGAGAATCAGAAAGGAGGTGGAGGTTAAGTGAAGAATCTGGAAAAATGTGCTTGCCAACAATGAAAAGTCCTAAGACCCATAGAAAATGTTTTAAATGCGGTCAAGAAGGCCATATACAGAAAAATTGTTTTCTGAAAACAGCTTTAGTAGCGGTGAATCCTCAGAAGGCCAGAGAGGGTTTTCTGATAGATGTGGAGGTACAGGGAATTGCTACCACAGCGTTTCTAGACTCAGGCGCAGAGCAAACAATGTTGTCTAAAGCACTATGGCAGCAGATTAAGGCCACAGGGGTAGCAATTCAGCCTGTATGCATCATGAAAATTCGCTGTATTCACGGAGGCACTTCACAATATCCAGTATACAACCTCCAGGTGAAAGGGTTAGGGGCCAACAAAAAAATCCCTATAGCAGTAGTGCCAAGACTGCCACACAGTATAGTTTTGGGGAGAGACTGGCCACACTTTCATAAGGGTATGAAGCAGGGCCTAGGCTCTAAGGAAGCCATAGTGTCCACAAGAGCCCAGGTTAAGGCCTTAGAAAATGAAGAAGAACCTCCAGATGAATCCTTAGAAAGTCTTCCCTCACATGAGGACCTGATAGCCACCCCAGGAGGCAAAGTTAAAAGAAGTAAAGGAGAGAAACGTAGAGAGAGACACGATCGCTCTCAGCACAGGGCAGAATTACATGATGGCCAAGGATTACCATGGGTACCAGAAGAATTAGTTGGGAAGTTCCCTACATTCCCCAACGAGCAACTAGCTGACCCTGCTCTGAGTCAGGCGTTTAAATGGGCCCAGAGTGATAGAGATACCCTACCAAGATTTCTCCTTGACACTGGGATACTTTATAGAGAAAGTAAGGATCCCTATACAGGCGATACCCGCAAACAGGTGGTGGTGCCCGCAACTTTTAAAAATTTAGTTTTGTGGCTGGCCCACGACCATCCTGTCGGGGCACACAAGGGCATCCAAGGTACTCTAGATCAAATCTTGGCAAGGTTCTATTGGCCAGGTGTTTTTAAGGAAACCGCCAAGTTCTGCAAAGCCTGTCCGACATGCCAGCGAGTTTCTGCAACCCATCCTAGAGAGGTCCCTATGATATCTTCCCCGGTTATTACTGAACCGATCCATAGAATGGCTATGGACATTGTCGGTCCTTTAATTAAAACTCCCTGGGGGTTTCAGTATATTTTAGTGGTTATTGACCAAGCAACAAGATTTCCTTGGGCCATGCCACTACGCAGCATATCAGCAAGGGCCGTGGCGGGTGAACTCATAAAGCTATTTTGTGAAGTTGGTTTCCCTCGCAAAGTCCTCACGGATCGAGGAAGCAACTTCCTGTCTAAATATTTAGCACAGGTTTGGGAGGCGTTTGGCATCCGTCATATTAAGACCTCAGCCTATCATCCCCAAATGAATGGTCTTGTAGAGAGACAAAACCAGACTATTAAAAGAATGTTGCGCCGCAGTCTGGAAGGAGATATGGCTAATTGGGACACAATGCTCCCATTTGTTCTCTATGCCTGTAGGGAGAGGAAACAATCATCCGTAGGGATAGTGCCATATGAGTTGATGTACGGCCGATCACCCCATGGGGTATTAGATATCCTGAAAGAGCAGTGGGTAGAACCCGACATAAAAGAGGTAGGAGTACCCGAATTCCTAAAGGACTTAAAAGGCCGCTTACACCGCACCTCACAGGTCGCGGAGGTTAATTTAAGGGGCAGTCAAACAAAGCAGAAGTCCTATTATGACCGTGGCACACAGCCGCACCAGTTGGCTGTGGGTGACAAAGTTGTAGTGATGGTAGCGGGGCCCACCATAAATTTGAAAGCCAATGGAAAGGGCCTTGTAGGGTAGTGCGGCCTGTGGGACCAGTTTCTTATCTTGTTGAAAGTAGAAAAGGACGCCAACAAGTCTACCACATCAACGTTTTGAAGCCCTGGCATGATAGGGTAGCTTTGTCCCATTTAGCCACCATAGTACCCAGTATAGAAGTTGCGGAAAAGACACAAAACATTGCAGAATCCCTGAGCCGTATCACGTGCTGTGCCCCTGGTCAGAAGCCAGCCCGTGATATCTTAAGGGGGGGGGGGGGGATCTGTGGTGAAGATGGCCCTTCAGAAGAAATACACGTTGAGGAAAATCCTGAGAGCAGAGCTAACTCACACAGGATTTCCAAAACTGACCTGAAAAAAACACAGTTCTCTGCTGAGCCGAAGACACACCCCAGTCCAGGGGAGGAGTTAGGCTTCAGCTCTGATTGGGCACACCCAAGGGAATGGCAGGGAGTGCCGGGAATTGAAACCCTTTTTAAAACCTCAGAGAGAGCTGAAAGAGGGAGGAGGAAGGAGGAGAAGGGTGAACTGGTTGTTGTTGCAGAGAGGACCACGGAGAACATCCCAGAGGATAGCGTGGAGAAGGATATCCAAGTCCAAAAGAATGTTGTGAGGGGAGTGCAGAGTACTGGAACCCTAGAAGTAAGGAGAAGAGCACTAGGACCTTGTGAGAAGACAGAACCCCGGAAGAGTCAGCCTGGGAGTCCAACGTACCCTGCAAGAAACTCTTACTGCCGGGTAAAGCCTAGACCTAGCCAGCCTCGAGAAAGCAGCACGTGGAGAAAAGGTACTTCTAATGCCAACAAGCAGTGCTATAAAGACAGAGAACTACAGCCAGGAGAAAGTTTTCCTAAGAGAAGTTCTTTTATAAATGCCTCTAAACAAGGTAAAGCACAATTTCCTAATTTGTATGCTTGGCTGAAGAAACCTTCATATAGTGCTGAACTGTGCAAACCTAACTTTGCTACTGACGTAGATAGTGAGTGGGGGAAGGGCGTAACCTTTGCCAATAACTATCCACCAGATGAAAAGCAAACACAGGCTGAATTGCTACTGAAGGAATTTCAGAAGTTCCTGGAGCTGAAGTCAGGGCAAAATAAAGAACCTGATACGGACAGTAATTCTGTTAGTTCAGAAGAATACATGCAGGTAGAAAGTTCTTTACCTACCCTGAATCCTGAGCCTTGTGCCATGGATTGCGCTTTCTGCTGTATTGAATAACAGTTTAAAGAAGCACATAAGTTTTATATGAAGAGAATATAAAACGTTGGCTTTTCTTGTTATTTAATCGTAAGAGTTCCTGATTGTGTTCACCTGTTTCCAAGTCACGCTGTGAAGAGAACAGCTATTGATATAAAGCTGCAATATTTTCTAACAACCACATGAGGCAATGCTGAGTTAAGCTGCTGAAGTTTATGAATAGCTGAGTTAAAGCCAATTTGATTTCACTGCTTCCTGAGTTCCTGTTTTCCTCTGTTTATCCTAAAAGTTCCACTTTTTGCGTTTGTTGCTTTGAGCTTTTGATGCGCTGGAAACTGTCCCCAAGACAAATAAATTTTCTTGCTTGCCTAACCACAACTGGTCATGAATACAATTCTTCCCTAAGGAATATACAAGAGCACTACAGTTCCCAAGATTCATTGGGAACCGTGCCAGCTAATTCTTCAAGGGACAATATAAGGCCACTCCTGCCTGTAAGCTCTAGGGCGCAGGCAGGAGTATCGCAGTACTTATGACCTAGATTGGCCACTGTTGGAAACAGGATACTGGGCTTAATGGACCTTGGTCTGACCCAGTATGGCATATCTTATGTTCTTATGTTCCAAGCTGCATGAACAGATGTTGGCACCTACATGTGCATGTGAGCCATTTAGCAAATGCAACAGGTAGCTGCTGCTGGTTAGCTACAAAGGATGCTATCTTGAAATTATTTTGTTCTGGAGAGAGAAAAAAGCAATAGAGGATTAACCCCTTAATCCCTCCTGTAAAGGGTTGGCCAAAACACACACACTTTTTAAATCCTACACGTTTCAGGAAGGAGGTGTAATTCCTGACATGGAAATTTTGTGCTTTCATGTGCATTCCCTATATGAAACGGAGAATACACGTATAAATTTTTGTCCCACCCAGGCTAAACTCCTGACAAATCCCCGCTAAACTCTCAAATACTAAGGACATCCACGTGTAAACTAGAGCCTTTCTAAATGGACATTTACACGCTGATGTGATTTATATACTATTTGCATATGCCTGATTATGCACATGTAAACCATGATAAGGCTTCTAAAATCATCCCATTTTTGTAGGATTCCTGTAGGGGGATAGCAGGCCTAATGAACAGAGTCATAGGGAAAACATCTACTTCTCCTTTTCTTCCTATCTCTAACTGAGCTCAAAAGTCCCAGGCGATCTGAAATATTTGTCCTTTCCTGCTTCTGAATGGCAAGATCACCCTCTGTATGCTAGCTGGATGTTAGGGTCATGTGACGGGGCAGTGTACGGTTCCATGAGGTAAGAACAAGTTGACGTGGCTATGTGCCAAAGGGCCTTAAGTGTCTAGAAGCCACAAGTTAACAATGTCTTGGCTGTACCTCAACGACAGGCACAAAGCGCAAAATAGAAGGGTACTACAAGTACAATATTAATATCTGCTGACATGTGCTATGTGTTATCCTGTCCATGTTTATTAGTATAAGCACACCACAACTTTGAAAATGTTAAAAGGATGTGAACTGTAGAGATGAGATTAGTCCAGCTGTTCATTTAATTCAAAATATGAGGCTTTTTTTTGCTGACATAACAAACACAGCAGTTTAAAAACAGTGTGTGGACCACATTGTTAACTCCAAAAAGACAAATCAATGCTGGCAGACCCTGTATGTAAGAGTGGCCATACCTACTGTGAATTTAAGAGGAAACGTAGCAGGTGCAGTTAAAGATAGGCAGTTCATTTTAATCTTATATCACCTTGAGCTTTCAGCAAACTTTATTAGCAGGGCAATGCAAGATCAGCAGCACCGCGATTATGTAATTGTTTATCTCAACAGGGTGTATTATGAAAGACCCATATATAGTAAAAACCTTTAAAATAAGGAGGATGGGTACAAATCCACATGCAATGGGAAAGCGGAGGTCAAAGAAACTCATAACAAAAAGCATTAAGGGAACACACACAGCATTTGCTCCACTTTCTAAAAACTAAATAATTAACCATCTCTCCGATTTTTCACAATAAATGTGGAGCAGTCAGTGCAATTGTTGAATGTAGATCCTTTTACCATCCTGTAAAACAATTTAATAAACCTGGCTCCACTGTTTTTTATTTTTAATAATTTGAAATGGAATTCCAATGAATAAATTAGTAAATTTATCATTTTCCTGCAATAGTGTCATGCGGACAGTTTGATGAAAGAGCTCATTATAGTCAATGAAGTGAAATATGAGTTCCATCAGCACATTTTCATCAGCATTATAAAAATTAGTCTGCAGTTATCAAAGACTGTGGAATGCAAATATAAAATGAAGTATTTTAAGACACAGTTTTATTCAGGGGATGTCCCACATGAATTAGATGATACTAAGCGATGGGGAGAACATAGACTATGTTACAAAACTAATTATGAAAAAAAATAGTCGGAGTTAAAACAATTAAGCAACACACAGTATCTGGAAACAGTGCATTGTAAGCTGAGATGTTCTTAAAGAGATACACCATGTTTAACGTTCAAGACAGCTTATTCTCAAGCAAGGTGAAAGCGTACCCTTGGGTGGCAAATACATTTGGTCTGAGCATATTGTGAGCTAACTTACCTTTAAAAAGGGCCACCATGTTGCTGCCTTACTTTAGCAGACATCTGTAAGAAAAAGAAAGCTGGATAAGTACAGAGGATCCAGAGCTGCCAAATGTTAACTGATATTAGAATTATTAATTAGCAGCTGCATTTTCTTACAGGCTGGAAATATAGTGATAAAGAGAAATCCTAGGGGAAATTCATACAATTAAGCAGACGATTTTGCCTGATAGGCTGTATACAACTTAGTGCAGTGGGTTGATGGTGATGGAGCACTCTCTAGAAAGGCCAAGAGCACCTGGGAGGCTGACTATTTCCAGATCAGCCACATTGGTTTTAGTGTCAGTTTGGATTATTATGGGATCTTATGATTGGACATGGGAGGGTCAGGGTGCATGGCTTAACCTAATAGGAGAGCGAAGAAGACAACAAAAACTGTCTTGTGCAAGGACTGATATCCAAGGTGTCATATTCTATGGCTAGCAGCTGGGATATAGTATGCAGTATCCCTTGCAGACTGTACAAAGCTAAGCTTTCAAACTTTATTAGTTGGCTGGTTTTTTGATATAAATTTTCATAACTTTTCCTTGTTTATCTATTACCTGTTTTATTCTCATATAAGACTACTTAGGCACTGTGGTGTGTTAGGGGAACTGCATCAAGGACGGGGGACAAACAGAAAAAACAACCCCCCCCCCCCGCAAACCTTTCTCTTCCTATTTTTCTGTCTCTATCCTATTTCTATCACAGCCACCTTGATCTACAGTCTATGGCAAACAACCAAATTATAAGTTCAGGAATATTTAGCTTGCCTACATTCCTTGCATAGCCTTTTTAAATCAGACATCTGAGTGCACCCTCAGTCATAGAAGGTCTACTGGCCAGAGGTACTTAAATTCCCGCCCACCCTACCTCTCATCCCACCCACCCTGGGGATGCATTGCCTATATAGTTGTCATATAGATTGATATCTGACCTCCATTTATGTGTAACACCCACCTTTTCCCCTGCTCTCCTTGTCCTAGCACTGCTTTATCACAGTCTTAATCAGCATATCGTGTATTGTGATAAGGAAGCTTATCATAGCTCAGGAAGGAGCTATAGAAAAGGTGAAGTGACTCTGAACCAGCAACCTGTCAGTTCTGGTAGAAATAAGAAAACAGAATTTTGCCATAAAAGACTACCAGTCCCAGAATGCACCAGGTTTCCAACAGCCATTAGAGGAGCTGAAGTGGGGAGACGTGTGTTCAATCAGGAGGGCTATGAGGTAATCCCTAAGCACTCATCTCAAAGGGCAGGGCCTGATTCAGCACAGCTGCGCTGTGTTAGGGAGGAGCACTCATCTAAGCAGAATAAGGGTAGAGTTTATTCTACAGAGAATTATCCTTATCCTGAGAATCAGCTTGAGCTTGATCATCAGTTTCATCTGAAGGATCATCAGAAGCAGAAGCCAAACCGGACGGACAGAGAGGGCAGGAAACCCTTTGGAAGAAGGAAGAGAAAAGCCTTTGAGAGGTCTAGAAGAGTCCGGAGCAGTACGTATACTGGGAGGCATTCCAAGGGCCAGCATACACCATTGGACTGAGGAAAGCCAGAGGAATGGTGCTGCAGAGCTAGGAATCTCCAGACGCTACCTGTGAGGGAGACGGCTGCATGTGGAAGGGACCCTAAGACCCGTGCCAGAAGGTATGTGAAGAGAGATCCAGTGTCCAGGGATCTGGATTGGAAGGCTGGACATAAGAACTGGACTACATACTGGCCAGGCTATATAGAGAGGAACTCTAACAGCAATGGAAGCTCAGGTATGAACACTGATCTATGCCCTAGCTATAACCTTGAAAGACAGCAGGGAAACAAGTATTCTCCTGAAAGTTCTTCCTTGGGAGATTCATCTGTGCCAATCCATGATATTGAACCCATGCTTGTTGAAGAAGAGGGGGTGATAGCAGATGAAGAATCTGTTTACATGGACTGCTCTCTGTCTAAACTCCTTTGGTGATTTTCTGTTATAAAGTACAGCAACCATCACAAAGAAATACAAACTTGTTCTTTAATCTACTCAGAAAAGCTCCTGTGTAGGATTTCTAGCCACGCAGTAGGAAGCAAGCCAGCTAAGGGGTTTCAGCTGGATAACTGCTAGCAATTGAGCCTTACCTAATTGCTTGAGAGCTAGGAGAGAATCACTTCTGAATCTATGTGGGAAGATACAAGAAGTTAACCTGAGAAGAACAGTTTTTTTCTTTCTTTGTGGCTTTTGGTTTGTTGTTTGATATATGCTAAGAAAACATTAGCTAATGCCTGACAAGTTTAAAGGTTGTTTTCCTGATTTTGTTTTTTTTCAAGTTTAACACTGAAAGCAAGTAACCTGATTTATGTGCTACCAATCATATCTGTGTTGGGAGAAATAACCCCATAAATAAATTTCTTATTGGCTTTAACACTTGAGCACAACTAAATTATTGTCAGCAGCTGTGTCTGGTGTGAATGAACTGCATTGCCCACAATCCCTTGCAAATCATATAGATATATGCACTTGCCAAGACTGTGAAGATTCTCACCCAGGCAGCCATCTGACAGTATTCAATGCAATAGCTGTGGTGCCTTCATTCTAAGAAGAATCATTTGGAGCCTAAGAGCTTGCCCTATATGTCTCAAGTTATCTGCTATGCACAAATTGATTCTATTAAGGGAAGAATTAGCTGCAATTAAACACACCTCCTCTAGGGTACAAACTGAACAAAATCCACCACCGCTCCCACTAAGAATCAAACAACCCAGGAACAAATGGATCAAAGTGAGCTCTGATAGGTTGCGACCTGTAACATGGAGAAACCCTCTCCATCAAGGGATATCCCTGCATAACAACTTCTCTGCTCTGGAAAATGAGAGTGCCCAATTAGTGGAAAATGAAGTGCCCTTAAATGAGAAGGTTAATACTGATGATGCACCAAATAAGAATAAAAAAATAAAAAAACAGGAAACTACTACTACTTGGAGATTCTATCATCAGAGGCACCAACTTGGGAACACAGTTCAAAGGAGAGAAGATGGTCAAATGCCTCCCAGGCTCTTCAGCCAGTTGGAATATGAACCAAATTGTTGGCATAGTTAATGCAGAAAGTGAGCATTCCAAATTTGATGTTGTCATCCACTTGGGTACAAATGACCTGGCTAGAAACAATGCCTCTACAGTTATAACATAAGAACATAAGATATGCCATACTGGGTCAGACCAAGGTCCATCAAGCCCAGTATTCTGTTTCCAACAGTGGCCAATCTAGGTCGTATGTACCTAGCAGTTTCCCCAAGGGACACAGGTTCCACAATGCTTGTATTGGTTCAAGCATTGATATCCTGGGTCCCTTCTTAATAATGGCTTATGGACCTTTCCTCCAGGAACTTGTCCAAACCTTTTTTAAACCCAGCTACACTAACAGCCTTTACTACATCCTCGGGTAAAAAATTCCAGAGTTTGATTACACGTTGAGTGACAAAATATTTTCTTTTATTAGTCTTAAATAGTTTACCCTGTAGCTTCATTGCATGTCCCCTAGTCTTTCTATATTCTGATAAGGTAAACAATCGATCTACGTTTACCCGTTCCACTCCGCTCATGAATTTGTAGACTTCTATCATATCTCCCCTCAGCCGTCTCTTTTCCAGGTTAAAGAGCCCTAACCTTTTTAGCCTTTCTTCATAGGAGTATCCTTCCATCCCCTTTACCATTTTGGTGGCTCTTCTCTGAACCTTTTCTAATAACTCTATATCCTTTTTAAGATACGGCGACCAGAATTGCACACAATATTCAAGGTGCGGTCTCACCATGGAACGATATAGAGGCATTATAATATCCTTTGTTTTATTTTCCATTCCTTTCCTTATCATACCTAGCATTCTATTTGCTCTCTTGGCCGCCGCTGCACACTGGGCCGAGGGTTTTAACATGGTATCCACAAAGGGACTTCCAGATTATTGGAGAGAAACTCAAACCCATTCTCAGAAGTTCTACCTGTTCTTGTTAAGGGGGCAGAAAGGCGGCATCGCATAATCAACTTTAATATATGGCTCCAAACCCAGTGCAAACCTGGGAAAATAGATGGAATAACAAGAAGCTATACTGTGTTGATGGACTACATCTCTCTCTCTCAGGGAAAAGGATCCTAGGTGAAAAATTCAGGCATTATGTGGACAGGCATTTAAACCAGGGAAAGGGGATGATGGATGGAGAAGAACAAGTTCAGGATGTCACTCTCAGCAAAAAGATAATAACATTGGAAACAGCCACTATTAATCCACACATTAATGGCAAGTGGGAAGAGGCGCGTAGAACAAAATCCATGCAAAATACAGGCAAGCTAGTCAACAAATGCTGGAAAGCAATGAGCACAAATGCTCAAAGCCTAGACAACAAAGTTCCTGACCTGGAAGTCCTAATGGTGGAAATGGACTTGGACATTGTGGCCATTAAAGAAACATGGTTTAATGAGTCACATGAATGAGATATAGCCATAGCTAGCTATAATTTATTTAGGAGAGATAGAGAAGGCAGAAAAGGAGGAGAAGTAGCCCTGTATGTCAAAAACAATATTAAAGCTGCTGGAATGCAGGGGACATGGGGAAAAGAAGAAGCGCTGTGGATTGTGTTGGAAAGAGGAGATAGCTCTTTCATCCATACTGGTGTAGTCTACAGGTCTCCAACTAAAACCGAAGAAATTGATAGAGACTTGATTATTGATAGTACAAAGGTAGCCATGAAGGGTGATTTTAATCTACCCCATGTGGATTGGAGTATTTCTTCTGCAAATCTGTAAAGAAGTAAAATAATTGTGGATACATTCCAAGATGCATTGCTTAGTGTCATGAGGTAGACAGCACTGAGCTTGGGATAATAAAAGGAAAAGGAAAAGAAGAGCTTACCTCACAGCCACATGAGCAGTTAAGACATTCAGATTGCAGGGAAGCAAGGAATGGAGAAACAAACTTTCCTCATAGCATTGGTGACGCAGTAGAAACTCAGAGTCCTAATCATGCTCACCTGAGGAAAGAATCACGTACAACATACAACAAGCAGGGAGATAAAACCAGGTGGGAAATCCCACAGAGGAGGCAGAGAGAGGAGCAGAGAGAGGAGGAGACAGAGACTCAGGAAGGGAGTCAGATTCAGAAGCAGACAAAGAGAGAGACGCTGTCATGAAGAGAGAGGGCAGAGTGGAAGCAAGCTGTTGAACCAGAGAGTGCTGGGAAAAGCAGTGCAAGAGACTTCCAAGCCAGAGGGATCCTCGTACCGGGGAAGGCAACCAAGCAGGTAGAGAGCAAACATCACACTCAAGAAAGCTCACTGAAGCCAGGAGGTGATTACAGCTCAGCTAAGCCTAATGCTTAGAACTCCCGGAGAAAGGCAGCTTACACTCCAGAGAAGAAACCCTGGTTAACAGAGGAAGGACTGGAAACTCTTTACACCAGAAAGAAAGATAAGTACCCTGTTTTCTCCAGAGGGAAGGAAGTGGGTCCTTTTATAAAGAGCCAAGCTTACAGTGGGTCAGAAAACCCTTATTGGAGTGGGTATTGGAAAGAAGCCCCAAGCACAGCTCCTCATGTCCATGTCTGCACAGAACAGTCTCCTCCCATAGAAGCTGAGGTCTCTCAGGGGCCAGGTGGTGAAACCAGCAATGCTGAAGCATGGTGCCCATTTACAGGACCAGGTCCTGATTTAATGCAGTGGGAAAATTCAAGCACAGAGACTGGTCCAGAACCCATGGACTGTGCTCTTTGTTTTTCTGATGAGATAGACTCTTTATGTTAAAAAGCAAGAAGAAGTCTTGTTATAGTTTGAAAAGCTTTTATTTTTCCTGTGAAGCAACAGTTTATTTTTGTTATCGTTATCTACTGTATCTGGAAGGCAATCCTCAAGGGAAGGGGAATAAAGCCCAGCTTTAATTATACTTGGACACACGACTACAGATTATTCTTTTAAGAAATACAGCTATACCACCTGCTTAGGCAGCTGCCTAAGGAGGGTATAGTCTCACATTAGACAAATGGTGATGGAATAGACAAGGGAAAGTTTGATGATGGATTTAGTACTCATCAACGGAGATAGTGTGTCAAATGTCCGGGTGGGAGTCCATGTGAGCAGCAGCGATTATCACACAGTGTAGTTTGAGATAAAAGCCAAGGCAGAGTCCAATCACAGCAAGCTCAAAGTCCTAGACTTCAAAAAACGCTAACTTCAGTAAAATGGTCAAGTGCCTGAATGAGGAGTTGATAGGTGGGAGGAGGTAAGGGAAGTGGAACTGCAGTGGGCTAAACTAAAGGAGGCAATAAACGGGGCACTATAAAGATATGTATGGAAAGTAATTTAAAAAAAGAGGAAAAGGAAACCTATTTGGTTCTCCAAAGAAGTGGCTGCACAAACAAAGACAAAAAACACAGCTTTCATAAAATTCGGAAGTTTGTAAACAGAGGAACACAGAAAAGAATACAGGATAAAGCTAAAACAGACAAAAAGAGAAATAAGGATAGCAAAATCAAAGGCAGAAGAAAAGATGGCTAAAGATGTGAAGTGTGGCGACAGAACTTTTTTCAGGTATATTTGGGAAAAGAGGAAGATCAGAGGTAAAATTGCAAGACTCAAATGTGCTGAGAACGGATTAGTAGTATAATGGGTACACTACTCGTCAAACTGATTGACAGGTGAGATAAGGATGACAGGAGCCAATCAGCATTCACTTCCGGTATGTCCCGCCTCAGGCCACACCCCCTCCCATAGAAGTGAATGGTGATCTAGCCCCACCCACTCCCACCCCCAGGTGTGGTCACAGCCCCACTTTGACATGCCCCTCCACCCCACCCTCAAGGATGACATCATCCAATCAGCGCCCACTTCCGGGTTTGTGCCACACACACGCCCCGCCCCCAATGTTGGCATTAGCCAGTCAGCACCCCCTTCCAGGTTTGTGCCACACCCACAGCCTCCCACCCTCAACCACGCCCCTGCCTACATCATCGGAAATGACATCACCAGAAACAGGGTGTCATCGGAAAAGGACAGTGTCGCTTTTTGCTGACATCACCGGAAACAGGGTATCATCGGAAAAGGACAGTGTCGCTTTTTTGCTGACATCATCGGAAACAGAGTGACTGACTCCGGAAATGTGTTTTGCTTCTGGTTAATGCTGACATCTGTAAAAGCAGGAACCCTGGAAAACAAAAATGCTTTTCTCTCCCCACACTGCCCCAGTTCTTTTTTCTCACAAAGCAGTGCAATGCTTTTATTGCAGGCTATTTAGAACTGGTTGTTAACCCTTTGGTATTAGCAGGAGCAGGAACACAAACCTGTATCTGTACAGCACATGGGTATACAGGCTTTTCACAGAGACACAGCACTTGGGTATACAGGCTTTTCAGAGAGACACAGCCCTTGGTATAGAAGCTTTTCTTTCCAAATGCAATTAACACATCTTTGTTAGAGAAACCAGTGCTGTCCATGTGATAGAATTTTGCTTTTAAGACCTCGTGTTTAGAGAGAAGTATTCTGGCAGTCCTGTAGTTCAGACTGAAAATACAGAGAGAGAGACCTGAGTTCAAAATCCCACTACTAGAGCTATTTTTTAGAGGCTTTCAAAAAAAACCCAATACAGCGAGACAAGTCTGGACATGCTTCTAGGAAAGGATATGGTAGCGTGTGATTAGTTGAAACAAGAGACTTGTTCTGAGCATGCTTCTAGGATATGGTAAAATGTGATTGGTAGAAACAAGAGACTTGTTCTGAGCATGCTCTAGGTGTTCTGAGCATGCTCCTGGTGTAAGGCTGTGTGTCCTGTGTGGGGGAACATTTTAACACAGAGATTCAAAAAGAAAAAATAGCTCTTTTTGGAACACCAAGCAGAATTTCCAGCAGGGTGAATAACATTAATTACTTTCTTAAGGATCATGATGCCGCAGCAGGGGGGTATCCACTGATTGAAAATCCATTTGAACAACAGGAGAGTCTGGCAGAGTCTGAACATGAATTATCAGGGGTTGGTTATTTACCAGATGCCCAAATATTATTTGACTCTCAAGAACTCTGTGATTCAGGCACCGAAATTGACTTAACGGATGACAACACAATGGATCCAGAGGACATAGAATTATATTATGCAGCGGCAGATGCAGAAACAACCTGTTTACTGGAAGAACTAGGATCAGCAGAGGTAAGAGAAGTTTTTTTTTTTGTAGAAAAGTGTTATAGAAGAGGTGGTTCACAATTTCACACTGACATTGTTTTGTTTTTGTAGGGAAGTAACGAATCTCCACTCCTACAAGAGCTAGAGGACATACAAGCAACCAATCTACACTGTTTGTGCTTTCTCTGTACATATCAAAAGGATGCGCTTGATGTCATAGACAGCCAAAAGGACAACTCAAAACTTGAAGAAATAAACACATTTAAATCTGTTATACAAGCAACGATGTGCTGTATTATCAAGAAATGCTGGCAGGATGTTATGCATAGAGACTGTGCAGCTTGTGTAATACATGCTCCAGGGCAAAGACATCATGATTGCCTGAGGTGGGGGCACAAGGAAATACAACAGAAAATCCATAAAACTTGTAACAGATTGTGTCTAGGACCTATTGTAAATGTTGCCATGATTGTTGGTCATAAAATGAAAGCAACTGACCTAGTTTATGAAAATTTGAATTTTTTGTTTGAACTCAGAGATTTTAATACCAGTAGAAATCCAGGACAACTGCTCAATATTTTGCTTAGATCTGCGGCAGACTGTGATATGGAGCTAGTGGAAGGTTTAATCTGTGACAGAGATTATAGATCGTTCTTTAAAAAAACACCAAGTTCTGTAAAAATTGACTTTTTATGAAAATGTATGTATTTCCAGAATCTATTAGCTGAACATACAGATGAGCAAAAATTATATGTATGCCTTTATATTTTTTAAAAAACTTGTAATGCTCAAATGAATCAGTTCACAAGATGAAAACATTTTATTTGAAATAAAACATTTTGAACCTACAGCTTTGTGCGGTGTGTTTTAGGAATTCCTATTTAATTAAACCTACAATGGGTTGTCTGGAAAAATGGGACTGTGTGAATTATCTAGGTGTGGCCTACACAATAGGCCATATCATAAGAATGTGGAGTACATCTGGGAATGGGGGCATGTGTATTAGCCACATAGGTCCACATACACAATATATAGCATCTATTACAATGTACTGTCTGCAAAAAAGAATAAAAATGGCTTGAATTAGCTGTTGGGCGGAGGTGACACATAAAACAATAGGCCAGAGATCCAGAGATGTTTCGGTTAAAGAGTCTGGGGGCTGTAAATCCCATCAAAGAATTTCATTTAAAAAGGCGCAGTACATGTCAGCTGCCAGAAAAGATCACATAGTCTCTATAGCTTGTAACATCTGCACCTCTTCTTCAGACATGGTAAGTAGATATGAGTCTTACTTTTTAAAAATATTGACTATGTAATGTTTCTGTCTCTTATGATTGTCTTTAAAAATAGGAGCAGAAACCGGGGGTTCCAAATAGGCTCTCTCTTACAAAACGAAGACAGCAAAGAAAGTTAAAAGGTATGTCATGTGTTTTTTAATTTTCCAGAAGCTATGCTCTTCATAATGTGCCTCAACCTTTAATCTTTTTTTATTTTAGACCAAGAAGGTGCTACAAAACAAGATGACCAGCCTAATCAACAGATGGTACCTTACGGAAAGCCAAAAGACATGCAAAATAGTGTGTATTCAGGTTTTATCCCTCCGCCTAGATTTTAAGGCCGCTGTAAAAGAAAAAAAGTATTAGCCACTACGTTTTCTTTTTCAGATCGAGAAAATGTTAGAAAATCATCGACTATGGGAGAGAAGCCTAACAGGAAAAGTGAGAGTGGAATACAGTGAGAGTTTTTCTGGCGGTGAATCTACACATGTCGATACAGAAGAGCAATCAGCTCCGTACCGAAAGCCAAAAGACAAGCAAAATAGTAAGTATACAGGTTTTATCCAACTTCTAAATTTTTAAGGCCGCTGTAAAAGAAAAAAAAATGTATTAGCCCCTACGTTTTCTTTTTCAGATCGAGAAAATGTTAGAAAATCAGCGACTATGGGGGAAAAGTCTAACAGGAAAAGATCATGCAGTGAATCTACACATGCCGATACAGAATACGGAGAGCGTGGTGAAAGCCGTGTCTTTGATCACAGTGTTTCAGAGGACAGAACAAATAATCTTGCATTAGGCCCTGCTGAAGAATCAGAATCAGTTAGCAATGTTCAGTTTGTGAAAAGGTGGGATCGTAAATTGGACAAGTTTAATGGTGTAATTTATTCAGAGGAATTTTGGTTTATTAATTTAGACAAGGTAACATCAATCTCCAGGAACAAGCAGGAATGAGTCTTCACATAAGGGTATGTCGGTACCGATGGAGTCTGAGCAGGAACGCTTCCCAGCGTCCAATCAAAACGCTTTTGGAAGCATCCCAATATGCCTGCGTGCTGCCTTCCTGCCTTTCCCAACTGCCTCTCCTCAGTTCTCGTTTTTCCGCGGAGCCGGCAGGACGTCCTCCTGTCACTGCAGAAAATTCTTCTTTTATTTTTTGGTTTTCTTATGGTCGCGTCTGCCTTCCCCGATGCCACCAGTACCGCCGGTGTTTCTTTTCTCTTTTCTTGTAAAATGTTTCCTTTTTAAGGAATATTTTTTCCTTCTTAGTGCCTCACGGTTTTTTAGGCCTGCTAGGCTTATTCACTTTCCTTCATGGAACCGCCAGCCACTATCCCCAAGAAATGTACAAACTGGGGCGGTACAAAATTAATTTTAGACACTCACAATTGGTGTCTAATCTGCTTGGGTCCTGACCATTTTCCACCGGAGTGTCCCTCCTGTAATAGTATTGTGGGAAGAAGTCTTCAGCATCGAGTTTCCCTCGATACGCGGTCCCCATCCAACTTCAGGGCACCGACCATCTCTTCCTCCACACGAGATCAAAAGCAGTCTTTTCAGACTAGCCAGTCCTCGAGTGGTAAATCTCATGCACAGCATAGAGATGCCTCTGGCCTTGCCCTCGAGAACACACTGGCTTTAAAACTCCAGTGGGAGTCTTCGGCCTCCAAAGCCTGTGTGGAGTTTCAGGTTGTTCCTGAGGTTCACCCCTCACAGAACATACCTGAGCCATGCTCGGTGGTGGCATCCGCTTCGAGCGGTACCGATACCCCGGCATCGGCAATGGTGTTGGATGAAACATTCCTCACCAAGGATCGTAGTCTGGTGTCCTCGGTACCTATGGGGCTGTTGGATACGCTGCAGACCGACCTTCCAGTATCGGTATCGATCCCGGTACCGATACTAGTACCGACGTCGGTACCCTCCAGATGTGCATCGATAGACTCGTTTCCTTCGATGCTGAGTCTGGAATCGATCTCCAGTCTGGAGGATTGGGTACCGACTCGCCTTGGTACCGACACCAGACGGTACCGAAGGCACCGTTCCGATGATCCATGTCTGGCACTCTTGGTTTCTTCGATACCGTTAGAGTTGTCACCGGCTGGCCTTCATCCACTGGTATTGGATACGGTACCGAAGTTGGTACCGGTATCCACATTACCATTGCTGTTGGTGCCTTCCATGCTTCTCTCATCAGGCTCACTTCCCTCGGTACCGAGTTTGGAATCGATCCCTAGCATGGACGATCTGCTACCGACTGTTGCTGGTCCCGACCTCTTGCGGTACCGGCGACCATCCTCTAAGGATCCCATACTCCACCATTCAGGATCTTATATTCCTATAAAGTTGGATAGATCCCTCGGTGCCAATGCTAGTTCTTCGACAGATCTAGCCTATTCAAAAGAATTTCCCTCTGGGGATTATTCTTTTCAGGCTTTACTCCTGGATATGGCAAAATCACTTGCCATTTCTATACCTGGACAGGATCCTACACAAGGGAATACAGAATCCCTGTATATTCCTGGGAAAGCAAAGGAGAACATCATGCTTCCGTTGCATCACTCTTTGCAGGATCTCCTTCTACGAATGTGGGAATCTCCTTTAAAGGTACCCCCACCTTCTAGAGCAACTGATCTTCTATATCAGGTGCCCCCCTCTCCAGGGTTTCAAAAGACTCAACTTCCTCATCATTCCATTGTTGTAGAATCAGCAATGAGGCGGGTGAAGAGTACTAAAAAGCACTCTTCTTATCCGCCAGGTCCTGAGTCTAAGACTTTAAATGCCTTTGGACGCCAAACCTTCCAGGCATCCATGCTTTCAGCAAGAATTCTCTCATATATTTTCTATATGAGTTTATCTCTTGAGGAGGTCACAAAGAACTTACTATCTTTGACTCCTTTTCTTCAAGAGCCCAAAAGTGCAGACTATTCCTTACAGGTTAGTCATGCTCAGAATATCTCTAGGTTCCTTACTCGTGCTTCCCTAGACTCCTTTGAGTCTGTTAGCAGAACTTCTGCTATAGCTATAGGGGCACGACGTAAAGCCTGGCTCCAGGCTTCAGACTTGGACAAATGGGCACAAGAAAGACTGGGAAATACTCCTTGCACTGGAGAAAATCTCTTTAACAAGGAGTCTTTACTCCAGGTTGCTCAGTTAACCACTGACATTCCTGTTTCCAGAGGCTGTTCTACGCCTTCCTCTTTCCCAGTTGGTAGGAAATGTCCTGCCAAACTTTCTTCCCCTAGGGGGAAAAAGTTTTATCCATCTTCTGCCCATCATACAGATGTTCCCAAACAGGGGAAACATCACCCTGGTCTGAAGAAACCACAACCTCAACAGGGTCAGCAAACCCAGCAGTCGCAGGGTTTCAAATAGATCATTATTACCCCTCTTGGTTGGTGGTTGGAGTGACAGTCTGCTTCTTTTCACTTGAAGTATCTGCACTAATTTTATCCTAACCTTTTCTAGATATCTCTTCATGAGACATCTTTTCTTTTCTCTACGAGTCTTTATCAAGATCATGCCCATACTTAACAGGTTTTCTCTTCCTCTTTGGGGAAAAGAGAAGTGACAACTATCAATAACACAGTTGTTTCCCTGTACTGGCATGTATCATCTTACCTTTCAGAGACTTCCTGCTTAGTCAGTCTCCTTCAACTCTGTCTTACCTCCATCTTACTACAACATTTGATTTGTAAGAGTGGCTCTTTTACACTGGTAAGCCCCTATGGTCCTCTACCTGTTCCACAGGGGGATTCTCCCTTCCAGAGTTATCTCCCCTTTTATTACCTTAGGGCAGCTCATCAGACAATAGGAAGTCCTACTATGTCTGTTGTTTCTTTTTCCCAATCTAAAAAAGCAGGGGAAAAGATATTTCCTTCCACGGCCCTGGTAGTTGCTGCAGATGCAGCAATTTCTAGTGGTTAAGCCACTGGTTCTGTTCACCACACAACCAAGGGTTCCCCTCCACTAGCAATCCTTCTAGCCTCAGTGCTAAACCCCAAACAGGTTATTAACCTCGTTTGGAAAACCCTATTATCACAGACTGGTTGGTTAACTCCTATTCTTGAACCCCTTGTCCTTGGCAGAATAGTTTGTTACCCACTGGCTTTACACAGCCAGTTTTTTCTTCTAACCAACCTGCAGCATGCTCTCTGCAACTCTACAGAGTAGCTTTGCACTATGGGCCCTTGCTAGAGAACATTAGTATCTTGCCTAGCAGATAACCACAGATGGTTAGGGGGGTTCCCCCAGTCATGTTTCATGACTGGTAGGTATTCCCTACCCTTACCATCTCATCTTAAATCTCTTTGAGACAAAATACTCAGGCCTTTCATTACGTGAAAACCTAAAGAAGGGCCAATTCCCTGGCTTGGCCCATATCTCCTTTGGTCTTCTCGTCAGAGATAATTTTCTTTCAGTGGCAGCTGAAGGATGCCTGATACCCATCTTGCCCTCATAGGCAGCTCACTATGGTATCTTCCTCCAGTGGTGTCCTCTATCCATTCTCCATACTGCAGTTCTGGAGAGATCTGGACTTGCTGCCTGCAGACTGAAGTTATCCTCTGCATTTTTCACGTAGGCCATCCTGGTTATTCAAGAGCTCTAATTCTGAAAGGAATCTAGACTCCTTCTTGTCAGGGAGACCATTCCTCTGACTCTGCCAGTCATAACCAGGGAAAGAGGATTCTCTATGCATCTATTCAAGCAGGTATCAACCTTCTTGCTATTAGATGAATCTTTCTCTCTCCCCATATCCCTAGGGGGGATCTGGTTCTATAGACATCTCTCCATCCACATACCTGGAGACATGTGTCTATATGCCTACATAGCCATATGTATTTATAGGTCTATACATATATATATATAGACCTATATCTTTCGGTGTATCTTCTGCCCATACATATCTCTCTCTATATATATGCATATATACCCTATCTATCTATCTATCTATCTATAGTGAGATATATCCTTTAGGTAGATATGTATCCACATACTTATCTATCTGTCTGTTTAGGTTCAGATATCCATACATTCCTATATGATCCTGACAGATGGGCACTACCCCTATCAATGCTGTAACAGCATACTTAGGGTTCTACACATATAACCACTTCCTGTGGTAATTAACAAACTTTTTCCGTACCATAAACTTTAACGGTTGGGTACCTCTGAAGCTCTCCATGTACCTTTTTCTTTCCTAATTGACCCCATTTAGGAAAGACATTGTGGAGCTAAAGTTAATCTAAAGCTTAGCGCTTCCTAAGTCTGTCCTTACTTTCTTATCTGATACAAGGGTCTCCATACCCTTTCTCTCCTACATGGACTGATTCCATTGCCAGTCCAGTTGGGTCAGACTCATTTTTCTTTGGTCCTATGATTGTACTTTTTTGGACCAAAACAGCTTAAGCTTTCTCTAATAGTACCTTCTACGTCTTCCGCTGAAGCTCTACCTCTTATACTTCCCCAGTTTTCCCCTGGGGCTATTTTTCACCCTTCAGGGTTCTGACCTCCACTTGTTTTTTTCTACTTTTATTACCTCTACTTCTCAGTGAGGTACTCCTCAAGATTCTTCACTGACTCTTCTAACAGATCCATATGAACCTCAGTAGACTTTTGCAATGCCAACAAGGGAGGCCCATATTACAATATTTTACTACTAAATGCCCTCTATACAGGGCCTTCCTCTCAGAAGTCCTGTTCTAGGCCAGCTGTTCCACAGCTCCTTTTCTGTATTCAACTCCTACCCTCCCTCCCCAGGATGCCTGAGGTCCTGAGGAATAGCATGGCTCTTACTAGATTCGCAACATGCTAGGACTCCCTCTGGGCATCTCAGCTTGGGAGTCCCCATATGTGAAGACTCATTCCTGCTTGTTCCTGGAGATAGCACAGTTACTTACCTGTAACAGGTGATCTCTGGGAACAGCAGGAATAAGTCTTCACAACCCACCCACCTCCCCTAGGAGTTGCATTTCTCTATCTCTATCTTTCTCTTCCTTGCTCTCTCTCTCTCTTTGCCTCAGCTTTAAAACTCAACTGAGGAGAGGCAGTTGGGAAAGGTGGGAAGGCAGCATGCAGGCATGTTGGGATGCTTCGAAAAGGGTTCTGATTGGACGCTGGGAAGCGTTCCCGTGCAGACTCCGTCGGTACCGACGTACCCATATGTGAAGACTTATTCCTGCTGTTCCCAGAGATCACCTGTTACAGGTAAGTAACTGTGCTTTATCTGAGGCTCAATTCGCCATTCGGCAGGGTATTCAGCATATTCTGGATGAGGTTAGCAGCAGGGTTTCACCTGGTGATTATGCATCTACATTCATCTCTTTTTCACAATTCCTTGTATTCTGGAAAGTTAAACCCAGAAGCATTAGATGTTGACGATTTCTTAGACCAGATCGCTAAACTCCTTCAGAGTCACAGAGAAATCCAGGTTTGTGATATATTCCGTGTTGTTGTACTTGTCATAAGAAATCAGGATGGAGGAGCTCGTAGGGCAGGCATGTCCAAAGTCCGGCCCGCGGGCCAATTGCGGCCCACATTCCGGACTGAAACGGCCCCACAGGTGAGCTACCCAAATATATAACTTACGGCCCCCGGTAGTGATTCCCTGAAAGCTACTGAGGACTCCAGCGATCTCTAGCTGCGGCACTTGACATCATCAGCTGGCGCAGGAAGGAGAGCCCAAATCTCGCGACGTCCGAGATCTCGTGAGATTTGGGCTTTCCTTCTCTGTGTGCCGGCTGATGACGTCAATTCCCGCTCGACAGATCCCTGGAGTCCTCAGTGGTGTTCGCAGAATCACTAGTGGAGGGCCGTAAGTTATATATTGGGCAGCTCATCTGTGGGGTCCGGAACGTGGGCCGAGGGATCCCAGGTGGTGCGCAGGGAATTACTACTGGGGCTACCATTTATCAATTTGGGCTATAATGGATTGGTGCTCAGGATCGCTTGACGTCATCAGACAGTGCATAACGTCTCCCCTTCTGGCCAATTTTTATAATGGCAACTACAAATAAGAAACGAAAAGTTGACAGTGAGAGACGCCGCTTCCAGGACAGGTGGAAAGTGGAATATTTTTTCACTGAAATACGGAATCACTGTGTTTGTCTGATATGCCAAGAGACTGTGGCTGTTTATAAGGAATTTAATATCAAGAGACACTACCAGTCGAGACATAGCACATACGACAAGCTAACAGGGCACGACCGCAGTGAAAAGTTGAAGCAACTTGAAGCTGTTTTAATGTCACAACAGCGATTTTTTACAAGAGCCCGTGAATCAAATGAAAATGCCACAAAGGCTAGCTATGAGGTGGCAGCGTTAATTGCTAAAAATTGCAAATCTTTTGCTGAGGGTGAGTTTATCAAAGGATGTGTTATGAAAATGGTGCAGAATATCTGTCCCGAGAAGAAGCAAGAGTTTGCCAACATTTGCCTGGCTCGTAACACTGTAGCAAGGAGAATTGAAGAAATTTCATCAGATATTAAGAGACACTTAACGTCAAAAGGAGTTGATTTTGACTTCTTTTCAATAGCCTGTGATGAAAGCACGGACCTCTCTGACACAGCTCAGTTACTGATTTTTCTGAGAGGGGTGGACCATGAAATGAATGTGACTGAGGAGCTGCTTGACCTCCAGAGCCTTAAGGACCAAATAGGAGGAAAAGATTTATTTGTCTCTGTTAGTTCTGCCATAGATGACATGAAACTGCCTTGGAACAAGGTTACTGGGATTATTACTGATGGGGCACCTGCCATGACTGGTGAACGAAGTGGATTATCAACCCTAATCTGTAACAAGGTGATTGAAGAAGGAGGCAACGCTATCAAACTTCATTGTATCATTCATCAACAAGTTCTCTGTGCTAAACATCTCAAATATGATCATGTTATGAAACCGGTGCTAAAGACCATTAATTGCATCCGCTCTAAAGCCCTGTGCCACCGCCAGTTTAAACAGTTTTTACTGGATATCCAGGCTGAATACGAAGATGTTTTATATCATAATGATGTAAGATGGCTCAGTCGGGGGTCTACACTGCAGCGTTTCTACTCTCTCAGAAAGGAAATTGGAGAATTCTTGGAAACAAAGGGACAACCGATGCGAGAACTATCTGATCCTATTTGGCTGGCTGATTTGGGGTTTCTAGTCGACATAACAAAGCATCTGAATGTACTGAACACGAGTCTTCAGGGCAAAGATGCAGCGGTGAACCAGCTTTATTCACACCTCAAAGCCTTTGGAACAAAGCTGCAACTTTTCCTAAGGCATTTGTCACAAACGCAGCCCAATATTGTTCACTTTTCAGCGTTGCAGGAAATAATGAACAGTTTTCCACAGGATGATATCAGTGCACAAACGAGCAGGTATGCAGCGGACATCGCATCTCTGCCTGGGGAGTTTAAACGGCGCTTTCAAGATTTTGCAGCTATTGAAAAGGAGATCAGCATTTTCTCCTCTCCATTCTCTGTTGACCCCGACAATGCTCCAGATCAGCTGCAGCTCGAGCTCATTGAGCTGCATTGTGACAGCGAGTTACGCAGTCGTCACCAACAGCTCTCTCTTGTGAACTTTTACCGCCAACTGGATAAGAGCCAGTTTCAAGAGATTCGAACATTGGCTAAGAAAATGTTGAGCTTGTTTGGCTCAACATATTTGTGTGAGAAGACATTCTCTGTTATGAACTTTAACAAGAACCGTGTGAGGACAAGACTAAGTGACTCTCACCTGCGTGACATTTTGCGCATCAAAACCACGGCCTTTGAACCAGACCTAGTCTATGTGCTGCAGTCCAGATCTCAGTTTCACCCTTCACATTAGTGCAGGCAAGTTTTTTTTTCAATTGAGAGGAATGCATTGTAAAATCTCAGTTAATGTCAGTTGGTCTAAATCAGTTCTAAATATATTTGAACACATGTATACTTGGTGTCATGTTCCTGTTCACATTTTTTGAACTTAAAAGTTGACAGACAACCTTCATACTTTGTATAATGTACTTTCTAATGTTTCTGACATATTTCAGCTTCCTGTTTTTTTTGAGATTAAAGGCAGAGTGATTTAACACCTGTTTAGATTTGTCATCCAAGTCACAAAATGAAAAGTATGCCGTTTTCAATAAACTTTTGCATAAAATAGTTCATTTGCATTTAATTTTAATGGTTCATCAGAATGTCGGGCAAAATGGTCGGCCCTCGCACATGTTCACTTCATCAAATCTGGCACTCTTCCAAAAAAGTTTGGACACCCCTGTCGTAGGGTCTTAAAGACTATACCGTTTAGCCAAATTATTCATAAGAAAAGGCTGTATTTGATAGACTTGAATAACACTGATAATAACCTGTGTTCTGCAGGTAGCCTCACAGCTGTCATGTCACAGGTAAAAATGACCGATGTCGAAATGTTAGAAGGTGCTAAAAAAATGACATAATGAATTGGGATGGCCGGTACATAGAAAAGTCATGCTTGGTGATGTAGCAATATTTGAACAGCAATTGAAGATAAACATACGCGTTGTGCTTTACACAAATTCATGGGTTTGTTTTAAGACATCAGACAGACCTGTGTTCCTTAAGACTGTGTTCTTGTTGCTACATGATGACCATTTCTATGGTATAACCGATGTCAAAAATTTCTATGGGGAGCGCAACTTCTGTAGTTACTGTCAGAAACCGTACAGTCATGATCATAATTGCACACTGTGGTGCCGTCTTTCTTTGACACTAACGTGTGCGAATAATGTTGGTGTACAACAGAAATGTCCTAATTGCAAACTCTTTTGTCGTTCTAAAGAGTGTTTAGATAGACACACGTATTTGGCTCTGAAAAAAGAAGTGGCGTGTTTATCTAAGATACTGTGCCAGAAATGTGAGTCTTATGTGGACAAGAAACATAAGTGCAAGGGCCGGCATTGTAAACTATGTCATGAATCCCTAACCGGGGATGGCGTCCACTTATGTTTTATGACCCCTATTGGTAAAACTGAAACATCTGAAAAGTATATTTTTTATGATTGTGAATGTATGCAAGAAACAGGCTGGCATGTCCCTAATTACATGTATGCGACCGACTTAAATGATGAAAGAAACTGGGAATTCAAGGGTCTCAAATGTATTTCTGCCTTTATACAGATTTTTTGTGACAAAAAATTTAAAGGCTACACCTTCCTAGCCCATAATTCCAAAGGTTATGACGGGTATTTTGTTCTTAAACAACTGCTTAAGGAAAAGATGAACACAGGGCTGCTGGTTCAAGGTGCTAAACTTTTACAAATTACTGCTGAGCCTTTAGCTATCCGTTTTATAGACTCTCTAAATTTCCTGCCTATGAAACTTAGCAAACTTCCACAAGCCATGGGTTTTACAAGCAGCAAGGTGTACTTTCCGCACTTTTTTAATACTCTGGAAAATCAAAATTATGTGGACCTCATGCCGGGTGTTGAACATTATGGTGTGGATAACACGTTGCCTGAAGAAAAAGAGGAATTTTTACAATGGTACAAGGACAATCAGCATAAAACTTTTAATTTGCAGAAAGAGTTGGCTTATTACTGCCAGCAGGATGTATCTATTTTGCGGCAGGCCTGTGTTCTCTACCGAGCTGAAATCATGAAAATGACAGAGAAAGAAGTGTTTGTAGAGCAGGGTAACATCTCAGAAATTCTAACAAGATGTTTAGACCCTTTCTAATATATAATCCTTGCATCTGTATGTATGGCTATGTTCAGATTAATGTTTTTAGAACTCAAGACTGTGGCACTCATTCCACCAGATAACTATCACCGGCAGACAAAGAGATATTCATCCCCCTCTATTCAATGGCTGATGTATGTAGAGGTCAAAGAAAACATACAGATCACACATGCTCTGAAAGGTGGCGAAAAAAAGGTGGGGTCTTATTTTCTTGATGGCTATGCAGTGATCGATGGGGTAGAAACAGCTTTTGAATTTAATGGTTGTTTTCATCACGGCTGTCCGAGCTGTTATAACGATAAAGACCAGAATCCTGTAGCAGCCACGACCTATGGTTTTCTTTATTACAAAACACAGCTAAAAGCTTCATTCCTGGAAAGCCGGGGGTTCAAGGTCATAAGTCTATGGGAGCACGAGTGGAAGCGGATGGTAAAAGAAAATGACAGGGGCTGTGCAGATTTCCTGGCTGACTCCGCATTACCGCAACTTCTGATTCCACAAGATGCCCTTTTTGGGGGTAGAACAAATGCCATATGCCTGTACCACAAAACAAGACCTGGGGAAAAAATACACTACTATGATTTTACCAGTCATCTTCATCATGGGCTGTCGTAGCCAATGCTTGCACGGCTTCTCCTCTTTCTCGCTGGTATTGCTCTCGATTGGCTCCTCCGCGATTTCGGGGACGGCCTCGTCTTTCTTCTCTCCATTGATGATTGTCTTCGTCATCTTGATGGGCGTCTTCAAGTTGCGGGCATGCATCTCTCCAATGTCCCTCCTCCTTGCAGTAGGCACATTGGTTCCTGCCTAGCTGGGGCCGGCTTCCGCCTCGGCTCCACCCCCTTCCTCTACTCCATCGACTAGGGATACCTCCCCTTTTCTGTTCAACTATGGCCGCAGCCAAAAAATCCGCTTTCTTCTTCTTCATCTTTCGATCACATTCTCTCTGCTTTTCATTATCACGATTCACATATACTTTATGAGCGACTTCCAGTAACTGAGTTGTATTCATGCCCGCAAACCCAACTAATTTCTGTAATTTACGTCTGATATCTGGTTGAGACTGATTTACAAAAGCAGAATTCACCATGCACAAGCTTCCTGGTGCATCAGGATCATAGGGAGTATACATTCTATACGCTTCAGTTAATCTTTCATGAAATTCTGCTGGGCTCTCATCTATACCTTGGATAACTCCTGCAACTTTGGAAAGGTTCATAGCTTTCTGGCCCTCCCTTTTCAGGCCTTGTATAAAGCCTTGGCGAAAACGGGCTAGGGCTCTGGATCCTCTTTCTGTATTTGGATCCCATCAGGGGTCTTCATTCGGGAATTCTTTCTGGGCCGCTTCCCGATTATCTATTCTTTCCTCCCCTGCTTCTGGAGCTACAGGGTTATCCGCCAGCCAATCTATAGCTGCTTTTCTAATTCGTGTCCGCTCCTCTGTGGTAAATAAGGTAGACAGGAGCTGGCGACAATCTGCCCATGTTGGTTGGTGAGTTTCCATAATAGTATTTACTAACTCTGTAAGCTCTTGGGGTTTATTAGTATAGGAGGCATAATGTGTCCTCCAATTTAACAAATCAGTGGTAGAGAAGGGGACATACACATAATTTAGGGGTCCCGCCACCACCTCATTATCTTCATTTCTTATGGGTATTCCCGGGACTTGCCGTAAAGGCATCATCTTGGCAGTAGATGTCTTTTGGGATCTGAGAGATATTTTCGTAACTTTCCTGTCAGGGGTTATTTTCCTCTTTTCTTCGTGCTTTACTTTAGATTTACTTTTCACTGGCGAGCTAACACTGGCAGCCACTTTTACACTGTCAGTATCACTCGGGGAATTTTCAGCTCCTTCCTTCTCTGTTTCTGTATCTGATTCTCCTTTGTCTGTCTCGGTAGAATCATCTTCTTCAATTAAAGGGAGCTCATCTACCTGCTCTTTGGGTGATGGCTCAGGGGTTGGGTCCCATTCCTGCTGTCTCCGGGGCTCTGGGGCAGGACGTGGGGCTACTCTCACTGGGCGCTGGGTTTGGGGCTGTCGGGTGATCGCTTCTGGGGAATCAGGATCTACCAGGATGGGTTTCTTCCTGAACTTTTCACCTTTCCCTTTCTTTCTAGGCTGTTCTATTTTCTGACTATAATCTGTCTTTGCTAACATTATTCTGCACTGTTCTTCATAACAGCGCTTCGCCCAAGGGGGCGGATCTTCACAGATACTTAACCAGGAATCTATATAGGGGTACTGATCGGGGTGTGCTATTCGCACTCTACGGTGCATTAACTGAATAATTCCTACATTAAAGGTTCCCTCTCGGGGCCAGGTAGGGTCTAGATCGGGCCACTCCCTAGTACACAAAATCTGTAAACGAGCTGCAGTCATTTTAATACCATAGTCTCCAGAATATCCTTCCTTAAAATGTGCGATCATACATTCTAACGGAGTGTTCCTAGTAGACCCCGCCCCTCCCATTTCGATGTGTGCGCGCAACAACAGACAGAAGGGAAAAGGAGGGCGGACCGTGGGTAAGGGGTCCTCACGGTCCTGGAAACGTATAAGGAAAACGAATAACAAGACAAGACGACAATCGCTTCCCCCTTTTTACGACCTGAACGCGGTCGCCCGGTCAGGAAATGCGTTACTCAGGGGTCCACCTTCGCTTGGTCCGTGCTGCCAGACCTCTCATTCACACTTCATTCACTCAATCATGCTAGCAACGTATCCCAGAATGCATTCATTTCTATCTATACTGACTAGTCTCAAGCAAGTTTCAAATACTAGAAAGACGGGGGTTTTGCCCTGCTTCTCTTACGCAGGGGTATTCGGCCCGTCTTTGAGAGGTGATCAAGCTCTCTTACCAAGTTCCAAGTTCCAAGTTCAAGCAAGATTCAAGTGGCAGTACTGCTCTTTCTTATCTGTCTAGACGTACAAAATCAAAACTCTACTCACCGGATCCGGTACTCAAACCTCCCAAGCAGGCGCATGAGTTGGACCTCGGACTCCCCTCACTCGGGTTCGAGGTGTTGGCTCCAGCCGGGTCCGGCACCCGCCGAGGTCCGACCAGCTCCCTCCGATACAAGGGACCGGCGGCGCCAGGGAGCAGCCCCCGTCGGAAAGGCGCGATCCCGGCAGGACCAAACCTATAGAGGCGGAAAGTCGTGGTATATTGCCCTATATACACTCTGATTCCACAACTTCCCGGCCAACGCACCAAAAATATGTAGCAGCAGAGCGCAGACAAACCAATAATACCAGGAGTCTGTTCAGAAGGTCCAAATCATTTATTTGTGCACAAGTCTCAAGCAAAGACAATTTCAAAATGGCTGAGCGATGTTCTCTGGCAATACAACAACTTTTATAGATTTTTGCTCCATTCTAGGTATAGGAAAACATTTCATTGGTCCCGGTAACCTCCCGTACCTCCCGTACCCTTCTATTGGTTCCGGTACTGATATGATTATCCAATTATGTTCTTTGAGTGGGCTCAGCACCTGCTCACCCCCCTTCTAGTCCCAATTACAATGGTCAGTTCACCAACTTGTTACTTTCCTACTTCCAAGGCCATTCAGCTAGTTAATACGTGTAGGGAAGCAGGGCTCTGTAACCTTTCTGTCAGCCGTTTTAATTAAATCCCTTACAGCTGTGTTCTCTTATCAGTGAGCATTTAAACATATTTTCTGTATTTTTCCAAGTTTCAGTTCTGCTTGTCTAAGCTAATTCAATACTTTACTGAGTTCTAATTCTACAATAGCAGCATATTGGGGGATGTGTAATTCCTATGGGCCTCCTCACAAGCTTCATTTACAGGTCAAGCTAGTTAGGCCTACCTGCTTATGTCAGACACTGTGGATCACAGGCCTTCACCTGCCACAATACCCTTTTGTCAATAAAACAAAGGAATATCCAATAGGCCATCCACAAATCATTTATGACAAATTTGGCCCCCCTACAAAATACTTTGGTTTTATAAAAGCAAAAGTATATCCTCCATGAAAGCTCTTTTTCCCGGTGTTACCCATACGTTTGGGCGGTAAGCTCATGTTTCCACTGTGTCATACGTGTGCTGATACAAGGCAACAGGAAATGTGTGCCCACACGGATAAGGAGAGAGCTTTTGTGGGGACATGGTGTATGGTGGAGATGAATTTAGCCATTGCAAAAGGGTATGTGGTTGTTCAAATCTTTGAAATCTGGCATTTCAAGCAAAAATCTGATAATCTCTTTTCCGAATACATCAAAATGCACCTCCGTCAAAAACAAGAGGCTTCTGGCTACCCTCGATGGTGCAATGATACTGAAAAACAAAATTTGTACATAGCTGATTTCTTTAGAAAAGATGGGGTGTGTTTGCGTGCAGACCAGATTAATATAAACCCTGCTAAGCGTCAAATAGCAAAACGTTTCTTAAATTCCCTGTGGGGTAAATTTGGTCAAAGAACAAACCTGCCTACCACAAGCATTGTGAGAGAACCTGATGATCTCTTTAAATATCAGTTTTCTCCTGAATTCGATGTTTCATCATGCGATTTTATTGATGATGAAACAGCCTGTGTGTCTTGGAGGCACTCAAAAGACCGCTGTATATTGTCGGGTAGCACCAACGTTTTCATTGCCTGTTTTACAACGGCTTATGCACTCCTGGAGTTGAACAATCTTCTAGATAGTTTGCAAGAGCGCTGTCTGTACCATGATACAGATTCTGTGATATTTCTAAGTCGAGAGGGTGATTGGAATCCATCTTTGGGTGATTATTTAGGTGAGTTCACAAGTGAGATAACCTCAGATGTACATAACACAGAGTTTGTATCAGCGGGGCCTAAAACATATGGTTACAAGCTGTCAAGCGGGAAGACCTGTATGAAAGTGAAAGGGATTACGTTAAACGTAGAAAACTGCCAGAAAATCAATTTCAATAGTTTGAAAGATCTAGTTTTGGACTACAAGCCTGGGGCAGCAGATTTATCCCAGAAAAAAATAGGAGTACAGCAACCTGGTATTATAAGAAACAAAAATGGTTGAACAATAGAGACTGGTGTGATTAAAAAAACACAAAAGGTTGTGTACGACAAAAGGGTGAAGTTGGAGGATGGCTTTAACACATTACCCTATGGATACTAGCGTGGTGGATGTGCGCTGGTCATATCCTTTTTCTTGTATTTTAGCAGGGCCATCCAATTCAGGCAAGAGCTTCTTTGTTAAAAAGCTGTTAGAATACGCTGGTCGTGTATTGACTGTCATGCCTAACAATATTGTGTGGTGTTACAGTTGCTGGCAACCTTTGTATAAAGAAATGTTAAATAAAAATCCTTTTATTAGATTTATGGACACTTTGCCTGATACTTTTAATGATGAACAAATGTTTCCAACCAATAAAGTAAACTTGATTATTGTTGATGATCTAATGGATTCTGCCTGTAAAAGTGATGAAATAGAGAAAGCCTTTACCAAGTATGTGCATCACAGAAACCTGAGCATCATCTATATTGTTCAAAATGTTTTCTGCCAAGGCAAAGCAAGCCGAACTATAACTTTAAATACCAAATACATGGTGCTCTTTAAGAATCCTAGAGATAAGTTACAGATTGCCATTCTAGTCAGGCAGATGTACCCTGGAAAATTAAAATTCTTTTTAGAAGTCTTCGAGGATGCCACCAGAAAGCTGTTTGGTTATCTCGTTGATTTAAATAACACAACGCCTGAGGCTTACAGACTGAGGACAGATATCTTCCCGCCAGATTGGAGCACTGTATACTGTGAAAAACCACAAGTCTCACATAAAAAGAAATGAATATGTAACTGGCCCTTCATACATTTATTTATTTATTTGTATTTATTTATAGTCTCTTCTATACCGCACTATTCAGCATCAGCGCAGTTTACAATGAACAAAGAATTTACACATTTCCGATGCCTGTGTGTCTCAGACAACATGTCTCGCCGTGTAAAGTGAAATCTGCCCCTTTTAAAACTTTTGGTTCAAGCCTCTCCGCAGCACAGAAGAGCCATCCTGAATACAGCTTCTAATGATTTGGTAGCCGCCATAGTTGAAATCGCTCTCAACACCCTAAAAGGTAACATTTCTCTTTCACAACACCAGATAAAGGTTTTAAATGGGAAGCGTCATGCCATAAAGAGTCTGCGATAAAAGACTACCCATTAAAAAAAAAAGAAGCAATTGGTGAGACAGTCGGGTGGATTTATCGGGCCCCTGTTAAGTTTTGCATTACTATTGATAACGGGGTTTCTGACAAACCGCTAATGCAGCAAGCTGAAGAATGTACATAGTCCCCAGTCAGCAGCTCGAGCGTTTGAGAAACCCGCCAGATCGGTATGAAAATATTAGAACCACGACCATTCATAAGTTAGATGAAGAAATGAAAAACATCCTGCAAAGAACTGGTATGTCTGAACACAAAAAGGCTAAATGATACTCAGAAGTGTTACAGCGCTATCTCGTGCTTAACAGACAAAGGGATATGGAAAAAGAAAAAATAAACTTGCATCTACAGGCACAAGATGAGACATCAACAGCAGTATCTCTAGAAAATATTATACCTCCAGACCCTGTAATACATGAAGTGTTAAACAACATCAATATGTGCTATAGGAAAAATGCTGAGTTACTGCTTAATAAACTGTTAAAAAACAAGGATGTGGCATCCTGGGAGGGAAATGGAACATTTGTATACCGGGGAAACCCTGTCAATGGCTCTAACCTACTTGACCTCGTTCGTGGGGCTATGCAGCCCCAAGCTCTTTCACAACGAAGAATACCCAAGGGCTGGGAGGAGTTCATGCAAACCCTAGCCATATTAAATATGCCCTCTACGGTGATGGGTAATGCAGCCAACAGAGATGTACTGGCACGCCTCAAAGAGAACCCATCTGTGAAGGCTACTAAAATGTACACGCAGCCGATAAAGAGCAAAGAGCTACTCCCTCACAAAAAACGTAAATTATCCCACAGATACCGGTGGTTGAGTGTGTAAAAATGTATTTTCAATAAAATGTTTAAAAACAGGGACTCGGAGTGATCTTTGGAGGCACAGGGGGCCTGTTCAGTGCCCTGGGACTGCGGCAGCTGGGAGCCTTGTCTGGGGCGCTTTGCCATTTTTCCCGAACTTCGGGCAGGCATCGTGGGGACACCTTCAACCAGCGAGGACCCTGATCTGGATAAAAATCTTGCTCCAGCTTTACCCCGTGGACTCGGAGTGATCTTTGGAGGCGGAGGGGGCCTGTTGAGTGCCCTGGGACTGCGGCAGCTGGGAGCCTTGTCTGGGTCGCTTTGCCGTTTTTCCCGAACTTTGGGCAGGCATCGTGGGGACACCTTCAACCAGCGAGGACCCTGCTTGTATTAATTTCTGTTTTTTTGCTGACCACGGAGCGTGATCCGAAGGGGCGCGACACGCCCCTTTGGCGCCCCTTCGGCGTCACTGCAGCAAACAGAGTTTTTCCTTGATTGTTAGCTGGATTTTGTTTCTTGGTTTTTCATGGGGAAAAGGAAAGCTAAAGCCGGGCGTGGTGCAGGGGGGCCAACTGCTAATGTTTCTGTTGTTGGTCCCTTGGATAAACATCTGGTCTCGCGCCCAGTTGCGCAGTCTTCTCCCGAAGGTGCCTCCCTCAGTTTTGGAGGGAGGACCCCTCCTCTTTGTCCTGCCGCTATTTCACCCTTGTTAGCGTCGGAGAAGTCCTCTGAATCGGTAAGAGCTGCCGCTAAGGTGGTGGTTCAGTTACCTAAACCGGTTACACTGGTGGCTGCTGGGGGCACCTTCTGCCCGCTGGCTCCTTCAGTAGACTCGGAGGTAACTTCAAAGGATCTTTGGCAGGTTTTGCAATCTATTGATGTTAAAGTGACTTCGACTTTGAGTTCATTGTGTGAATTTTCTTCTCAAACGGTTGCTTCTATTCAACAATTGGATGATAAAATTTCTTTGGTGGATGCAGCTTGTGCTAAGCTTGAGTTGCAGATGCCTTCCTTACATTCAGCAACTGTAGCTGGGATGAAAGATGCCTTGATTTTGCACAGTAAGGTGGAGGCACTTGAAAACACCTTGCGTGCTTCTAATTTACGTTTTCTTAATTTTCCATATACCTCTCTTATTTCTCCTAAAATCCTTTTGGATAAATATTTCAAAGAAGTATTGTTTCTTCCGGATCCTGTTGGAGTTTCTCAGTTGTTTTATATACCGGTTAGCTCTAAGCGTATTGACCCGGTTGAGGGTGGGTTAGATGTGATAGAGCCTTCAATTACCAATTTGACTGATTTTCTAGAGGATTCCTCCGACTTAATTAACTCATGTGCCACACTGGTAGTAACTTTGACATCGATGGAGTGTAAGCATCGTATTCTAAAGGCTTTTTTAAAATTTAAGCTATCTACTTTTTGTGGCCATAGGGTAAACATATTTCCGGATGTTTCGCGTAGCACCCAGCTTAGGAGGAGGCTTTTTCTAGCGTTGAAGCCTCAGGTCCTTAAGTTGGGTGCTACATTTTTCCTCCGATTTCCTTGTAAATATATTGTAAATTATGAGGGTGCTGTTTATATCTTCTCAGATATTGCTCATTTGGAAAAATTTGTTTTAGAGCGACAGGGCTCTGTTGAGGTTAGTCGGGATGAGTAATTAGTATATGCCTCTATATTGTAGGTTTTGTTAAAACCTTGTTTTCTTATGGTTGTGATGTTTCTTCTTTCTTTTTCACATCTAGGTCCCTATAATGTGAACTTTATCACTTTGATTTAATGTGCTGTAATGGTATTGTTTCCTAACATGTTTTGATTGTCCTGAACTGTTTGGCTTAACTTGTTATGATGGCTAAAAATCAATAAATAAAATTTTAAAAAAATGTTTAAAAACAAAAATAAAAGACTAGACAGTGGCTTCTTTTCAAAAAACCTCCTTAGAGTGGTTACTTTTTTTTATTTAGAAACAGCAAAACATTCACGATAGGAAACACACACCTGCTGGTTATGAAACGGATTTCTAAAAGATCTACACAAAGTTTGTTTATTGCGTTTTACAAAATGTAACACCATATCATCATTTTGCATTAAATCTTCAGAATACATTTCTAAAATATTTTCAAAAGGCACCCTTTACAGCGGTGGTGCAAGAAAAATACACAGTGATATCCACAATGCTGTAATTGTCTGTTGTGGTATAAAACAGCTTTACAATGCTTGTTGAAAAAACTCATAATGCTGGTAGGAAAGAATAAGCTATCAGGGGGTTGTCCATAGGAATAAAAAAATTCCCCTGTTCCATCTCCACATATATAAAGGGCTAACCAGTGTTCTCCAGGTAGGTTATGAGGGTGTGTATTTACCACCAAACACACGGGCTTCCTTGATATTTATACATCCGCTAACCAGTCACTGGGTAGCACATCTAAAAAGAAATCTGTAACACAGGGGTCCTTCTTTAAAATACGGAAGATCTGCAGGGTGTTCATTTTCATGAATGATCAAAAAGAACATTCCTTCTATGATTAATTTCTATCACATTGTCAAAAACCCCATAAACAATCATGTTAACTGTATGGGGTAAGACGCCGGCAAAACGTATTTCAGCCCGCAGGTTACCAGTTTTAATCAGCGAGTAATGGTCTGCACACTCCTGATCCGGTGAAAGGTCAAACGCCAACAGGGTATAACCTTTGTAAAACTCCTGACAGTCAATCAGCAACACTGTGTCTTTCAGATGTTTACCCGTTGCTTGTACCAGTTGCATATATTCTCTTACACAACATCCGTTTTGAAAGTCAGGTTGAAGAGGTTTCCCGGGTACTTGCTCACCATCCACATACAGAGCGGCAAAATTAATATCATAATGTTTAAAATTGAAGGGGTTTTTAGCATAATTACCGCTGAAAGCATCATTATCCACAAATCCCAGCACAATGAGTTTTGGTAGCTGCCCCAAAAAGAGATTTTCCTGGTTAGTCACACGGGCTCCGGCTGGTATGCTAAACACCTTCAGGCCCACATGGTCAATAGCATACTTGACATTAGCTTTCAGCAGAGCTTCCGCGTGTCCCAAGCGCACTCCGGGGGAAACTTTAACTCTCTTTACAAAGAGCGCAGCGTTTAGGATAAGGAGTTTATAACTTTCTTCGGCATTACTGCTCATTAAACAGAAAGAATTTTTGTTGCGGGTCAATTTAATTTTGAGATCCACCCCATTAATCATTAGCTTTTCTTGAAAAAATAGATCGCTATGTAAATGCCCCAATAGCTCTACCTTGTGGCTAGAGGCCGTAAAATGGGCCCTTTCAGTAAAGCCGATGTTGCGAGATCCTATCTCTCTCACTTCATGCTGCCTGGCTGTGTCTTTATAAAACAGCCCACTTGTAAACTGTGATTTGAGGGATCCTTCACCATAATTGAGAAGCAGCTCTATGAGTGCTCTGTAGGGGTAGCAGTTGTTGCTCTGGCTAATGAGTTGGTCTCCCAGGGTAACATCCAGCTGGCTAAACAGAGATGCGATTGGGTAGTTCACCAGCGCTACTTTGGCTGCCGGATCGATGTTCGAGCCATCTTCTGCCACAATTTTACAGGTCAGGTGCAAAAGAGTACTATTTAAATCAATGTAGTCTTCACCATGACCTGCGATATAGAAGTCCAAAGGGGCTGTTTCCGATACAGCCATTAATGGCGGAATTTCCACATAAATACTTTTTTCGATACTTATTTGGGTCGGTGCTAGTTGAAACAGATCCAGTTCCAATTTAACACACTCTTCAGAGCCGTGGTGTACAAAAGCCATGGTGCTTTTTAGAATATATCTCATGGCCTAGAGCTAGTGCTTCCCTTCTTAGACTGGCGGTTAAGCTTCTGAGACCTGTCACCCATGGGTTTCTTTCTTTTAAAAGGCTTGAGTGGTCCTTGCGGTAACTCCTGAGACTTGGTTCTCTTTCTTTTAACAGCTCTTCTAATCACAGCCAGTCTTGATCCTGCCTGTTCGGTAGACTGGTTCATTTTATTTAGAACAGCCGTTGTGACATGACTCATGACATCCTTGGCTATGTTTTTTGCAGCGCCTTTCACATGTGGTTTAATAATTTCAAAACCCCTTCTCAAAAACAGCGTAGCTTTTCTAAAGAGGCTGCAAAAAATCCCGCCGACACCGGCACTGTACATGACTGGTACTCCATGATATCCTGAAAGTCCATAGCCGGCTTGTGTTGTATAATAATCCCTGTATGCTTTGGGGTCTCCGTAGTCTTTAGCCACAACCATTTTAAAAAACAGACACCCTCCGGGGTCGCAGATGAAGCTTAAGGATCACCTTCCCGTAACGAAATGAGACGTGTCTGTTCTGATCCGTCTTTATTTCAAATGTGATGGTATCAATGTGCTGTTTGTTCACAGGGACATAGTGCGGCTTATCATAAGTTAATGTGATAAACTCACCCCTAAACCCCTTAGTTGGAACACAGCGCAGCAGTGGCACAAAATAGTCCCCTACTAACTGGTGCTCTACAATATCTGTGTACAGGTAGAGGGTATTAAAACCGCCCGTGATATCCGCTGGAAAATGGGATCGCTGTGTATTAACATAAGCTTCTATTCCCAAAATGGTTGCCAAATCACCATACGCATAAATAACAGACCTATCTTCCAATTTTATTCGGATTCTTCGCGCATAGGGTTCATAAATGATTAGTGCTGCCGTCGATTTATAGATGTTGCTAATGTCCTGATTCATGGATTCCACTAAACTCTGCATGGTCGCGTAATGTCCTCTCCTAACTATAAGGTGGTTCTGTATATTTCCTGCTGCGGAGGTTACAACATATTTATGATCTTCCTTAATATTCTCCCAGGTGTTGGGATATTGTATTTCCACGAGCCCTACTTCCCACTGGCCTTGTAAGTCCAAAGGCCTTGCTAGTTGTATGGTAAAATTAAAGCTGGTATTTTGGGGAAACACATCTGCTGAGGCGTTGCTAGGCAGTGTGATATAAAAGCCACTATCATTCATTTTAAATTTTATTTTAATGCTGCTTCAAAAGAAAGAAAGAAATCAGATGTCTTGAATCTCAGATGCTTTAACCCAACTGTTAAATTTAACAGGCCATCCTCTCCATTTCACGAGGTAGAATCTGTTCCCGTTACATCCTTTTACCTTTAGAAACTTTTCGATATGGTATATTCTGTCCTGTTGCGGGGTGACTTTTAGCAATTCTTCAGGATAAAAAGAACCTTGTATGGCTTCACCGTCATAATCATGTATCTTGTATGTCACTTTCTGTTTAAAATATCTGTTATTATAAATACCTCGTCAGTCCACGTTTGCTCGTAACCTTTTTCAAATTTTCCTTTAGTTTTTGAAAGTCTTACATGATCTCCTTTCTTTAAGGGGTTCTTGGTGTGCTTACGTTTGATGCTATCACCGTAGACTGTTTTCCAGATCTGCAGAGAATTTGTTTATGTCACATCTACAGGCCTCATCTTTATTGTTCTGTGAAAACTGTGATTATAGCTAAAGGTGTTGTGTGCTGTGAAATAACGCCACATTTTGGATTTAAAAGTCCTGTTAAACCTTTCTACCACCGCTGCTTTAACATCGTTATTGGTTACAAAATGATGAACCCCTCTTTGTTTTAATAAATTCTTCAGAGACCTATTTAAAAATTCTTTACCCTTGTCTGTCTGTATTTTTTGAGGTATACGGCCTAGATTAAATATTTTTTCAAAAGCTTTAGCAACTTCATGGCCGGTTTTCGATTTTAAACTTGCAGCCCAAGCATATTTTGACAGGATGTCTACTGCTGTTAATATGTATTTGTAGCCATTGTTATAAGGGGACAAGGCTGCCATATCAACTAAATCAGCCTGCCATTGCGCATCCACATCTGACACGATCGTCTTGTTTCTTTTAAAACGTACCCTAGCAGGTCTGTGTAAAGTATAAGCATTTTGTCCTGTAGCCCATCTAACTACATCGTTTCTGTTGACTGTTTTATCATGCTTTTTAACAGCTTGAAGTACAGGATTTATGCCCCCAAAGCTCCCTATTGCTTTGGGGTCATAGTAAATGCTCTTCAATAAGGTTTCCTTCATGATTGCCATGCTTTGACTATTCTTTTTATTTTGCCAACATCTTCAGAATGGATTTATTCTATAAAACCCTATGTGCTTTAAAGTATAGCCTGTTCTTTCTACCAATCACGTGTTACCATATCCTAGAAGCATGCTCAGAACAAGTCTCTTGTTTCTACCAATCACGTTTTACCATATCCTAGAAGCATGCTCAGAACAAGTCTCTTGTTTCAACCAATCACATTTTACCATATCCTAGAAGCATGCTCAGAACAAGTCTCTTGTTTCAACCATTCACGTTTTACCATATCCTAGAAGCATGCTCAGAACAAGTCTTTTTTCAATCAATCACGTGTTACCATATCCTAGAAGCATGCTCAGAAGAAGTCTCTTGTTTCTACCAATCATACGCTACCATATCCTTTCCTAGAAGCATGTCCAGACGTGTCTCTCTGTATTGGTTTTTTTTTCAAAGCCTCTAAAAAAATAGCTGTAGTAGTGGGATTTGAACTCAGGTCTCTTTCTCTGTATTTCAGTCTGAACTACAGGACTGCCAGAATACTTCTCTCTAACCATGAGGTCTTAAAAGCAAAATTCTATCACATGAACAGCACTGGTTTCTCTAACAAGGATGTGTCAATTGCATTTGGAAAGAAAAGCTTCTATACCAAGGGCTGTGTCTCTCTGAAAAGCCTGTATACCCAAGTGCTGTGTCTCTGTGAAAAGCCTGTATACCCATGTGCTGTACAGATACAGGTTTGTGTTCCTGCTCCTGCTGATACCAAAGGGTTAATAACCAGTTCTAAATAGCCTGCAATAAAAGCATTGCACTGCTTTGTGAGAAAAAAGAACTGGGGCAGTGTAGGGGAGAGAAAAGCATTTTTGTTTTCCAGGGTTCCTGCTTTTACAGATGTCAGCATTAACCAGAAGCAAAACACGTTTCTGGAGTCAGTCACTCTGTTTCCGGTAATGTCAGCAAAAAAGCGACACTGTCCTTTTCCGATGACACCCTGTTTCTGGTGATGTCAGCAAAAAACGACACTGTCCTTTTCCGATGACACCCTGTTTCCGGTGATGTCATTTCTGATGATGTAGGCAGGGGCATGGTTGAGGGTGGGAGGCTGTGGGTGTGGCACAAACCCAGAAGTGGGTGCTGACTGGCTAATGCCAACATTGGGGGCGGGACGTGGGTGTGGCACAAACCCGGAAGTGGGTGCTAATTGGATGATGTCATCCTTGGGGGTGGGGTGGAGGGGCATGTCAAAGTGGGGCTGTGGCCATGCCTGGGGGCGGGAGTGGGTGGGGCTAGATCACCATTCACTTCTATGGGAGGGGGCATGGCCTGAGGCGGGAAATACACCAGAAGTGAACACTGATTGGCTCCTGTCATCCTTTTCTCACCTGTCAATCAGTTTGACGAGTAGTGTACCCATTATACTACTCGGCTTCATGGAAAGTGAGATTAAAAAAGCGAAAATGCTAAACAAATGCTTCTGTTCTGTTTTTACTAAATCAAATCCTGGAGAAGGACCACCTGTGATTGACAAATATAAATATGGGAATGGAGTAGATACCACATCATTCACAGAAGATGTTGTGTTAGAACAGCTTGCAAAACTAAAGGTGGACAAGGCCATGGGACCAGATGAAATACATCTCAGGATACTGAAAGAGCTCACAGAAGGTCTTGCAGGTCCTTTAAAGGATGTTTTTAATAGATCCTTGGAGACAAGAGAAGTTCCACAGGAGAAGGGCTGATGTGTTACCTCTTCACAAAAGTGGTAATAGGGAAGAAGTAGCAAACTACAGGCCAGTAAGCCTTACCTCGTTGGTGGGAAAAGTAATGAAAGAGAGAATAGTGGGCTTTCTCAGAACCAATAGGTTGCATGGACCGAGGTAACATGGTTTTATGAAAGGACAATCAGGCCAAACAAATCTGATTGAGCTCTTTGACTGGGTGACCAGAGAACTAGATCAAGGGCATACGATGGATGTGATCTACCTAGATTTAAGCAAATCATTTAATACTGTTCCTCAAAGGAGGTTTATCAATAAACTGAACAGCCTGGGGATGGGTCCCAAGGTGGTGAACTAGATCAGAAATTGGTTGGCTGACAGATGACAGAAGGTGATGGTAAACGGAACTCACTCGGATGAAAGGAAACTGATTAGGGGTGCGCCTCAGGGATCGGTCCTGGGACCAGTACTGTTCAATGTATTTGTGAGTGATATTGCTGAAGGACTGAATGGAAAAGTCTATCTTTTTGCAGATGACATGAAAATTTGCAACAGAGAGGACTCCCCTAAGGGAATGGATAACATGAAGAAAGATCTACAAAAGCTGGAAAAATGGTCTAATGCTTGGCAGTTAAGATTTAATGTGAAGAAGTACAGTGTCATGCACTTGGGATGCAGAACTCCAAGGAAATTGTGATAGGGGGCGAGAGGTTGGTGTGCATGGACCAGGAGAAGGACCTTGGAGTGATTGTTTTTGAGAATATCAAGGTGGCAAAACAGTGTGACAAGGCAGTGGCCAAAGCCAGAAGGATGCTGAGTTGCATACAGAGGCGAATTACCAGCAGAAAGGAAGAGATACTAATGCCATTGTACAAGTCACTGGTGTTCAGTTTTGGAGATCATATCTCACAAAGGATATTAAAAGACTGGAAATGGTTTGGAAGAAGGCAACCAAAATGATTTGGTGCCTGCACCAGAAGACATATGAGAAGAAACATGAAGACTTAAATATGTAGAGGAGAGGAGGGACAGGGAGATATGATACAGACCTTTAAATACTTAAGAGTATTAATGCTCAAAGCTGCTGACATTACATCTTCATGGATGCTGTCCCCTCACATGCCATATTCCATACCATTACCATTTTCATTGCATGTATACATAGCAGCCTCAGTGCCCACTGGCTCTGTGTTTGCTGAATGCATTGAGACACATGAACCTGTGTTTGGATGAGTGATTGAGGGCAGATCATACCTGTGGTGGTAGTGTGCTGTCTTCCATTGGTGTCAATGCAACAGCCATGATTGGTAGCTTACATGAACTGCTCACATTATTCCTTGGAAAGGCAGATTTTGACCAGGCAAGTGAAGCAGTACCATCTGCAAAGAGGTGAAATCCTGCAACTACTGTGGAATATTTTGATCATGTTCATGATGCATATGCTGGTCATAGGTGTACATGTTGCTCTTTTGATATTTTAATACCATAACTCTATGAGGGAAGATGTGCATGTGCTTCCTATGGATTGAGCTGCTCATGTCACTGGTGGTGTTATAAATGGGAATCAGGGGAACTTGTGGAAGAGGGTAGATATTAATGCATACAGTCATACATCTGCAACTGCGTTATATCCAGTACATGCAAAGATCAATGATAGCTGCTGCTGTATACAAATAGGCCACCCTTTCCTAACCAAATGTATGTAGTTGTTAATATGGAAGGACAGACTAGATAGGCCATGTGGTATTTTTCTGTCATCATTTTTCTATGTTTCTATGTGTACTGAATGCAGTGTCAGCTACTATTATAGATAGTGGCAGGCCATCTACTCAATATTACTTGTCCAACAGGAGTATTCTCAATACAATTACGCTACGCAGTCACACCACAGCGTCAATCATCAACTCAACATTATTATTGTTCAGGGACATTGTGGGGTTATTTGCATGTTGCATGTGTCAGCATTATAGTGAATATGACACAAATACAGCACAAGGGGGCTTGTCAAATGTGGTTCAACAGCAATGACTATGTAGCTCAGCATGTGGCAACAGCATATGCACGGAATTCATTGCAGTTGCAAGTTGTTCATTAATTGCTGGGAGATGCCAAAGTGATTATTTACTGTTAAGCATGTCACACTACCATGTGACATTAAGAGACAGAGCCGTATGATCAAGCTCATGGTTACTCATATGTTGTATTTTCATAGAGACTGAGCCTTCAGTGGAGGCTGCAGGGGCCAGCACAGCTTCTGAGCCAGCAGCAGCAACTATTAAAGAATCAATGGTCCCAGCACAGGAGGCCGAGGATGAGGGGAAACCCCCTGAAGAGGGAGACAACCTCCATGAGGTAGAGAAGGACAGCCCAGAGGATGCAGAAGGCCAAGAGGCTAATATTAAGGGTGCCTTTTAGGAGGAGGACCATACCATTAGTGACCCATGAAAGGACACCCAGCAGCAACTGGGATGCAGCAACCAGCCCTATCTTGCCTCCCCCTCTGTTCAAGGACCCCTGGCTGCAGAGGACCCCAGAGAGGATAGTAAGCTGCTGCACATGCCAGAGGGGTCTGACACGCAGGCCTCTGTGCCAGCAGCTACTGCCTCAGCCATGACACTGTCATTGTTTTCCACCCAAACCCCATATAAATGGAATATTTGGCTGGGAGACCCAGACAGTATCATGGCTCTGGCACCAGCTGCCAATGTTCAGGCACAGCATGACCTCACGATGTCTGTGGATCAGCTGACAACCTATATGGCAAGGGTGGCTGATCATCTGGAGAGGCTGGAGGAAGACAGTTGGGCTTCTCCAGATCATCAGCTATCCCCACACAGGTACCCAGATCCCCAGGAGTGAGGCCTATAGGGCATTATTCCTTCAGGCACCTCTGCATCCAGGGGTCCAGTGCTATGCGAGGTGCCATCTAAAAGTATCAGGACATGTGTGTAGGCCGTCATGCTTTGCATTGATTTGGTGCTCCTCAAGAACTGCTGGACAAGATGTGATGCATGAGCTGAGCCATTATCATGATAGAGCTACCATTCACCATTCCTGTGACACTCTGGCATCTTACAAGACAACGTCATCACTGCAACAGTTCGAAGTGATACTCAGTCATGATAGGTTTGTCTTCTGCAGCATATAGTTGTGGTCCACATTATTGACACCCTTGTCCTTTAGGTATATTGTATACAATTTCTTGTGGATTAATATGAAATCTTATAACTTCATGTGATCATACTGTGTTTATGGTACATTCAGAGGTACACAACCCAAAAAAGAGAGGTCTGTGCAATTCAGATATGGTACTTTTGGAGGAAAAAAACAACTATGACCTGGACTGGATTAATGGCATCCTTCACTAATATTTGCTAGCACAACCATTGGCAGTGATAACAGCATCCAAACATTTTTTGCAGCCATCTAGAGGTGTCTTACATTTATCTGCTGGTAATTTCTCCCACTCTTCAACTGAGATTAGTGTGAGCTCATGGATGTTTCCAGTATTCCATCTGCCAATGGCACATTTCAACTACTCCCCAAGGTTCCTGATTGGATTGCATTCTGGAATCATTGCTGGCCAGTGTAACACAGTCCATTTGTTCCTTTCTATGCATTTGTTTGGGCTTGCCAATGTATGTTGGGGCCATTCTCCTGTTAGGGGACCCATAACCTTAGACCCAGACCTAGCTTTCTAACAATAGATAGCATATTTTGGACCATATTAGCTTGGGGGACTTCATGATTCCATTACAATGTTTCAGACCTCCAGTTCCTGAGGCAGCAAAACAGGCCTCAAACATTTGGTGACCTCCACCATATTTAACTGTGCGAAGGGTGTTTTTATTCATGTACACTTCATTTGGTTACCTGTACATGTATCACTGGTCTGCATTTGCAAAGAGCTCACATTTGCTTACATCTGTCCACAGAACAATTCCCCAGAAGGATTGTGGTTTCTCAAGGTGGGTTTGGTCAAAGATCAGGTGAGCCTTTTTATGTCTGCCTTTGAGCAGTGGAGTCTTCCTTGCCCTTTGGCCATGAGGTCATTCTTTATTTAGTGCACGGTGTATTGTGACAGTTGATAACACCACTCCAGATTGCTGCAGGTTAAGCTCTTCTGATGTTATTTGTGGTGTTTTTCCAACAGTTCACACTAACCTTCAATAAAGTATGCAATTCATTTTCATCATCCCACCACATCCTAGGAGCTTTTTGACAGTTCCATGAGCAGAAAGCCTTCTTTATAACAGTGGAAACTGTAGAAACAGGAATCCAAAGGGTTTTGGGGATGCTCTTATACCCCTTTGAAGTTTGATGGTTGTGGATAATGTTTTTTGTGATATTCTCAGGCAGCTCTTTTGTCTTCACCTTCGCAGAAATGGAACAGGGAATGAACATTGCCACTTTAAACGTTGGAGGCCTCATTCATTGGTTGATTCACATCATGTGAGTACTGACAGTTGTTCACAGGTGCATCTAATTTAACTGCATTAGGAATGTGCTTTATTCTGTTCTAACTGAATGGAAGAGTTTATAAGAGCGCCAATAATCATGTCCTGGGAATGTCCCAGTTTGTCCCCTAATTCCCAATATTTCCTTTTTTAGGTGGTGTTGTTTTATTTAAATCTTGCATGTGTGAAATATCTGTGCCTAGATAGTGCAAAGCCATGTCACTGGCCACTGTTCGCTAGTAGATATTGAATATTAAGGGGTTGAACTGCAAGGATGCCAATACTGTTGATAACAACTGTAGTCATAATGAAGAATATGTTGGAAAGCAATGACAACTGTGAGCATGACATTGACAGACTCTACCCATAGCATCCATTTTCAGATCTCCAAGAGTCGAGTCACCAATTCTGAGGACTGAGCCTTAATTTCTGAGTCATAGCCATACATACAGGATTCAGTTAGTAGTGATAATCATTTGGCTGGACAGAGAATCATTTTCCACACATACCAACAACTCCTTGGCTGCTGGCAGTACATCTCCATTTGGGTGCAGGAGCAGGCATTTATGCAAGGACTCTTCAAACATAAATGTCCTCAACAAAGTAACAATATGACTGGAGTTTGCACAGGTCAGACTGCTTTCCATGTACTCAGCAGGTGCATAAAGCAGGCCACAATGCTTCATCTTTGTCTTCATTCCTGCTCATGTGTGACCTTCCAGAACATTCTTCACTGTCAACACTTTGGCAGACATTTTGAAAGCGTTTGGACCAGTCATCAAGTCACGCATAACTTAGGCATGAATTGCCACTTACCTGCTATAACTTAGCAGATGTTGCTTGGCAGGCATTTGCAAATCTCAAGTAGATTTACAAGTACATTTGCAGTTCACCTTTTTTCACTCATTATACATGCGACAGACTACGTCTACTGGAGGCCCAATTTCATCTGATTAAAAACGTGCACAATTGTTATGCTGCCACGCCACACTCGTCACATGCACTGCGCATAAGTACATCAATGCATGGCTGATAGCATCGTGGTTCTACATATTCTGTTGAGGCAAAACAACACATATCAATACTTTTGGATGACACCTTGTATGCCAGATCCCTCTCTTCCCCACTCCACCCACATGTTGCCATGGACAGCATTTCATTCATTTGCCAGAGAGGCTGTATATAGTTTGCCAATAAATATTTTTCTATATTCATATATTCTTGACTCACATGTGTGCTTCATTAGATTCATGCTTGTTCACTGTTTCACACACATGACAAGTGGTCTAGGGTGATGTGATCTGCTATGATTTCAGACACACTTTTCAAAGGCACACATTGCTATTAATGATATCCATTCAATGTAACCGTCATTAAGTGCAGGCATACTGGCAGCTGCAGCATACTAGGAAATATATTGTCTGGTATGTTGCCATAATCCAGTCCTTGTGACTGACATGCATGATACTGTACCCCCAATTGTACTGGCAAACATGACTGCAACCTAACAAACTTGACACACACATACAGTCACATACCCTTGATACCTTGCATGTCCACTCACGGCTAACTCTGCAGTGTTTTGCTGACAAACATTTCCATGCATGCAATATTGCATCCCTATGCTGCATTTTGAGACCTTGCCATCACATCTGTTGTATACACACCAAGATAGTCCTATGCCGCAGCCCATCACCATGCATGCATTCACCTGGCTATCCCGTGCAAAGTCTGAGAGGATTTTGTACCGCAGGCACTCCACATTCTTTCTTGAAATGGATCCTATGATTCCCGGAAGGTAAAGTGCTGCATGTGACATGTCATACATCTGACATGTCTTTTACAGAGGTACTACATGAGAGTGCATCACACACCCTTTTATTCACTCACAGCAATGCCTTCCAGAGACATTACAACTGCAGGCTGACAGCAAATAATAATTAGCACACAGATGTGTGTATACTCATATTTGACCAATATACAATGCTTGCATTGAGACTCCATATCAAATAATGTGTGTACAGAATGGAGATTTGCTACTGTACTGATGTCTGACCGATCATTTAGATGCCTGCAGGGCAGTAGTGAGCAGGGTTTCAGGGTTCCTCTATTAACACTGCATGTCAGACAACCAACTGTGGTGCTCATGTTTCCTCACAGATATTGAGCAACATAGCCAGAGTAATTGTGGTCACACATGAGAATATCACTGACTGCCATTCCCTGCTGCAAACAGGTCCTTGATCCCTACAATCATGCACCTTTGATCTTTCTTGATTCATAGCTCCCATCTTCTGCTTTTCATTTTGTTTCTGCCACAGGCTGCTTCATACAGGGGACCCATTTTGGATTTCCGGTAGCACTCACTGTGGCCAAACAGCAAGATACTGGACCTCCGTTGCATTTGAACAGACTACAGGCTATTAAATACCATTTACCACTTTGTTAGAGGGCAGGGGCTTCTGCATCTGCAGGATTCATTACCATCAGGACACACATATGTTTAGGTTTTTGCCTTCATAGTTGCTTTGTGAAGCACATTGTATATGCAAGCATATACATCACAATCATGACCTGCCCAATGCATGACTGTATGGCAGCTCATACAATACCTTGCTATATGACATGCTCCTTTAGGCTACTTATCCATGACACATGAATTCAACATGTTGGGGGTAGTTCATGATACCTGCACAGCACGGACTTAGCCTCCTTCACATAAATGCTGTACACACTGCCACATCCCACTGCTGTGATGGTGACCTGCAAACATTATCATACATCCTTTCTTAGGTTAATATGCGCAGTATGACAGACAGTTCATTTCACAGACATAACTGGACAACAGTGGAGTGAATTTAAGCAAGTGAGTCTGGCACACCATGATGTATAACAGTGCAGCTGTTGGACTAACACCCCCAATGTGTCCCGACCCTGTTTAGTTCAAGATCACTTGGCATTTGCATGTGACACCTACATATTTCTCACTATCATCTCCTGCCATCATAGCCTACTTAAGTTGTTAGGCAGTGTATGCATGTATGTCTGTCATTAGATCTGGTCTTCGCACCACAAGCAGCAGTCAAACTGAACCATGACCTGGCGATGTCCATAACCCTAGTACCATGGTCTGACCACAGCTTGATTAGTTTCCAAATGACCACACAGTGCCACGATCATAACAACACCAGCAGAGATAATTGTCTTTCAATACCAATAACCATAAGATTCCAACCGTTTGACAAAGAAGAAATACTGGAGAAAGTCATTCCACTTCTCAACACAATGGCCCCTAACCTCGAGGAAATGATCGCTAGTTGGGACAATAGCTTCAGCACCAGCGCTCAGCTTCCAACCACAAACAAACCCCCAAGGACGCGAGCCAGCACCATGGTACTCCACCGAACTGCGATCATCACTCCTCCACCTACGCAAGCTAGAGAGACGATGGCGCCGATCTAGATCCACTGAAGCACAGAGTGCATATAACCTACACCTAGGAAAGCACCGTGAAGCAATAATAGAAAGAAGGAAGCAATTCCACACAGACATCCTAAAGTGCTCACTGAGCAAACCACATGACCTCTTCAATATAGTGAAGTCATTAACAAAGGAACCAGCCCCGGAGCAGCCACTCATACCGCAACCTCAGGACTATGCCGAATACCTCCAATCAAAGATGCAACAGACCGACAAGACCAGAACCCCCACAAACAACATACCCTTACACAAACCACACTACCCAACACCATTGACCAAATTCACCACCTTGTCAAAGAGAGAAATTGAAGACACCATCGCCTCCATCAACACCACCACCGCTCCAAATGACCCCTGCCCCGCGTTTTGGGTCAAAGAACTACGTTACGACCTCAGCCAATTCCTCAACAAACTCATGGATCAATCCTTTTCAACCGGTTCATTTCCACAAAAGCTGAAGCATACATCCATCAGACCCCTGCTGAAAAATAACAAACTGGACCCTCTGAAGGTCGAATCCTTCAGACCAATATCGAGCATCCCACTGCTCGCCAAGATAATTGAAAAGGTAGTCCAATGCCAATTACAACAACATATAGAGACTCATGCCCCCTTGGACTCAAGTCAGCACGGTTTCAGGCAGGCACATGGCGTGGAAACCCTCCTCACCACCTTATTCAATGCAATAATCTCTGGAATCGACAACATTCGACAAGGGTTCGCTCTAATCTTCTTGGATATCGCAGCGGCTTTTGACTCCGTAAGTCACGAAATACTCCTGGAATGACTCGAGGAAAAGGGAATACAAGACTCAGCACTAGGTTGGTGCAAATCCTACCTGACCAACAGATGGCAACATGTAAGAGCTGGCACCACGACCTCGGAACCGTTCCCACAGATACAGGGTGTTCCACAAGGGTCCTTGTTATCAGCGCTGATGTTCAACATATATATGCAGCCCATATGCTCCTTGATTCGCTCATTCAACGTCAGCTGCCTAGTCTATGCAGATGATGTCCTACTTTACATGCCATTTGCAACCAATCAGCCAGACCTTTCCCCACTGATTGGATGCTTCGACGCAATAGCCGAATGGCTCCACACTCAAAATCTTCGAATAAACCACAACAAGACAGACGTCCTCTTCATCACGAGGAATCAAGGCTTCACCCCCCCTGCCTCCTTAAAGGTGAAGAACGCCAAGCTGATAGCAAAACCCACAATCCGATATCTAGGTGCTACCCTAGACCAACGGCTAGACATGAAAACCTACATAAAAAACACAGTAAAGAAAATATACCACAAAATTCGGACATTACGACACCTACGACCCTGCTGGACCCCAAAGATTTCCGAACAATCTACCAAGCACTAATAATCCCACATTTCGATTATGCCAATGCAATACTATACGGCCTCCCGCAAACATCACTGAGCCCCCTTCAGCTGGCAATGAATGCAACTGCAAGGGTTCTATACGGAGTCTCAAGAACAGACCACATCACCCCAACCCTAAAGAAACTTCACTGGCTACCAGTCCAAGGCAGAATATGTTTTAAGATACTAGTAATGGCCTTCAAGGCCATAAGCAATCAACCCCCACATCCATCACCGAATTAATCCATTTCACACCCCCTAACAGGTCCAGAAGATCCACAGCTATTAACACACTGATTATCCCTAAGGAAACAACGAAATGCACCCACATGACATCTAATAGAGCCTTCATGATCTACGCACCTAGATGCTGGAATGCCCTCCCTACGGCCATCCGAACAATCACTGATCTGACCCAATTCAGGAAGGCGCTGAAACGCCACATATTCATACAGCACTACCCAGACAACAGCCCCATAGGTCAGCCAGCAAACATGTCCACCAAGCACCAAGACCCCCACACCAGCACACCTAGCACACCTGAGTGCAGCCAGCCCAAGGCTGCAACCTCAAGTAAGAAGCACTGCGCACAGCACAGCTATTAATGTATATTAATGTAGATAATGTAAATATGTATGTGACAGTTATCCCAGTTTCTAGCCAAGTTATATTTCCTGTTTTATTGTAAATACAATACAGTCACGACTGCATTGTATAAGCCACAGTTGCATGTACACTGCGCTGATGTTGAATAGCGCGGTATAGAAGAGAAATTAAATAAATAAATAAATAAATAAATAAAATGTCCCACTGACTGCTTATTAGAGCACCTAATGCTAATCCATGGGGAAGCTGCTCCTGGGCAACGTGACCCATAGGATTTCAGGGATTTGTGACACACAGTGACTCAAATGAAACCAACATTAGGGAGCTCACATGACCTAAAAAGACCCAGGACAGGGATGCATAGGCACAGGTGCACAGTCCATGCTCGTCAGACCATTTGACAGAACAGTCTTATATGTGAAGATCCCTAAGTGTCATACATCCTATATATACTGTGGTCAACAAATTGGCAGTGTCCTCTGCATTAACATCATTTCCTTTCACACTATCAATTGCCTTCAACCTCTACTGTAAGATGTTCATATCTACAATTGTACATTCCTTTCTCCTTCTTTCCTTCCTTGGTCATTATGCATCACACCTGTATTAGGTAGCATTTTCTACTATGGTCCAAGCATATGTATAACAGATGCACAGATATCATCTTGGCACCAGGGATGTCCTAATGATGTTTGATACCCTTGACAGGCCTACAGGGGAGCCCCCACTGCATCATCTCAGCTCAGAGAAGTGGCATCTTAGAATTTGTTCAATGGAGCAGACGCACCACTGAATGTCTTGAGGGGGTTGGGTTGCAGGTCCCAACATACAACACCATGACCCATGATCCACACAGACTTCCCCCAAGCAAAACTATTGTCAATCACCACCAACTTCATTCACGCCACCAGTTTTTATATGCTACACGCAGGTACCCTCAGGGCCTGCCCCTCCTAACCCCTGTCCTTCAGACACAACTTCCAGCCCCTTCTGACATTATTTTTTTAGGAGGGCCATCAGAGGCAGGCCATGAGGGCACATGCATACAACAGTATTGAGCCAGTCACAATGTTGGAAATGCTGATGCTGGAAAAATATATTGGTGGAATCATGACTCACCCTACTGTCCTAGTCATACATGAGGCTTCACTAATGGGTAGGTGACCCCTGATTGGCAGTGCTGGGTCTTCAACATCTCGTGTAATTAGTATATAATGTATGAATCATTTTCCATTATTGATGACCATACAGTTCATTGTGGCATGGCTTCGATATCTGTCCAATGGACTTGGCGACATTCGAGGATATTTTCTCGTCATGGTCGACAAGTTAGTAATTTTATATATTGTTCACAGGTTAAAGCTGTGTGTGGAGCCTTAATGGAAATATGATGTCTACCCCTTCAGTTGTTATGGGTCTTTTAAATTGCATGTGGTAAAATCTAAATCGGCTCTTATTCTGGATTTGTTACAAGATCAATAAATTGATGTGCTCTACCTTACCGAAACTTGGTTGTGCGATAGTGAAGAGCCTTATTTGACTCGGTGTTTGCCGATTAATTATTCAGCTCTCTCAGTTCCTAAATTATCAAAGAAAGGTGAAGGCGTGGCAGTTCTTTATAAATCTGCTATTGCTGTTTCTGAAAAAACTCATACTTATTGTCCAAATGTGGAATCATTTTTGCTTAGACTTGCGGGTATGTTTACTAAACCTTCTTAACGTGCGCGCTGTGCAATTATCACGTGCTAAGGTACCTTAGCGCACGATAATGGCGCTTTATGGGGCACAAAGGTGCCTTAGCGTGCGCTAACGTGCGCAGCGGCACAAACAAGCGCTGAAGGTGGGGAAAGGCTCCCGGAGGGCGGAGGAAGGCTCCCCAGGGGCGGAGAGAAGGGGTCAATGGGTGGGGAGTGGGAAGGGAGAGGCTCCCCGCACACTAACGATGTGAAATCCGAGGCCAAAACTAACACCAGTGAAAACCTCGCATTAGAGCTGATTTAAAGGGAAAAGAATCCATTTCTGTCAGCAATGTACAGCAAAACCAGTGAAACCTACAAAAAAGTGATAAGTGTGATACATGTGCACGGAACAAAAGTACAAATAAACATTGAAAAGGACCCCAACAAAATATACAAAAAACATAACCAAGCTGGGCAATAGTGATAGTAATGGGAAACATCAAAAAAACACTCCCAAGAAAGCTCCAAAAAAAAAGATATAAATTTTGGAAGGGTCTACGCTCCATCCCCATACAAGGTGAATGATCCCACAGTGAAATAGCACTGATCAGGGTTTCCCTCTCCATTGGACAGGTTTCCTATGGCATGCACATGTTCCACAACAGCAGGGCAGGCATGTCGGAATGGGCAACTGGACAGATGCTGGGAAAGGGGATACAGAGGGCTGCAGGCTGCACATGCTGTGGTGCAGCTGGGGCATAGTGCGGACTAGGCAGATGCCTAGGTGGCACTTAGGAATGCTGAAACTGTACAGCAGCCAGACAGCAACTGATGAGGGCCCAACATGGGCATGAGAGTGTTTATCACAGTGTCACAGGGGATAGTACCCAGCAGGTACCTCCAAGGGCACAGAACACTGGCAGGCGGTGTTGGGGGGAAGCGTGGACGTCTATGCAGGCACCCCTACCCCAGAACACGCACCATAGGCAGCCGCCTACCTGCACACTGGATGGCTTGAGACTGCACACCACCAGCACCACCAGCAGAAGGGCATGTCAGCATGGTGGCAGAGGGGTACTGGTGGTGGAGGGGGGCAGTGGCAGCTGCCAAGAGCAGACCATGGCCTAGCCCTGTGTAGGTGGGTGCCATGCACTGCAACAGACAGGCCCTGCCGGACAAACAGTCATGGTATCACCAGGGACTGCACTGTCTCTGTGGCAACACAGTGGTGCAGTGCACACAACCAGTGTGTTTGGAGACAGAAGGTCACAGGTTCAAGTCCCAGCTATGGTGCCTGCCAACCCAGTCCCCATATTTTACCCACTACTAAAACGTGCTAATACAGACAGAACCTTTATTGCAGATGACGTAAACATGCCCAAAACATCTACATTTTACCCTACAGAGCACAGACACCATAAACAGGCGCATTACCTACAGCAGAGTCTCCCAAATGCAGTCCTGGAGGGCCAAACACCATTGAGGTTCCATGCTGCCTCTAATAAAGATGCCTGTGCCGCATATCTATGCACCGCCCCCATGGTATACAGATGTATCTCATGCATATTGTCACGGAGACCCTTATGGTAGAGCCTCTGTGAACCCTATTAGGCCACTGCCTAGGGTATTGTGAGTTTTTAAACTGCTTCTCTACTTTAATCAGAGTCAGCCAATCGAGTGGTTAAACATAAATTGGGGATTTATTCCCTTTCCCGAAACAGAAAAACATTCTTGGAAGCGTACACAGAACAAAACAGCACTAGAACAAAAACAGTTGCAAAAATAACTCTTCTTCCAGCTTGTTAGGGTCACAAGGTCATTCTCCTGAAGGTTAACAGAAAGAGGTTATGTCGTCTGACAAACAAATCGTACAGTCCATTGGCACTGGGTCTGGAAAATAGTTATTACTCTCCCAGTGCATTATCTTGGGTCCACTCCCGATACTCTCAGTGTCACACTCTTTACATGTGCTGGAGCAGGGCACATTCCCCTGTGGCAGACAAACCCCTTTCCCTATAAAATGCTCTTTACAGTCAGGGTTATAAATGCCTGGTGCATGTAATGCTTCTTGCTGGTTTCTCTCTCCTGTCCCACCTAGTGAGAACTCTGTATATTCTCCTGGGTAAGTGCTATGCTCAGGGCCACGCCCTTTAAAATATGCAGAGCTTCCAGCCTCTTCTTTGTTAAAACAAGGCTTCCAGCTTTTTACCTTGTTTCTGGCTTTGAAGTCACGCTGGGGCTTTCTCTCCCCTGGCACAGTTCCTCCAGCCTGAGCTATGCTCCTCGGTAGCTCAATCAGTCCTCCTGAGTTACTGCCCCACTTCCTGTTCCTGTGGGAACTCTCTCCAGGACTGCCTTTCCAGAGACCTTCTCCACTCCTCTCTTGCCCAGGACTTCCTCTCCTGTCCTTCCAAAGCTCTCCTCTCCGGTCTTCCCAAGGACCTCCCCTTCCTGGTTCTAACCAGGACCTTATATGCTTCCCTTCTCTGCACGTTACGTGGGACTCTGAGCACAGGTGCTCCTGATGAGCTTTTCTGTTTTTGCCTGCGTCATTGCTATTACAGGGAAACTTCACTTTAAACCCTTTTTGCTTTTCTTGTGCTGAGGCTTCCTTTCCAGCCAAAACTGAGGTAAGCTCTTCCTTTTCACTAACCTCCATAGGCTCTATATAGTCCACTGTATCACATATCCCCCCCCTTAAGATATTCCGGGATGGGGAACCATCGTTCTCACAGCCCGGAATCTCCGCAAGATTCTCAACCTTCTTGCTGGACCGGCTGTCTACTACTGTACTACCCTGCCAAGGTTCCTTACAGCCCGCCCCCATTGCTCTACTCCTGCATTTTATCCAGGAGCGGCTAGCTGCTGCCATTCTCTCCTGCCAGGATTTCAATACATTGATATGGTAGGTCTGAAGACGACCCTTGTCGTTCTCCACCACATAGGTTACTGGCCCTTTACACTCAACAACTGTATAAGGACCCTTCCACTGGGCTTCGAACTTTGGCCCAGGGTCAGCGACCATTACTATCACTCTATCGCCAACGGCCAATTGCCGTGCCTTCTTGCCCCTGTCATAGTATCGCTTCTGGCTTAGCTGACTGCCTTGCAGATGCCCTTCTGTGACTCGCGAAGCCCTCTGTAGGCGACTCCGGAGCCCACATAGAAACTGGGGTACCCCCATTACCTCCCCTTCTGGCTCAACCCACTGGTCCCTTAAAATATCCAGGACTCCCCGTGGGGCTCGTCCAAACATTAGCTCATAAGGGGATGCTCCTTACGAAGCTTGGATACGCTCCCTACTGGCATATAAGGCAAACGGGAGCATAATGTCCCAGTCAGCCATCTGTCCATTCAAAGCCCTTCTTAACAGCTGCTTAAGGGTCTGATTGAAGCGCTCTACCAGACCATTGGTCTGCGGATGATATGCGGAGGTTTTTATATGATGGATGCCGAAAGCATCCCATACCTGAGCTAGGTATTTGGAGACAAAATTACTCCCCCTATCGGTCAGCATTTCTCTTGGGAACCCTACCTCACAAAACAGTTTGACCAATTCTGCGGCTATGAACCTAGCTGATATGTTCCTTAAAGGTATCGCCCAAGGGCATCTGGTGGCACAGTCCATTATCACGAGGATGTACTGAAATCCTCTGGGAGTTTTTATTAACGGACCCACAATGTCCATTGCCATCTGGCGAACTGGCTCAGTTATCGTCGGGGTCTGAATTAGGGGAACTCCTATAGCAGCGATGGCGAACCTATGGCACGCGTGCCAGCTGTGGCACGCGAAGGCCTTGCAGCTGGCACGCGTGAAGGTCCGCAGAAAAAGAAAAAGCGGGCTCTGGCTGCTGCCGCGGACGCGGACGCGGCAGCATGCAGTGTCCCGCGGGGCCCCCTCCGCCCGCTAAGCCCCTCTGCAAGGGCTTTCAGATTCGCGAGGGAGACACCGTCTCCCTCGCGTCTCTGTTAAGCCCGCAGGGGCTAATGGGAAATTTCCCATCAGCCCCTTTAGACGCGAGGGACTGATGGGAAATTTCCCATTAGCCCCTGCGGGCTTAACAGAGACGCGAGGGAGACGCTCTCCCTCGCGAATCTGAAAGCCCTTGCAGAGGGGCTTAGCGGGCGGAGGGGGCCCCACGGGACATTGCATTCTGCCGCTGCCGCGGCAGAAGCCAGAGCCAGCTGCTTTTTTTTTTTTTTTTAAATTTGCCATGGGGGGTGGGTTAGGACTGCTAATGGGCTAGGGGGGGGGGCTTAGGAATGCTAATGGGCTAGGGGGGGTTAGGACTGCTAATGGGCTGGGGGGGTAGGACTGCTAATGGGCTGTGGGCTGATGGGGGCTGTCTGGAAATGGGGTGATGGGGGGTTAGGATTGGTAATGGGCTATGGGGGGGGTTAGGACTGCTAATGGGCTAGAGAGGGGGGGGGGGTTAGGACTGCTAATGGGCTAGGGGGGTTAGGACTGCTGATGGGAGGGGTTAGGACTTGAGGTGGGCTGTTGGGTGGGGTTAGGACTGGAAATGGGCTGATGGGGGGTTAACACTGGAGGTGGTCTGATGGGGTTAGGACTGGTAATGGGCTATGGGGGGGTTTAGGACTGATAATGGGCTATGGGGGGCTGGGACAAGAAATGGGCTGATGGGGAGGGGTTAGGACTTGAGGTGGGCTGATGGGGTTAGGACTGGTAATGGACTGTGGGCTGATGGGGGGGGGGGTTAGGACTGGCAATGGGCTATGTGGGGCTGACTGGAAGTGGGCTGATGTGGTTTTAGGAATGGAAGTGGGCTGATGGGGGGTTCGAACTGGTAATGGGTTATAGGGGGGGGCTTAAACTGAAAATGGGGTGATGGGGGTTAGGACTGGAAGTGGGTTGATGAGGGGGGGATAGGACTGGTATTGGGTTGGGGGGTTGCTAGGACTGGAAATGGGTTGGGGGGCTGCTAGGACTGGAAATGGGCTGATGCAGGGACTAGAAGGGAATGGATGCTGGGTGAGGCTGGAACTAGAAGGGAGCTGGTGTTGGGGGAGGATTAGAATGGGATGGGGCTGGGAGAGTAAAGTGGAGAGGGGAAAAATATTTTGTGTGGGAGGGATAAAAAATCTACAATTGGCCGGGTATTGGAGAGTAAGTGGGGATTGAGGATGGAGGGGTAAATTTTGAGTAGATGAAATAGGAATGAGGAAAGAGCAAAAGGAGAAAGATTAGTATGTTAAAGCAGATGTAGAGAGAGAATGGAAAAAAAACCCAAGAAGACAGAAGAAAGGACAAATGGACAGCAGATGGAGAGTTAGCAGAAGACACGAAGAAACCAGAAGAAAGTGGCTGGAACAATTGCAACTGAAAAAAAATGCACAAAAGGTAGAAAAATATCTCTTTATTTTGAATTTATTAATTGGAATATGTCAGCTCTGGGAAATGTGCATCATTAATTTTTGCGCTTTGTTTAGTACAAGAGGAAATTAATATATAGTTTTATTTCTACAGTGTTGTTGTATATTCCAAGTTTGGCTTTTGGGGTTCCCAGTTTAATTATTGTCTTCCTGTTTCTAAATTGTGATTCCTTGTTTGGTAATGGTCTGTTCTGCATGTGTAACTGAGCTGAGGTATTCTGTTTATATAATTCCTATTTGACATTGCCACTTGTTCTTTCCCCAGTAGGTCATGTATTGTTGTTCTCTGAGATGTATTGGTTTAATATTTGCAGTGTTGCCTTTTGATAGGTAGAGTATGGTGCTTTGTGAGTCCTGGTAGTGCTGTTAGGATACGGCGGGTTTGCTATGGGTTCTAAATGGGCAGCGTTTGTAGTAGTTCCTAATGTGCCTGGCGGTTGGTACTGGATTATAGTAATGTAGAAACCTTTTAGTCTTTCTTTATCCATATACTCATTAAGAGGCATGTTTACTAAAAGTTAGTGTATGGTAACATTATGCAAATATTTATGCAAATGAAGCACCTTATGCAAATGGAGCTTTAATTGACGTGCTGGCACTTTGAGGAAATTCTTTGGTTTTGTGCGGCAGTTTGGGCACTCGGGCTCAAAAAGGTTAGCCATCACTGTCCTATAGGCTTAACAGCACTTACTCGCTGACAAGAAGGACATGCCTCGCAGAACTGCTTCGTTTCTCTAAAGACCCCCGGCCAATAGAAACGCTCTAGGATCTGGTCAAGTGTGCCCTGAATTCCTTTGTGTCCCACAACGGGATGGTCATGGGCCAGTCTCAAAACTACGGCCTTAAGGGTAGTGGGGACCACTAGCTGCTTCCTAATTGCCCCAGTATGGGGGTTGCTGCTCTCCCTATATAAAATGTCCTCTTCTATCAGGAACCTGGGGAGCACATCCCTACCTGTCTGGGCAAACTCGAAGGCATGTTTCAACACTGGGTCTGCCTTCTGTTCCTTTGGAAAGGATGGGAATTTCTTTACTAGATCAACAGGTATCCAGGGTAAACCTTGCCCATCCGCTACTCCAGCCCTCACCTGAGCCCGGTGATGTCTTTCCTGGCGTTTTTCGCCGTTACTTTTCTTTTTATCCCTAGAAGGAGCACCGATTAACTCCTCATGATGGGGAAGTTCGCTTAGGCCCTCTTCTATAACCCTATCTTCCTCCGCTAAAGGCTCTTCCTCCACTCTTGTGTGATCAGGATTCTCCTCTAGCAGCTCACCCTGCATCTCTACACCCTTTGCTTGAGACCTGGTGGACACCATTCCTCCCCTTATATGTGTATCCTCCCCCAATACCCCGGTAGAAAGGAGGCCAATCCTTACCTAGTACGATATCGTACGGTAACTTGGGGATTATCGCTACCCGGATTTCTTTCTGGGTTCCTAAACCCTTAACCTTTATCCTGTAAAGGGGGTACTGGCTTGTTGCTCCATGTACACATTTTATTCTAGCCCTTCCTTCTTGCTGACTCGGGGGAAAATCATTTCGGGCCCGTATGATTTCCCAAAACTTGCGGGAGACCATACTTTGATCGGCCCCCGAGTCAAGTAAGGCTCTTGCCGGGACTCCTTGTACATCCACATCTATGCGGAATCCCTCCTGTACATGCTCATTATCTTTTGTTATTAGGGCAGTGCGGTATATGCAATCTCTCTTCATATGCCCTAACTTTCCACACTTAAAACATTTTACCAAAACATTTTTATCCTCTCTCTTGGACAAACACTCACTTACATATCGAGTGTCTATTCGAGGCTCTCTATTTAGCTTTACAGAACTGGCTAACCCCAGCCTCCTCTCAGCGCTTCCGGATGTCTTTTTAGCCATTTCGGCTTCAAGAAACCGCTCTGTTAACTGTGCTGCATTTGTAGAGGTTTTGCAGTCCTGTAATGTCAAAAAGGTTTTCACCTCCATAGGAACTGCCTCGTAATATTGTTCTAGGACAATCATATCAATTATGCTATCCACAGTTTTTCCCTCAGGTTCAAGCCACTTTAAGACCAAACTGCGCACCCTATGGCACAGTGCTTTTGGCGTTTCCCCTGCCTGCAACTTAGTGGACCTGAGCATTCGCCTATACACAGCCGGTGTTAGGCCTAGCCTGTCCCGTACTGCTCTTTTTATTTCTTCGTACTCTGCTGCCAAAGCGGCAGGCATTGCTCTGTAAGCCGACAGAGCTTCTCCTGTTAAGGATGAGGCCAGTCTGACTGTCCACTGCTCTTTAGGCCAGTGTGCGTGGAGAGCTACCCTCTCAAATGACTCTACAGTAATCATCAAAATTGTCTTTATCAGTCATTTGTCCAAATGTCCACATCCCACAGTTTTGTGGGCCTACCCCACTGAAGTACTCTTGTGGTGTTGTCCTTTTCTGCGATTCCTCCAGAAGTGCTTGCACTAGGTCCGTTAGGGGCTTCTGTTGAGCTTGCAAGGCTGCCACGGCCCTCTCCTGGCTCAGCTGGGCTAGCTCCCTTTGTTTGTCAAATTGTCCGCTCATCCAGCGTAAGACCTCCTAGACCTCCATCTCCAGGCTTTCACACTCTGAAAAATAAACCACAGACAAACACCAAGTGCGGTACCACTATAGAAAAAAAAAACTTTTCCTTTCCCCAAAACAATTCCTTCTCACTTGAATCCTCCCAGCCTGTGCCCATATACCTTTTACCTGAGCCAGGTGGAGGTTCCCGCTTTGAGAAGGGGCTTGTCTTTGCTGTAGTATATCCTGGTTCCTTCTGGATCCTTCCGGGCGTGCCAATGTCTGCTCCTTTCGCGCTGTGCTGCGTCCTGGTGGTTTGCTCCTTGAATGCAATCCGCACCAACTACACCATTTGTCATGGAGACCCTTATGGTAGAGCCTCTGTGAACCCTATTAGGCCATTGCCTAGGCCATTGCCTAGGGTATTGTGAGTTTTTAAACTGCTTCTCTACTTTAATCAGAGTCAGCCAATTGAGTGGTTAAACATAAATTGGGGATTTATTCCCTTTCCCGAAACAGAAAAACATTCTTGGAAGCGTACACAGAACAAAACAGCACTAGAACAAAAACAGTTGCAAAAATAACTCTTCTTCCACCTTGTTAAGGTCACAAGGTCATTCTCCTGAAGGTTAACAGAAAGAGGTTATGTCGTCTGACAAACAAATCGTACAGTCCATTGGTACTGGGTCTGGAAAATAGTTATTACTCTCCCAGTGCATTATCTCGGGTCCACTCCCGATACTCTCAGTGTCACACTCTACATGTGCTGGAGCAGGGCACATTCCCCTGTGGCAGACAATCCCCTTTCCCTATAAAATGCTCTTTACAGTCAGGGTTATGAATGCCTGGTGCATGTAATGCTTCTTGCTGGTTTTGTAATGGCAAGCGCTTTGAAAAGCTCGTATTCTATCACTCACCCACAGAAGGAAAACTCTCAGACAGGCTGGAATGCAATCAGGATCTTTAATGTGCACACAGGATCAGACAGAGATACCAGCAACCTCCACAAGGGTCTGAACCCCGAGGAACGTCCTTCAATGCCTTAAATACAGTATAATTTCAAACTCATTCTGTAATCCCATTTGCCACAGGTATTTCTTGTCCACCAATCAGCAGCCCCTGGGGAAGGTACCTGGATGACCTGTCCAAACCGGTGTGCTCTGGTCTTTTGGTTTCTGGGCTAGGGGATACTGTGCTCAGACCTGGAGTGGGGGAAGGGTGTCTAAAGAAATAGCAGGCTGATTGCCTCATGGCTTGCGGGGGAAGGGTCAGGCTGATCAGAGCCGGCTTGCAGCATGGCTTGGGGAAGGGCTACCTACAGCTACCTCATTCCCCCCTTTTTAAGTAAGACCTCAACCGCTAGAGGCGGTAGAGGGCTGTATTACTGGAGGCATGCCGCAGAGGGGTGTATTGGGTCAGGGCCATAACAGTGGTAGCAGCCTTGCATTCTACCAGGGTGTCGAGGGTGGTGGTAATGGAGCGGTGGAGGATGGGGATACAACATGGTATGAGGGCACATACTAAGAAAAGAAGGAAAACTCCTATAACTAGGGTTTTAAGGCCCCCCAACCAACCAAACAATTTGGAGAACCACCCCGTCCCCAGTCCCATGGACGGGTCTGAGATTTGTTTCGCCAAGTCACGTAGGTCTTGGATTGAGCGCTCAATGGACACACTTTCATCTGTGAGGTTAAAACAACACATTCCTTTGAATTCCTCACACCCATGGTTGAGGCGTAACAGCAGGAAATCTATGGTCATTCTATTTTGTAGAATCGCTGTACGTAGGCTGGACAGCTCATAATTTATGGAAGCTAGTATGGTTGAGGTGAGGTTAATGGTCTTGGCTAGGGAGCAAGCGAGTCGGCTTACCTCCAGGGAGTTGTGTAGGGCCAATCCAGGTGTCCCAAGGATTGACACTGACAGCCCAAGAGCTGTCTCATCACTGTAAGGCTCCACGTTTGAGTTACAGGTTGAGGGCATGGGGGCAGAGCGGGGATAACTGGGGGGCCGGACGAAGGCAGCAGTTGTAAGCCTAGCAAAAGTGCACGGACCACCAGTGGCATTTGCAGGGACGTAAGTGTACGTCATTTTGCCACATACTAAAAACCAGCCTAAGGGAAGATACATTTCTGAGTGTGAATAGGATACATTTGTAACAGAGCTGCATGATAACACAGTATTTGATACATTGTTTTCCTCCCTTCTTGGCATTGACAAAAAAGAAACAATCACTAGCATTTAGAGTGGAAACTACCTGCAAGGAAAAAGGCACTTGGTTGAAAAGTGTAGAAGTCGGTCGGGTAACCCCAATATGGTAGAAATATATTCCAGGTTGTTTACAGTTTAAATTAGCAAGCATAGTGAAGTTCTGCATCTCACACAAACTAGACGGTACAGCAATAAGAGAGTTTTGTAGAGAGTTTCGTATACAAAAGTTTGTCATGTTCAGAGCAGTTTGGGCGAGTAATACTGCTGTGTTAGTAGTCTCTGCACTTGTTGGAAAACGGGCCCATGTCAGGGAAATGAGTAAGGCTAGGGCACCGCTTCTCATTCTGCTCCTGGTTCTGGAAAAGGGGGTCTCGTAGATCAGTCTCTCCGGGGGTCTCGTCGGCAGTCTGTTAGAGCCCTTTACTGGGCAGAAAGGTCCCTCTTCAGTTTCAAACGCAGGGGTTGATCTGGAATCGGGACTGCGGTCCAGGCTGGAACAACTTCTGGTGCAGCGGCCTTGACACGAGAGTGATGGATCCACGGAGCGACTTCAGCCACTTTAACAGCCGTGGGGGTGGTCAACAGAACAGTGTACGGGCCTCGCCACTGGGGGGTCAATGGGTCTTTCTTCCACTCCTTGACCCACACCTGGGAACCAGGCTGGTGCGTATGGAGCGCTTCAGTCAGGTTGATGGGGAGTCGCTCCTGGATCCACCGGTGCAATTTCTGCAATACAGAACTGAGAGCCGACAGTTCCTGCCGGGTTATTTCTGAACCTATCTGCACTAAATCTCCATGGACGCCCTGTATGAGGGGTGCAGGGCGACCATACACAGCTTCAAAGGGGGAAACACCGATACCCTTTCGTGGGGCTGACCGTATGCGGAGCAGAGCTATAGGGAGCAATTGGGGCCACTTCAGTGAGGTTTCCTGACACAATTTTGCTAACTGGCTCTTTATGGTGCGATTCATGCGTTCTACTTTCCCTGAGCTCTGTGGGCGGTAAGCTGTGTGTAGCTTCCAATCGATCTGTAAGGCTTTTACTACCTGCTGTATCACTTGGGCCACAAATGCAGGTCCATTATCAGATCCCACTACTACTGGAAGCCCAAATCGGGGGATGATTTCATGCAGCAACACCTTAGTCACTTCTCTGGCTTTTTCTGTGCGGACTGGGAAGGCCTCCACCCACCCCGTGAAAGTACAGACCAATACCAGCAGATACCGGTACCCATTTGCTCGGGGCATTTCTGAAAAGTCAACCTGGATGTTTCCCATAGGGGTGACCCCATAAGACTGGACCCCTGGGGGTTGGCTTGGGCCTTGACGGGCATTGTTTTTAGCACATGTGGTGCATTGTCTAGCAATTGCAGCTGTCAACGAGGATAAGCAAGAAATGAAGAAATATGGGCGGAGGGTAGTTTCCATTGCTGTCTTGCCCATATGAGTGGCCTGATGAAAGGATGATAGGAATGCTGGGGCAAGGCTGTCTGGGATGACTATCACTGGAGCTGTCCCTGTTCTAGGTAACCTTATCCAACCATCTGTGTGTAACACCCCACCCTCCTCCTGACAGAAAAAATCTAGCTCTCGTGTAGTGTACCTCTTGGCCCATTGGCTTAGTGGGACTGGAAACAGGGGGGCTTGTAGATCCTGGGAGCTCTGCGGGAAAAACTGGGACAAGGATGTGGTTGCTACTCGCCGGGCTTCTGCATCAGCCCGTCTATTTCCCTTAGCTATTTCACCGTTCCCTTTCTGGTGGCCTCTGCAATGCATTACGGCTACTGTTTTCGGACGCCAGACTGCTTCTAACAGGGCCAATATCTGGGGGCCATTCTTTATCTCAGAGCCAGCTGCAGTAACTAACCCTCTTTCTTTGTACAGGGCCCCGTGGGCATGGAGAGTGGAAAAGGCATATCTGGAATCTGTGTATATATTTACACGACTGTTAGTCCCAAGGGTTAAGGCACGGGTAAGGGCAATGAGTTCCGCCTTCTGTGCGGAGGTTCCAGGGGGCAAAGGCTGTGCTTCAACTATTTCTTCCATCGTCATCACCGCATACCCCGCACACCTGCGGCCCTCCAGCATCAGACTGCTCCCATCTACGTAGTAGGTCTCATCCGGATTGCTTAACGGCACATCCGTCAGATCAGGGCGACTGGAGAAGACTGTTTCCATCACTTCCAGGCAGTCGTGATCAGGTGGTCCCGGGCCAACAGGCAGGAAAGTAGCAGGGTTCAAGGCTTGGCTGGTAGTTATCTGCACCCTGGGATTTCCCCATAACATGCTCTGGTATTTCAACATTCGGGAGCTGGTGAACCAGTAACTTCCTTTATGCTCTAGCAATGTTTGGACTGAATGTGGGACGGTGACTAGAAGGCCTTTGCCCATGGACAGTTTATCAGATTCTTCCACCAACAAGGCTGTTGCTGCTATTGCTCTCAGGCAAGGTGGCCATCCCTTGGCCACTGGATCCAGCAGTTTTGACAGGTAGGTGACTGGTCGTGGCCAAGACCCCAGTTGTTGGGTCAAGACTCCCAAAGCTGTTCCTGCTGCTTCGTGCACATAGAGGGTGAAAGGCTTGGTGACATCCGGAAGGCCTAGGGCTGGTGATGACAGTAATGCCCTTTTCAAATGTTCGAAGGCCTCCTGTTGGTCACGACCCCATTCAAGGGGGCTCTTCTCTGGGCCCTTTGTAGACTCATAGAGGGGCTTTGCGATCTTTGCGAAGTTGGGAATCCAGATACGACAGTACCCAGCTGCCCCGAGAAAAGCACGTACTTGCTTGCGGGTTGTTGGCACTGGGATCCGGCACACTGCTTCCTTCCTCTCGCTCCCCAACCGTCGGCTTCCTTTTGACAGATGGAATCCCAGATACTTCACTTCCGACCGACATAACTGAGCCTTTTTTCTGGAGACTCGGTATCCCGCATTGTACAGGAGTTGGAGAAGTTCTGTGGTTGCCAATACACATTCAGCCTCAGAGTCAGCAGCGATTAGTAGGTCATCAACGTACTGCAGAAGTACTCGTCTGCCGGGCTCCCCTGGAGGGAAACTAGTGAGATCTTGGGCCAATGCTGTGCTGAAGATGGTAGGAGAGTTCTTGAATCCCTGTGGTAAACGAGTCCAGGTAACTTGGGACTTTCTGCCAGTAGCAGGGTCCTCTTTCTCGAAAGCAAACAGGTGCTGGCTTGCAGTAGCCAGGCGTATACAAAAGAAGGCATCTTTTAGATCCAGTACTGAGAAGTGAGAAGCAGTCGCTGGGATGAGGCCCAACAGTGTATAAGGGTTTGGTACTACTGGATGCAGAGTCACAGTGGCCTCATTGACACGACGGAGGTCCTGAACAGGTCGATAGTCAGTGGTTCCAGGTTTTCGAACTGGCAGCAAAGGAGTGTTCCATGCCGATTGGCAGGGCCGCAGGATACCATGCTGTAGTAGCTGCACCAGATGATGATGGATTCCTTCTACAGCTGCCCGCGGCAGCGGGTATTGTCGCACATGCACCGGGGAGGCTCCCGGCTTCATTTCAACACATACGGGAGGGATGTTAATGGCCATTCCGGGGGGGTTTCCTTCTGCCCATACTCCAGGGGGCACTGATTCCCACGTAACCAGGGTAGCCACATCAGATTTGGGCCTGTTTCTCATATACCCGCCATTCTTCTTCTCGGGGGACGGACAGTACCAAAACTGTTGGGCCCAGGCTGGGTATTTGGAGCTCAGCCTGGCCATCAGACCCGAATGAGATTTGGGCCTGGAGTTTTGCCAGAACATCCCGACCCAGCAAGGGTATGGGACATTCAGGCATATACAGGAACTGGTGAGTGATGGTCCGTCCCCCCAACTGGCACGTGCGGTTTTGCAGGAAAGGTCTCTGGGCTCTCTCCCCCGTAGCTCCCACAACAGTTACTGACTGGGAGGAGATCGGGGCTACTTGTTGGGTGACCACTGAGTGTGTTGCTCTGGTATCAACCATGAATTGCATTTTCCGGTCCCCTAAATTCATGTTGACCATAGGCTCCTGGGGACCTAACAGAAACTTGGAGCCCGGTCTGGCCTAGTAGTCAACCAAGTCATAATGTTCCATAGCTGCAAGGCCCTCGAGAGCTGGAACCGGTGGAGGCGGGAAAGCATTATGCTGATCTTGCTCCCGTGTAGTTCGTACGGGTGCTCTTACACAGCTCGTGGATGGATATCTCCCTCGCCTTGTGTTACGATTTGGACAGTCATTCTTCCAGTGTCCCTCCTCTTTGCAGTAGGCACATTGAGTGGGGCTTAGGGGAAACCTCGGCCTTCCATATCCGCGTCCTTGTCCCCTATTTCCTCCTCTGGCCCAGGCTGGAGCTGGTGGTCGCTCGGCTAAGGCGGCTGCTAGGAAGTCTGCCTTTTTCTTCATCCGGCGCTCCGACTCTCGCTTCTGCTCCTGGTCACGATTTACATATACTTTTTGTGCCACTTCCATCAATTGTGTTGTATTCATGCCCGCAAACCCTTCCAGTTTCTGCAGCTTCCGCCGTATATCACCTTGTGCCTGAGCCACAAAGGCATTATTCATCATCTTAAGATTCTCAGGGTCCGCTGGATCGTAGGGGGTGTATAATCGGTATGCTTCAGCCAGACGCTCATAAAATACCGCCGGACTCTCATCAGGAAGCTGGAGAACTTCTGTGGTTTTACTGAGGTTCATAGCTCGTTGCCCTCCCTTCTTAAGGCCTTCAAGGAGTGCAGTCCGGAAGCGAGTGAGAGCCGCTGCTCCATCAGGGTCATTCGGGTCCCAGCAGGGGTCTTTATTCGGGAAATCTGCCTCTGCCCGCTGCCGTGGATTTACTTCTCCCTGACGGGCATGATGTTTCTCCAGCCACTTGAGGGCGGCCCGTACAATGCGCGCCCATTCTTCTGTATTGAATAAGGTGGCAAGCAATTGTTTAATGTCCGACCAGGTAGGCTGGTGTGTTTGCATAATACTGGTCATAAGATCTGTCAGTTCTTGGGGCTTTTCAGTATATGAGGCATAGTGGGTTTTCCAGTTGAGCAGGTCCGTAGTGGAGAAAGGGACATAAATCAGGCTTGATGGTCCCACTGCCACCTTTCCAGTAGCATCAATATACGGGAGCCCCTGTACTTGTCGTAGTGGTAATTGGAGATGTTGCGACCGCAGGCGGTGGGCTAACGAGGGTGACGATTCTGGCTCAGCCCCTGTGCTCTCGGGGGAGGAGATGGTGTCACTGGGGGTGGCACCAGATGTGAGAGGGGAATCTGAAGATGAGGGGCCGGAGTCTGTAGGACTTTCCCGAAATCTGGCATCACCCACCCCAGGAAGTCCTGACCTTTCAGCTATGGGAGGATCCTGTTGTGGTGCGGACGGGACACGGGGTTGAAGTAGAGGGAGGGGACGTGGAGGAATATCAGGAGAGTCCCGTCCCTGGTAGATAGGGGCGGGTGTCCATCCCTTTTGGCGACAGATGGCCGCCACCATTACTCTACACTGATCCTCGTGACAGCGCTGGAGCCACCTTGGTCTGAGTTGGCATATGGTCAGCCATGAGTCAATATATGGGAACTGGTCAGGGTGCTCTTTTGCTACAATTTGATGGACCAAGGACACAGTGGCCAAATCAATAGATCCCTGAGGAGGCCATAACTTAACTAAGGCTGGCCATTCCCTCTCACACAAAAAGGTTAATCTGGAGGCGGAGAGAGGTACCCCGTAATCCTCTCTAAACCCAGATTTAAAATTGTGAAGCATGTACTGTAGGGGCGTTTTCACTTTAGACTTTCCCAACCCCATGCTCTAATCCTAGTTCAATAACTAAGTACAGTATACAATGTGGACCAGATCTTCCAACCTAATCTCAATTTGGGAAAAAAATGCAATTTACAGTGAGAGAGAGAAAATGCAATTTACAATACAGATCCTATCTAGACTTAATCCGGGAAAAATAATACAATTTATAATACAGACCCTATCTATTCTTAATACAGGAGGGGAGAGAGGAAAAAAAAACAAAATTTTTATAATATAGGTCTTGGCAATTAACAAAATATATATACTCAGATTTGATTTAGACAAGAGTTAAAATATATATAAGCTAGCTATTCTTACAATGTCCACCAGATGGAGCTCCAGGATCACTTAAAACACAGGGAATAGTAGTAATTACAGCTAATGTCCACTAGATGGAGCTCCAGAGTCACTTTAAGTATATTGCAGTGTAGCTTACACATGGTCTTTCCAAGATGGCCGCCTCCACGTGCGTCCCGATAGCTGCTCCTGGGTGCAGGGGAATTCGCACACGTGGTGTTCCCAAGATGGCTGCCACCCCACCGTGCTCCTTCACACCGGCTCCCCTCTACTCCACAGATGGAAAAAAAGAAAATGATGGACCTTCAAATGATCACTTCTCCCTCAATCGACCCAAAAAAAAAGGTTAGTTTCTCTTATTCAGGTTTAAGGGCAGGAAACCTCAGCAGGGGCTCAGGGGAAGACCGGAACCTCAGCGGGGGCTCAGGGGAAGACAGGAAAATTTAGCGGGGGTCAGCTGTGCACCGGGACAGCACCGAGAGGCACAAAACCTCAGCGGAGGCCCAAGAGAAGGCAGGAACCTCAGCGGAGGCTCAGGGGAAGACCGGAAAATTTAGCGGGGGTCAGCTGTGCACCGGGACAGCACCGAGAGGCACAAAACCTCAGCGGAGGCCCAAGGGAAGGCAGGAACCTCAGCGGAGGCTCAGGGGAAGACCGGAAAATTTAGCGGGGGTCAGCTGTGCACCGGGACAGCACCGAGAGGCACAAAACCTCAGCGGAGGCCCAAGAGAAGGCAGGAACCTCAGCAGAGGCTCAGGGGAAGACCGGAAAATTTAGCGGGGGTCAGCTGTGCACCGGGACAGCACCGAGAGGCACAAAACCTCAGCGGAGGCCCAAGGGAAGGCAGTAATTCACATGGGAGCACATGGGGAGCATGGATTCACATCGGACAGCATGGGGGGGGGGCAGAATTAACATCGGAGCACAACGGAGAGAGAAATTCACATCGGAGCAGAAATTAACACAGCAGCAGCATGGGGGAACAGAAATTTACATCGGAGCACAAAAATTACATCGGGGGTTCAGGGAAAGGCAGTAAATCCACACCGGAGCACATGGGGAGGCAGAAATTAACATCGGAGCAGAAATTAACACAGCGGCAGCATGGGGGGGGGAACAGAAATTTACATCGGAGCACAGAAATTACATCGGGGGTTCAGGGAAAGGCAGTAAATCCACACCGGAGCACATGGGGAGGCAGAAATTAACATCGGAGCACATTAGAGAGCTTATCAAGTGCTATAGTTTGGTTACTTTTTACTGCAGTTCAGATATTTTTACCGGTATTCAGATACAGGACGAGCAATGGCTTCAGGGCCACTAAGGCCCCTAATAGGACTGCTCGTGCAGTTGATCAGACTGCTACAGGTTCCCAGAAATTACCAGGACTCACAGATAGAGTACAGAACTAGCCCCAGACAGTAAGGTAGCAGTACTCACCAGAACTCTGATCAGACAGGAAGTTTGGATGCCAGTCTATCCAGCTGGTTTTTCAATCGGGGATTCAACCGCAGGGATCAGCTGTCCAGACAAATCAAGGTGTCCTTCCGAGCACAAAGTGGCCCGGGAGCGCCAAGGACCGTTAATCACCTGGGGAGGCCGGTCCCTGACTGGTGGAGGCCCAGACGCTGCAAAAGCAGAAGTCTTCCCACCGTGGGTGTGATGAGAGAGGCTTTTCTTTTAATTTAAAAGGGTCCCATCTGGGTCGCCAAAATGTAATGGCAAGCGCTTTGAAAAGCTCTTATTCTATCACTCACCCACAGAAGGAAAACTCTCAGACAGGCTGGAATGCAATCAGGATCTTTAATGTGCACACAGGATCAGACAGAGATACCAGCAACCTCCACAAGGGTCTGAACCCCGAGGGACGTCCTTCAATGCCTTAAATACAGTATAATTTCAAACTCATTCTGTAATCCCATTTGCCACAGGTATTTCTTGTCCACCAATCAGCAGCCCCTGGGGAAGGTACCTGGGTGACCTGTCCAAACCGGTGTGCTCTGGTCTTTTGGTTTCTGGGCTAGGGGATACTGTGCTCAGACCTGGAGTGGGGGAAGGGTGTCTAAAGAAATAGCAGGCTGATTGCCTCATGGCTTGCGGGGGAAGGGTCAGGCTGATCAGAGCCGGCTTGCAGCATGGCTTGGGGGAAGGGCTACCTACAGCTACCTCAGTTTCTCTCTCCTGTCCCACCTAGTGAGAACTCTGTATATTCTCCTGGGTAAGTGCTATGCTCAGGGCCACGCCCTTTAAAATATGCAGAGCTTCCAGCCTCTTCTTTGTTAAAACAAGGCTTCCAGCTTTTTACCTTGTTTCTGGCTTTGAAGTCACGCTGGGGCTTTCTCTCCCCTGGCACACTTCCTCCAGCCTGAGCTATGCTCCTCGGTAGCTCAATCAGTCCTCCTGAGTTACTGCCTCACTTCCTGTTCCTGTGGGAACTCTCTCCAGGACTGCCTTTCCAGAGACCTCCTTCTCCACTCCTCTCTTGCCCAGGACTTCCTCTCCTGTCCTTCCAAAGCTCTCCTCTCTGGTCTTCCCAAGGACCTCCCCTTCCTGGTTCTAACCAGGACCTTATATGCTTCCCTTCTCTGCACGTTACGTGGGATTCTGAGCACAGGTGCTCCTGATGAGCTTTTCTGTTTTTGCCTGCGTCATTGCTATTACAGGGAAACTTCACTTTAAACCCTTTTTGCTTTTCTTTTTATTTTATTTATTTATTTAATTCACATTTATATACCGCATCTTCCAAAGTTCAGTTGCGGTTTACAGGTAACAATAATTAACAAATCAAGTTTGTTTTACATGGAACAATGGAATATAACAGAACTTATTTACAAGGAACATCATATGAAATATAGAACAAATAATGTGGTATAATACCGAACAGTGTGAAAAACTATATACAAGTTATATATGAATATATATATATGGAATACTTGGGGGGAGGTCAAAGGATCATCATTGGAGAGTGCTAACTGTGTAGGTTAAAGGTTTATTGCATGGAGTAACCGATTGTCTGTTTAACCTTTGTCTAGTGTAGATGATGAGTTATCTATGTTATAATTTTCTTGTGCTGAGGCTTCCTTTCCAGCCAAAACTGAGGTAAGCTCTTCCTTTTCACTAACCTCCATAGGCTCTATATAGTCCACTGTATCACAATATTCATGAGGGACAGCATGAAAACCCGAACAGTGTTTGGCACACCAGGACTGGAGTTGGGAACCTCTGCCGTAAAGCAGCAGCCAACAGGGGCAGACACACCCACACCCACAGGCTCCATTAGCCAATGCCTCCTGGAGAGGCAGGACATTGGGCCCTGCGTGCATCTCCCAATACTAGCACTTGCCTACGTTAGCAATGCCATCCTAAACCTGGGAATACGGTACACAGCTATCAAAAGGTAGCTATGATTACTGGCAGATAGCAATTCCTATGTTAAGCACAGTTTGCTGATTGAGCTCCATCATAGCAACCTTTCTGATGTCTGTGGAGTGTGCTTCAGGTCTGGTCTCTGACAGTGTTTACCACCCTGGGGAGTGACCCCCAACAGTATTGCGTACCATATCCATGCCTGCACTGTGCCCAGGACTGGTGTGGTGGCCAGGGCTGCCAAACACCTCTATAGTAGCACAATGCTGGCATAGGTGTGGGAGTGTGTGTCTGTCTATCCAGTGTGTGGTGGCTGCAAACACCCTTCACAGCCCAAACTGCCAGCACTGTTGCCAGTATTGGCCTGCCAATGTGCATAATGAGGAGCAAGGTACCATGGGTATAGCCCGGACAGGGTGGCCTGGCCAGGATGCATCTGCACAGGGCATAGGGCACTGGCTGGGACATTGTAGTGCCCGGCCACCACCTGCACAGACAGGGTAGCCACAGCATGTTCTGCTGGGCGATCACTCTCACCCTGACTGAGCAGTGGCCACGGCATGGCTAGGTTCCCCCATAGTGCTGTATAGTATTTCTCTCATGTGATATTTATGGGTTCCCTTTTGGGGCCCAGTCACTGACTTATCTGCTTGGTGTGTATGCATTTCCACCAGGAACATGGACTAGCTAGCAGACTGTTTGCAGCTGGTATGTGTCTTGCTGGAACACTTTTCAGGGTGCAGCGGCTGAAGGCTTGCTGCAGGAGAATATCAGATAGTGGTGGGGTGCAGCTTAGCTAATCCAGGCGTAATGTCTGTCTGCTATTGCTTTATGGATGTGTACAGAGCTGCATTGACTGCCCTGTCGGGTGTCTGTTTCCCAGCAGGACTGGGGTTGATGGTCTCCTCTACTGCCACCATTGCAGGGAGGCAGAATGTGGATCTGTTGGTGGGAGACCCTGTTTACCACCCTCAGCACCAGGGTGGGGGGGGGGGGGGGGTTGGTGGTACATACTCCTCCTATGGGTCCATAAGGGCTAAACCTGACTGAGAAATACAGATGTATCCAAGGTGTGTCTGCAGAGACTACCTATCTCACACATTAGCACTGCTGGGGACCTGCAACATGGCCTATTTCTGCTGTGGACCTGGTGCTGGGCACCCCATATCACCCTCAGGGTGAGTACGGTACCTGCACAATGTGACGGTGTGTAGCTACTCTGTGCCAGTACCACACACGGTCAGTTCCCCCTACCAGGCCGAGGTGCTCTGGGGGTGCATATCCCATCTTGTGATCATCTGTAGACTGCTGATTTGCATGTGCAGTGCATCATGGGTATGGGTGGGTTAACCCTATCCTGGTGACCACAGCAGACTGTTTGTGTGGTGACGTGCAATCCTTCTGCAGCCAGCCAGGGGTTTGCTAGCAGCTATGGAGCTGTAGCCCACTAGTTACTTCACTGCTTGTGGAGCCAGAGGTCATGGTTTCAAACCCACACTGGAGTTATTTAATAGGGTTGTCCAAAGCATTGTCTATTTTTAATGTACATTAGTGCTGCTAGCAAAACACCCTCAGGGTACTGTAACCATAAGGTGCCTCAGAAAGTGCCCTATAAGGCGCCTTATAGGGCACCCTATAAAGCGCCTTCTGAGGCACCTTATGGTTACAGTCCGTATAAGGTGCCTTATAAGGTGTCCTATGGAGTGCTTTATAGGGTGCCCTATAGGGGACATTATAGGGTGTCATGGCGGACAGTGCACTTTATAATGTGCCCTATGGAGTGCCTTATAGGGTGCCTTATGTGGCACCTTAGGTTACGGTACGTGAGGGTGTGTTTGCTGGCAGCAATAATTAAAATACAAATAAAATGCCTCAGGAAACAATACTTACATGTCAAAGCTGATGCTTCAGCCAGCCTTATGCATTAGGCACACTGGGGGATCAAACTCATGACCCCTGTATCATCAGTTAGTCCATCACCAAACATGGAATCACAATTTAGAAACAGGAAGACAATAATTAAACTGGGAACCCCAAAAGCCAAACTTGGAATGTACAACAACACTGTAGAAATAAAACTATAAAATAATTTCCTCTTGTACTAAACAAAGCGCAGACGTTAATGATGTACATTTCCCAGAGCTGACATATTCCAGTTAATAAATTCAAAATAAAGAGATATTTTTCTACCTTTTGTGCATCTATTTTTAAAGTTGCAATTGCTCCAGCCACTTTCTTCTGGTTTCTTCGTGTCTTCTGCTAACTCTCCATCGTCTGCTGTCCATTTGTCCTTTCTTCTCTCTTCTAGTTTTTTTTCAATCTCTCTCTACATCTGCTTTAACATACTAATCTTTCTCCTTTTGCTCTTTCCTCATTCCTATTTCATCCACTCAAATTTGACCCCTCCATCCTCAATCCCCACTTACTCTCCTAATACCCGTCCAATTGTAGATTTGTCTTCCCTCCCACACAAAATATTTTTCCCCTCTCCATTTCACTCTCCCAGCTCCATCCTATTCTAATCCTCCCCCAATATCAGCTCCCTTCTAGTTCCAGCCCCATCCAGCATCTGCTCCCTTCTAGTCCCCGCATCAGCCCATTTCAAGTCATAGCCCCCCATCAGCCCATTTCCAATCCTAGCCCCACCATCAACCCATTTCCAGTCCTAGCTCCCCCATCCATTTCCAGTCCTATCCTAGCCCCTCCATCAGCCCATTTCCTGTCATAGCTCCCCCCCACTCAGTCCATTTCCAGTCCTAGCTCCTTCCCCTCACAGCCCATTTCCATTCCAAGCCCCCTCCCCATCAGCTATTTGCAGTTCAAGCCCCCCTTTCCACTCAGCCCATTTCCAGTCCTAGCAACCCTCCCAGCCCATTACCATTCCTAGCCCCCCATAGCTCACTACCAGTCCTAAGCCCCCCATAGCCCATTAGCAGTCCTAAGCCCCCCATCAGCCCATTTCCAGTCCTAACCACCCATCACTCCATTTTCAGTCCTAGCCCCCCCCCTTAGCCCATTACCAGTCCTAACCCCCCATCGGCCCATTTCCAGTCTTAGCCCCCCATAGCCCATTACCAGTCCTAACCCTCCCTCAGCCCACCTCCAGTCCTAACCCCCTTCAGCCTATTTCCAGTCCTAGCCCCCCCCATAGGCCATTACCAGTCCCAACCCCCATCAGCCCACTTCCAGTCCTAACCCTCCCATCACCCCATTTTCAGTCTTAGCCCCCCCATAGCCCATTACCAGTCCTAACCCTCCCATGAGCCCATAGCCCATTACCAGCCCTTACCCCCCTCCCCCACATCAGCCCGGGTAGATTAAAAAAAAAAGCTGGCTGCTGTTGCCGCTGCCGCCATGGCAGCAGCAGAATCAAGTATCCCGTGGGCCCCCTCTGTCTGGCAGAGCCTTCCCTGCAGCATCAGCTCCCTCAGCGCAGGCTTTTCAGAGCCGCGAAGGGAGAGTTTCCCTTTCTCACGGCTCTGTTAAGCCCGCCGGGGCTGATGGGAAACAGGAAGTCCCATCAGCCCCAGCGGGCTTAACAGAGCTGCAAGAGAGAAACTCTCCCTTCGCGGCTCTGAAAAGCCCGCGCAGAGGGAGCTGATACTGCAGCAGTCAGGTTTTTTAAAAAAAATCTACTTGGGCCGATGCAGGATGTTTTTTGCGTGGGGCCTCCTGAAATGCGGGGCCCTGTGCAAAAAACATTCTTGATCAATGGACGGGCCGGCCCTGGCTGTGTAGCAGGCTGTGGGGGGGAGGGCATTTGGTTGTGTGTTGTGGGCACAGTTGTGTCATCTGGAATCACATGGTGTGACTGTGGGGTATACGGTTTTGTTGTGTGGCCTAGGACCTGTGGTGGGGCCTGTACCTATGTTTATACTCTGAATAAATGGGTTTGCATCACACCTAACTGTCTCAATGTTTCCTTCTGCCTCATTTGGTGGTGCCGTGCTCATTTGCATCTGTTGGGCTGCAACAGGGTACCATGGGCTTGGCAGCTGCTCCCTTCTGGTACTGCTTTCCTGGCTACAGGCATGCCAGTTTCTACGGTTCCAGTCACAGTGGCTATGTGTGTGTGTTGGATTTTTTTCTAAGTCCTGCCCTTATTACACATTTCTGCTGGTCTGCTTTGCACGTCTGAGGTGCTGTGGTTAGTCATTGTAAATATCTCATGTATATAATCAACCCTGTTATCCAAGCTACTCTTTACTATGTAAAAATCTCATGTATATAGTTACCCCTGTTATCCAAGTTTGGACCCCTGTTCGATGTAAAACCAAACAGCATGTTGTTATGGTCGTTGTGTTATAATGTAAACCGCGCTGATGCCAAATAGCGCGGTATATAAGAATTTGTAATAAATAAATAAATAAATACATGGGTTTGAGCTGTATTGCAGTTACAAGTCTCTGCCTTCATTCCGCCCCTCATGTGCACGTTCTGGGATCCCCATCTGCATGGTATGTATGTACACAGTGTCCGGATTACGGCATACAGCAGTAGACATTTTCATCCGATATCTATGTTCCGTGCACGTCCAGGCAGCTTATTCATGTTTCAGAATGATCTTCATAGGGTAAGCATCATGAGCAAAGTAGGTCACAACCTTATTTCATAATATTCTTATAATTCAGCTCTTAGAAAGGAATTTCCCAGTGTTTGAAAAAGTCTACTTGCCACAATGCTTTTCAGTTTGTATTTATAATAGATTACAGTCCTCTGCTATGCCTAAAATTGTATATTTTTCAACCAGCAAATGCAGCAAAGTCTGCCAAATGCCCTGGTAGCCTGTGCTTCAAAGGTCAAAATTAGTGTCAATATCAGTCACCATGGTAGAAATAAAGGTCAACAAACAAATTGAAATAAAGGTTAACAGATGTATCTGAGAGAACTGACATGACAACTACCCTGCTCTGGTCTCTATCTATGATTAGCGGTGGTGAATTTCTAATAAAAAGAAAAAAAAGAATAACTTCGGGCCTACAGTAGCCTCCAACTTCCACTCTGGTTTCAGTGGGGAAAAAGAAGAAATTTGCTGTAGTTCCGAAAGAGTCTACTACGGCCAGTGGGACAAGGTGTGTGGGAGAATTGGTAGCTGCCATGACAGAGAGCAGCAACTGAAGCTGAGTCTTCAGGGAGGAGCCAGGTCTTAGAGCAAGGAGATGAACAGCATTAGAGATAAAGAGATCATGAGTAAAGACAAGTTTATTTGAGATGGAGTGTGCATTCCACAAGGCACATAAGAAAGGGAGAGAGGAAGGGGAGAGGAGAGGGATATGAATAAGATTTGAGCTGTTGCATGAGGAACTGCTCTGGGACTGTGACAGAAATCTAGGGGGGGCCAGAGTTGGGGTTGATATCTCCAGAAGACAGAAGGAGAAGGAGTAGAAGAGTGCGGGGCAGAGAGGAGATAGCACGGCGGTAACGAGGGTGAGGTTGTTTCAGAGATAGAGGAGATGGCTGAATGAGGGAGAAAGTGGTGAAGCTCAAGAGCTGATGATAGGGTAGCTGACAAGATGGTGGGGGAAGTGAGGGCGGTAAAGGGGAGATAAGGGGGAGGGGTTTGAAGGTGTTGGTAGGAGGGAAAACAATTAGGGAGTATGAGCAATAGGAAGAGAAATTGATGAGGAGCCATAAATAGAGAGATGGAGAGCAGCACAGCACAGAAGTCAGAAGAAGTAAAAGGATAGGTGGTAGAGATTGCACGGGATAAGGTGCACCTGTGAGTGACTGTGGTAATGAACACAGGGCAGCTATAAGAGACTATAAACCACGGGGTGGGTGGGTGGATTGTGGGGAGGGAGGGCGGGATAATAAGGAAGAGAAGAAAGACACAGCTGAACGAAGCGGCAGAGCTGAACAGGAGGAGCGGAGCAAGTGCTGAATGCAAGTGAGTGAAAGCAGCAGAGTCCACAGAAGGTGCCCTGGGAAAAACTCAGGCAAACAACTGAGGATTGAAAATACCAACTAGGGAGGCCTTGTAGAGGAATAGGGAGAAGGAGAGAAAAAAGCACACAAAAATGTGCAGCTAGATAGAACTAGTCAGAAAAGAGCGGCAATAAATTGGTGAGAAGGAAGCCACAGCACTGCAGAGGGCAGGAGCTGGGTAGGACACACACTGACAAAGCAGAAATATATATAAAACAATAAATAAACAATAAACTAGATACTGAACAGGTACAGGAAAATACCTGAACAGAGCATACAAAGTTAGCTAATGTTTGCAATGAGGGTGTTCACAGAACCAGGAACCACCATCTTTTGCAGTGGAATCAAATATATACAATTGTGTCACAGGGAGACATCAGTGCAGAAAAAGCACAAAAATGGAGTGAAGGATATAATACAAGCCAGGGGAGAGGTGAGAGAGGAAATGGCACCTTCTAGTGTTTATCCATTGGGGGTAATTTATTGGTGTTATCAGTTAAAGTGGAGTGGAGAAGCAGCCTAGTGGTTAGAGCAGCAGCCTAGTACCCTAGGAGATCTGGGTTTTATTCCCACTGGCACTCTTTGTGACCTCAGGCAAGTCACTTTACCCTCCATTGCCTCAAAAGAAAATGCCTGGTAATCAACTTCAGTAATATCTTGCCAAGAGAACCCAGTTGCTGCTGGGTCACCAGGAGTCAGCATTAACTTGACAGCACTTTAAAATAACTCAGTTAAAACCTAAAATCAGAAGCCCTAGATATAGCTATGGTAACAATCTCAAGCCAATGCCCTGGTGATATCATGAATGACATTTTGCTACTCTTAATACTATAAACTTTTACCTTTTGTTTCCTATCAGTATGATATCACTATGAACATCTTCAAAGCCGCCAGATGTCAGTTTCCTAATAATTCTTTTATTCAGCATTTTTACACTGTCTCTTCTAAGCTGCTAGTTTTACTCTTGCTATGGCAATAGTATTGTTGGGACTGCTTGGACTCTTCCAGTCTGTATCTTATTTCACTCACCATGGTTATATTTAAAAGATCTAGGTGCTTAACTTCAAGATTTAGTCATCTAGGTCTGCCAAATTCCACCCCCCCAAATTCTTTCTAATTTTGGCATTTAATTTTGCTAGGGCCTAAAATGTAGGCCTAAAACCAAGGTGGTGTTATGTCAGCATTCTATAAAGTGCTGGCCAAAACAAGCAGTTTTTGAAAACATAAACATGCCTGTGAGCAGGTGTAAATCTTGGTGTGGACAACTTTGGCCATACATGTGCATTCTCTCTCTGGAATGGAGAATACATGTGTACATTTTTTATCTGTCCAGCCTATTTCCTAACCATGCTCCAATACATCTCCTTTCAGCTTCTAAGAACATCCACATTTAAATTCAGCCCTTTCTACTGTAAAATGGCGATTTATACTGTAGGTAGAGTCCATGTCCATGTGTAAATGTCAGATTCTACATATGGAAATTGTGAATAAGGTGTCTAAAGAACTCCCCAAATCCCTCATAGCTCATTCGAAGGACAAGTGATTTCTTTCCTACATATTACTTTATGGACTTTTTCTCCAGGAACTTGCCAAACCTCTTTTGAACCCCACTATATTAATTCCCTTGATTCCATCCTCCTGTATGCAAAAAATTCCACAGATTAATTATGTATTGCATGAAAAAGTACTTTCAATAGGTTTTATTTTTCAATGTACTGCTTCAATCTGTTTCAAATCACTTGCCCTAGATAGGAAGAATGCAAAGAACTTCAAAACCTTATGCCAAGACAGCATTGTTTAGAAATAGGTCAAAGGAGTTGTGTACACTGACCTTTGATCTGTTGCCTAGACAGCCAACTGAGAAGGTAAAAAATGCATCACAGTTTGGTAAATATACTTAATACTTTTCTGATGTTATTACACAAAACATAAAAAACTTTCCCTTGCCAATACCCTATAACTAATAACCTAATGCCCCTTCATATATAATTCAAAGACGGCACACTTTTCCTGCCACTAATGCAGTATAATCATTGGTTTATTTTCTGTTTTTAATGCATTTAAATTTTTTTAGTTGGCTCTTCACACAGATCACATGCTGATTCACTGATGAAATAAGCTCTTTCCAAATATTAGTGTGCCATCACTGGATTATAAATGAAGGTCCATTAGGTTATTAGTTACAGGGGATTGGCAAGGGAACGTTTTGTATGAAAACAATTATTTGACATTACTTTTTTAATAATGGGAAGCATTTACTAAATCCCATTAAATATGTGCTCTTAACATGCATTTTTAAATCACAGTAAGTGCAAAGCTTCTGCGGTAAATGTCAGCATTGTGACAGCAGATTCCCGGTAGCTAATGCACCAATGGATATGCTAGCATGTAGCAAAATGAATGTGAGTGCACCTAACGGTACCCATATAGGAATTGTTAGGTGCACCAATGTGGCAATTGCCCTCATGCTAGTGGCAATGTGCTGTCCAAGTCCACTTTTCATCCCTAACAACCACTATCCATCCTCGTGCACCATGGCCAATTAACGCATGTCTAGCAAACACTGATTGTCATGCACATACATTAGGTGTCACTGGACTCAAACGCTTGCTAAAATATGTGTTAACCACTTAGAGGGCTTTAGTAAAAGGGCCCCATAGAGAGGCAAAGTGTAGAATTTAATGGTGAGTTTTTTCCCCTTTATTCTGCTGCGTCTCTGTCTTCAGTTGAGGTTCTGTATTACAGTTCAAGCCTAGAACTGGTGCCTCAGATTGGAGCCCCATGCCCTACCTGGTTAATGTAAACCATGAATGATGAATTTATGTCTGTTATCCAGCTAATTGTGAAATGTTTATTTAATTATTATTTTGAGATCCAGCTCGTGCCTGTCATGTAGTACTTCAAAGGCAAGCTGCATTCAGGTACAGTATTTTTTTGGGAATGTTACCTCTCTGAGGTCTTGAAAAAAATAGTTATTAGTTCTCTTAATAATTATCTTTAGGAGTGGATTTTCTTTCTAATTATAATCCTGCTTCAAATATCCCATTTTTAGGGAAAGCTGTTGAAAGAGCACTGGCTCTACAAATAAATCTGTATTTAGTGGCCTACGTACCAACTTGTGAAAATAAGCTAGCTAAACTAAAAGCGCACAAAGCAATGGGGCCAGACAGGATTCATTTCAAGGAATTTAGGGAAGTACTCTGCTGGCTGGCCTTTGCAAAGCTTCTTTATTGTTGGCAGTGATCCTGGAGGACTGTAGATGGGAGAATGTGCTTTCTGTCCACAAAAGCAGATGTATGGAAGAGGTCGGTAACTGAAAACCAGTTTGTCTGATCACTGTGGTGAGTAAATGAATGGAAATGCTGCAAAAGCAGAGGAAGGTGCAGTTTCTGGAATTCAAGAGATTACAGGGTCCAGCATGGCTTTACTAGAGGTAAGTCTTATCAGATGAATCTGATTGATTTCTTTGACTGGGTGACCTGAGAATTGGATCAAAGCAGAGCATTAGATGTGATATACTTAGATTTTCAGCAAGGCCTTTGACACTATTCTGCATTGGTGAATTATAAATAAACTGAGTGCCCTTGGGATGGACTCTAAGGTGACTGACGGGGTAAGAAAGTGGTTGATTGGGAAGCAATAGAGGATAGCAGTCAATAAAAAGTTATCAGATGCCCCAATTTGAGGATTGTCCCCAACTCCCACCTTTTTGGCAGCCTCCTGTCCCCGATTCGAGCAAAGGGAACAGTGGGGTGGAAACAATTATTTTCTCTTTAGTGATCTGAATAAGTCAGTTTTTCTACATCCTCTGGTAATGAGTTTGATTACGCATTGAGTAAAAAAACTATTTTCTCTTATTAGTCTTAAATGGGTTACATTGCAGCTTCATTGCATGTCCTCTAATCTTTCTATTTTTTGATGGCATAAATAACTGATCTACGTTTACCCATTCCACTCCATTCATTAATTTTTAGACCTCTATCATATCCCCCCCCTCAACTGTCTCTTTTCCAAGTTGAAGAGCCCTAACCTTATAAGCCTCTCCTCATATGGGTATCCTTCCATCCCCTTTGCCATTTTTATTGCTCTTCTCTGTACCTTTTCTAATTCGCACCATAGAATGATACAAAGGCATTATAATATCCTTGGTTTTGTTCTTCATTCCTTTCCTTATGATTCCAAACATTCTATTTGCCTTCTTGGCTGCCGCTGTACACTGGGCAGAGGATATCAGTGTATTATCCATGATGCCTAAATCTTTTTCCTGAAAGGTGGTTTCTAAGGTGGTACCCTGCATTATGTAACAAAGGTTTGGGTTGTTCTTTCCCAGGTGCATGACTTTGCACTTGTCAATTTTTAAAAAGGTTTCCAGGGGTGATCTGGGAAACTACAGACCGGTGAGCCTACTTATCATTTGTATAGTGCTACATTTATATAGTGTGATACATATAGATGTAAGACCCAGTCCCCGCTCATCAGAGCTTACAATCTAATCAATACGAAGAACATCACAAAACTGGGAACTAGAGTATGGTAAGATTCACATAAGCAGTGAACATGAGAGTGAGGAACATCAGGATCCTAAAGCATCCTTGAAGAGGAGGGGCTTTAGCCTGGATTTGAATAGGGCTAGAGAAGGAGCCTGACAGACTGACTCAGGTAGTTTGTTCCAGGCATATGTAGCAGCAAGGTGGAATGAACAAAGTCTGGAGTTAATAGTGGCAGAAAAGGACACAGATGAAAGGGATCAGACATAGGAGCGGAGTTCCTGAGGAGGGGTGTAGAGTGAGATAAGAGAAGAAAGGTAGTGAGGAGCCGCAGAATGAATGCACTTGCAGGACAGTAGGAGAAGTTTGAACTGGATGTGGAAATGGATAGGGAGCCAGTGAAGTGACTTGAGAAGAGGGGTTACAAGAGCATAGTGACACTGGTGGAAGATAAGCCATGCAGCTGAGTTTTGATCAGACTGTAACTAGCAGCAGAGACTATGGGTAAGGTCCAGCCAATGAGAAAACTGTGGGGGTGAAGCACTGGAAGGCTGCTCTAGTCATAGGAAGGGAGGAGGTAAGATGGCGAAGTTCGTGTGCTGTAGAAATGAAGTTTCTGCATGTGATGGTGATGATGGGGGGAGGTGAAGAGAAATAAATACTCCCCACCCCAAAATGCCCCAGTACATTTTTATCAGGGAAGCACTTCCAACAGCTGCAGCAATCATCAGTGGGCATAGTCAGAACCATTTTTTGGAGGGGTCTGAGGGTATCATGGTGGAGGCACTAGGCATACAAGTCTGAATCATGCTAGTTATTTTTATATTGATAAATAATGCCTTTGTGTGATCTAAAAATGGATTTCTAAGTAAACAGTCTGCAACAGCTGTCATGCATCATGCGTGACAGTTCATGTTTTTTAAACTCAGTTTTTTTATGCACTTATGAATGCTAAACCACATACGCATCTATGAAAACAATTCAATTATATTTAAATATGTCTCGAGAGACAGTGTTCCATATTATAATTTAAACCATGCACAAGTCTGCTATAAATAAGAATACACAAGAAGAATATTGCATAAAAAGCAAAGAATTTATTATAGACACATTAGAGCTAACTAATCATGTACTAAAGCCAACTCACATCAGCCCACTTCATCCTATCCCAAGGAGTACCTCAAGAATCCGCGCTCTCCTCCTTACTATTCAATATCTACGTCCAGCCCCTCTGCACAACCATCGAGAGCTTTGATGTCAGCTATCAAATATATGCCGAAGACATAATGATCTTCACCCCCTTCTCATCAGCCACCCCCAAACCTCTACAAAGAAGTGAATAGGACCTACTGAAAATCTATCATGCCAGCACTAATTTCCAAAACTCACACAAGAGCCCCAGTACTGTAAATATTTCAGTGAGCCCTAGAACATCAGCCCCCCTCAATTAGGAAAGCTGACCAAGCCAGAATAACTACATATTCTTACATATAAACTCCATGCTAACAAATTACCCAGCCCCTGGCAGATATGCAATCCAAAAACTGACATATCCCAATCACTAAATAGAAAATAAAATTATTTTTCTACCTTTGTTGTCTGACCATTTTAGTTTTCTTCTTATGTTGATCCCAAGCTCTGGTTTCTGCTTTCTTCTGTTATTTCATAACTCTTTTCAGGATCTCCTGTCCATTTGTCATTTCTCTCTATGCCTGTCTTCACTTCCTCCCCTTTATTCATCTCTAATACTGATCTCTTTCTTTCAGCTTTCTTCCATTCATTTTTCTGCTTCACTATCCAGGTTTCACTCCTCCTTCCTACAAACCAGTCCTCAATCTTCCTCATTTTTTCTGCATCTACCTATAACTTTCCCTGACCTCCAACCCTCACATTCCTATCGCTCACATCATTTGTCCCTCTCTATCTCCCCCTCCCCATGCCCATAATCTCCTCTCACTCTCCTCTTCTCCAGGTCCAGCATCTCCCCTTTCTGCTCCTCCCTTGGTCTAGCTTCTCTTTTCTCTCTATCCCCTCCCTCTATCCAATGTCTTACATCCAGTATCCACTTCCTGTCCACCTAGTCTCCTCTCCTATATCCACATCCTCTCTGTCTTCCTAGCCCCCCTGCCCAGGTGATACAACATATTCCATTGTTGTCCCTATCCCCCCTCACCACACCCCTGTAATCCAGTATCACCCCCATCTGTGTCTCTTTTCTTAATCCTATGGTCCCATCATGTCCAACACATCCCCTTCAACTTCTCTACCCCTCTCCCCTAAGTCCATTCTCTCTCTATCAACATCCTTATTCTCCCTCCCATATATCCTTCATATCTAACACATTCCCTCTTCTTCCCCAAGTCTACCATATGGTCATCTGTCTCCCTATTCTCCTTCCCACAGCCCTTGAGCCCCATTATATCCAGTAGACCAGTACATTCCCTCCATCAGCTCTTTCCTTCCCCAGGTCCAGCATTTCCCTCCTGTGCCCTTATCTCCCTCTCCCACAGCCCCATCAAGTCCAGCACATCTTCCCCTGCCTTCTCAATCCATCTTGCTATACCAGTAACCCAGTGACAACGCATGCAATACCATATCCACCATCTGCATTCCATCTCCTTATGCCTCTCATTCTAAATCCATATTTTGCTCTGCACCCCTCCACCACATATCCATCATCTGCCTTCTTACCCCATGTCCAGCATCTTCCCTCCATCCCTCTATGTCCCCTACTCTCTATCCAGCATCTACCCCACTCCCCTATCCCATATCCACCCTTATGTCTCTCACTCCATATCCAACATTGGCATTCCACTCACATTTGTGTCTAGCATCAGCTCTCCACCCCACTTCCATTTTCCTTTTTGTGTCCAGCATCAGCACTCCATCCCCTCAATTCCACCCCTCACTTTGGTCTAGCATCTACCCTTCACCCCGCCCCCCACTTGTGTCCAGCATCTGTTCTCCACTCCCAACTTGCATCCAGTATCTGCTCTCTACCTCCCCACTTCCACCCTCCCACTTTGGTCCAGCATCTACCCTTCACCCTTCCACGTGTCCAGCATCCATCCTCTGCCTCATCTTTTGTCCAGCATCTCCCATGGATCCTCACACCTGTTCAACTCCACCATCTTCCTTCCAGCCCCTTCCCTTCCCCCACCTGCCACTTTCACCAATACCTCCACTGGTTTTCCTCTATCGGCAGCGGCATCCTCCGAGGATTGGATTTAAAAAAAATAAGACGTGGGTTCATGCAGAATTCAGACTTCTGTGTGCACGAGGGCCCGGCTGATCCACCCCCCTCTGCCAAGTCCTCATGAACACCTGAGTCTGAATGCTGTCTGAATCTGTGGTTTTGTTTTGTTTTTGAAGTCTGATGTTGGAGGCCTGCTGCTGACACCAACAGAGGAAAAATGGCAACATCAGGGAGATGCCACCAAATCGCTGATCAGGATTCTTGTTTGTTTCTTTAGGCAGCATGAGATGGCCACTGCTGGAGTGATTTGGGCAATTTATTGTGCTGCCCCTGGTGGCCACCTCATCATGCCTAATGATATAGCTGCCCCTGATTGCAGCAGAGAATAACCTGCAGTTTCCCTGGGTGCACAATCATTATGTGCACCCTCCTAGGAGCCAATCACATCCCGAGAGGGAGTTAACTGTAACCCAGGAAACTGGTGGAGGGGTTCAAGACAAGGAGTTTCCTTGGGAGTGGAGGTCCAAGGCTTGCAGCCTAACCAGAAGGGATTGAAACATCCCGCAGGGTCCCTTGCAGGCAGCCAGCCTTTCCCTGAGGGGTCCTTGGAAGAGATGGAAATGGAAGTCTCAGATGGGATGCCACTTGACTTACCTGCAGCAGAGGAGGAAATAAAAGTAGAATGAGCTAGTAGGCTGTGAACTTTATTTTTGCTGATTTCTTTTTCTTGATTGCTTAAGGGGCTGGTACAAGTAGGAGGCATGACGAAAGCAAGTCACAGTGGTATGGGTAACTTCCTTCCTTTCTCACCCTACTACTTGAGCCATAGTGACTATTTTGTTAGGGGATGAGAAAGGGATCAAGTTTTTGTATTGTGTTTCTGTCTGGTGGCTTGGACTGGAAGGAATCTTGTGTTTGTTGAAGACAATAAGGGGGTGGGGGGAATAAGACCCTGAACTGTACTTTTCTTTTCTTTTTTGAATAAACTGAACTGTGTTTTGTGGCTGGGACTATGCCTATCCAAAACAACCACAGAAGTGAGGACTTCCTTTAAAGGGCTAGGGCTCTTCGAGAGGAGGACTAGGTGTATGCCTAGATCTAGCCTGCACAGCATCAGATCTGTTTTTTTTTCTCCTTTGTTTTTTTCCTGACTCACCTGGAGATTGGCTTCCTGAATTTTGGTTTGAAGTTTGTCCGACGGAACCAACAGGGGACTTCTTCAGCGATCACCATTCCTGATTGGATACCGGCGCTGTCACCCTCCTTTTCCTGCACAAGCTTGTAAGGCTTGCATATGGACTACCTGGAGAAGTCTACACAGCGGTGGACGGACCAGCGCCTGATGACAATGCAAAGCAAAGTTTTATGATGTCTAATTATGCATTTTTATAGGATTGTTGTGGAAGAGGTGGTGTTGGGGTGATTATGACTGTAGAGTTTAATTAGCAAAATCTCAGGGGGATGGTGCATAAAGCTGAATGTTCATCTAGAGCAGTGTTTTTCAACCTTTTTTGTGCAAAGGCACACTTTTTTCATGAAAAAAATCACGAGGCACACCACCATTAGAAAATGTTAAAAAGATTTACCTCTGTGCCTATATTGACTATATATAAAGTAATTCTCTTGAATAGGAATCAAACACTCACACCAACCCCCCTCCCCTGCTGGTTCACACCAACCCCCCTCCCCTGCTGGTTCACTCACACCACCCCCCCCCTCCACTGCTTGTTCACTCACCCACCCCCCTGTCACTTACTCACCCCTCCTGCTGGGTCACTCACTCACTTACCCCCCCCCCCCTGCTGGTCCCACCACACCAACGCGCCCCCCCCCCCTTGCTGGTTCACTCACACCACCCCCCCCCTCCACTGCTGGTTCACTCACACTCCCCCCCCTTGCTGGTTCACTCACACTCCCCCCCCTTTGCTGGTTCACTCACACACACACCCCCCCCCTCTGCCAAAGCCGCTGCTTCTGCTTTGTACAGAGCAGCGGCTGCACTACACTTACATTGAAAAGTAAAGAGAAACTGTGTCAGGAGCCCTCCGGTCATCGCAGAGCCCGAGGAAGTGATGTCATGGGGGCGGGCTCCTCACAGGCTGTCTTTCCTTTTCAAATTAACTTTATTGCAGCTAAAGTTAATTTGAAAAGGAAAGACAGCCTGTGAGGAGCCCGCCCCCATGACATCACTTCCTCGGGCTCTGCATGATCGGAGGGCTCCTGACACAGTTTCTCTTTACTTTTCAATGTAAGTGTAGTGCAGCCGCTGCTCTATACAAAGCAGAACCAGCGGCTGCACTGCTATAGGGAATCGCGATCGCATTCGCGCCGTGGACTTCGGCACAAAAGCCGGTTTTTTGCTCTGGCCGCTCCCGATCTTGCGGCCAGAGCAAAAAACCGGCTTTTCAATGGCCGGTTTTACAACTGTGCCGGCAGCCGGCCTGGCCATGGAAAAACCGGCCAGGCCGGCTGAAAACCGGCCGGTTGGCAACCCTAATTTGTGAGCCGAGGCCACATGTTACGGATGAAATTGGAATTTTTCCCACGGCACACCAGACAATATCTCACGGCACACTAGTGTGCCGCGGCACAGTGGTTGAAAAACGCTGATCTAGAGCACCCAATACCCTTGCACCTGCACTGCATGCAAAACAGAGACAAAACAGACACACAGGGAATACAGATACAAACACAGACATGTAAGCCCACAGGCATGGAAACACACACACATAAACACATGCACAGGTAGACAGGTTTGAAAGCATTCCATGAGCCATGCTTTGCAGCTTTCCCCCCTTGTTTTATTTTATATTATTTCTTTTTCTTATTTCAGAGGATTGTGCACCCTTAAGTATACTTTTCTATGCTCTAGCAATTCTCTAGGAAGAGAATAAATAGACAAATATATATTTTAATTTATAAAGAACTGCATAGAGAAATCTCTCTTTTGATTATGGCTTCATATTTCTTTAACTTTCAGTATACCTGGAAACAAATATTCATCATTATTCATTGCATGCACTGCAGGATACAATCGCTTTTGCAGGACTCAAAAATAACTCTCCTAAAGATAGGCTCTGAATTAATGATATCCACACATTTTCTGTATCTATTATATTTCTTTCTTGCAAAACTACCAAAGTACATTGGGACTGCCTTTGCTTTGTCTACAGCTCTGACAGCAAATCATTTCTGTTCTATTATGAGGTTGTCTACCTGGCAATTCTTGAACATTTCCTAACCTATAATTTAAAAACAATGTCATTATTTTTCCATCTTTTCCTTCTTTGTTATTTGAAATATTTATAAGTCTGTCTTGCTAAAATTCTGAAACAAGAATTGCAGTAACATGTAGTGACAGAAGATGGCCATTTGTTATTCAACAGGTCGAAATATGTTTTGAGAGAGAGATTAAATCAAAAACTATGGGGGTCATTTTGGAAACCCTATTCATGCTTTGGACATCTGAAAACAGGCACAGAGAAGTCCAAAGCACAGAAATGTCTCCAGAGCCATTTTAGAAGCCGGGTCTGTGGGATGCCCCTGTTCCAAGTCTGAATAGGGGCATGCTGGGGTGCTCTTAGGAACCTGGATGTCCTCCACCTGATATCAGAAACACCGCCACATCTAAGTTTAGACCTGCTCCAGGCACCTGAAAAGTATCAGAAGTTATATAGGAGAAAGCACTCCATCATCCCCAGGACTCCATACAATTTCAGTGATACCAGCAGTGGGATTTAAACCCTGCTTTGCCTGTTCCTAGCCCACTATCCTAACCATTAGGCTATTCCTAGATGGCTAGGGTCTGCAATACAGAATGGGACAACTCAGTGCGGCCGCCACAGCTCTCCTATCTCAGTGCAGGCCATCTCATCAATGTCATTTCTGTGTTTCTATGTTTCTTGTCTATTAAAAAGCTAATTTAAAAGAATTTAAACCTAATTAAAGGAATTCACTGTTTGTATTCAAGGCTAATAATGCTGTCTTCAATTTATACTGCGAATAAGAGCTGTTTTCCAAACAATAAAGGTCTTTTATGAAACCATCTCCCCACATTGATGAGACAGAGCATACGTACGTGCGCACCGTGTGGCATTGTACCATAGGCATTTATTTTATAAAGTTCAGAAGTACATTGCATGTGTTTTTCACCTGCTTTTGATGTGTGCATCTCACTTACATGCTATGGTGTTGCCTTTTTCAAATTGTATTAAAATAGGCACCTTTTGGATATCGAACATAGAGTTTCTCATATAAAATCAGGCTCACACTGAGCAATGTCTGTGTATGTGTGCCTATAATTTAAAGAGAGAGAGAGAGAGATAGGGAGGGAGATGGATATAGATACATAAGATATGCCATACAGAGTCACAGCAAAGGTCCATTAAGGCCAAGAACCATGAATGTCACATCATCTACGAAAACCAGATAGGAAGGCCTAAGAAATGCGAGGGATGGATGCTGAGACTTGTTTGCTGGGAATTGGAGTGTTTATCAATGTCATTTTGGAAGGAACTTTATAGATGATGTCCTTTTTTATTGTGTTGAAATTAAAAGCTGTGTGCTATGAAGGAAATAACTCATTACTGCAAGGAAACATTTGCGACGTGTCACAGTCTACCAAAGGAAGAGAGGCTGGGCATTTTCTACTGAATGATGAAACATATTTAGAAACTGCATCATTTTAAGAGCCTGTAATTAGTATGTTCTCTAGTGGAGTCTGGGCAATCGTACTGAACTATTAAACTGATTGGGTGCCATCTTTCTTGGGAGCAGAACACCTGTAGCCTTGAACCACAAGAGACCTGAAGAAAGAATTTGCTTTGAGTGGGTGTTAAAGAGCATGACCGAGGGATATAGCTCAACTTGCCAAGTTCCTAGCATGTGACAGTAGGGTTATTCCAACCTTTAAGAGGGCGATACCATTGAAATCTCTAGAGATAAAAGATATGACTGTCACCCTCTGATGGAAAAGAGTTGACAAGTATAGAGAAAAACTGTGATGAATGGGTGTAGACACTACCCTTATTTTTAATACCAAAGTGATTGTATAAAATATTGTGATTGCATAATATTTTTCCACCACATCAAATGCAGAAAGTGCAAATAGTTTTACATCTTCTTTCTTCCTGCAGGTAGAGGTAAAATTGTTTTCTGAGGCTGTGGTACGTGTATCAGCTCTTGCATGCTCAACTCCTTGTAATGCTATCTCTGTAGCTCCTGCTTATACTGGAAGTAGGGCTTCCAGCTCAGAATAGGATGACTCAGCGCTGCCTCCTCCGGGACCCCCATTATTATTTGGTCCCTCCGGCCCTTATGCTGTTATCTGGTACCCCCTCACAGGTCCCGTGGTCTCCTGGACATCAGTAATGGGTCTAGGACAACTCAGCATGGCCAACTCAGTGCAGGCCAACTCAGTGTGGCCAACTCAGTGTGCCACGTTGAGTTGTCCTAGACCCCTGCAATACTATTCTGGGGATGTCTATGTAAATGCCCCTACAGATGGGCACATCTACATTTGTAAAATCATGTCTTCATCTGGTTGTGTCTGCCTTTGTTCAGATGTTCTGGCTTAGAAGTCCTTTCTAAAATCCCCCTCCACAGTCTTTGCAGACTGACTTTTAACAGCATTTTGGGAAATACTGACATTCATTATTTAATTAAATGCATGTTTTAGACTCCCATACTGTTTAGGACTTACTTGCTTTCTAGTAGGGCTAGAACATGGCCACCTTAAAGTACAATTCCTGGTAGCCAATAAAGCTGATGATAGAATGAGCCTGAAGCAAGAAGACTCATTACATCTGTAGGGTTATTGCCCCAGGCAGGACTCAGAGCCCCAAAGAATGCAAGAACATAGTGGAACCCCTGAGCCTGCACTAGTTTGCCGTACAGTGATTCTGCTACAGGATGCTGCCTGGAGGATCAAAAAGGAGCAGGACTGTGGTACTATAACCCAGGAGAAAGGAACCCAAGAGAAAAGAAATCTGCAACAGAGGGCCTTGCTATTCAGAGGATTAATACAGCTTTAATATGGGAGGCAACAAAGAGTACAAGTAAATGGAGCTCACTCTGAGGAGAAGGATGTTACCAGTGGTGTGCCCCAGGGATCTGTCCTTGGTCCGATTCTTTTTAACATCTTTGTTAGTGATATAGTGGAAGGGCTGTCGGGTAAGGTTTGCCTCTTTGTGGATGATACCAAAATCTGCAATAGAGTAGACACCCAGGAAGGTGTAGATAACATGAGGAGGGATCTAGCTAAGCTTGAAGAATGGTCTAGAATTTGGCAGCTGGGATTTAATGTTAAAAAATGTAAGGTCATGCATTTGGGCTGCAGCAATCCAAGGGAGCAATACAGTATAGGAGGTGAAGTACTTTTGTCCACTAAAGAAGAGCGGGACCTAGGCGTGGTTGTGTCTGATGATCTTAAAGTAGCTAAACAGGTAGAAAAGGCGATGGCAAAAGCTAGAAGGATGCTTGGGTGCATACGGAGAGGAATGGCTAGCAGAAAAAAGGTGATAATGCCTCTGTATAAGTCTTTGGTGCGACCTCATTTGGAGTATAGTGTGAAATTCTGGAGACCGCACCTTCAAAAGGATGTGAACAGGATGGAGTCGGTGCAGAGGGTTGCTACTAAAATGATTATTGGGCTTCATTATAAAGCATATGAGGACAGACTTAAGGATCTTAATATGTACACCTTAGAGGAAAGGCGGGATAGAGGTGATATGATTGAGATGTTCAAATACCTCCGTGGCATAAATGTTCAGGGAGAGAGCCTCTTTCAATTGAAAGCAAGTTCTGCTACGAGGGGACATGGGATGATGGTGAAGGGAGATAGATTCAGGAGTGATATGCGGAAATATTTCTTTACGGAAAGAGTAGTGGATCCGTGGAATAGTCTCCCAGTGGAGGTGGTAGAGATGAGGACAGTAACTGAATTCAAAAAAGCATGGGACCAACACAGAGGATCTCTAAAGGTAAAAAGTGGACTGTTGTAGTTGTTGTTATGGAAGGACAGACTAGATGGGCCTTGTGGTCTTTTTCTGTCATCATGTTTCTATGTTTCTAATATCAGTTGCTGAGTGGATGAAGGCTTTGAAACTTATGCTTAACTTTGCACAGACTGAGGTTCTCTGTGTTAGACTAGATTACTGTAACTCTCTCCTTGCTGCCAGTCCTCTCCGAGACCAGCAGCAATGGTAGGGTTGCCAACTGGCCGTTTTCAGCCGGCCTAGCTGGTTCATATATGGCCAGGCCGGCTGCTGGCAAACAGTGAAAACCGGTATTTGAAAAGCCATTGTTTTTGGGGCAGTAAAAAATCATCAGGAGGTTTTGAAGTCCATGTGCTGATCTTTTACTGCCCCCCAAAAATGGCTTTTCAAATGCTGGTTTTCACCCTTTACAACACCTGAGCCTTAACATAACGCCTCCCCCACCCCCCAGCCTGCAGCCACTTCAACTGTTCATGGCCAGTAGAAAGACCTCTGGCTCCTTTAAGGCTGATTCTGCCTCCTCTGTAGGTTTCAACCAGGCCTACAAATCACTGTGGCCACCCTAGAGGAGCCCCACTGATACCTGCAGTGAGCTCCGGGCCCATGTGGCTCCTGACCAGACCCAGAGGTGCGGCCCTGACTGGATAAGGCAATCCAGGCCGCCCAGCTGATCTTCTGGCCCTGACTGGCGGCCTCAGCTCACCTTCAGCCTTCAACTCCTTCTAGCTCTCTGCAACCCCCTCCCCCCTGAACGTGATGGTGGCAGTCCCGGTAGCTCAACCCATTGTTAAAGCTGCTCCGCGGTTGCCGAGTGCATTCCATTTCCATATTTGTTTAATTTTAAAAATGCTGCCTTGCCTCCTCTCTAGCCTGGCCTGAATGCAGCCCCTGCCACCTCCAATCGCGAACGCGGTCACAAGTTTTTTCTTTTAATTTATATAATTCAATTTCTGGCACTGCTGCCTCCAGTGCAGCTGTGGGGCCACTTCTAATTATTCATTTTTTAAATTTAAATGTGGCCTCTGCAGCCCATTCAGTCCCAACTTTATTTATTTTAAAACTGTTGCTAACATTCTACTTTCATTTTTTTAAACTCTGCCATGCTGTCTCTTCACTGATGCTACAAAACATTGCAGCCACCTCAGCCAGCACCCAGGAAAATTATTAATCAATCTTTATTTTAAATTCTAGTTACACAGACTTGATTTAATAAAGAAGTGGGGAATACAGTGCAGGGGATGAACGCAAGGGGGGGGAGAATGGAAACAAAGAGTTGGGGGATGGAGGAGGGACACAGGAGAGGGGTTGGAATGGGGGAGAAGGAAGAGTGCAAGCGGTCAGAGGGCGAAGCACTGCACCCCACCTCTGCACCTCACATGCAAGTGCGCACACACACACACACACACACACACACACACACACATGTACAAGTGTAGCTTAAAGGGCAGTGTTGGTGGTGGGAAATGGAGGAGAAGGAGTGGGGCCACTTTCTTCTGTCGGCACTGTGCAGTGGCCCATTAGTAAATCATGCCCTAAAATCTAAGACCTAGTTTTCAGTGGCTGGCTCCTCAATTTTTAGGCCAGCTTGTCAAGGCCTGCTTTAAGTGGTCAGTGGCACTTCCTGTGCCATGAGGGGCAGGAAGTTCGCACTGATCTCATGATTTGAGAGATCAGTCCAAGCTTCCTATCCCACATGGCTCCACCATTCAGAGAGCTGGTTGCAGGTGCAGGAAGCTACAGAGCCGTGGTGGTCTGGAGGAGCACAATGGGTTAGAGGATGCTGGGGGAAAGGGCAATGAGAGAGAGAGAGAAATAGAGGCTGGAGGAAGCTGGGGAGTTATGTGAGAGACAGAGAGATTAGGGGAAATCTTGTCAGGGATGGCATTATCAGAGACACTGGGTAAAGCCTGATGGGGCCTTAAGGAAGAGAGATACAAGCTAGGGAAAGGTCAGGGGGAAGAGGGTATGAGAGAGAAAGAAGCAGCCTGGGGGATTATGAGAATAAGAGAGGGAAATAGACTGGGGGGGGGGGGGGAGAAGGCTGGGGGATTATGCGAGAGAGGGACTACAGGAAACCTGTGAGGAGTTCATGAGAGAGAGAGACACACACAGCCTCTGACACTCCCAACCTCTGACACTCCCCATGATAGACACACATGCACGCAGCTCACAAAACACCTCTTGACATACACCCTGCATGAAACTCTCGAGGATTCCCATGACATACATATGTATGAAGCCCCAATATTCCCTATAACACATGCATGCTCACATGTATTTACGCATCCTAACAGAGGTTCTGCATTTCAAGCAAAGGTAAGGGTGTGTGGCTATTAATTACTAGTTCTCTGCCTGAGAGCTCTTAAAAGGGTTTTTTTTTAATACATTTTTAAAATAAAGTTACATTATTTTTGGTGCCTTAGTTCAAAAGAGGGAATATTTTCTTTAGTGGTGTAGGTGTAAAACTCTGCTTTCAGTATCTTTCTCAGCTCTTTGAAGCTGCTGACACCTCATCAGTTGTTAGTTCTCTCCCTACCACCCAACTCCCACCCACCCCATGTGAGCAGTCTTGCTTTATAGGGCATCTCCCCTATTAGCTACACACAGAGACTTGGAATAGCATATTTAGAACACACTTAAAAGAGGTTAATTATTTTTTCTCTAAAAGAGCAGCTGGGAAACCGGCTGGTACTTTGGTAGGTCTCTCTCTTTTGCTTCAACAGGTATCTAAGCTCCACCAACTGAAAAATGGCTTGGAAAAATCGTATTGCCAAAGCTGTTGCCTCCATTACAGCTTCTGCCTCTGTCCAGACAGAGATCCCAATGCCAGTTGAAGGACTGGTTTCATGTGCAGGATGCCTGCCTGCTGAAGCTCTCAGGAAACAAGTGGAGGAGCTCAGAGAAGGGGTGGTGAGGCTGAGGAGCACCCAAGACAATTAGAAGTATATAGATGAGATGCTTCTTGAGATAGAATGATGAAGGTTGGACATGAGTCACCAGGGCCTGCAGCATCACCAGTCCTGCTCCTTCAGCCCTTGAATTCAGTCGTTATGCAGCCCTGGAAGTGGAGGAGGTGAAAGTATCCCAGCAAAAGGAAGAACCAGAGCTCAAGCACCCCAAAACTGCAGAATCAGTGACCACAAGGAAGCAAAGGGTAGTGGTGGTTGGTGACTCTCTTCTGAGGGGTGCTAAGGCATCCATTTGCCGAGCAGACTTGATGTCCAGAGAGGTATGCTGTCTGCCAGGTGCCAAAATCCGAGATGTTATGGAGAGTTTGCCGAGACTCATCAAGCCCACTGACTATTAACTGATGTTGCTCATCCATGTCAGCACAAATGATACTGCCAGGTATCCCTCTGAAAATATCAAAAGTGACTTCATGGCTCTGGGACAGTGAAGCAGAATGGAGTGCAGGTGGTGTTCTCTTCAATACTCCCTGTTGAGGGTAAAGGCCAAGGCAGAGAAGCTCGCATCCTGGAGATAAATTCATGGCTGCATGGCTGCATTGAGAGCGTTTTGGTTTCCTGGACCATGGAATGCTGTTCCAAGGGCTGCAGAGCAGAAATGGCCTCCATCTGTCCAAGAAGGGTCGACATATCTTCAGTAGCAGACTGGCTAGCCTACTGAAGAGGGCTTTTAACTAGATTTGTTGGGAATAGGTGAAGAAAGCCCTCAGGTAAGGAAAAGCCCCCAGGTAAGTGGAACATTAAATATCTTTATGGAAATGGGTAAAGGGGGCAACTTTTTTCTAAGCCCCACCCTGTGGAACTCTCTTCTGCACTACCTCCGTGTCGAATTGTCATTCTCTCATTTTAAAGCTCTTCTCAAGGCTTACCTTTTCTGTCAAGCCTTTGACCTTCCTCTCCTGTCAAATCACCATGTTTCGCCCTCAGTTGGAGCTCCCCCATGAAACGCCGCCTGGGCCAACATGCCCCTCTTTCCCCCTATCTATTTCCTGCCATTCGCTCTGGACAGTCGTTTCAATGCCTCAATGTCTCTCTATGTTCTTTCCCCGCTTCTCTCTCCCTGTCCTTTTCTGTCACTTTCCTATTAAAACAATGGCGTTCCTTTTCATTTTCTGTTTCCTGCTAGTAGCCTACTTTATTGTACACTGCCCTGATGCTTCGGCACGGGCAGTATATCAAGCACTGCGAATAAATAAATAAATAAACAAACAAACATGGAAAGCGGTGTGTATAAATGCCTGTAGCATGGAAAATAAGATCCCAGATGTTGAGGCTTTAATGGGAGTGGCTGACTTGGATTTAGTGGCGGTTACGGAAACATGATTCACAGAAAACCATGAATGGAATGTGACTATACCAGGCTATACTTTATTCAGAAAGGACTGGGTAGGAAGAAGGGGAGGAGTGGCACTGTATGTAAAAGATAATATTAAAGCTATGGAAATACAGGGCTTAAAAGGGAGAGAGGAGGCACTTTGGGTTAAATTAGAAAGAGGGAAAGAGAAATCTATTTGCATTGATGTGATATACAGAACTCCTTCACAGGGAGAAGAGGTGGATGGAGATTTAATGGAAGACATACTCAGTATTGCCAGGAAAAGGGAAGTACTACTGATAGGGGATTTCAATATGCCGGATGTTGATTGGCACATCTCTGCTGCAGTATCATTTAGAAGTAAGGAGGTCCTGGATTCTCTACAGGGAGAACTATTCAGGCAACTGGTAACAGAACCCACATGTGAAGGAGCCATACTGGACTTGGTGCTTACCAATGGTGAAAGTGTTTTTGATGTTATAGTGGGAGATCATCTCGCATCCAGCGATCACCAGATGGTGTCGTTCAGTATTAGAACTATGGCTGATAAATCCATTCAAAAGTGAAGGTCTTAGGCTTTAGGAAAACTAAATTTTCCAAGATAGGCTAATAAAAGCGAAGGTTTTAGACTAGGAAAACTAAATTTGCCAAGATAGGCTAATACCTCAAGGAGTCGTTAGCAGGATGGGAACAGCTGAGGGATGCAGAAAAACAGTGGGCAAAACTGAAAGGGGATATTTTAAGGGCAACCAACCTTTTTGTTAAAATGGTAAATAAACATAAAAGGAAAAGGAGACCACTATGGTTTCAAAAGAAGAAATTGAAAAGGTGAAGAATAAGAGGGAGGCCTTCATAAAATACAAGAGATCACAGAGAGAGGAAGACAGGCATCTATATTTGGAAAAACTTAGAGAAGCTAGAAAAGTAGTCAGGGAAGCAAAGATTAAAAAAGAGGAGGAAATAGCCAATGCAATAAAATGGGAGGATAAGACATTTTTCAGATATATTAGTGAGAAGAGGAAGGGCAAACATGTTTTTTTGTCTGACTCAAGGGTGAAGAGAAGGAATATGTAGAAGCTGATGGGGATAAAGCAGAATTGCTTAACAAATATTTCTGTTCTGTGTTCACAGATGAAGAACCAGGAGCAGGACCTCAGAAAACACCCACATACAGGAACAGAAGTGAGGGCATCTTGAATGATTTTCAGAAGACTGTGTTCGTCAGGAACTAGCTAAACTTAAAGCAGACAAAACGAAGGGACCAGATGGGATAAACCCGAGAATACTGAGAGAACTTGGGGACGTTCTAACAGCTCCACTGACCAATGTTTTCAATGCCTCTTTGGAGCCGTGAGTGGTGCCAGAGGACTCGAGAGAGGCTCATGCGGTCCCTTTACACCAAAGTGGAAGTAAGGTTGTGGTTGAAAACTACAAGGTGGTTAGTCTAACCTCTTTGGTGAGTAAAATTATTGGAAACGCTGCTGAAAGAGAAATTAGTGAGGTTTCTGGAGTCCAGCGGATTACAGGAACAGAAGTGAGGGCATCTTGAACAATTTTCAGAAGACTGTGCTCGTCAGGAACTAGCTAAACTTAAAGTAGACAAAGCGAAGGGACCAGATGGGATACACCCTAGAATACTGAGGGAACTTGGGGACGTTCTAGCAGCTCCACTGACTGACCTTTTCAATGCCTCGGAGTCGGGAGTGGTGCCAAAGGACTGGAGAGAGGCTTATGTGGTGCCTTTACACAAAAGCAGAAGTAAGGATGTGGTTGAAAACTACAGGCCGGTTAGTTTAACTTCGGTGGTGAGTAAATTATTGGAAACGCTGCTGAAAGAGAAAATAGTGAGGTTTCTGTAGTCCAGCAGATTACAGGATCCGAGGCAGCATGGATTCACCAGAGGCAGGTCTTGTCAGACAAATCTGATTGATTTCTTTGAATGGGTGACCAGGGAGTTGGACCGAGGGAGAGCCCTAGATGTGGTGTATTTAGATTTCAGTAAAGCCTTTGACACTGTTCCTCACAGGCGACTTATAAACAAACTGAGCACCCTAGGGATGGACCCTAAAGTTACTGTTTGGGTTAGAAATTGGTTAAGTGGGAGGCGACAAAGAGTACAGGTAAATGGAGCTCACTCTGAGGAGAAGGAAGTTACCAGTGGTGTGCCCCAGGGATCTGTCCTTGGTCCAATTCTTTTTAACATCTTTGTTAGTAATATAGCGGAAGGGCTGTCGGGTAAGGTTTGCCTCTTTGCGGATGATACCAAAATCTGCAATAGAGTAGACACCCAGAAAGGTGTAGATTTTTTATTTATTGACGGTTTTATATACCGCCTTTCAGAAAAATCAAAGTGGTTTACATAGAACAAAACTTGAACATTACATTGAAACTTATTCAAACAATTGAAATTACAGTGAACATTAAATTGATAACATGATAGATAACATGAGGATGGATCTAGCTAAGCTTGAAGAATGGTCTAGAATTTGGCAGCTGGGATTTAATGTTAAAAAATGCAAGGTCATGCATTTGGGCTGCAGCAATCCAAGGGAGCAATATAGTATAGGGGTGAAGTACTTTTGTCCACTAAAGAAGAGCAGGACCTAGGCATGGTCATGTCTGATAATCTTAAAGTGGCTAAACAGGTAGAAAAGATGACAGCAAAAGCTAGAAAGATGCTTGGGTGCATATGGAGAGGAATGGCTAGCAGAAAAAAGGAGGTGATAGAGCCTCTGTATAAGTCTTTGGTGCGGCCTCATTTGGAGTATTGTGTGCAATTTTGGAGACTGCACCTTCAAAAGGATATAAACAGGATGGAGTCAGTACAGAGGATGGCTACTAAAATGGTTAGTGGTCTTCATTATAAAGCATATGTGGACAGACTTAAGGATCTTAATAGAGGAAAGGAGGGATAGAGGTGATATGATTGAGACGTTTAAATACCTCCGTGGCATAAATGCACAGGGGGAGATCCTCTTTCAATTGAAAGCAAGTTCTGCTACAAGAGGACATGGGATGAGAGTGAAGGGGGATAGATTCAGGAGTGATATGCGGAAATATTTCTTTACGGAAAGAGTGGTGGATCCATGGAATAGTCTCCCAGTGGAGGTGGTAGAGATGAGGACAGTATCTGAATTCAAAAATGTATGGGACAAACACAGAGGATCTCTAAAGGAAAAAAGGGAACTGTTGTAGTTGTTGATATGGAAGGACAGACTAGATAGGTCATGTGGTCTTCTTCTGTCATCATTTTTCTATGTTTCTATGTTTAAGTACAGAATAAGTGACTGCAGTCTAAAGTTAAAATAAAAATATGTAGACAAAATTTAAACTGAAACCCCAATAAGCCAGACTATGCATGCAGGACAACATCAGATAAATAAGAGATGCAGTACCCCCATACTGTGTAAAATATAAAGATAGCACAAAGTCCATTCACAAAAATGAAATAAAATTATTTTTCTACCTTTGTTGTCTGACCATTTTATTCTCTGATCATGCTGGTCCCGATTTGAGGCTTCTGCTTTCCTGTCTTCTCTTAGCTCTCTTTCTGTGGTCTATGATCCATCTGCCAATTCTTATCTCTTCTTTTGTGTTCTTCACTTCTTTCCATCAGTCTATTTCCAGTCCCAGTATCCCTCCCCAGTATCAGCTCCCTTTCCAGTCCTTCCCTCCCAGTACTTTCCAATATCAACCGCCTTGCATTCCCAGGAAGGCCTCTGGTGTCCATTCCCTTCCAGTCCCCCTCCTTCCCTACTGTCCAGCCCCTTCTAGTCAAAATACCATTGCAGGTATCAGCTCATGTCCACTCTCAGTGCCACTCCCCCAGGCAGCTCCCTTCCAGTCACCCTACCCTCTGTCCATTCCCCTTCCAGTGCCATCCCCATATGTCAGCTCCCTTCCAGTTTCCTCCCCATTACCCAGCCACCTACCACTCCCATCCCCAAGTGTCAGCTCCCTTCCAGTCCCCCTTCGGTACATTCCAAGGTGTCAGCTCCCTTACAGTCCCCTCCTTCCCCCTATATCAGCTCCTTTCCAGCCCCCTGCTTCCCCTATGTCAGCAACCTTCCTGCCCCCACCTCCCCCCTGTGTCAGCTCCCTTCCTGCTATCTCCTTCCCCTGGCAGACCCTCTCAGTATCTGCTCCTTTCCAGTCCTATTCTCTCATCCCCCTGCATGAACACATTTGTAGCCCTAGCCTCCAGTTTTCTTCCAGGGCCAGCAGCACTCTCCTCCCCTCCCCCCATCAGCTTATTTCCAGTCCCAGCCCATTTCCAGTCCTATCCCCCTTATCAGCCCACTCCAGTTCTAGCTCCCCCAATCAGCCCATTACCAGTCCTAGCTCATTTCCAGTGCTAGTCCTCCTATCAGTCCATTACAGTCCTAGCCCTCCCCCAATAAGTCCATTTCCAGTCCTAGCCCCCCCCTAATCAGCCCATTTCCTGTCCTAGCTCCCGCATTTCCAATAGTAGCCCATTTCCAGTCCTAACCCCACCTTATCAGCCCATTTCCAGTCCCAGCCTATTTCCAGTCCTATCCCCCTTATCAGCCCACTCCAATCCTAGCCCCCCCAATCAGCCCATTACCAGTCCTAGCTCATTTCCAGTGCTAGCCCCCCGAGAGCCCATTACCAGTCCTAACTCCCCCCGATCAGTCCATTTCCTGTCCTAGCCCCCCCAATCAGCCTATTTCCATGCTTAACTCCTCATCAGCCCATTTCCAGTCCTAACTCTCCCAGACTATTTGCAGTGCTACCCTCCCCCCCCCAGCCCAGACCAGCCCCAGTCCTTCTCAGCTGATTTGCAGTCCAAGATGCCCTGGAGAAGAGCACTGCCATTGTTTTACTGGCACTGGCAAAACAACGGCAGGGCTCTTCTGGGGCAGTGGGGGGCCACGGGGCACTTGATTATGCTATTGCAGTAGTGGCAGCAGCTTCTCCAGCCTTTATTTGTTGTTGTCATTTAAATTTTGAAGGCTGAGTGAGGCGGCCTTTTTAGAGACATTTTTTGCCACCCCTAAAAAGTTGCCACATAAGGCTACCTCCTCACTCGGCCTCATTATAGAGTCACCCCTTCATATGAGGACAGGCCTAAGGAGCTTAATATGTATTTAGAGGAAAGGTGGGATAGAGGTGATATGATTTAGGTGTTTAAATACCTCTGTGGCATAAATGAACAGGAGGAGAGCCTCTTTCAATTGAAAGCAAGCTCTGCTACGAGGGGACATAGGATGAGGGTGAAGTGGGATAGACTGAGGAGTAATATGCAGAAATATTTCTTTATGGAAAGAGTGGTAGATGCGTGGAATAGTCTCCCAGTGGAGATGGTAGAGATGAGAACAGTATCTGAATTCAAAAAAGCATGGGGCAAACACAGAGGATCTCTTAAGGAAAAAAGAGGACGGTTGTAGTGGTTGATATGGAAGGGCAGACTACAGTAGATAGGCCATGTGGTCTTTTTCTGCCGCCATGTTTCTATGTTTCTAACCTCTAACATTCCCCAATGAAACATGCATGCATACACAGAGATGCTGAGCTATGAGGGGATGACAGAGATGGTGGGCTCTGAGGTGTGGACAGAGAGGAAAATGCTGGACTCTGAGAGGTGGACAGTGAGAGGCAGATGCTGGACTCTTAAGAGGTGGACAGAGAGGGTGAGGGATGGACAGAGACAGATGCTGGGCTGTGAAGGGTGGACAGATGGTGACATTTCAGTGGATAGAAGGGTAGTAAAGTAAGACATGGAGGAAGGATCATTATGTCAGAGACAGACATAGAGAGGAAATGGAAGAAAACAGAAGGAGCAAGGAGAAATGCAAATAGACAGCATACACTGGAAAGAGGGTTAAGAGAAGACAGAGTAGCAGAAGAGAGACTGGGGCCACTCTGACTGAAAAAGATAAAGGGCCCGATTCTCAGTTGGGCATGGCTAAGCGCCGTAAGCCGCATAGCTCTGCCTGTGACCCCTTAGCCCTGGATTTTCACTTCTGCGATGACCGAATTGAAAAACTGGGGTTCACCACACAGTCAGAACCCGGCCGAGCCTAATCGGGTAGCAGTGATTTTGGATGCTGCCTGATTAGCACTCTGTGCCTTAAAGATAGGCGAGGGTTTGCCTTGCCTATCTTTAAGGCACAGAGCGCTAACCGGGCAGCATCCAAAATCACTGCTTCTCGGTTAGCGCCATTCCTCGCCTCTGCTCCGCTCTGGAATGCCCCCAGCACGCCCCAATGCTAACCGGATAGCATCGGGTCATGTAGGGGACTTAATCGGGGATTTTCTAAGGCACTAGCCAAAATGATCAGACAACAACAGTAGAAAAAAAGTATTTTATCTTGAACTTATTAAATGGAATATGTTAGCTTGGGAAATGTGCTTTGCTGATATCTGTATTTTGTTCAATACTACATACATGATACTTTCCCTATCAAAGCATGGCAGCGTGTTTCTAATGTTCTATGTATGTTAGAAATTAATTTTAAAAAATTCAAAAATATATTTGATATATATTGAGTAATGTAGCTGAATTCAAGATTAACATAGTGAATGTAGAGGGGTTGTGGCAGGAGAGGGGTAGGGGCATGGCAAGGAGAGGCATGGAGCGAAGGTATCAGATTTTTCTCTTTCAAATGTTAGCCTGCACCTCTGCATTATTTTGTGGATGGGCAGGGGGCGGAGCATGAGCAGTCATGGGTGGAGCATGGCTAGCCACAAGGGGTGGGTTTTTCTCTTTCAGAATATTTTCAACCCTAAGCAATGGTCTGGAACAGCCATGGCATTTATCTCAAACATTCGGTGCTGTGAGTCTATTTCAGTTCAACCCCCCCACTGAGGCCTGATGCCGATTTCCTGTTTGCATGGGGGCAAAAGCCGCTTCCAGCCTCATGCAAACTGGAAGTCCGCTCTGGAGACTGAGGCAGGCCCTCCCTGCCACAGTATCCAGTCAGTGACTAGGTGGTAGTGGAAGCAAATGCTTCTCCGAGTAAATCCCAAAGTTACCCAGGCAATGCTTTTGAATATCTGTCTATTTCTTATTTCAGATAGTTTCTAGTTATTTTTGTTTGGTAAACGGGATTTAAGCCTTATAGATATCAAAGAAAAATATTTCCTTCTGGGAGTTCTGTTTTACAGCTAAAGGGCTGGATTACAAAATCTGATAAGTATCTTGAATCAATCAATGGAACTAAAGAGTACAAATCCTGGATTATAAATCACAAAACGTGGATCACCCCCTCTCTTTCCCTATTCAAAAGAGCACAGATTAAGTGGATGTAGATGTAAGCAAACACTAAGAACATATTTATGTTTTCTAATTATGTATTGCGTGACTCTTGTGCATTTTCCATTTAATATTAATCATCTTCATTCCTTTCAAATTTGAAATCTGCCTCATTACTGGCCTTGTAGTGGAGGAATGTAATAGAAATTATTTACCATTTTGAGGGTTTTCATTTTTGAAAATCCTGGATTGTTTTATAAGCAATTTGAATGTTTTTCTCCCCCTTTCTGAATATTACTTAAACTATGCAAAGAGTCTTTTGTAAGTTAGTTGTCAGTTCATTGAATTAAAATTCATTTAGGATTGACCACTTTTTGCAAGCTGTAAAATGTATGTGAGATTTTGAATTAAGCATTCAGCCCATGCAAACATTTTGCACAGCTATGGACATCATCATTAAAATATACTGCTTTATTTATTTATTTAACCAGATTTGTATACCACTTTATGCTTCAATCAAAGTGGTCAACAATATAAGTAAAGATACAATACAATTGAAGGTTTACATGGAACATAAGGGAAGGGGAGACAAGACATAAATATAGCATAAGTTAATCAGTTCATCAATCTTCCTCAAATGTCAAAGGAGCAGGGATTCTTATGTAACTTGACCATAAACATCCGTGAATAAGAGTGTCTTAAGTGATTTGCGGAAATCCTTGATGTCATTCATATCTCTTAAATCATCCGGAAGGGAGTCCCAGAGGGCCGGCGCTGAGAGTGATAATACTCTGTTGGAGGTAGATTGCTTAGTTTTGTGGTGCCCTGTAGGTAAGCGGAGTTTATTAATATTGTTAGATCGTCTAGGCCTATTAGTCGAGTCCTTGGTCAATAATCCATGAAGGACATCTGCTGAGAATAGATTAATAATCTTGAATATTATTATAGTTATCTTAAATCTAATCCTTGCGGCTATTGGTAGCCAGTGCAATTGCTGGAGTATGGGTGCGATATGTTCACATTTGGCTGTGCCTGTAATAACGCGTGCTGTGGTGTTCTGCACTAACTGAAGAGGATGTATAGATTTTAAGGGCAGACCCTGATATAAAGAATTTCCATAGTCCAATATTGGAATAATAGCAGTTTGACATACAGTGCGAAAATGGCTATGGCTGAGGATTGGTTGAAGTTTCCTGACGAGCTTCAATCGTTGGTACACTTTAGCAGCAGTTTTGTTTATATGTGATTGGAGATTTAAATTTTTCTCCAAAATGACGCCCAGATATCTTTTAGAGATATTGTTCTGTCAATAGAATAGAAGTGCCCAATAGATGACTAAACATTTTTTGTGTATGGCTAGTTTAAAGCAATAGACATAAGTTTACTTTTCATTTAGTAAATCCAGTATTTTGTTGTTTAGTGGGGGTAAGTTTATAAAACATGCTTATAGTCCACCTTTTCACCTACATAGGGAAATCAAAGCAGATCATAAGATTTCATAACAATTACATAAAACAACACAATAAAATAAAATAAAAATATGTAAAATCAAACAAAATAGCATGGATGATCATTAGTAATCCACATAAATCTACTTTCAGTGATTCAGAAAGCCATGTCTTAAGATAATGATGAACCCCCCCCCATGTAATTGGGTGTCATCTTAAGCTCCGGTGGCAATCTATTCAACAAAGATGGAGCAGCATCTGAGAAACTCTCTGCCATGTCCTGGACCTGGAAGTGCACAAATTCCAGCTTGTCTGGAGTGAAGAGCTCAAACAGGATAATAACTCACTAATTTCTCCCTCAATGGGCAGCCAATACAACTTGATCGAAGCGCAAACTACAGATCACTTTCGGAAGGCCTAGCTATATAGTATTACCATAATCAATATGCACCAGTACTGCTGCCTGCATCACTTTCCTAAAGTCCTATGAAAAGTAACTGGTGCATTTTAATCTAGGCCTTTTTAACCATTCCGTAATTTGTTGTTCCAGTGACACTTTAGAATCTAAAATGACACCTAGGCTTTTAAACTTATAGACCCTCTAGAACTAACCTTCTATTGTCATCTGGTTTAGGAAGATTGCTCACCCACAGAATTTCTGATTTCTCTATATTTAGGGATTTAGGGAACATCTACTATAGGTATGCCAATAGTTTAGTAACTGCAAGCATTTATTGATGCCTTTCATTGATTTGGCTACAGATGATTTGGAAGCTGCAAAAAGCTATCATCAGCATATCTATATCTATCTATCTATCTATCTATCTATCTATGTATATATTTATATTTATGGCTTAAAGTCACTATTCTGAATAATTGCTGATTTAAAGGGAAAAGAAACCATTTCTGTCAGCAATGTACAGCCAAACCAGGGAAACCTACAAAAAAGTGATAAGTGTGATACATGTGCACGGAACAAAAGTACAAATAAACATTGAAAAGGACCCCAACAAAATATACAAAAAACATAACCAAGCTGGGCAATAGTGATAGTAATGGGAAACATCAAAAAACACTCCCAAGAAATCTCCAAAAAAAAAAAGATATGAAATTTGGAAGGGTCTACGCTCCGTCCCCATACAAGGTGAATGATCCCACAGTGAAATAGCACTGATCAGGGTTTCCCTCTCCATTGGACAGGTTTCCTATGGCATGCACATGTTCCACAACAGCAGGGCAGGCATGTCGGAATGGGCAACTGGACAGATGCTGGGAAAGGGGATACAGAGGGCTGCAGGTGGCACATGCTGTGGTGCAGCTGGGGCACAGTGCGGACTAGGCAGATGCCTAGGTGGCACCTAGGAATGCTGAAACTGTACAGCAGCCAGACAGCAACTGATGAGGGCCCAACATGGGCACGAGAGTGTTTATCACAGTGTCACAGGGGATAGTACCCAGCAGGTACCCCCAAGGGCACAGAACATTGGCAGGCGGTGTTGGGGGGAAGCGTGGACGTCTATGCAGGCACCCCTATCCCAGAACACGCACCATAGGCAGTCGCCTACCTGCACACTGGATGGCTTGAGACTGCACACCACCAGCACCACCAGCAGAAGGGCATGTCAGCATGGTGGCAGAGGGGTACTGGTGGTGGAGGGGGGCAGTGGCAGCTGCCCAGAGCAGACCATGGCCCAGCCCTGTGTAGGTGGATGCCATGCACTGCAACAGACAGGCCCTGCCGCACAAACAGTCATGGTATCACCAGGGAATGCACTGTCTCTGCGGCAACACAGTGGTGCAGTGCACACAACCAGTGTGTTTGGAGGCAGAAGGTCACAGGTTCAAGTCCCAGCTATGGTGCCTGCCAACCCAGTCCCCATATTTTACCTACTACTAAAACATGCTAATACAGACAGAACCTTTTTTGCAGATGACGTAAACATGCCCAAAACACCTACATTTTACCCTACAGAGCACAGACACCATAAACAGGCGCATTACCTACAGCAGAGTCTCCCAAATGCAGTCCTGGAGGGCCAAACACCATTCAGGTTCCATGCTGCCTCTAATAAAGATGCCTGTACTGCATATCTATGCGCCGCCCCCATGGCATGCAGATGTATCACATGCATATTCATGAGGGACAGCATGAAAACCCGAACAGTGTTTGGCACACCAGGACCAGAGTTGGGAACCTCTGCCGTAAAGCAGCAGCCAACAGGGGCAGACAAACCCGCACCCACAGACCCCATTATCCAATGCCTCCTGGAGAGGCAGGACATTGGGCCCTGCGTGCATCTCCCAATACTAGCACTTGCATACCTTAACAATGCCACCCTAAACCTGGGAATACAGTACACAGCTATCAAAAGGTTGCTATGATTACTGGCAGATAGCAATTCCGAAGTTAAGTACAATTTTCTGATTGAGCTGCATCATGGCAACCTTTCTGATGTCTGTGGAGTGTGCTACAGGCTTTGTGTCTGACAGTGTTTACCACCCTGGGGAGTGACCCCAACAGTATTGCGTACCATAGCCATGCCTGCACTGTGCCCTGGACTGGAGCGGTGGCCAGGGCTTCCAAACACCCCTATAGTTGTACAATGCTGGCATAGGTGTGGGAGTGTGTATCTGCTATCCAGTGTGTGGTGGCTGCAAACACCCCCCACAGCCCACACTGCCAGCACTGTTGCCAGTATTGGCCCCCAAGGGCACAGAACATTGGCAGGCGGTTTTGGGGGGAAAGCGTAGATGTCTATGCAGGCACCCCTACCCCAGAACCCGCACCATAGGCAGCCGCCTACCCACACACTGGATGGCCCGAGACTGCGCACCACCAGCACCACCAGCAGAAAGGCATGTCAGCATGGTGGCAGAGGGGTACTGGTGGTGGAGGGGGCAGTGCCAGCTGCCCACAGCAGACCGTGGCCTAACCCTGTTCAGGTGGGTGTCGTGCACTGCAACAGACAGACCCTGGCTGACAAACAGTCATGGCATCTCTAAGGAATGCAGTGCCTCCGTGGCCACAGTGTGGTGCAGCACAAGAGCAAGAGGTTCAAACCCCAGCCGTGGCCCCTGACAACCCAGTCCCCATATTTTACGCAGTAATATACCGTGGAAGTAAAGACCGAACCTTTAGTGCAGAGAACAGAACCATGCGTCAAACGCCCTTATTTTACCCCACAGAGCACAGACACCATACACATGCGCAGTACCTAGAGCAGAGTCTCCCAAATGCAGTCCTGCAGGGCCACACACCATGCAGGTGTCATGCCGTTGCCAATATGAGGACATGTCAGCATGGTGGCGGAGGGGTACCGGTGGTGGAGGGGGCAGTGGCCGCTGCCCACAGCAGACTGTGGCCTAGCCCTGCTCAGGTGGGTGCCGTGCACTGCAACAGACAGGCCCTGGATGACAAACAGCCATGGCATCTCTAGGGAATGCAGTGCTTCTGTGGCCACAGTGTGGTGCAGCACACACAGACAGTGTGTTCAAGAGCAAGAGGTCACAGGTTCAAACCCCAGCTGTGGCCCCTGACAACCCAGTCCCCATATTTTACGCAGTACTAAACCATGGAAGTAAAGACCGAACCTTTAGTGCAGAGAACAGAACCATGCATCAAACACCCATATTTTACCCCACAGAGCACAGACACCATGCACATGCGCAGTACCTAGAGCAGAGTCACCCTAATGCAGTCCTGGAGGGACACACACCATGCAGGTGTCATGCTGTCACCAATAAAGATGCCTGCGCTGCAGTCCTATGTGCCGCCTCCATGGTATGCAGATGTATCTCATGCATGTACATGAGGGACAGCATGAAAACCCGAATAGTGTGTGGAACACCAGGACTGGAGTTGGGAACCTCTTCCCAGAGCAGCGGCCAACAGGGGCAGACACACCTGCACCCACAGGTCCCATCATCCAAAGCCACCTGTAGCAGCAGGATGGCGAGCCCTGTGTGAAGCCCCCAATATCAGCCCCTGCATACAGTAGCAATGCCACACTAAACCTGGCGATATGGCACACATATATCAAAAGGTTGCTATGATCACTGGTGGATAGGAATCCCGAAGTTAACCACAATCTTCCCTTTAGCTGTATCATACCAACCTCTCTGATGTCTGCGGAGTGTGTATCAGGTCTGGTGTTTGACATTGTTTACCACCCTGGGGAGTGACCCCAACAGTATCGTGTACCATAGCCATGCCTGTACTGTGCCCAGGACTGGTGAGGTGGCCAGGGCTGCAAAGAGCCTCTATTTGCACAGTGCCGTCATAGGTGTGGGAGTGTGTGTATGTCCATCCAGTGTGTGGTGGTTGTCCACACCGTTCACAGCCCACACTGTTTGCACTGTGTCCAGTGTTAGCTTGCCTATGTGCATAATGAGGAGCAAGGTACTGTGGGTAAAGCCTGGACAGGGCTGCCTGGGCAGGATGCATCAGCACAGGGCTCAGGGCAATGGTTGGGACATTGTAGTGTCTGGCCGCCACCTGCACGGACAAAGTGGCCAAAGCAGGTCCTGCTGGAAAGGCACTCCCACCCTGACTGAGCAGTGACCACGGCATGGCTAGGATCCCCCATAGTGCCACATAGTATGTCATTTAAGTGATATGTATGGGTCCCCTTTTCTGGGGGCCAATCACTGACCTAACTGCTCGGTGGGTGTGCTCACATCCCAGTTTTGGGTGTACACATCTTCCCCAGTAATATGCACTATGGACTAGCTAGCACATTGTTTGCAGTTAGTATGTGTATGGCTGGGACACCTTGCAGGGTGTGGTGGCTGGGAACTCACTGTGTCCGCTGCTGGAGAATGTCAGATAGTTGTGGGGGGCAGCAGAGCATTTCCAGCCCTACTGTCTGTCTCCTGTTGCTGTATGGCTGTGTACAGGACTGCCCCCAAAGTTGTGTGTACCCCTAGCTGGATTGAGGTAGATGGTCCCCTCTACCGCCACCATCACAGGAATGTGGAGCTGTCAGTGGGAGATCCTGAGCCACAGAGGGCAGGTTGGGTGGTACTACATAATCTGCTTATGGGCCCATACAGGCACCCCGCCCCCCCCCCCCCGTCACATAAACCATGTGGCCATGGCACTCACACAGAATATGCACTATTCTTGGTGCATCATAGTCCACAAGGGCTAGATGTGACTGGGAAACCAATATGGATGGAGGTGTATTCTGAGGTGTGTCTGCAAGTACTACCTATCTCACACTGTCACTGATGGGGCTGTGGACATGGTGCTGGGTGCCCCACGTCACTCTCAGGGTGGGTACTGTACACACACACAGTGTGATGGTATGTAGCCACTCTGTACCAGTAACACACATGGTTAGTACCCCCTACCAGGCTGAGGTGCTGTGCGGGTGCACACGGTCAGTGCCCCCAACCTGGCCGAGGTGCTGTGGGGGTGCATACCCCATCCTGTGATCATTTGTGGACTGATGATATGCATGTGCAGTGCATCATGGGTATGGGTGGGTTAACCCTAACCTGATAACCACAGCAGTTGGTGTGGAGACCTGCAGTCCCTCTGTAGCCTGCCAGGGGCCCGGGTGTGGTCATACAGCTGTAGCCCACTGGTTACATCACTGTCTGTGTGGCAGAGGTAATGGGTGTGAACCCACAGTGGGGTCAGTTGATAGGGCTGCCTGAGGCATATCGTTGTTTAATGTTTGATTAGTGCGGCCAGCAAAAACACCCTCAATGCTGTAGCCTGAAGGTTCCTCATATGGCACCCTTGACAGCGCTCCATGGGGCGCCCCATAGGGAACATTATAAGGTGCCTTGGTGGACAGTGCACCTTATAATGTGCTCTCTGGAGTGCCCCATAGGGTGACTACTGTGGTACCTTAGGTTACGGCACAGTGAGGGTGTGTTTGCTGGCAGCACAAATGAAAATATAACGAAACACACTCAAAAACCACTGCTGAAACGTATAGGACAATGTCCCAGGCAGTTGTATGCAAGAGCTGCACTGGGGGATCGAGCCCATGCCCCCTGTACCATCAAGCAGTCCGTCAACCAATGTGCCACACCTCTGCCACAATGCTTGTATGTCAGCACCCCTACCTACAATTAATGCACATGAACGTGTCACACCTCCCTCGATCGTGTGATAATGTGCGCCATGCAACCTATTGTGCGATCCCGACATCTAGACCTTAACGCTCCCCCCCATGACATCCTGCACAATTTTTCTGGGCACACATCAACACACCCCCTTGGTTTATGTGTTGAGCCACCCATTGCTATGTGAAAGGGCATAGCACACTGGTGAGAACAATGCCCTGAAAGCCAGTGGTTATGGGTTCAAGACCCAAGTGTGGCAAAGACCTGAGGAAATCTAAAATAGCAAACATTGTTTTTAAATGTCAGACAAATCACTGCTATGTGTGTCTGCAGCATAGATCAGTATGTAGATTGTTGGCAACACTAGGTCCTGTATACTAGTTGTAGCAGAGACAGGAACAAATGCACTGCACTCATACACGTGTTGATGCACGTAGGCCTGTGCGGCGCAGCTGTATCAACGCGCGCATGCGTATTATGGTGCGCATGTGCGTGCGTGCATGCCTGCGTCCCTGAGTAGTGTGCAGGTGAGAATGGCCACCATGTCAAGAAAGCCTGCATTCACCAGCCATGACCTGCGCCACCTGGCACAGCTGATTGAGCTAAGACAGCACAGGCTGTTCCCGGGTTCCTCCAGGTGGCAGGACCTGGTGAGAGTACGGAGGGCCTGGGAGCGTGTCACACGGCGGTACAACCGTGTGGCGGACTACGCACGTGAGGTAAGTGTATGGGGACAGGTCAGTGTAGCCATATATATATCCAGTGTCAATTGTAGCTGTGCATGCAGCTTTGTGAAAGTATTCTATCCCAATTATGTGTATTCGTGACACCCACGTGCTATATTGTCTATGTATCACATCTTAGTGGTTTGCCTGTTACTCAGGGGACTACGGATCTGTGCACAGAGTCCCAGATGCCCTCCTGGTGTCATGGCAGCTGCTGTAACTGAAGTGCTAAAACACACCGTAACAAAGGTAGCCCACAGATCTGCCTAAGGAGGTTCCGTAATCATCAGTCTGGTATGGTGGGTTCTGCATTTGCAGGGTCACACATCTGCCCTACCCCCAGGGCCGTGAGACCTGCCACAAATGGTCTGTCAGTCCCCCTGGTGATATGGATGTTTGTGCCCCAGCAGTCTAAACCATCTGCCCACCCCCAGTTGCCCTGGGAGTGTAAAACAATGGGTCCCCAGCCCCCCTGGAGGTATGGTTATGCCACTGTTGCTGTTTTCCAATTCCCCCTATCCCAAGGAGCCCTGAGAGCCCATCAAAGTGGGCTGTCAGTCACCCTGGTGATATGGCTGTGTGTGCCTTTCCAGTTTAACACATCTTCCCTATCCTCAGGAGTCCTGAGGGCCCATCAAAGTGGGCTGTTGGCTGTGTGTGCCTATGCAGTTTACAACATCTGCCCTGTCCCCAGGAGTCCTGAGGGCCCATCAAAGTGGGCTGTCAGTCACCCTGGTGATATGGCTGTGTGTGCCTTTCCAGTTTAACACATCTGCTCTATCCTCAGGAGTCCTGAGGGCCCATCAAAGTGGGCTGTCAGTCACCCTGGTGATATGGCTGTTGGTGCCTACGCAGTTTAACACATCTGCCCAATCCCCAGGAGTCCTGAGGGCCCATCAAAGTGGGCTGTCAGTCACCCTGGTGATATGGTTGTTTGTGCCTTTCCAGTTTACAACATCTGCCCTATCCCCAGGAGTCCTGAGGGCCCATCAAAGTGGGCTATCAGTCACCCTGGTGATATGGCTGTGTGTGCCTTTCCAGTTTAACACATCTGCCTTATCCCCAGGAGTCCTGAGGGCCCATCAAAGTGGGCTGTCAGTCACCCTGGTGATATGGCTGTTTGTGCCTATGCAGTTTAACACATCTGCCCTATCCCCAGGAGTCCTGAGAGCCCATCAAAGTGGGCTGTCAGTAACCCTAGTGATACGGCTGTTTGTGCCTTTCCAGTTTAACACATCTGCCCTATCCTCAGGAGTCCTGAGGGCCCATCAAAGTGGGCTGTCAGTCACCCTGGTGATAAGGCTGTTGGTGCCTATGCAGTTTACAACATCTGCCCTATCCCCAGGAGTCCTGAGGGCCCATCAAAATGGGCTGTCAGTCACCCTGGTGATATGGCTGTGTGTGCCTTTCCAGTTTAACACATCTGCCCTATCCTTAGGAGCCCTGAGGGCCCATCAAAGTGGGCTGTCAGTCACCCTGGTGATATGGCTGTTGGTGCCTATGCAGTTTAACACATCTGCCCTATCCCCAGGAGTCCTGAGGGCCCATCAAAGTGGGCTGTCAGTCACCCTGGTGATATGGCTGTTGGTGCCTATGCAGTTTAACACATCTGCCCTATCCCCAGGAGTCCTGAGGGCCCATCAAAGTGGCTCCCCAGTCACCCTGGTGAAATGGTGTATGCTGCTCCTGATATCATATAATCTACCCGATTCCCAGGAGTCTGGAGACCTGCTGAACGCATTCAGTTAGTCGTCCTGCTGCTATGGTGTGTGTCGCAGAAGATGTGTGCTAGGACACCCTGTCCCCAGGGGGCCTGAGACCTGTCTGCAAAGGTGGGTATGGCATCCAGATATTGTGGTAGGTGATGCTGTATCTTGACACACATGTGCCCCATCCCCCTGAGGCCCATGGCTCATAGAACAGGTCAGGTTTGTATCCTGATTGTATGGTAGGTGCAGCTGTGGATGTGGTGTGAAGCAGCCCACCACTGGGGGCCATGAGACCTGATAGATATGGTGTGAAACACATCCATATGTCATTGCTGTGTACCCAGTTTGTGGCAACATATCTAGTCGGCTGATATGTTCAGGTCAGGTAAATACACATGTGTTTGCCAGACCACACAGGGGGTTGGCGATGTCCCCTCTAAACACCAGCCTAGCCATGCCACAGGTGGCATGCTGCTGCCATGTTGTGCAGGGAGATTGTAGGGACAGGGTATGGTGCATCCAGGGTGTGATGCATGGGACACATATGTGTGACTGCACACATGGCCACACATGTGGGGGCAGCGGCAACTGTTGGTACAGGACACACTGAGCAGAGGAGCAGGAGCAGCACGATGCCCTGCACGGAGATGTGTCACATCTGTGGACCACCCACCAGGTTGATATGGCAGTAATGTACCCTCCCATTGTCTCCCCCCACTAGGTTGAGGATCTACGGAAGAAGGCCAGGGAGATGAGGCTCTGGTATCCCGGCCACTTGGAGCGGGTATGAAGGCGGCCAGTGTCACAGTGGGGAGGTGAGTGTCACAACCTCTGTGGCTCATTAGATGAGGTCACAGTGGCCCACCAGGCCTTGTGGGGCCAAACTATTCAAATGTGTTATGTGCGTCACGTAAGGGTGTGCTAATAACTGTAATTCCCCACAGATGAGGACCACACAGCTGGGACGCAAGCGCTGGCACCGCAGAACCTGCCATGGTCCACCCACCAGAGGTGGCCCGAGGGGGAGGCGGAGGAGGATGAGGATGAGGATGCGGAGGCAGCAGCGGCGGTGGCAGCGGCAGCGGACATGGATGAGGAGGGGAGAGGAGGAGGAGGAGGAGGGGCAAATGGAGCTGGTGGAGGAGGAAGAGGAGGGTGAGGAGGAGGGGGGGGGGGCCTGGGGAGGAGGCAGCAGAGGCCCCTGTGTCTGCCATGGGCAACGGGGGAATGGTGGAGGTGGGGGGTGGGGGGGGCAACTGAATGTGTGTGAGTCATGTCGGAGGGGGAGGGGGAGGAGGGGAGTGAGGGGTGTGCTCAGTGTGGGTGGGAGGGCCTAGGGGCGGAGGTGGGGGTGGACTGGGAGGCGGGGTTTGCTGAGGGAAGGGAGGTCTGGGTGGAGCACGGGACAGCACAGGACATTGTGGGTCCCTGCCAGCACACACATGTGGGTGGAAATGGTGCCCGGGTGGTTGTAGCCATGCCACCCATTGCCACGGACATGACCCATGCACACACTACCACATACACACCTGGCACCATGTGTGTATGTGGTCGTAGGTGTGTACTGTCGGAGCTCCCCCGTGTGGCCAGGCAGTTGCCTAGTAGTGTGAGAGGGCTCCGATCGTCCTTTGTATAAAAAGTTAGCCCAATAGCATGTAGTTGTGTCTTAAATAGATTAGAGCCAAGATCAAAGGTCGCAGGAAATTTCTTTTATTCAAGAAATAAGATTTTCCCAACCAAATTAAATTCTTTGGCAAGAATGTTGAAGACTACAAAACATAAAGTTCAGGATACTTCTCCAGTCATAAACGTAAGCCTGGTTAAACAGTCTTTGGCTTGGCTTAGTTTAAACACACCTTTTTCACAAGTAAAAATCCTTTACAACAGCAGTCTGTTCTCCGGTCCCCAGGAGGCAGTACAATACTTCACTGTTCGTTTCACAGCTGGTATAGCATAACATTTCCTGGTCCACCAACAGACTTTAAAATTCAAAAGTATTTCTTCAAGATACAATTTATACTTTTAGCTCCTTTCTGGCTTCGTGAATCATGCAGCTTTATCAGCCAAACAGTCATTGATTAGCCTAGCTAAAAGTTATGGGCTTTTGCATAGAATGTCCTTATTAAGAACTCCTGGGTTTTTTTTTCTCCAGTTACTAAAACTCTGTTCAGTTCCTTATTCTTCTTTGGCACAGATAGCACATTCAATTTCCATATCTGAAACTCCACTTTCATAAAGAGTGTCTCCTAGCTCCATTTCTTCCTCATGGGGCTCTTTCAGATATTTGTTCTCCTCAGCGTCTGCCTGAGGAGCCTTTACACGCTGTAAAGTTTTCAACACTTGTTCCCAATTATGCTTCTCAGTACGTGAGCTAGTGGGGGAAGGGCAGGAAAAGGTTTCCCTATTTAAAAGCTTCTTTAAGGTTTGTAAAGGGCTCACCTTGCCAGTAGGGTGTTGTCCTCCTATAGGCCCCTTATACTGAGAAGGGCCAGACCAGGAGCTTCTGGAAAATATCTCCTCCTCAGACGAATCTTACCCTGAGCTCTCCTCTGGCCTTCTCACCTCTCTGTTCCTGTCCTCTGCTTGTTTCAGTGCCTCTGTGTCTGCTTTCAATCTCATCCTCCTTCTCAGCTCGTGTCTGTTTCTCCTTCCATGCCCATCTCTGTGCATTCCCTTCCTGTGTCTCCTTCTGTGTCTGTGCAATCCCTTCCTGTGTCTCCTTCCACGTCGGTGCAATCCCTTCCTGTGTCTCCTTCCACTTCGGTGCAACCTGTTTGTGAGTGAAACTTCCCTGCCTAAATGTTTGGGGCTGTCCTATGGCTCTTGACTCCGCCCCCAAACCACTCCCATCTCCTCCCTCGGTCTCCATGGGAACTGGGTGTGTCTCTGACTCTGCACTCCTCTGCAGGAGATCTTTGGCTTTACTTTGGGTGTTAACCCTTCCTGTGCCTGCAGTTTCTTTGGGTTTAGAAAAAAAAGACTGTTTTCCCTTTCTTTTTCTGCACTCTGAGCCTGCTTCTCCACCACATAACCCCCCCCCCTTAAGATATTCTGGGCTGGCGTTTCTAGCGCACAGCACGGAATCCTTCTCTGGGTCTGTGGGCCTGCGGGATACCTATCTAACCTGTCCTCTCTTGCAGCCAGCCGGGCAAGTGCCACTCTTTCATGCCATGGCTGCAGTACATTAATGTGGAAGATTTGTTCCTTCCCTCTCCCAGTCCCTACGGCATAGGAGACTGGTCCTACCCGTCTGAGGACTCTATAGGGTCCTTTCCACCTGCTCTCGAATTTTGAAGTAGGTCCTGTCACAGTTACCAGTACCTTTTCACCCACCTCCAATTGACGTGGTCGGGTGTGCCGGTCATAGTAACCCTTCTGGCTGGCTTGGCTCGCCGTCATATTGTCTACTACCACTTGGGATGCCCGCTCTAAACGTCCCTTTAAATCCCTTAGAAATTTTGGTACTTCTATCTCCTCTAGCTGGGGTTCAACCCACTGCTCTCTTAAGATATCCAGTACCCCTCTGGGAGCTCTCCCGTACATCAGTTCATATGGAGAGACGCCCATTGAAGTCTGCCGGCGCTCCCTACAGGCATATAAGGTGAATGGTAACATTATATCCCATTCCGCCATATTGCCTTCCAGACTTCTCCTCAACATTCGTTTAAGGGTCTGGTTCTGTCTTTCTACAAGGCCGTTAGTTTGCGGGTGATAGGCGGCAGTTTTTATGTGTCTGATGCCAAAGGCGTCCCAGACTTGGGCAAGATAACGTGAGAGAAAGTTACTGCCCCTGTCAGTTAAAACTTCTCTCGGAAACCCAACCTCGCAAAAGAGCTTTATGATCTCCGTGGCCATGGTTCGGGCTGACACATTACGTAGGGGAATGGCCCACGGAAAACGCGTCGCCTGATCCACAATGACCAGTATATATTGATATCCCCTAGGGGTCTTGGTTAGGGGCCCCACTATGTCCATAGCCAACCTGTCCACGGGTTTTGTTATCAGGGGCAAGGGAATTAATGGCACCTTTTTTGGATGAACCATGGTGACCTTCTGGCACGCTGGGCAAGCTTCACAAAACTCTGCAGTCTCTTTGAATACGCCCGGCAAATAGAAGCGGGCCATGATTTGATCTAAGGTGCTATGGAAACCCTTATGCCCCCCCACCGGGTGGTCATGGGCTAACCTTAGGATCAAATTTTTAAAAGTAGTAGGGACTACTAATTGCTTCCTTATGGTTCCTAAATGAGGGTCTAAACTTTCGCGGTAAAGTATTTCCCTGTCTAGCACAAATCGTGGCAATGTCTCTGAGCCCGTGTTGGCATATTCAAACGCTCGCCTTAGGGCAGGATCCTCCCTTTGCTCATTAGGAAAAGAAGGGAACTTTCCTACCAGCTCCGCAGGAGCCCAAGGCAATCCCTCTCCATTGGCTAAGTCTGCCCGATTCTGAGCCCTGGCCTGCCTTCCACGGCGTTTATCTGCCTTACTTTTTCTTTTCCTTTCCCTAGAGGGTGTTATTAACTCTTCATGTGTGGGCAGACTACACATAGGATCTCCACTCGAGTCCTCTTCTTCCTCCCTAGCCTTGGTTTTGGCCCTCGTAGACACTAACCCAGTCTTGGACTCCAAACCCTCGGCTAGCCCACGTTTGAATTGTGGCCAGTCTCTCCCTAAAACTATTGAATGTGGAAGGTTTGGGACTATGGCTACAGTGATGTTTTTCTTCAAGCCTAGGCCTTTCACCTTTACCTTCTGTAAGGGGTAGGCTGACGCTGCACCATGCACACATCTAATTCTTATGTTCCCCTCTGAGTGTTTTCCTGTGTCACCTCCCCTGGCTTGTATCTCCGCCCACAGCTGTTGGGAAACCATCGACTGGTCGGCGCCTGAATCTAAGAGCGCCTCTACTGGGATGTCCTCCACCTCCACTGACAGTAAAAATCCCTCTCCCCTTTCCTTGGATGGGTTAGTCATTAATACTGTCTTGGCATGACAATCTTTTCTGAGATGGCCCTTAGTTCCACAACCATAACATTTTCGTTGCTCATACCCTGACCTTCCTAGGGATTTACCTCGGGTAACCTCTCCTAGCATGGTCCTGCTCATTCTTTCCAGTTCCCTTACACTTGCTTGGCTCAACCCTGCACCCTTCATTTGGCCTACCACTCGAGCTTCTAAGAACCGCTCTGCCAAAGAAGTTGCATCTTGTGTGCTTTTGCAATCCTGTAAAACTAGGAAAGATCGCATTTCCTGTGGCACAGCCTCTATAAATTGTTCTAAAGCAATCACATCCAAAATGGTGTCAACTGTTTTCCCTTCAGGCAACAACCACTTATACATTAATGCTTTGAGGCGTTGACACAAAGCACGAGGCGTCTCATCTGGCCTCAGTTTACAAGCCCGAAAAAGACGGCGGTAGACCATTGGAGTCAATCCTAATCGGTCTCTCACGGCCTTTTTTACCTCGTCGTAAGTGGAGGCCAGCTCAGCGGGCACGGCCCTATAAGCTGCGAGAGCTTCCCCTGTAAGGGAGGCTGCTATATGTAAGGCCCATTGCTCTTCTGGCCATCCACTTAGGACTGCCACACGTTCGAATACCTCGAAATAATCGTCAACATCATCCTCTTGGGTCAAAGTCCCAAAGGAAAAAGTTCCTTTACCCCCATGTCCCAGTCCTGGCAAAGTTCCTAAGGAACCAGACACTGTCCTTAGCTCCTCCGACGTCTTCTTCTGTTCCCACATCCATGCAGTCATCATGTCCAGGAGCGGCTGTTGTTGTTCCCTCATCATGGCAGCCATCCGTTCTTGAGACTTCACAGCGATCTCCTGCTGTTGCCGGAAACAGTCTGCCATCCAGTTGAGGAGCTCTGCTCGCTCCATCCTGCGATGCTGCAATGAAAACAGAAAGAAAAAGACACACCAAGTGCGGCCCTTATAGACACAGCACCCCCTCTCCTCCTACTGCAGAACCTCCCCTCCTTGCAGCAATCCTGGATCAACCCCTCTAAATACGGGATTACCTGCTGCAAGTGGTGAATCAGGCCTCTCAGCACTGCCGGTACCAGCTGGGCTCTCCAACTCCGGTCCGCTCTGTGAGTTTCCGGTTCAGGTTTTCTCTGCAGGAGCTTTGAGGAAGGCTTTCAGGATGTCTTCTCCGACCACCTTGTAAATCCTGATGTTGTTGTAGCTTTGGTTGGTAGGTTTTTCTCTTATCCAATAACTACGCCACCTGTTGGAGCTCCCCCGTGTGGCCAGGCAGTTGCCTAGTACTGTGAGAGGGCTCCGATCGTCCTTTGTATAAAACGTTAGCCCAATAGCATGTAGTTGTGTCTTAAATAGATTAGAGCCAAGATCAAAGGTCGCAGGAAATTTCTTTTATTCAAGAAATAAGATTTTCCCAACCAAATTAAATTCTTTGGCAAGAATGTTGAAGACTACAAAAAATAAAGTTCAGGATACTTCTCCAGTCATAAACGTAAGCCTGGTTAAACAGTCTTTGGCTTGGCTTAGTTTAAACACACCTTTTTCACAAGTAAAAATCCTTTACAACAGCAGTCTGTTCTCCGGTCCCCAGGAGGCAGTACAATACTTCACTGTTCGTTTCACAGCTGGTATAGCATAACATTTCCTGGTCCACCAACAGACTTTAAAATTCAATAGTATTTCTTCAAGATACAATTTATACTTTTAGCTCCTTTCTGGCTTCGTGAATCATGCAGCTTTATCAGCCAAGCAGTCATTGATTAGCCTAGCTAAATGTTATGGGCTTTTGCATAGAATGTCCTTATTAAGAACTCCTGGGGTTTTTTTTCTCCAGTTACTAAAACCCTGTTCAGTTCCTTATTCTTCTTTGGCACAGATAGCACATTCAATTTCCATATCTGAAACACCACTTTCATAAAGAGTGTCTCCTAGCTCCATTTCTTCCTCATGGGGCTCTTTCATATATTTGTTCTCCTCAGCGTCTGCCTGAGGAGCCTTTACACGCTGTAAAGTTTTCAACACTTGTTCCCAATTATGCTTCTCAGTACGTGAGCTAGTGGGGGAAGGGCAGGAAAAGGTTTCCCTATTTAAAAGCTTCTTTAAGGTTTGTAAAGGGCTCACCTTGCCAGTAGGGTGTTGTCCTCCTATAGGCCCCTTATACTGAGAAGGGCCAGACCAGGAGCTTCTGGAAAATATCTCCTCCTCAGACGAATCTTCCCCTGAGCTCTCCTCTGGCCTTCTCACCTCTCTGTTCCTGTCCTTGGTCAGCTTCCTTCGTCCCAGTGGCGCTGCCACAACTCTGCTTGTTTCAGTGCCTCTGTGTCTGCTTTCAATCTCATCCTCCTTCTCAGCTCGTGTCTGTTTCTCCTTCCATGCCCATCTCTGTGCATTCCCTTCCTGTGTCTCCTTCTGCGTCTGTGCAATCCCTTCCTGTGTCTCCTTCCACTTCGGTGCAATCCCTTCCTGTGTCTCCTTCCACTTCGGTGCAACCTGTTTGTGAGTAAAACTTCCCTGCCTTAATGTTTGGGGCTGTCCTATGGCTCTTGACTCCGCCCCCAAACCACTCCCATCTCCTCCCTCGGTCTCCATGGGAACTGGGTGTGTCTCTGGCTCTGCACTCCTCTGCAGGAGATCTTTGGCTTTACTTTGGGTGTTAACCCTTCCTGTGCCTGCAGTTTCTTTGGGCTTAGAAAAAAAAGACTGTTTTCCCTTTCTTTTTCTGCACTCTGAGCCTGCTTCTCCACCACAGTACATGACCTGTCCGTGGCAATGGATGGCATGGCCCAATGACTGGGGGCCCTGGAACACACTGTGCGTGTGCTGGCAGGGTCCATCCAGCGGTTGGTAGTCGAGAGGCAGCCTGTGGCAGGCACAGATGCTGCCTCTCAAACACCATCCACTGATGGGCGTCCCAGGAGTGTGTGATGGCCCCTGGGGTGCCCACACACGTGCCCTGTGCTGTCCCGTCCCCATGGCCAAACAGGACAGCTGGGTCCTGATGACATGGACTGCACTATGATGGACATACCACACTGGGTGGGAATGACAATGTATGGGCAACAGATGTTCATATATAAAACCATTACGATGTTTGTGTTCATTTGCACCGTTTTTGTAAATACAGTTTTGGAAAAACATACGAATGGCCATGTGTTTCTGTTACTGACGGACAATGGACATAAGCATGGGACATGTGTGTAGATAGGTATGTGTATGCACGGTAGATATGGGTGTCATACATGGACCCTCTCCACACACAGGTGTGGGGGCTGGCCATGTGCGTAGGCGTGTGAGTCCATGGCTGAGACCGAGATGTGGCAATGTGGAGCATGTCCCAAAATACCTAGGCATGTGCATGCTGTGTGCAATGTGCGGGAACCATATATGGTGCAGCATGCTGGTGTGCCAATAGCAGAACCTGCAAATAGCTATGTCTGTGCCCGGAGGTTAAGATGTGCTGCTGAACCCAGGAGCTGCTCAGAGGGATGGCCTTTGAGGGCGGCCCAGGACAATGCATGTCACAGGGATTGGCAGTGGGTGATTTTATGTGCATGCACGTATGAGCAGCCGACCTATGTAATCCACCCCTATTTGTCCGTGCCGCATGCAAGTCAATGTGGGAGGGCAGCCACGTAGGCCATGTTGCGGGTAGGGAGAATGTTCACACATGTCTGACCAATGTTGGGGGGTATCAGGGATGGGAGACGGTGACAGATCCCAACACCAGACATGCAGCACCATGACATCTGTCATGTGCAACAGGTGTGGATGGCTATCACCCCACGACGAGGTCCTGGTGCTGAGACCTGGCACAGTCCATCCCACACAGGACATGTGGTGACCTCTGTGCAGTGATAGCTGGCAGTATGGACACCCCACCACCGAGGTGCATGGGTGAACCACATGAGGGCAGGGGAACAACATGAGGTGCAGGCCACATGGGGTAGCACATTGCCACACATCGGAGAACTGCACACAGGATAGCATAGGTCAGATATGTATGTATTTGTAGGAGTATGTGATGTGTTACGTCTACTGCCCCAGTTGCAGTCAGTGCGGTGTACATATACTATATGTCCACATCAACCACGACTGCATGGCAGTTACAGGTCAACAGGGATATTGACCTGTCTACCCTGGTAAACATGCATATGAACAGATGTTGTATCAAGGTGTTTACTGTACTATACATTCACATATGCACTGTTCCAATCAGCATCACTGTAGTGTACATTGAACAACCTGAGTGTACTTTGCACAGGGCATTATGATGTGGAGTTTACTATTTTACAGGGAACATGGGCTATGGAGGGTCATGCGGCTTGCCCAGGTCCACAGGGAGCACCTGTGTGGCTTGTAACCCCAGTCCTACTGACCCAGGGTAGCTATCCCTACTGGGAGTTTAATCCCCGACCATCTGGCCTGACGTACGTTGCCCCAACCACTAGACCACACCTACATGTCACTTCCTGTGTGGCCGCCCCCGTCGCCCATGGCCCAAACCACCCCTCATCTGCTGTGTTGGTGGTGCAGCCTCTGGGGCTGGTGCTGGCTGTGCCATCCTTGCCACCATGGCCTCCAGTGCAGTGGCAATCCGTTCCGCTGCTGTCCGCAGCTGTTGCAGCTCTGCCGTGTTCCGGCTGATCTCACTCCTTATTTGCTCCAGTGCCTGACGAGTGCCTGTGAGTGGAGGACATGGTGATATGTGCTATACCCCCTGCAAAGGCAACCGTCACACATGTACATATTTTTAAAAGCAAGGTTACTTCATTTTTGCTGTTTTAGGGGAACCTTAATTGAGCACAGTAGGTTGCTGACTCCAGTGACCTCCTCAGCTTTAGAAGCTGCTAAACACCTAATCAGGTGTTAGTGGGCCTGTTTCCTGAGTGCAGTTGAAGCCTGCATAAAAAGGCTCCTGTGCCCTGCCCCTTTGAGGCTTTTCTAACCAGGGCTCCACACATCAAACAGTAAGTAAGGTTTTGAGGGTTTCTTTGTTTGGTTTGTTTTTATTACATTGCTAGCTCTCTGACTGGGAGCTCTTAAAAGGGTTTTGTGTATATTTTTAAAAGCAAGGTTACTTCATTTTTGCTGTTTTAGGGGAACCTTAATTGAGCACAGTAGGTTGCTGACTCCAGTGACCTCCTCAGCTTTAGAAGCTGCTAACACCTAATCAGGTGTTATTGGGCCTGTTTCCTGAGTGCAGTTGAAGCCTGCATAAAAAGGCTCCTGTGCCCTGCCCCTTTGAGGCTTTTCTAACCAGGGCTCCACACATCAAACAGTAAGTAAGGTTTTGAGGGTTTCTTTGTTTGGTTTGTTTTTATTACATTGCTAGCTCTCTGACTGGGAGCTCTTAAAAGGGTTTTGTGTATATTTTTAAAAGCAAGGTTACTTCATTTTTGCTGTTTTAGGGGAACCTTAATTGAGCACAGTAGGTTGCTGACTCCAGTGACCTCCTCAGCTTTAGAAGCTGCTAACACCTAATCAGGTGTTAGTGGGCCTGTTTCCTGAGTGCAGTTGAAGCCTGCATAAAAAGGCTCCTGTGCCCTGCCCCTTTGAGGCTTTTCTAACCAGGGCTCCACACATCAAACAGTAAGTAAGGTTTTGAGGGTTTCTTTGTTTGGTTTGTTTTTATTACATTGCTAGCTCTCTGACTGGGAGCTCTTAAAAGGGTTTTGTGTATATTTTTAAAAGCAAGGTTACTTCATTTTTGCTGTTTTAGGGGAACCTTAATTGAGCACAGTAGGTTGCTGACTCCAGTGACCTCCTCAGCTTTAGAAGCTGCTAACACCTAATCAGGTGTTAGTGGGCCTGTTTCCTGAGTGCAGTTGAAGCCTGCATAAAAAGGCTCCTGTGCCCTGCCCCTTTGAGGCTTTTCTAACCAGGGCTCCACACATCAAACAGTAAGTAAGGTTTTGAGGGTTTCTTTGTTTGGTTTGTTTTTATTACATTGCTAGCTCTCTGACTGGGAGCTCTTAAAAGGGTTTTGTGTATATTTTTAAAAGCAAGGTTACTTCATTTTTGCTGTTTTAGGGGAACCTTAATTGAGCACAGTAGGTTGCTGACTCCAGTGACCTCCTCAGCTTTAGAAGCTGCTAAACACCTAATCAGGTGTTAGTTCCCACCCTACCCATCCCGACTCCCACCCACCCCTAGTGAGCAGCCTTGCTTTATAGGGCGCCTCCCCTTTCACAAATCACAGTGACTTGGACCAGCACATTTGTATGTAATTAAAGTGTTTTAACTGCTTTTTCTCTATAAAGACAGCTGTGAAACCGGCTGGTACTTGGTAGATCTCTCTCTTTTGCTCTAACAGATACCTAAGCTCCACGAAAAGGACAATGGCTGGGAAAAATCGTATTGCTAAAGCTGTTGCTCCCGTTACAGCTTCTGCCTCGGTCCAGACAGAGGTCCTAATGCCGGTTGAAGGACCGGTTCCATGTGCAGGGTGCCTGCATGCTGAAGCTCTGAGGAAAGAGGTGGAGGAACTCAGAGAGGAGGTGGTGAGGCTGAGGAGCATTCAAGACAGTGAGAAGTACATTGATGAGATGCTACTTGCAGCAACCAAGCTCTCCAGCTCCGGAGAAGATGGGTGCCAACAGAATGTCGATGGTTGGACACAAGTCACCAGGGCCTGCAAAATCACCAATCCAACTTCTCCATCCCTTGAATTGAAGAACCATTATGCAGCCCTGGAAGTGGAGGAGGTGAAAGCATCCCTGGAAAGGGAAGAACCAGAGTTCAAGTACCCCAAAGTTGCGGAATCAGTCACCAGAAGGAAACGAAGGGTGGTGGTGGTTGGAGACTCTCTTCTGAGGGGTACTGAGGCGTCCATCTGCCGACCAGACTTGATGTCCAGAGAGGTATGCTGTCTGCCTGGTGCCAAAATCCAAGATGTTACGGAGAGTTTGCCGAGACTCATCAAGCCCACAGACTATTACCCAATGTTGCTAATCCATGTTGGAACAAATGATACTGCCAGGTATACCTCGGAACGTATCAAAAGTGACTTCATGGCTCTGGGACAGAGGGTGAAGCAGTTAGGTGCACAGGTGGTGTTCTCTTCAATCCTCCCTGTTGAGGGTAAAGGCCAAGGCAGAGAGGCTCGCATCCTGGAGACAAATGCATGGCTGCGTGGATGGTGTCATCGAGAGCGTTTTGGTTTCCTAGACCATGGGATGCTTTTCCAAGGGTTGCAAAGCAGAGATGGCATCCATCTGTCCAAGAGAGGTCAACGCATCTTTGGTAGTAGACTGGCTAATCTACTGAAGAGGGCTTTAAACTAGATTCCTTGGGGATGGGTGAAGAAAGCCCCCAGGTAAGTGAAAGCCCCCAGGTAGGTGATACATTAAATACCTTTATGGAAATGGGTAACAGGGGTAACATATGGAAAGCAGTGTGTATTAATGCCCGTAGCATGGGAAATAAGATCCCTGAGGTTGAAGCTTTGGTGGGAGTGGCTGACTTGGATTTAGTGGCAGTTACAGAAACATGGTTCACAGAAAACAATGACTGGGATGTAACTATACCTGGCTATACTTTATTTAGGAAGGACAGAGTAGGAAGAAGAGGAGGAGGAGTGGCACTATATGTAAAAACTACTATTAAAGCTTTGGAATTACAGAGCTTAAAAGGGAGAGAGGAGGCATTGTGGGTTAAACTAGAAAGAGGGAAAGAGAAATCTATTTGCATTGGAGTGATATACAGACCTCCCTCACAAGAGGAAGAGGTGGACAGAGAGTTAATTGAAGACATACGCAGCATTGCTAGGAAAGGGGAAGTGCTACTGATAGGAGATTTCAATATGCCAGATGTTGATTGGCACATTCCTGCTGCAGTATCATCTAGAAGTAAGGAGATCCTGGATTCTCTACAGGGAGAACTATTCAGGCAATTGGTAACAGACCCCACACGTGACGGGGCCATACTGGACTTGGTGCTTACCAATGGTGAAAGTGTTTCTGATGTTGTAGTGGGAGATCATTTTGCATCCAGTGATCACCAGATGGTGTGGTTCAGTATTAGGACTAGGGCTGTTAGAATCCATTCCAAGGTGAGGATCTTAGACTTTAGGAAGACTAACTTTGCGAAGATGGGCCAATACCTCAGGGAGTCGTTAGTGGGATGGGAACAGCTGGGGGATGTAGAAAAACAGTGGGCAAAACTGAAAGGGGGTATTTTAAGGGCAACCAACCTTTTTGTTAAAACGGTAAATAAAGGCAAAAGGAACAGGAGACCGCTATGGTTTTCGAAGGAAGTAGCTGAAAAAGTGAAGAAAAAGAGGGAGGCCTTCATGAAATACAAGAGATCACAGAGAGCAGAAGACAGGCATCTGTATTTGGAAAAACTTAGAGAAGCTAGCAAAGTAGTCAAGAAGGCAAAGATTCAAAAGGAGGAGGAAATAGCCAATGCAATAAAATGGGGGGATAAGACATTTTTCAGATATATTAGTGAGAAGAGGAAGAGCAAAAGTGGTATTGTCAGACTCAAGGGTGCAGGGGGGGAATATGTAGAAGCTGATAAGGATAAAGCGGAATTGCTTAACAAATATTTTTGTTCTGTGTTCACAGATGAAGAACCAGGAGCAGGACCTCAGAAAACACCCACAAATAAGAACAGAAGCGAGGGACATCTTGAACTATTTTCAGAAGACTGTGTTCGTGAGAAACTAGCTCAACTTAAAGTAGACAAAGCGATGGGACCGGATGGGATACACCCTAGAATACTGAGGGAACTTGGGGACGTTCTAGCAGCTCCACTGACTGACCTTTTCAATGCCTCGTTGGAGTCAGGAGTGGTGCCAAAGGACTGGAGAGAGGCTCATGTGGTGCCTTTACACAAAAGCGGAAGTAAGGATGTGGTTGAAAACTACAGGCCGGTTAGTTTAACTTCGGTGGGGAGTAAATTATTGGAAACGCTGCTGAAAGAGAAAATAGTGAGGTTTCTGGAGTCCAGCGGATTACAGGATCCGAGGCAGCATGGATTCACCAGAGGCAGGTCTTGTCAGACAAATCTGATTGATTTTTTTGACTGGGTGACCAGGGAGTTGGACCGAGGGAGAGCTCTAGATGTGGTGTATTTAGATTTCCGTAAAGCCTTTGACACTGTTCCTCACAGGCGACTTATAAACAAACTGAGCACCCTAGGGATGGACCCTAAAGTTACTGCTTGGGTTAGAAATTGGTTGGGTGGGAGGCGACAAAGAGTACAAGTAAATGGAGCTCACTCTGAGGAGAAGGATGTTACCAGTGGTGTGCCCCAGGGATCTGTCCTTGGTCCGATTCTTTTTAACATCTTTGTTAGTGATATAGCGGAAGGGCTGTCGGGTAAGGTTTGCCTCTTTGCGGATGATACCAAAATCTGCAATAGAGTAGACACCCAGGAAGGGGTAGATAACATGAGGAGGGATCTAGCTAAGCTTGAAGAATGGTCTAGAATTTGGCAGCTGGGATTTAATGTTAAAAAATGTAAGGTCATGCATTTGGGCTGCAGCAATCCAAGGGAGCAATACAGTATAGGAGGTGAAGTACTTTTGTCCACTAAAGAAGAGCGGGACCTAGGCGTGGTTGTGTCTGATGATCTTAAAGTAGCTAAACAGGTGGAAAAGGCGACAGCAAAAGCTAGAAGGATGCTTGGGTGCATACGGAGAGGAATGGCTAGCAGAAAAAAGGAGGTGATAATGCCTCTGTATAAGTCTTTGGTGCGACCTCATTTGGAGTATGGTGTGCAATTCTGGAGACCGCACCTTCAAAAGGATGTGAACAGGATGGAGTCGGTGCAGAGGGTTGCTACCAAAATGATTAATGGGCTTCATTATAAAGCATATGAGGACAGACTTAAGGATCTTAATATGTACACCTTAGAGGAAAGGCGGGATAGAGGTGATATGATTGAGATGTTTAAATACCTCCGTGGCATAAATGTTCAGGGAGAGAGCCTCTTTCAATTGAAAGCAAGTTCTGCTACGAGGGGACATGGGATGAGAGTGAAGGGAGATAGATTCAGGAGTGATATGCGGAAATATTTCTTTACGGAAAGAGTAGTGGATCCGTGGAATAGTCTCCCAGTGGAGGTGGTAGAGATGAGGACAGTAACTGAATTCAAGAAAGCATGGGACCAACACAGAGGATCTCTAAAGGCAAAAAGTGGACTGTTGTAGTTGTTATGGAAGGACAGACTAGATAGGCCATGTGGTCTTTTTCTGTCGTCATATTTCTATGTTTCTATGTTACATGTCAGCCATATCCCACAGGATCAGTATGTCACACTCCCATGCATGGCACATATCGCAACACATGACCATGGTCAGACCTCTGTGTCCCATGAGCCATTCCCAAGCATGTCATGGGGCCCAATGATGGGTTGTGGGACACAAAAAGCCCTCACATACCTGTGTTGCAGCATGATCCGTCCATATGCCCTCTGCACAGTGGCCATCTAACATAGGTGAGGGGACGTGAGGGGTCATGGGACACACATGCATATATCTCTGGGGCTGTCCAGCCAACATTGCTGGCACACATTGCTAGGGTGCCCAGATACCTTTGATACATGCTCAGGACAGTCTATGATGCAGTTCACTGTTGTACCGTGCAAGTGAGACCTAGCAACCGCCCACTGCTGTCTGCACAGAGAACGTACTCTCTTTCCACAGCCCCATTTGACGTAGGGATCACAAGCATTATGCTAACCAACCATTACAGAGCACAGCATTTGATGGATCTGCACAACCAAAAGACCAAATACGCACATTGCTATGTCCTACAGTTGTGCGGGACGCCCCAGAAGACATCTATGCTACCCTACATCGTGGCTTATAAACACAGACCTGAATGAAATGTTCCATCTTACAGATCACTGGTAGCATCTTTAACATGCATACTCTGAAGGTTTACAACAGCTCCAGGAAGATCAGGATGATAGCTCAGATGGCAGGTCACGATCCGGGCATTTCCAGAGTCAGGACAAGCCTCATGAACTCATGAAAATCCTGATAGGTCCAGGACATCTGGGCACCATACACATTGCAGACCATGTATGGACACTGTGATGCATATCACAACCCATGTAGTGGTGACTATCACGTAGGGGGCCCAGATGACCCTGTCTTGGTGGATCCCCAGGGAAAGCAGGAATTAGTCTGCACGTGTGGGTATCATATGTACCGATGGAGCCTGTGCGGGAATGCCCCCCAGTGTCCAATGGGCAAGCCTTTGGGAGCATCCCACAGTGCCTGCATGCTGGCGTCCCGCCATTCCCAACTGCTTCTCCCAAGTTCATTGTGCTCTGCGGAGCCAGCAGGCTGTCGTTCCTGTCACCGCAGGAGCATGGTCTCACTGCCACATTTCTGCGGTTGCATCTGCCTTTCTGTAATTCTATCCTGGCACCGCTGGTTACCAGCTCATAAACAAATAAGGGGGTACTTTCCTACCATCCTGATGTGTCTTCTTAGGTACACGCGCCACCTCGGGCCATAGGCCCAAATAGTTGGCCATCATCCTTGGGGAGCCCTCCTCAGGATCCAACACATGCTCAACATGTGGTGCTACTGTTTATGTCACCGACACCCACGGGTGGTGTCTCATGGGTTTGGGACCTGATCATCCCATGTCCGAATGTTTGGCCTGTGGGATGTTATCAACTAAAGGTCATACAGGTTGGGCAGCCAGCTCCAGTACCCTCTGTCCCTGCGACGCAGCTTCGGTGGCATCGACATCTTCAAGGGCTTCCGCACCTTCCCATAGATCTCAGGTAACCAAACACACATCTGGCCGCACCTCTATGGGTTGATCCCCTTCCAGGCTTCAGGATGCCTCTGGCGTTGCTCGTGGGGAACATACGCTGGCCACACAGACCTGGCGGGAGGTTCCAGCCCCCAAGCCAATATCGGGGGTCAGGGACGTCCCCGAGGCCTACACCCTATCCATGCCAGCACCACTACACAAGCATCAGCAGCGTTGATGGAGCAGAGAATCCTGGTAAATGAATGTAGTCCGCTGGCTCACCTTGCGGCAGCAAAGGCCTCTGTACCACCCCAGACCTGCCCACCAGTGCCGGCACTGTTGTTGCAAACCCCGATACCGTTACCGGTGTCAGTAACCTCGGGGCCTGCGCACACATTACCGAGTCGGGCTGTTACCAATACACCAGTGCCAGGACCATCCGATGCGGATCGGTATGGGTATTGCTGCCAGGAGCACCCAGACAGAGGGTAGATCCCATCTTCTGCTGGATCGGATAGGTCCAACAGCTCTGCGGATACCGGTGTGCCTATCCCTGCAGAACCCTCCTCTCCAGAGAGGAGGATGTCCCCCCTGCGGACATGTCCTTACAGGTTGTCATCTGAGTTGTGGCGAAGGGTCTGGCTATCTCTCTAGCTGCTGAACCTGGGCCCAGGGCAATGGAGGTGTTGATGCCTCAATATCCCCAATCTCCCCAGGTGGCAGCAACGTGACCTGTGCATGAGGTCCTGCATGATTGCCTACTGCGAATGTGGGGGACACCTCTAACCACCTCTCCATGATCTCATGGACTGGATACCATGTATCGTGTCCCTCCATCAGCTGGTGTCCGGGGAACACAGATCCCTCACCATCCAATCGTGGTGGGGTCTGCGATGAGGAGGATCAGATGTGCCAAAAGGCATGCCTCTAATCCTCCTGGTCGTAGATGCATGACCCTAGATGCCTTTGGACACTGTATCTTCCAGGCATCAATGCTATCAGCCAGGATACGCTCCTATCATCTATCTATGGGAATGTTACTGAAGGAGGCCTCTGAGGATCTGGAACATCTTGAGCCCTTGTATCCCAGACAACAGGTGATTTGATCATCAGATTCATGGCAGGCATGCCCAGCACATGTCCACATTTGGCAATAGAGCAGCCTTCGACTGCTTTGCGGGACATAGTAGGCCTCGGCCATTGCCATAGGTGCAGGATGAAATGCCGGGCTCCATGCCACCGACCTGAAGCACTGGGTACAGGACAAACTGGGTAGTACCCCTTGTAATGGGGGGAGCCCTTTGGAGAACCTGGCAAGGGACAGCCAATGCATTGGATGCTGACAGGTTCACCATGAGTAGGCTTTCAAACATTACAGATACTGCAAAACACAGAGCTTTTAGGAGGCCTCCCTGCTCCATGAGGAAGAGGTCCTCTCAGTCCTACGACCAACAGGGACAACCTGCAGGCCACCCCGCTAGAAAGGGACAGCAGTCAGCTAAACAGAGAAGGCCACAGGCCTCCCTGTCCCTGGTGGCGCGTTTCCTGGCTCCTAGGGGGGCCAGACCCCATCCCCATCCTAGGATGGCTCTGTAGATTTGCCCACAGATGGAGCCACATAACAAAGGAGAGATGGACCCCAGGCGTTGTCGGTGAAGGCTACAAGCCTCCCATCAGATGCCTGCCCCCTCCAACAGTAGTAGGAGGGTTCACCTCTCAGGGCAAACATTTTCTTCATGACGTCCATCTACTTCCAGGCCAAGAGGCAATATTTATTTATTTATTTATTTATTTAGCTGTATTTATATCCCGCTTTTCACTGGGTCAAAGCGGTCAATTGGGGGATACATTTAACACGAGGGGATGAGAGACACACACATTCATACTTTACAGGGAACATGGGCAATGGAGGGTTAAGTGGCTTGCCCAAGACCACAAAGAGTGCCTATAGGACTAGAAATCCCATTCCCTCCGGCCTGAGATTGCTGTCCCCAGGTGAGACTTGAACCCCCGGCCCTCCGGCCTGAAGTACCTTGTCCTAACCACTAGACCACTCCTCACCTCTATATAGGACGTGCCCATCCTTCAACAGGGCACAGGGTGTTACTCCCCCTACTTATGTATCCCAGAGATGACAGGGGGCGACAGGTCCATGTTGGACCCCCGTGAACTGACAGGATATCTGTTGGGAGAGAGAGTCAGAATGCGTTCTCTGGGGACACCTCAACCATTCCCTCACAGTCAGGATTGGCTATGTTCTCTGGATCCCAAGGCTGCGTACACTCATGTCCCCCTCCACCCAACCCACAGACGATTCCTATGTGTTCTCTGCCAGGGGACGCACTATCAGTATTGCGCCCTTCCCTTTGGCCTGTCCTCAGCTCCAAGTGTGTTTACGATGTGCATGGCTGTGGTAGCAGCGTGTCTCCGCACCCTCGAGATATTCGTCACCCCCTACCTAGATGGGTGGCTCATTTGCGCCCCCTCAGAGCTCATGGCAACACATCCTCTACCCTGCACACTGCATCCTCTCCAGTATTTTGGTCTAGTTATCAACCTGATCTTCATCAGGGGTAAAGGGCAAGGTTTCTTTCCTCTTCCCTTAGTCTCCTTTGTTTTATTTATATAGCGTTCCAACATTTTATTATTATTATATTTTTTAATTTTTTTATTTGTTTATTTATTAAGTGTTTATTTATACAGTTTTTCATTTATTCATATGTTTATTATAGTTTTAACTATTTATATGCTTTCTTTTAATGCATGTTTTATTGTCATGCTATTTGAATGTATTTATTGGATGTTTTTGTTTTTAGTTGCCCTTTACCCCTGATGAAGTTTTATTAAACGAAACATGGCCTGTGTCGGGTGGGCAGCATCCATTGGTATTGTAAATAAAAGCCTCTTTTTAAGTACATGTAATTTGTTCTTTCCTTGGACACATCACGTTTCTCAACTGTGATCTGTTTCTGACGTGACGTTTTGCTCTTAGTTGGACCTAGTTATCAACCTGTCCAGATCCAATCTTACCCCCACTCAATCCTTGGAGATTACAGGTGCACAACTAGCCACCAGGGAGGTAAAGGCCTATCGTCCTTGGCCATGTTGTCACCGCATTGTGCAGTTAGCTTCCTAAGCCGTGCTGGGGGCGCACCTCACCACTCAGGGGATACTACAATGTTCACGTCACCTGGCCCCCACAGTACATGTGGTCCCCTAAACATGCCTCCATATTGGGGCAGCCCAATGGACATTGTCCACTCATTGGACCCAAGCATCAGGCAGCCTATCAGACAGGATACCAGTATCAACGCTCTGTATCTAGTCTCTCCCATGGTGGCATGCATCTCAGTATCTGTTGGTGGGTTCACCCTTTCTATTGCGCCCTCCTCAGACACCCTTGACAACAGATGCCTCTCAGATGGGGTGGGGAGCTCACCTCCAGGACCTCTCCACCCAGGGCAGCTGGTCCGTTCAGGGGATTCCTTGCCATACCATTCATCTGGGACTCGGTGCAATAGGTCTAGCTCCCCAGTTGTTCCGCAACCAACTGCACGGCAAGAGGGCTCTAGCTCACACAGACAATCACGTAGCTATGTCCAACGTGGGCAAGCAAGTGGGAACAGGCCCTCTGTCGCCATGCGATGAACCAGAGGACTATGGGCCTTTGCCGGAGGGCATCAGAGTCATCTCCAGGCAGTCTACCTTCCAGGCATTCACAGCTCTTGGCCAGACAGGCTCAGTCGGGGTCTGCCCTCACACAAATGTTCCCTTCACATAGACCAGGTCACCAGTGTCTTCCCACTCTGGGGAACTCCAGATATAGACCTCTTTGCACGTACAGTGATTTCCAAACGTCCCCGGTTCTGGTCATGGTTTCCGACTCAGGGTTGTCCAGCCAGGGATGCTGTCCCCCGCCATTGGGGACCGGACTACCTGTATGCCGTTCCGCCCATCCCCCTAATTCCGCACACTTGTTCAGGCTTCAGAGTGACAGAGGTGCTATGATCCTCTCAGCCCCAAATTGGCCACGCCAGGTGTGTTTTCCTCTGCATCTGCATCTCTCAGGTTCCACCCCTGGAATCAGGGTCTGCTCCAGATCTACTGTCACAGGAGGATGGGGTTCTATTGCATCCCAATACGCAGTCTCTGCATCCCAGAGCCTTGCTTCTGACAGCCTTTACCCCCTAGGCCATCACCTCCGTCAGGACATACGGAACGTCCTTCATGCCTCCGGTAGACCAACCACAAATCGCTCCTATGCTTTCATGTGGGGAAGGTTGAGCATCTGGTGTTCACAGAGGGGTCTCAACCCTCTTGTGGTTCCAGTGGTATCATTATTGGAATGTCTCTGTCACCTTTCTAATGCCAGTTGCAGGACTCATTCATTTCGAGTCCATGTCAGTGCTATCGCATCTTCGTGCACAGCCATCAATGGGCAACCTGTACCATCTCATATCAGGAATCCTGAGAGGCCATCTTCTGCCAACACCTCCCATGAAGCCACCAACGGTTGCATGAGATATGAACCTGCTTCTGGGGGAGCCTATGAGGCTGCCTTGTGAACCTTTAGCCACCACGTCCATGGGACTCCTTTCCTAGAAGGTCCTGTTCCTCCTTGCAATCGCATCAGCAGGGCGTATCAGTGCGGTGCAAGCTCGAGGGGCAGACCCACCTGATACACGGTTCCACCATGCTAGGGCAGTCCTTGGGACACATCCACTCCTCATGCCCAGGGTGGTCACGTCCGTCCATTTAAACCTGGAGATTTATGTGTCTGTTCTCTTTCCGCAGCCCCATGCATCACATGCAGAACGGACTCTCCATACGTTGGACTGTGGAGGGCCTCTTGCCTCCTACCTGCAAGGGACTCAGCAGCATAGACGGTCCTCGCATCTCTTTGTAGCCTTTGATCCCTCTCATCTGGGTCGTGCTGTCTTCAAGGGAACACTATCCAACTTAATTGGTCAGTGTATCTCTCATATATACCTGAGCAGACACCGTTCTCTGGGGGGCCATAGCACAGCTCACAATGTGTGTGCCATGGCGGCCTCTATGGCTCATCTGTACTCTGTACCCCTTGACGATATCTGTCAAGCAGCTACCTGATCCTCGGTTCACACCTTTATGGCCCACCACTGCTTGGATAACGTCTCCCACAGGGATGCCTTCTTTGGGCAGGCTGTTCCCCACCACCTTTCCCATACATACTCAACTCCTACCCGCCATCCCTCATATGGTGCCAGAGATCCATGCCGGGACCTGTTACCCCTTCCCAGGGGCTCCCCACCTCTGGGGGTCCTATCCTGGTACCTACAGCTAGGAGGTCCCAACATATCAGGACAACTTCCTGCTTGTTCCTGGAGGTAGCATAGTCACTCACTTGTAACAGGTGATCTCTGGGAACAGCAGGTATAGGTCTGTATTGCCCACCCACCTCCCCCCGGAGTTGTATCACTCTCTCCCTCTCTCTCCCTTGCCCTATCTCTCTCTCTCATTTTGTCTCAGCTTTTGAGGCTCAACAGGGGTGAGGCAGTTGGGAAAGGCTGGACACCAGCACGCTGGTGCCGTGGGATGCTCCCAAAGGCTTTCACATAGGATGCTGGTGAGCGTTCCCACGCAGGCTCCGTTGCTACTGACAATATCCACATGTGGAGATGTATCCCTGCTGTTCCCGGAGGTCACCTGCTACAGGTGATTAACTACATTGCTCTGTGGTGCGCTTGCTTGGGGTATGAGTCTGGGGAACAGCGCACATAGGTCTGTGCCCCTTACACATGCTGACCCCTGTGACGCCATGCTACACAGGGTTAGAATGCACAGGGCACCTATTATACCCCTCCCCCCCCCACATGGCTCTCGCCCTACTATGTTGCCAACATGCAGTCTCCTTGTGCATCTGTGGACAACCCCCATGGGGATTCCTGTATATACTCTTACCCACCTTCAGCATCGTGGCTTGCAGATGCAGTGTGGAGACGTAGCCCCTCCAGTGCAGTTGCCATGCGTGTGGTAGGTTGGCCTGCCGACCCTTGGGCCTGACCGGGGTGTTGGGTCTCCCCCCTGTTGGCACCCGCATGGCCATGTTCGGTGGTGCAGCTGGCCTCCACAGTGTCTGCCGTGCCCAGGGGCATGTCCAATCCCTCTGGGTGCATGCCTGCCCCAGGTGTGCTGTCGCCATTGCTGCTGTTATCTGCTGACATCGTAGCCTCTGGCTCCTCGCCATCCTGGGGCTCGGGCACTTCACACTCCTCGGGTGGCTCCATGATGCTGTAGTCACCTGCGTTGTGGGACGACATACACAACAGAGCTTGGATTGGTCCATGCAACTATGTACACCTGTGTGGTACATGCACCCCACATGTGATGTGTGCTTGGCCATGCCCTGTGCATGTGCCACATACTACTGCCACTACTGGTACCTGGCTTTGCGGAGGCACTGCCAAGCACACGCAGCACTGTGATGCTACAGTCACCAGGTGCCAATTCGTGAACAGGGGTGCTTCACATTGTGTCAGTCAGTGCAGAAACAGGTGTGAGATGTGTGAGACGTGCAGGAGTTGTGCATACTGGTCAGCCAGGGGTTGGTAGGGGGTGGTGTTGGCACCATCTATGGGTGGGGGACAGGCCCATGCAGATGTCAGGGGCTGTGCTGGTGAAGGGGACACCTGTGGGCCTGGGGATGAGGGACGGGGATGACGTATACCACCAGGTTGGGGGGGGGGGAATAGGATGCGGGCCACATAGGCAGAGTGCTGTCACATCATTTATTTATTTATTTAGTAATCATTTGTATACCGCTGCTTCCTACGATCAGCAGCGGTTTACTTTACAGAATCATAATGTATCGTACAATACATTGGTTTTTAGGATACAGATTTTGATTGGGCGATGATTTACATAAAACAGGAAATAGTAATTAGGTACATTATACATTGGATTGAGGCTCTCAAATCTAAATATACATTTGATTGTAGCTGCTTGGGTGGGGCCTAGAATATACATATATACAAGATTACAAGATTACAAGATTACAAACTAGTATTCTAAATGCCGTCATGGCAGACAAAGCCATCTAGTTGCGGCAAGGCGTCGCACTTAGGTCAGGTTGTAGTGCGCCTGAAATAAATGGGTTTTGAGTTTCTTTCTGAATTCATTCAGATTATTGGTCAGTCGCAACTCGTGTGGGAGTTGGTTCCAGTGTATTGGTGCGGTATATGTGAATGCTCTATTGCTTGTTTCCGCTTTGACATTTCTTATGCTGGTCGGAACACAGAGAGCGTTGAGATTTATGGTTCTTCTGTTCCTGTTGTGTGGCTGAATAGTGATTAGGCTATTGAGGAAGGTGGGTGCAATGTTGTGAATGAGCTTATACGTTGTTATGAGAAGTTTGAAAATGGTGCGAGCGGTCACCGGGAGCCAGTGCAGTTCCATTAGCACTGGGGTTATCATGCCTTTGTGACAGCAGGATGTGATGTGTGTACCTACCTGCCCTGGGATGGGCGGTGTCCAGTGCTTCCGGCAGGCCATGCAGGTATACTGGACCCAGTCGATCAGCCAGTTCCTGCTCTAGTGGAGTGAGTGTGGGGGTAAAGGGGTCTCCCCCACCTGTGCCCACAGCATGTTGCCGCTCAGCGGCCATGTGGGCACGCACACCACGTTTTATGTCACTCATCCTTTTACGTAGGCTCTCGAGGTCTTGGTGTGGTCCCCCTGCCTGCGATACAGCCTCCTGAACCTCCTCCCAGACACGTGTTCGTGTTGCCACGGTGGTGGTACTGCTTTGCTGTCCATACAGGACATCGTAGTGTTCCAGGACACTTGCCAGGAGGAGATGGTTCTCTTGAGGGTTGAACCGAACAGCCCTCCTCCTTTGCAAAGACGGCACTGGTTGCCGCTTGCACTTAGCGATGGGTGGTCCGTGTGTGCACTGTTCCTCTGCCGGCCTTTCAGAGATCTCTGTGTCTTGATGGTCAAGCACACCCTCCTCCTCCACCACACCTGCCCTGTGCTGACTCTCCATATCCTCCCACCCCCGAACCACTGACCTCCACCTCACACCTGCTGCTTGTACCCACCTGCCCTCCCTGCTGCCTGCTCCTCACCTGTCTCTCCTGCCTCCCCTCCCCTCTCCCTCGTCCGCTCTGCCACACACCCCTCCCCCTACCCCTCTCACTCTACACCACCACTCCCACTCACAGTATACTACACCTCTCACTGCCCCCTGGCACTATCTGGGCTCCACTATAAATGCACACCTTCCCTCTCAATGTTACACATATCTTCAGATGTATTTATCATTTTGTATGGCGTAACGCGCGTTGGGCATGCGCGTGGTACCACACATGCGTTGTGTGTACGTCACACGTGTATGCGCTACGCCGTACACAGTGTCTGGATAGCGCATGTGCCATCCAGATGCTGTGTATGGTGTAGCACATACACGTGTGACGTATGCACAACGCATGTGTGGTACTGCGCGCATGCGCAACGCGCGTAGCCACCGCCCACACGCAAAGTAGGTTTGGCATTTAAATACACATGATTACTTGGGACACATTGAGGGGTTTATGTAGGAGAGAGTCTGTGACGTGGTTGTGAGGTTTGAGGAGTGTTAGAGGATGGTTCTTTGTGTATAGTCACTGTGTGTGTGAGTGTTCTTTGGCTTGTGTGTCTGGCTCTGTGTCTTCGTCAGTGAGGTGGGTGTCAGTGTTTGTGTGTCATTGTGCATCTGTAGCAGTTGTGTGTATGGCAGCGTTCCTGACTGTTGCAGTTGAGGAGGATGCTGAGGAGGGGCTGCGGTTGCCTGATGGGGGAGATGGTGTCAATGGGGCTGCGGCACGGGGCATGGGTGTGGATCCGCTGCAACTCAGACCTGCAGCTGTGGGGGTAGGCCGGGCAGGGGCTGTACCCGCACAGCCTCGCCTCTACAGGCCCAGGGCCCAGCTCCAGGGCATGCGTGAGGACCAGGTCATCTCCCTCTACCGCCTGAGCATGGGGGCTATTAGGGAGCTCTACGAGGATCTAAGACCTGACCTCGAGCCCCTGACTGCTCGGTCACATGCCATACCGGGTTTGGTTAAGCTCCTTGGTGCCCTACATTTCTTTGCCTCTGGCTGTTTCCAGTCATCTGTGGCCGCAGTAGGAGGCATGAGCCGCCCCACCTTCTCACGCTTTCTCCACCAAGTACTGCGTGCCATGGTCAGCCGGGTGGGGAATTACATAGCCCTTCCCCACACTAGGCAACAGTGGGGGGACACTGAACCAGGCCTTTGAGGCGTTAGCCAGGATACCACACGTGATAGGCGCTATTGATTGCACACATGTTGCCCTGGTCCCGCCAAGAGACAGGGTGGTAGTGTTCCGCAACCGCAAACACTATCATTCCCTGAATGTTCAGGTTGTCTGTGATGCACATCAGCATATTCTGAATGTGGTACCCAGGTTTGCAGGGTCCACCCATGACTCCTATATCCTGCAGCACTCAGCACTTTACACTCAATTCGAGGATGGACAATATGGGGACTGTCTATTGCTAGGTGTGTACTTATCATTTCTGACGTGCACATGCTGTTCATGTTACTAACCGTATGTGCAGATGTCTGTCTCGGTGGTGTATCCCTCTTTGTGTGGGTATGTCATCTGTCTGTGTGTGATATCAGGGGAGGGGGCCTCAAACCCAACCTTGCTATGGAGCTTTGTCGTGATAGTTAAATGGCTGCTTGCATATGTGTCATGGTTACAGATTATGTTTCCAATCCATGCACCAAGCCCTTGTCGTGTGTGTCTGCCCTTCACACCCTGATGCATAGTCCTGCTGTCCCATCATGTGCTGTCATATGTTTATGTCACAATGTGTTCTGCATTTGTTTTGTACATACATACCTGTGTCCATTTTGGAGGACATGGGCTCCTGCTTTAATGTCGTACATCTCTTTGTTGCAGGTGATGCAGGATATGGGTGTTGCCCCTGGTTGCTGACCCCCGTGCGTCGACCACGGACACGTGCAGAGAGGAGGTACAATGAGGCCCATGCCACCAGCCGCTCCATCATAGAGCGCACCTTTGGCGTATTAAAGAGTCACTTCAGGTGTCTGGATAGGACAGGTGGGGCCTTACAATACAGACCACAGACTGTGGCAGAGATCATTGTAGCCTGTTGCATCCTGCACAACATTGCTCTCAGGCACCACATCCCTGTCGATATTAATGAGGGTCTGGAGGAGGACCCTACATGCCCCCCTGCACCTGCCCATGGTGACACATGTGAGGGCACAGCAGTCAGGCGGCAGCTGATTGCAGAGCTCTTCTCTTGTAAGTACTGCATATGTTACCGCCTACATTTGTTTAGATATGTGTGTACTGCTAATACTAGTTACCATTTGTATTACGATATCTGTATGATGAAATACTGCACTGACATGTAACTGAGACTGGCTAGCCATACCAGCTTCACATCTACTCATGCCCGATCCACATCAGATGTGGGCAGGGCACAACAGCAGGTGGAGGTGGCTTGTGTGTGTGTGGTGTTTTAGGCTTTGGTGCGGTGTAGGGCTGCCATACCTGGTTTGTGGCTGCATGTGATAGGGGCTGATGTTTAGGCACACGTAGTTGGCTTTGATACTTTGGGGCGGCAGGATGAGAGGCATGTGGTATGGCGTTAACAATGCGGGAGCAGACCATGGATGGGGCCAGTTGTCTAGATGCCTGTGTCTTACAGTTAGTGTTTTGAGCTGATTGTGTGGTTGGTATGCTCAGATGTGCAGGGTCTGTGCACTAGTTGTTTTAGTATGCCGCTAAATGTGATACATACCAATATCTATGTGATCTGTGGTAACTGGATCCCTGGTATGTGGTATCCGTGAGGGACATTATTGCAACAGCACAGTGTGCCTGAATGTAGAAGTCATCACGTAGCCCTCTCAAAGATTCCGGGAAGAATAGAGAACCTGTGCAGTGTGCAGCCAGGAGGGGGGGGAGGGTGTATTGTGCTAGTTGTGTGGGATATAGAATATAGAATAGCTGTGCAATGCAGTGGTGCATATTTGTACGCTGACAGAGATTATTCATGCCAGATCAGCAGGGTGTGGGTTACAGTAGGCAAGCTGTGGGCTAACTGTGGGTGTGGAGTCAGGTTTCAGTGTTGTTGTCAGGGGGATCAAGGCACATCTATCTGATGACATCTGCACATGTACCACAGCACTCACATACAAGCTGGGTAGATGGGCAGAGGGGGTAGGTGCAGTCCACTGCAACAACTACATTGCTGACCCTGGAGAGGACGACTTATGTCCACACACACAACATCACTCTGAGGGGGGGGAGGGTTTAGGTGCACATATGGGCTATCCATGCCTTTCCATTATCCATGTCACACAGCAGTATGACATGCAGCCATCATGGTCTGGTCACATGCACACATTGGGGTGTGGTTTGGCAGGCATAACTCAGCCGTTGAGATGTGGATTTGCAGCTCATCAACACACAGCTGTTGATGTAAGTGATGGTAGGAGCTATACACACCACTGAACTGTATATGGTCAGCCGATGGGGAGGTGCCCCTGCATAGTTCCTTGTGTTACAGTACTTGACAGCAGGGTATCAGACATCATTGGGACACCAGAACACACAGTGAGGGGCATTGGGGGACATATGGGAGACACAGGATGTTACTGCAGCCGTGGATTGATGCTGGGACACAGTAGGGACGCAACACTTCTGTTCACCCTTTTGTACATGAACAGAGAGATGGGGGGGGGGGGACAGACCGAGTGCAGACCCTTGTAGTTTGGCATTCACACTTCAGAGATATCTCTCACATGACATAGATCTGTACGGTGTGCTGGTGAACAGTAGGTCTGTGAAGGATCTTGGGGGGTCTGCGAGCTGAGGACAGGAAGGTGCAGTGTGTGTTGCATAACTGGCAAATGACATATGTATGTTTCCCTTGTGTTTCCTACTCCGCAGGACATACCTGTTGCAGCTCCTGGTGCGGACGTGCATTGGCAGGTGACTGTCAGTCATCCAACATGCAGTGGTCTGTGGTAGGTGGATGTATGGCTACATTGTCTGTGCTGACAGGCAGGGTAGACACATGTCCTCGGTGATGTGTCAGATTGTACATATGATGTTGTTTACCTCCTTTCCCTGCACCACCATAAGCCATATCTTGGTGTTGGCACACATATCCCCATGTGTTCCTGTCCAGTTTGTCCTCTGCAACACTGTGTCTGTGACACAGCCAACAGAGCTTCATGTGTGTGGGTGTCCTAGGTGTTGTGGTGGTGGGCTACATGTGCACCCTTCCCCAACAGTGTACCATCAGACAACACCAGTGTTTCGTTTGATTTCACAGGGCCTTTCAGTCCACACATCTCCAATTGGGAACATCCCAGCCATATGCTACTGCTGGCACAATCACCTTAGAATACTGTGTGGGTGTGTTTCTTAGGGTTGGCTGTGTGTTGGTACAGTGTGCAGGCATGTTACATTATCATGTAGTGTGCGGGGTCTGTACACCTGGGGGGCAGTGCTGACTGTGCTATCTCTTCCTTACTGCTGTTTACCATGTGAATATTGTGGACATGTGTTGTGTATTGTGAGCAGACCTGTGTCTTGTGTTGTGACATACGACTGTTGGACCGTATTTTTAAGAACTCAGATATCGCCATGATGTGGACATGCATCAACAGTGGCTGGACATGGTTACATGGTGATTCTTCCAATTGGGGTGACGTCATCTCCCTTCACTGAGTGACCCAGGGGATCCATGACATACACCTGCTGCACGCAGATGGTAGGTTTAACCTTTTTTTGGGGGGGACTGACATCTTGCTTTACATGGTAATGATTTACGGTTTGTTTCAGAGATATTTCATGTTGCCTCTCTGTTCACAATCGCTGATGCACATGGGGTGGCGCTGTGATACACTTGTGTAACATGGACATGGCCATGGAGATGAACATATCCATGTGACAGCCGTGTCTGCAGTTCCAATTCCACATCTGACCAAACTGCACTGTGTTCTGTTTAGTGCTCATGTTATGTTTGCCTGTGTGTCGTTTTATTATGTGCATATTCATGGTTGCCTGACTGCATTTTGTGCTGCTGTTGGACACTGCATACCAATACATTATTTCTACTCTTCTGACAGGGCAGAGAACAAACTGGACATATCCACTGGAGCGCTTCCAGCATCGCCATCGTCCACCAGTTGGGGGACACACCACCATGGAACTAACCCTGAGAAAATGGTGCCATAGGATGTTTGACCTCTGCAAGTGGGACACATGCCTAGGATGGACAGTATTACTTTGGGATCGCTACTTTATCCATGACAGACGCATACAACACACTGTTGCTGCCATGCTCTGGCTGGGAGTCGTGCTCATCTCAGGGGACACACATGACCTTTCATATACTGTGGCATATTGGGATGTGACACTTGACTATGCATGCCCAGGGTTGCAAGGATAGTCTTCACCTGACATGTTGGATTGCATATACGCTTTGGACTTTGCACACTGTGTACTGGTCCCCATGTGTGCAGCAGGGACTGACATTGTCACTGTATGATCTACATTCCTCCACAGTTGTGGTGTTGTTGTGTTTTGGCCATGTGTGTGACATGGAACACAGGATACGCTCATCTGTTTGTTTTAACACAGGCGTACAGCCATGCATGTGGCATGGGGGAGCGATGGAGAGGTCCTGTTGTATATGTCCACCTACTCTCCACCTGGACATGATACAGGTTTTGCCACAACACCGCTTTAATGACCACCAACATCCTGGATTGATGTTTTCAATCAACAAGGGTTTTTCCCTACATGTGTGGCATCACTGTAGCATGTTGAGATGTACATGGTGCATGTGCATATGACTGAGTATGTTGGAGAAACACAGCACGTGGCAATATGGCTTCTGTGTGATTTACTGTGACATGTTGGCCCTTACTTTCCATCTCTCTATACTCTTTCTTGAGTCTACTTACTGTACAGACGTGATGCTCTGCATTGTTTTACAGACCTTGCATTGCATGTCTGCACAGTCCTGTTTATCCCCTGAGGTACCGACACTCACATTGCCCCGTTCTATTTGGAGTGTCGCAGTGTGAGTGTTCCGATGTCTCCCTTCAATTGTGCATTCCCTGTACTGTGCTATATGTGTACAGACACTGTCTACACACCAACCAGTGCAGGGGGATCCCCTGCATGGTGTTATCTCTGCATGTTTCTGCAGGTAGTTTTCATTTGAATTCTCTCTGTGTTGATGTGCCTCTGCTACCTGTTAGCATATCCTCATTGTGCAGTTGATGATCGCTTAGGGTTACATTGTTGCAACGTTGATTCCTATATCAGGCATTATGTGAGAGCTGAAACATTACTTTCAATGTTTTCTTCAAATTACAACATGTTAGCAACAGATGCTGTTTTCATTTGTGTGCCTCCTGTGTTTACCAGATAGATATGTTTTGGAGAACAGATCATGATTGATGAGTGTTGGCCCCTCATCATGCACCACCTACTGTCTATATGCACTCATATGTGAGTAACACACTTGAGGCGTGCAGCAGCATGTGTGGGGGGGGGGGGTGGGGGCCTATGAAATGGTGCATACCATGGACCTGCTGCACATTATGTCTCCTGCCCTTCATTTGTAGACTGGCTAGTGACCTTTCTATATAATGTGGGTTGCTGCCCTGCTAAATGTGTTTCCGTGTTTCACCTGGGATCCACTTACCTTGAAATTATGATGGCAGTATCGGTATCAGCACTATCTGTGAGGATAAACCCAAATAAATATATGTGTTTGCTATACATTTGTCTCTGCTGCTGCTTGATCATGGTGACAAACATACAGTACAATGTGTGCCTTTGAGTCAGTCCTGACTCCTTGTGACCCAGAGACTCCAGGGCTTTCTTGGCAGTGTCACTTGAAGTAGATTGCCAGGCCTTTCTTCCAAGGTACTGGAGGGTTACATGTGTTGCCCAGAGCCACATGGAGTGCTTGTGGGAGTTGGACCCTGGTTGCTTGGTAACCAAGCCAGTTTCCTGAACACTAGGCTACTCCTCCGCTCTTTGCTCACATTGACACTTGTATCTACTGATTTGCTGGTCATGTACATGGCCCACTTGTGCTCACATCCTTGTACGGTGGCAGTTGTGTATCTGCCAGCCATTTACCACATCACTGGGTATTACAGCTTCCCATGCACACCCTCCCTTTGGGTTTTGTTTTTTTTTGCATTGTGCTCAGTGTGCTCATTGTGGTTGTTTGGGGTAGTGGTTGCAGGCATGTGTTCTAACGCGATAGGTTACAGGTTTGGTCCCAAGAGGGGTTTATCCTTTTCTTCTCTGTCATGCTAACATGACCATTGGGTTCCAGTAGGTTCATCACCTCTGCACAAACCCTTCCATCTACTCAGTGTACACCAAAGTGTGCCCTCTGTGCTGCCTAGCCATCACATATTAGGTGTTACATATTTCTCTTTCTTTATGGTGTTTACATGGCAGTCCGCTTGGGAGTTTGGTATTGCTGTGGTTCAGCTGTTATGTGGTATACCTGTTTGCATGTTCACTTCTCACCTGCCCTGTTCCAGATTTTCAAGCAGCTCCACACGGCATCCTATGCTGCCCTTGGGGTTTAGGTACGTTCCTCTTTTGCATGCTGTATCCACTGCATAACATTTCATTGTGTGTGTGCATGTAGTTCTATGTGGCTCTGGTACCAAGTACAGACTGTGATCTGATCTGTACACAGCAGATCTGCATGTGCATTTCAACATGGTTACTGTTGGGGGTTTGTCTGTCCTGACAGCCAGCAGGCGTCTTGTGTACTGCCCTGCACTATTTTTGTATGCAGCCTTTGCTAATGCACTCACGTTGGTGGCATGGCCTACCGGTTTGTGCATTGCCATTTGTGCTACTGGTCATAGGCTAGCTTCCTCTCTGTTCTCTTTCATTTGTATGCCTGTCCTGCAGGACTACTTTTCATTCCTGTGACAGTCATCTCTGTGCAGAGCTGTGCTGTGAGAACATTGTACCCTCATCACTGTTGTGAACCATCCTTCTGTCCATCTACGTGTGTCTGCCAGCTGTGTGTCATCCTACCCTGATGTGCATGCTGCTACCCCACGTCCTGCACTCCTACACAGTCCTGCATTGCAGCTCTCCCTGTTTGCCTCTCCTGTGTGTGCTCTGCATGTCACTGCTACTCCACTTTCATCCTGACATTGCACCTATCCTGCCACTTCTACCTCCTCTGCTGCACACATCTTCCCATCCTCTGCCACACACTGTCATTATTGCATAGTAGATTACCACCACTCTGTGCATAGCTACAGCTCCCCCCAATATGTCTGTCCATTTTTCTAACTGCCACATGGGCTGGGGGCTGCTTTGTCTGGTCCATCAGCTCTGATCTACATCCTTCCATTACTTATGCATTGTCTTTCCTTACTGCTCTATGCAGTGTTTGGGTACGTGGGTGTTTGGCACATACCTCTTTTGTCCTTTTAATTGGGTGACCTTTCTGCTCTTGACCACAGTTTGTGGGTTCACTTGTACATCCTTGTGGCATCTTGCGGCACACCTTAGGTTCAGGCAGCTTCTGGGGTGCCTACTACGGTGCCTTGGAAGTTGGCAAACTTTCAACATGGCCTCTGGGGCACATTATACCCCACTTTCGCTGGCGTGGTTGTTTCAGGTGTGCCTTCTGGTGCACCCTAAAAGGTGCATTACTTTATGGCACTAGGGTGCAGTTATCTTTAGATGGCAGCACAGATTGTTGTACAGTTGATAGCAGAAAAAGGGGATTGCCTCTGCCAACTTTATTCATTAGATGCACTGGGGACTTGAACTCATGACCTCTGTACCATCTGTCAGTGTATTAACCATTGTACTACACCTCTATTGCTATGTTTGTAGGTCAGCACACCTACTTACGATTTCCATTCGTTCACATGCACATTGCTGCCATCAAAAACAGTGCTGTGACTCATAGAGCACCCTATTCAGCACCTTATAAGGCTCCTTATGGGCAACATTATAGGGTGCCTTGGCTGACAGTGCACTTTATGATCTGCCCTCTGGAGTGACTTATGCGACGGCACTTTGAGGGTGTGTTTGCTGGCAGCACAGTTTTCAATAAGACTGGCACATGCCTCTGACAGCACTGGGTAGAGGTATTATTATTCATCTGGCCCACTTAGGAATTGAACTCAGGACCCCTGTGGCATCAGTCAGTGTACTAACCATTGTACTACATCTCTATTGCTATGTTTGCAGCTCAGCGCGCCTACTTAGGTTTCCATGCATTAACATGCGCAGTGATCGCCATCAGAAACAGTGCTGTGACCTTGCGGTGCCTCATGGGGCACCCTATACAACACCCTATACAGCACCTTATAAGGCTGCTTATGGGCAACATTATAGGGTGCCTTGGCAGACAGTGCACTTTATGATATGCCTTCTGGTGTGCCTTATGCGGCACCTTATGTTACGGCACTTTGATGGTGTGTTTGCTGGCAGCACAGATATAAATACAACTGGCATATGCCTCTGACTGCACTGAGTAAAAGTATTATTATTCATCTGGCCCACTTGGGAGTTGAACTCAGGACTCCTGTAGCATCAGTCAGTGTACTAACCATTGTACTACACCACTATTGCTATGTTTGTAGCTCAATGCGCCTACTTAGGATTTACGCGCGGTGACGCACGCTACTCCCTTTCCGTGTGATATGGTGCGCCGCGTATACTAGCGCGTGTTGACGCGCTTGTTACTTTTTGACCGGACTGCCCACTCCTTTTATGGCATCCTGCACACTACCGCCGCGCGCACATTAAGAAGGTTTAGTAAACATACCCCATAGTGTCCTAACAGTTAAGGTGCCCTAACAGGAGATAAGGGGGTATGTTTACTAAATGGCGATAAGTTACATTATCACGCGATTAAGTAATATTATCGCGCAATAACATTACTTATTGCGCGAGAACATCCCCGGCAGTGTTAAGACACGCAGAGGGTGGAGAGAGGGCGGAGAGAAGGGGTCAATGGGCGGGGAGTGGGCGGGGAGAGGCTCCTGCTACACTAACGCTGTGGAATGAAGGGCCAAAAATTACCATGAGTGAAAACCTCGCGTTAGAGGCACAATTGCAGGAGAGAGAAACCATTTCAGTCAGCAATGTACAGCAAACGCAGGGAGACCAAGAAAAGTGATAGTAGCGCAGCAACAACATAGTGCCCAAGTATGAAAGGGCACTATGGTGATACTGCAAATGGGGTACAGGGGGCGGGACATGCAGTGGGGCAGCTGGGGCACAGGGTGGACTAGGTAGATGCCTAGGTTGCACATAGGAACGCAGAAACGGAAAATAAGCAAGACAGCAACTGACCAACGTCAAACATGCCCATGAGTGTGTGTGCCACAGTGTCCCATCCAGGGGACAGTACCCAGCAGGTACCCCAAAGGGCAGATAACATTGGCAGGCAGTGCTAAGAGAAAGCGTGGATGTCTATGTAGGCACCCCTACCCCATATGCCACACCATAGGCAGCTGCCTACCGGCACACTAGATGGCCTGGGGCATCTCACCACTAGCACCACCGGCATAAGGGCATGTCAGCATGGTGGGGGAGGGCTGGTGGTGGTGGAGGAAGCAGTGGCATCTACTCACAGCAGACCAAGGCAAAGCCCTGTTTAGATGGGTGGCGTGAAGTGCAACAGACAAGGTCTGTCTGAAAACCCCCAGAGAATGACCTGCCTCTGTGGCAACAGCTTGGTGCAGTACACACAGCCAGTGTATTCAGAGCAGAAAGTCACAGGTTCAAGTCCCAGCTATGGCTCCTGCAGGCCATGTCCCTATATTAGACAACTTTTTGGTGGTGGTGAGAATCGAGGAGGAATGTGACAAATTCTATCTACCCTTTTGATGTCTAGGACATCTGTACCTTGCCTACTCATAATCTTAAATGACAGAAGTGTAAGGCAAGGGTCTCCAAATCCAGTCCTGGAGGGCCACAAACCAATCAGGTTGGCAGGATATCTCTAATGCATATATATCTCATGCATATTCATTAGGGCTATCCCAAAAACCTGCCAGGATTGTGGCCCTCCAGGACAGGATTGGACACTCCTGCCCTAGAGCAGAGGTTCCCAACTGTAGTCCTGGAGGGCCAAACACCATTCAGGTTGTCAGGCTGTCCCTAATAAATATGCATGAGATGCATTTGTAAGCCCTACCCCCATTGTATGCAAATGTATCTCATGCATATTCATTAGGGACAGGCTGAAAACCTGAATGGTGTTTGGCCCCCCAGGACCGGAGTTGGGAACCTCTGCCCTAGAGCATCGGCCAACAGGGGTACAAACACCCAAATCCACAGGCTCCACTATCCAAAGCCTCATGGAGAGTCAGGCTGTTGGGCCCTGCGCAGAGCAGCAGCTACCACAACTAGCACCTGCATACCTTAGCAATGCCGTCATAAACATGGAAACACGCTCCATATATATCAAAAGGCTGCTATGATGAATTTCAGATAACAAATCCTATTTAAGCACAATTTGTTAACAGAGATTCATCATAGCAACCTTTCTGAAATATGTGGAGTGTGTTTCCTCTTTTCTGTTCTCTGACAGTGTTTACCATCCCGGAGAGTGACCCTAACAGTATTGAGTACCTTAGCAATGCCTGCACTGTACCCAGGACTGGTGTGGCGGCCAGGGCTGCCAACCACCTCTATCTTTGCACAATGCTGAAATAGGTGTGGGAGTGTGTGTATGTCTATCCAGTGTTTTGTGGCTGCCTACACCTTACAGAGCTCACAATGCTTGCACAGTTTCCAGTGTTAGCCTGCCAATGTGCATAATGAGGAGCAAGGTAATGTGGGTTTGGCCTGCACAGGGCGGCCTGGGCAGGATGCATCTGCACAGGGCATAGGGCAATGGCTGGGATATTGTAGTGGCTGACCACCATCTGCACAGACAGGGTGGCCACAGCATGTCATACTGGGAGGTCACTCTCACTCTGACTGAGCAGTGACCATGGCATGTCTAGGGTCCCACATAGTGTTATACAGTATTTCTCTCAAGTATTATCTGTGAGTTTCCTTTTTCTGGGTCCCAATCACTGACATACCTGCTTGGAGTTTGTGCTTACATCCCACATCTTGGTGCACATAGTTCCTCTGGGAACATGTACTGGCTAGCAGACTGTCTGCAGTTAGCATGTGTATGGTTGGAACGCCTTGCAGGGTGCAGTGGGTGTAGACTGACTGTGCCCTCTGCTGGTGAATGTCCAATTGTGGTGGTGGGGGGGCAGCTGAGCTTTGCCAGGCTGTCTGCCAGTGCCCTATGTGATAAGTACAGTTCTGCATCCCCTGCCATGGACAGTATCCATTCATCAACTAGACTGTGGTTGCGGGTCCCCCAGCCCTTCATCATGTCCCTTTACTGCCTCCATTGCAAAGATGTAGAGTGTGGGTCTGTTAGGTGCAGATCCTTTCCACCACCTTGACCCAGAGAGTATGATACATGGTGCTACATAATCCATATGTGAGTCCAAACACACCCCTGCTCTTATAACACATGACCATGGTAACCACACTTGATATGAACTTTTTCAGGTGCATCATGGTCCACAAGGGCTACAGAAAGACTACAGGTCATTACACAATTCCAGGTGCATCATGGTCCACGGGATTAGCCTAGGTGTGCTTGCAAGGAATACATGCTATACACTGACACTGATGGGGATCTGCAGCAAAGGCTATCTCAGCTACCCTAGGTACTGCGACCTGGTGCTGGGCGACCCACCTCACCATCAGGGTGAGCACAGGACCTGCACAATATCACGGTCTGTAGCTACTCTGTGCCAGTAACACACACGGTCAGTTCCCCCTACCAGGCTGAGGTGCTGTGGAGACACATACTCCATCCTGTGATCAGATGTAGACTGCTGTTCTGCATGTGCAGTGCATCATGGGTACTGGTGGGTTTACCCTATCCCGGTAACCACAGCAGACAGTTTGTGCAATGACCTGCAGTCTTTCTGTAGCCAGCCAGTGCCACACTTGAAGCTATAGAGGTGTAGCCCACTGGTTAATACAATAACTACTGAGGCAGAAGTCATGAGTTTGATCCTGCAGTGGCCTTATTTAATAAGGCTGTCTGAGACATTTCCTTTTAATTCCTGTAACAGTCAGACACATCTCTACATTCTGTGTTGCTAGCCAAAAACACCCTCACCTCAGTGCCGTAACCTATAGGGCACATTATAAAGTGTCTTGTCAGCCAGGGTGCTGTATATGGCACCATATAGGGCACTTTATACTGTGCCCTATGGGGCACCTTAGGTTATGGCACTGAGGTGAGGGTGTTTTTGCTGGCAGCACAGATTGTAGAGATGTGTCTGAGTGTTACAGGCAGGAAAAGGGATTGTCTTGAACAGCCTTATTAGATGAGACCTCTGAGGGATCAAACCTATGACCTCTTGCTTAGCAGTCATTGCATTAACCAGTGGGCTACACCTCTATAGCTTCTAACACAGCGTTGGCATAAAATTAAGGTTACCGCGTGTTAACAAGCCAAGGCGCCCTCTATCGCGCAATAATCGGCCATTGCTGCTTCAACGCCGGTATGCCCACTTCCTTATATGGCATTGCTCACGTTAACACTGCACCTAGTGCTGGTAACATTAGCACGGTTTAGTAAACATACCCCAAGGTGTCCCAAGATATGGTAAGGAGCCCTAACATGAGATAAGGTGTCCTAAGGAGTTACAAGGTGCCATAATGTGGAAAGCATGCACCTTAAAGCAGAACCATGGTTGTAAGCCCAATGCTGGACAGAGCACCAAGGATGGAAGGAAGCATAGGTGAGAGTTGATAGGCCTGCCATGTCAGTGGACACTCTATGTGGCAGCCAATAAAGCAGACAAGCATGTAGGAGACAGCTGTGCCGTTTCACAGGGTGATGTCAATGTTAAGTCCTGCAGTGACAGTGTGTGGCATAGGATGGGGAAGCCATGTCCCCCAGTGGAGGCAGAAGCAGCAGGATGGTTGCAGTGACAGGACAGAGTAGTAGTGGTGATGTACAGATCAGGCATAAGAGAGGCGGGTGCGAAGGGCCAAATGCGGAAAAGAGTACCAGTGTAGGTCATGGAGTAGCAGCCTGCACAAGAAGATAGGACTGTACACAGCCGATAGAGGCAGATAGATGGGCTGAAGGACAGATGGTGGCTGAGGAGAGGGTGGTATGGGTTGGCAGCACAGACCTGCAGAACCCTGACTTACAGGCATGAAAATGATCTGAGTAGCACAGTCACAAAAAAACCAAGCAGGAATCAAACCCCTGGCCCCTTGCACTAACCAGAAGGCTACATATCCACCCCTCTCTGTACAGCAATGGCAGGGTACAAAGAGTTTGTAGGTCACCACCTAAAATGTCTGCTGTGTGAACAGGCATAGGGTAGTCCAACCAGTACCCATGATGCAGTGCACATGCAGAACAGCAGTCTACAACTGATCACTGAATGGAGAATGTACGTATCCATCACCTCAGCTCAGTAAGAGGAACTGACATTGTGTGATACAAGCACAGAGCAGCTATAAACCATGCTACTGAGCAGTTTCTGCAGTCAAAACAAGTAGAAAGCCACAAAACAAGGGATAGACGCACACACACACACACACACACACACACACACACACACACACACACACACACACACACACACACACACACTCATATCGACAGACTGTGCAAAATGGGGATGGTTGGCATTCCTGCCTGCCACTCTGGTCCTAATCTCAGCTCAGGCATTGTTAAGGTGTACTCATTGTGCAGGGGCTAGTAGTACATTCTAATGTTAATGACACTCAGTGTGCCAGTGCTGTCAGCCTGACTCTCCATCCAGATGAGGATAATGGAGCCTGTCTGTGTGGGTGTTTGTACCCTTGTTCACTGATTCATTGGGGGTTGCACATGTTAGTGTTGTACCTGCACTGTGGGATAAAATGCAGCCATAGGGACATGCATTGCATGATCCAAAGCCACGATCTGAACTTGTGACCCTCTGCTCCTATACATACCAACTGTGTTAGTGCACCACAGTGTTACAGCAGTCCCTGGGGCTGACATGCTTCCCATCAGACAAACCTTGGCACATGTTGCACTGCGCATGGCACACTGGAACAGGGCATGGCTTTGATCTGCTGCAGGCGAGTGCTGCTGCTCCCTCTGCCAACACTCCCCACGCCATGCTGACATGCCCAAGTGCTGCCAATGTTAGTGGTGTGCAGCCCCAGGTCAGCCAACTTGGGGGTAGGTGGGTGTCTAGTGCACAAGGTCTGGTGGGGATGGGGGGGGGGTCTGGTGGGGGTGGAGATATACATGGACGGCCACTCATCCCCCCCAACAACCATCTGCCTCTCCAGGGACCCCATCACCACCTGCCAATGTTATGTCTCTTCAACCTGGGGAAGAGACGGCTGAGGGGTGTTATGTTAAAGGTCTAGAAAATATTGCCTGGAGTGGAACGTGTAAACGTAGGTCAATTGTTTATGCCGTTAGAATGTAGAAAGACTAGGGGACATGCAATGTGTCTACAGTGTAGCCCATTTAGGACTACTAGGTGAAGATATTTTTTCAGTCAACATGTTATGAAACCCTGCAATTCATTACCAGAGGATATAGTGAAGGCTGTTAGTGTAGCTGGGTTTAAAAAAATGTTTGGACAGGTTCCTGGGGAGGGTCCATAAACGATTGTTAAAGAGGACCTGGGATATGCACTGCTTGCCCCATTACAAGCATTATGGATCCTGTGTATCTTTTGGGGAAACTGCTAGGTACCTGTGACCTAGATTGGCCACTGTTGGGCACAGGATACTGAGCATGATGGACCTTGGTCTAACACAGTCTGGCATATTTTCAGGTCCTATGTGCTTATGTGCCACCTAGGCAACTGCCTGGTCCACCCTGTGTACCAGCAGCCCCCATTGCATAATCCACATGCACCCTCCTTTGTCCCATTTGCACCATCAACATAGTGCCCTTTCATACTTGGGCACTATGCTGTTGCTGCTAATGGATCACTACTATCACTTCTTGGGCTCACCTGTCTGTGCAGCCATTGTAGATGTTAAAATAGGCTCTCTTTCCTCAACATGCACCCTTATAGACAGGTTTTGATATGCAGTAATGCTCCTGGTGTTAAGGTGCTGTCGTTAAGGGAGCCTGGCCTTGTTCCCACCCATTCCCCGCCCATTGACCCCTACTCCCCGCCTACTCTGCCCATAGGGCGCTTTACTTTGCTGATCCCATTAGCACATGTTAAAGTGGCATTAATGTGCACTAATGGCACATTAGTGCATGTTAACGGCACGAATGCCCCATTAATGAATGTTAATGGAACACTTGCTCCTTTAGCGCGGTTTAGTTAACATACCCCAAAGAGTAGATTGTTCACTTCTGGATGTTACCAAGGAAGGGAATGAGGAGGTGTTTTCTTTATGCCCAGTTTCTTGCTCAACATCTCTTCCACCAGTTAAAGTACTGAACTTCAGCTCCCCTTCTATCTATATTTTGGGCAGGCTAGGGGGGATGGGATGGATAGTTAAGCTCAGAATATACTATCTAACTAAGCTGAGATCCCACTTCTCCTCTTTATGCAAGAATTGATTTAACATTAGCCCAGGGAGGAAGTGTAGCGACTGCCACTAGAAGATTACAGAGATCAGGTTTGGCATGCTCACTGAAACAGTGGTGTTCGCTGGATACCCAATAATCCACCTAGAGAAGTATTCAATCTAGAAATTTTGAAGTGGATAGAATGGAGGTAACTCTTTCATTGTTTGTCACAGCTCTACAATTTCATGCGTGAGGTACTGACTGTTTTCTTCCTTGTGGAATCATGTAAGACCTTGGTTCCCAACAGTCTAAAAAGACTGCTTTGTTGGAAGCATCCAGTAGTGCTTTGATTAAAGAAAATATTGTTCATTGAAATTATCAAGATTTTTGGTATTTTTAACTAAGTAAATAAAAAAAGATGGAAAATGTTATTTGTTTTAATAATTTATGTTTTTCAAATTATTCTGTTTTTACAATGATTTCTCCCCATGGGATGCTTAGGTAGTATTTTGTTGATATTCTACACTTAATCCAAGCTTTCTCCCTGCTATTGCCAAAGGCTATAATATTCCAGGCAAGGTGAGGTGCCTGGGGGAGGAGGAGGATTGGCTGATGGAAGTCAAGATGATTTAACTACTTTCCTGGAGACCTCAATTCTGGAGTCTATCAATAGGACCATACTGGTGACTTCCTTTATGTTCTACTCTTATAAAGATGAGAGTGTTAGATTATGGGGTATGTTTATTAAATAGCGTTAAGGGAGCAAGTGTGCTGTTAACGCCTGTTATAGGCACCTTGTGTCCTTAATGCTGCGGAAAGGGCCGATAACGTCAAATTAATGAGCATTAGAGAAGCCTACAGCTTTAAGGGAAAAGTAGGTGAAGAGTGGGTGTTAATGGAGAGGAGAGTGGGCATTGACAGTGTGTGCTTCCTTACCACTGGCTTGCACAATTGCGTGTTAGAGCCCTTAGCACTGGAAACCCTAACACCAAGTAAAACCTCACGGAAAGGGGTACTTTGAAGGTGAGAGAGCCTATTAATGTCTGCAATGTGATATACACACAGGGGATCCCAAGAAAGTGATAGTAGTGCTCCATTAGCAGCAACAGCATAGTGCACTGTTATGACAGCCAGCAGTGGAACCTAAAATACCCACCTAATAACACCCAATCTAAGCCATTATCACAGTCCCAAGCTCCTTCCTGCAGATCAGACAAATTTCGTCCTAAAGTAAGCATTGTGTTGCATATAACTCAGTGCAACTAAAATTTCATGTATATAATCCAACCCTGTTATTTAATTGACCCCTCATGTATATAGTTTAACCCCATTATCCAAGTTGATATTCCTGTTCTATGTAAAACCAAACAATTTGTGTTTAGGTTGTTTTTGTTATACTGTAAACCGCGCTGATACCGAATAGTGCGGTATATAAGCAACTGTAATAAATAAATAAATAATAATAATAAATGTTGATGGTGCCAATGTGGGAAAGGAGGTGTCACATGGGTGCTGCTGTGGGGCTGGCAGGTCCACTATGGTAACAAGGCAGCAGCCTAGGGATAACATTTATGATGGCTGGTATGACTCTGCAGTGACAGCAGAAGCACACAGACATGCTGCCGCAGTCAGAATGGAGTTCTGCCACCCCCACTGCCACCATGTCAACATTGTGTGAGTGTAGGGGTGGTGGCGCAATGGATGCAGCCTGCAACTAGAGAGAGCTGTGTTTTGGCAGTGTGTCAGTGGGATGCCAAGCATGTCAGCAGCAGGCACAGCGGAACATATCCCCCTTCCCCTCTCCCAAGGTCTAAGGCAGCAGTACCTGTGCCCACAGCCCCCAGTGGAGGGAGGCAGTTGCAGCATGGTGTAACTATTTGCAGGTGAGCTATCTAAATATGACAAATGGCAGCACTGCAGTGGCGGCGGGGGCATGCTTGCAGGGAGTGATGGATTGGCCGGCATGCTGCCTACAAGCAGCTGTGTACCCTGGGACATGGCTAGTGTGCATGCTGGATGGGCTGGGCCTAGGATCAGGATGCCCACACCTGCGCATATTGAGTGGATATGTAGCTGTGGTACATAAAGAGTGCACTGAGCCAGGAATACAATGCAACATGAGAGCAGCCCATATTGGTGGAAAACTTGAATATCCTGCTCCCTCACCTGTCAAATGATGACCTGAATCTGTGAGTACTCTGGTGACCCCTCTGTAACTCAGTACTCAGTCAAACACAACCATCTGAGCCACAAGTGAATCTAGATTACCCATTGTGCCCAGCAACATATGAGAGTGGTCCATGATTCGCCCACAAGCACACATCATGCAATGGGTACGTAGGTCATTATGTTGGGACACCCATGGGCTGGAATGTGTGTGTTCAAGTATCATAGCCTAACCCTTTGACTGGACAGATCCAATATGTATGAGATACATGTCATTTGCACCAGCAGCATAGCAAGGCTGTGCAACATACAGACCTCACAAGATGTCCCTTTCACACACCTCCCTAACAGACCCTGACAGACAAGGATGGCATAGAGCCTGCAGACAGCTAAACACACATAGGCACACCCCAAGTCATGTCCTTATGCACCTTGACAATGACTACCTATATATCCATGGACAATACCCAAGGCTAGCCAGTAGATCAGGAATGCTAGGTCCTTCCAGGAACAGAAGCATCAGATGCAACCCTCACATTCTGTCTAGTATGGCTCCTCACACCCAGATGTCAAGTGGATCAACTGTACAAAGTAAGGCTGAATGGCAGAGCATGCTAACAGCAGCAGCATTGATAGCACCTGTAATGTATAGAGTACATTAATAATGCCTGCACACTGGATAGGCTCCCATGATGGGTGAGCTTACAGGAGGCCTAATGGGCAGGTGACAATGTGCATCACTTTTGGACAGGGGGGTCCAGAGGGTGTGTGTGGCTGGAGGACTGTGAGCTGTAGCAATGCATGTGATACCCAGGCTTTATGTCTGAGCATACAACATACTGCAGGTCAGCTCTTCAGCAACTCTACAAACAGTGTGAGGCCCCACATACAAGCTGCCATATTTTGATGTGCTCTTGGGGGAAGGGAGTGTCCACTATGTCTGCAGTGTGGGTGAGTGCATGTGCAGCACTGGTCATTTTGTCAGGGTCCATTGCTAGAGTCATAAGTCAAAAGGGTATACAAATGAGGGAAGAGGATTCTGAGTATTGGCAGAAACAGCGCCATTTGCACAGGATGTATATGAGTCAGAGGTTAGGTATATGGCAGAGTCAGCCTACCATGTGTCTGCAACGAGTATGACCAGGATGCACACATCCTGTCATGCTGAGAGGCCACTCTCACTCTGACCGAGCTTTGACCATGTCATGGCTATGTATCCACATTGTGATTTTATATATATATATATATATATATATATAGTCTCAAGCTGCAGTCATGTGGGTGCAGTTCCTTTGTTGGCAGTCTAATCACTGGCCCAGTTGCTGGATGTCCATGCTGTTTGTACAAAGCCAGGGTGTACATGGTTGCTCTGTACACATATAGTGTGTGATGACTAGCAGATTGGGCAGAGCTAGAATGTGAATGTCTGCCACAGCCCTGTGGTTGCCAGAGTATGCAGACTGATTATGCTTGCTGTAGTAGGTTGGAAGACCCAGAAGATCCTGCTAGCAGCTGATCTAAGGATGATAGCTATTGGCCTTGTAGGCCCATTAGGTTGGTGTCTGCACTAACACCACCATCCCCCTACCCATACCACCACCCCTCCTTTTCCATTTACCTTTCTAATAAAAAGGTTGGTTGGTTACCCTTAAAATATCCCCTTTGAGTTTTGCCCACTGTTTTTCTACATCCCACAGCTGTTCCTATCCCGCTAACGACTCCTTGAGGAATTGGCCCATCTTGGCAAAGTTAGTTTTCCTAAAATCTAAAACCCTTGCTTATGAATGGATTTTATGAGCCCTAGTCCTAATACTGAACCACACCATCTGGTGATCACTGGATGAGAGATGATCTCCCACTATAACATCAGAAACACTTTCTCCATTGGTAAGCACCAAGTCCAGTAAGGCCCTTTCATGTGGGGTTCTGTTGCCAGTTGCCTGAATAGTTCTCCCTGTAGAGAATCCAGGATCTCCTTACTACTAGATGACACCGCAGCAGGGATATACCAGTCAACATCTGGCACATTGAAATCACCTGTCAATAGCACTTCCACTTTCCTGACAATGCTGCATACGTATGTCTTCTATTAAATCTCCATCCACTTCTTCTCCCTGTGATGGAGGTCTGTATATCACGCCAATGCAAATAGATTTCTCTTTCCCTCTTTCTAGTTTAACCCACAATGCCTCCTCTCTCCCTTTTAAGTCCTGTAATTCTATAGCTTTAATATTATCCTTTGTCCTCCCCTATCCTTCCTGAATAAAGTAGAGCCTGGTATAATTACATCCGTGACCCATGTCTCTGTAATTGCCACTAAATCCAAGTCAGCCTGTTCCATTAAAGCTTCAACATCTAGGATCTTATTTCCCATGCTAAGGGCATTTATACACACCACTTTCAAGATGCTGCCCCTTTTACCCATTTTTATAGAGGTATTTAATATTTCACTTACCTGGGGACTTTCTTCACCCATCCCCAATGAATCTAGTTTAAAGCCCTCTTCAGTAGGTTAGCCAGTCTGCTACTGAAGACACATAAACTCTTCTTGGATAGATGGACACCATCTCTGATCTGCAGCCCTTGGAATATCATTCCTTGGTTACGAAAACCAAAACGCTCTTGATGATAGCATCCATGCAGCCATGTATTTATTTCCAGGATGCGAGCTTCTCTGCCTCTGCCTTTACCCTCAACAGGGAATATTGAAGAGAACACCACCTGCGCACCTATCTGCTTCACTCTCTGTCCCAGAGCTATGAAGTCACTTTTGATACTATCGTTAGTGCTGACATGGATGAGCAACATCGGGTAATAGTCAGTAGGCTTGATGAGTCTCAGCAAACTCTCCGTAACATTTCAGTAGTACTTGAAGGGACCTACGGTATCTTTGCTGGTACACTTTCCTGTGCCATGAGGTGTAGCATATGAAGAGAGGCTAAAAAGGTTAGGGCTCTTCAACCTGGAAAAGAGACGGCTGAGGGGAGATATGATAGAGGTCTATAAATTAATGAATGGAGTGGAACGGGTAAACATAGATCGATTGTTTACGTTATCAGAATATAGAAAGACTAGGGGATATGCAATGAAGCTACAGGGTAAACTATTCAAGACAAATAAGAGTAAATATTTTTTCACTCAACGTATAATCAAACTCTGGAATTTGTTAGCGGAAGATGTAGTAAAGGCTGTTAGTGTAGCTGGTTTTAAAAAAGGTTTGGACAAGTTCCTGGAGGAAAGGTCCATAAACCACTATTAAAAAGGGACCCAGGATATCAATGCTTGACCCAGTACAAGCATTGTGGAACCTGTGTCTTTTGGGGAAACTGCTAGGTACGTATGACCTAGATTGGCCACTGTTGGAAACAGGATACTGGGCTTGATGGACCTTGGTCTGACCCAGTATGGCATATCTTATGTTCTTATGTTCTTAATGGTTAGAGCACTGGCTTTGTAAGCAGCAGACATGTGCTTGAATCCCACCTGTCTCCTCCCTGGCTTTGGGCTACAATATATTTCTGTTATGCATTTATTATACTGCCAGAAAAAGGCTGGGGTCTGCATTGCCTGGGGGACACACATCATTATTGTTTTTAATGTGTTCCGATAGCACATTTGGTTGACAAATATGCACATTGCACTCATGCCCATCTGACAGCATGTCTGTATTGGCTCTGCCGTAGGCTATTGCAAAGGATTGAAAATGTGGACCCAGCAGATGTATGACACATGGCTTTTACATGATTGGTATATTTCATCATAACTGTGACTGCACATCTTTGCCTCCATCACATATCTGCAGTACATGCAGGCACATCACACTCATGAGATAGCCACCTGGAGGGATCATCACATGTCCTTACTTGTCCCATATGGCCAATATAAGTGACACTTGTCCAGCTGTTCAATGCACATGTACCAGGAATATTACATAGCAACATAATAACATAGAAACTTGATGGCAGAAAAAGATCACATGGCCTATCTAGTCTGCCCTTCCATATCAACTACTATAGTCCCCTTTTTACATTTAGAGATCCTCTGTGTTTTACTCCTCCCAGGGAGGAGTAGCCTAGTGGTTGGGGCAAGGTACTTCAGACCGGAAGGTCGGGGATTCAAATCCCACTAGAGGACAGCAAACTTGGGCCGGAAGGACTGAGGTTTCTAGTCCCACAGATGCTCCTTGTGGTCATGGGCAAGCCACTTAACCCTCCATTGCCCATGTTCCCTGTAAGTATTAGTGTATGTGTCTCATATCCCCTCGTGTTAAATGTATCCCCCAATTGTGTTGTGACCACTTTGATTGAAGGATAAGGCAGTATACAAAACTGTCTAAATAAATAAATAAATGCTTATTTGAATTCAGATACTGCCCACATCTCCACCACATCCACTGGGAGACTATTCCACGCACCTACCACTCTTTCCATAAAGACATATCTGCATATTACTTCTGCATCTATTCCCTTACACTCTCATCCTATGTCCCCTCTTAGTAGAACTTCCCTTCAATTGAAAGAGACTCTCCTGTGCATTTATGTCACGGAGGTATTTGAATTCTCTATCATATCTCCCCTATCACAGTTTTCCTCTAAAGTATACATATTAATGTCTTTAATCCCCTGCACCGTCCCCTGCACCATATAAGTTCCTGTTTCATGTAAACCACACTGATGTCGAATAGCGCGGTATAAAAAAAAGACTTAAATAAATAAATAAATAAGTCTGTCCTGGTATGCCTCATAATGGAGACCACTAACCATTTTAGTAGCCACCCTCTGCATCGACTGCAACTTGCTTATATGGTGGTTAGAAATGCTGAGACAGCTGTCATACCCAACAAGCTGTTATTGCAACTTTCTTGTGGCACAGCTACTATTTTTTCACACACACACCGACTGCATTGGTGCAGTCACATCTGGTACATCGGGCCAGCATGGCCATAATGCACTCTCATCTACTGCCATGCATCCTTCAGCCCCTCCATCCGCATATGCCCATCACGTACAGTCATGTATTCTCCTTGCAGCTGCTACACCCTGGGCCACACAGGAAGATTTTACTCATTAGGGTGTATCACTCACACCTCTCCTGCTTATTCTTTTTATTTATTGCGCATTTCTTTAGACTGCTTTATCCTGCAGTCAAAGCGGTTTACATTACAGCAGATTTGGGAGTACATTATGACAGGAACACAAAACTTGTAAGATTCATAGTGTCCTAGGGTTGACCATTGCAGTTAATAGGGAAGGAGCAGATTTAGTGGACGTGTGGCTGCGCATTAACCTGTCTGGTTATGTCATTGGTGAGGCATTCTAGGAATAGGAATGTTTTGCTTTTTTCAGACGGCTGTAAGGTCCTTTGTGGCACTTAGGTTGTTTGCTGTTTTGTAAATGATGTGCATGTCATCTCTCCTGCTCAGTCATCCTTTTGCTGACCACATCATGGCACTGCTGGCTTTACAGGGGGACAGGTCTTCTCCATCCTATGCCACACACTGACATTACAGCAATTTCCGTGGTCACTCCTCACTTAATAAGTCCATCTGCCTCCCACTTGCTCATCCCAGTTACTGACTGCCACGTAGGATGGCCATGGATCTGGGAGCAAGGTGATTCTCACTTACAGCTGTCTTAGTGCAACCCTTTTCCAAAACGGTAGCATCTTATCCCTAGCAGTGCACCATTAAGGCTATTCACCCAAGGTCCCTGGTTTCAGCAGGATTTTTGCAATTTTAAAATGGAAGCTGGCAAGAGCAGACAAGGAATAAGGAAGAAGAAAATGCTTTCCAGAGATAAAATATGTATAGGGAGTTTTTCTCAGGTTAGTACTTGGGTCCCAAAGGCTGCTAACTCAACTTTCTCATGAGTAACATTTGACCTTTCTTGTGTGAGAATTACAATAGCAGCACTTTAAAAGCTATGTGCAAAAAGTATTAAGGGCCATATTTTCCATCCGTACAGAGTAGGCAAAGGACCATTGTGAATAAAGCCCGAAGAGTTACAAAGCTTGGGTCTTGTACATGTCAGTATTAAATGGAATTGGTTTTCTTTGTGTTGCAGTAAAAGCTTCTGATCTACTGTGAATGATCCCTCCTCTGCTCTAATGATTTGCTCTAGGCGCTTTAACCTTCTGGTGACTACGTTAAAATTTTCTACACTTCAAAAAAGCTTTTCAAACAGAAGCACATCAGAGACAGGAACTCAAGACCTGTATTCTCCAAAGGCTATAAATACTAAATGTACCAATTTAACTAACTCAAAAGAAAGTACACATCTGTGTTCTTTCCTCTTTTAAATTTTCTATTTCTTCTTTTAAAGTGAAAATCATATCAGATTAACTCTTTAGAGACTGAAGATTTAGATTTTGAAACATATTTGAAAATGCAAAAAGTCTTTGCTCTTATCCAAATGTTTTTTCTACATGTGTTTACAAAAGCAAGTCTTAGCTTTCCATTTATAGCTATAAAGGACTATGGACTGTGCAGTGTATTTTACTATGCCTTAACAAAACAGAAACTTAGAATCTCAAATTTGATATCTATTTTTTCAAAAATTTGTATTCTTTCTTTAGCAAGCTTTTACATTCAAATATGAGACCAGTTTGCAGCCAAGAAAGGAGACAGAAACAGCTTAAGAGTGATATAAAGCAATGGGATGTTGATCAAAGGCACACAGTCCAGATGACTTTATTTGTAAAGACAATTGAAAAGTCCTTTCATGATGCATCTTCAGGCTACTCGAAACAGCTGAACTGGGATGCCATCCAAGCCCATATTTGTAGGATTATAAAAGCTCTCTAAAGACACTCTTGAGTTCCTCTTCCTTCACTGCTGATTTAAGCAGGAAATTGATCTAGAAAGACACTTAGGGTTATGTTTACTAAAGAGCGTTAAGGGCACACTGGTTAGCAAGTGTTAATGGCAGCATTAAGGGCATTATCGTGTGGTAACAGCTGGGGTGGGGAGTAGGAATTCCAGCAGTAATGGCGCTTGGCTCCACTTATCAGGCGCTAACAGGACACCTAGCATTAAGGTGCCAAGTGTGCAGTCAGATTAATGCAGGATGCCCTTGTGAAAATCACATTTTAGGTAATGGATGGAAGGAAAGGCAAGAGCTGAAGGACATGTCAGCTCCATATGTATCCTACATGTTAGTCAGTAAGTGGGATGAGCATGTGGGAGGCAGCTGTACTGTATCACTGAGGAGTGCTGGTATTGGTTACCCAAGATGCACCACACAATCTGAGCAAATTATATGCACCTGATGCCCATATGGAGAATGCAGCGATCTATCACATCAGCTCTGTAATATGCAGGAACTTTGGTGCTTCCTGCACATAGCAGCTGCCATATGTGCAAATGACCTGTTTCAGCAGTCACCCTGAATGTGAGGAAGGACACACATCTCGTGGTCCCCAGAGCAAGCACTACACTAGATGGACTCTCCAGATTTTGGTGTAGATCTATATCACTGTCAGTGTGGTAAAAGTATCGGCTGTTGTGGGTGATGCTCATCACTTGGTATTCTGTACATTACAGCATGCCAGAGTGATCTATTTTATCTATGCTTGTGTCCTGCTCCTGCTGGTTAGAGACTCTCCTATAACATCTCATGTTAGTCCCTAAGATTGCAGCAACTGTTTCCAAGGAATCCAAATACAGTGAGTGTCATCTAGGCAGTAAGGGGGATAGTGACACCAAGCAGAAGGGCATGCTAACAGGAGCCTGAGAACTGCTGTTAGCCTCACTTTCTGGGAACTATGATCTGCTAGATCAATTAAGGCAGTCTACATATGTTGGGCAACAGTGGACCAGATCAGCGACTCACACACTATCTCTGCTAATCACTTACCTACTGCATGTACATATAACCACACAAGCATTGCATAAACAGCATGGACAACCAACAACCCAGCTAGCAACTAGACTACCCAAAAAACAAACAGCACCCATATTACTGCAACTTGACCCTATACAGCACCATGTGGTTGCATAGCCATGACATGGTCACAGCTCGGTCAGAGTGAGAGTGGCCTCTCAACATGGACAGATGTGTGTACCCAGGCCATACCCATGGCAGACCCATGCTAAGAAGGATCAGACATTTATCTTACCTACGACTCAAATGCATTCTGTGCAAACCACGTTTTTAGGCAATACCCAGAATCCTCTGCTCCTCATTATGTACCCTTTTATTTTGAACCTGGGGACAGCTTATGCAATGTGAGGCATGGTGGAAAGTGGGCCAGGGACAGACTATGGCAGGGGTGTCCAACCCTGTCCTGGAGGGCCGCAACCCTGGCAGGTTTTTGGGATAGGCCTAATGATATGCATGAGATATATATGCATTAGAGATATCCTGCCAACCTGACTGGTTTGTGGCTCTCCAGGACTGGATTTAGAAACCCCTGCCTTACACCTCTGTCATTTAAGATTGTGAGTGGGCAAGGTACAGATGTCCTAGACAACAAAAGGGTAGATAGAATTTGTCACAGCCCTCCTCAATTCTCACCACCACCAAAAAGTTGTCTAATAGACTCATGCTGAATAAAACATAGAAGGCTGCACATGTAGATACAGTTCTGGAAATGTAGGCTAAGGTTAATACACCTGAATATACCATTCCTGGTCCACAGGTTGGCCTTGAACATATGACTCTACTCTCATACACACACTGGCTATGTGGAGCCACAGAGCAGCTGTGAGGAGAGGGTATTAAATCATGGGTATATATGTGGTCATTATCATGTTGCATAAGGGCATGTGTTGGGATATGCCTATGTCTGCTGAGATCTCTGCAGGCTCTGTGCCATACTTGTCTGACAAGGCATTGCTATGGGGGCAATGGCAGCTCCTTCCATTGCCACTTTATCTGCCATGGAAGAACAATATATCTATCCAGCTTCTGGTTTTCAATTTGTCCATCTGTGGTTACAGTTTTTAGATGACATCTTTTTTCTTTGGACATCCACTCGGGCGAGTTTGCAGAGTTTTGTAACATGGCTCAATACGGTCAAGTCTAATATAAAGTTTACGGCTCATATCCATGAACAACAGATTGAATTTTTAGACGTTCTCATATGTAAACGGGATGGCATCTTGTCAACTACTTTATTTAGGAAACCCAGTCAACGCAATAGTTTGTTGCGATACCATAGTCATCATCCTTTTCCTCTCCGGAGGGGGCTGCCTTATGGCCAATTTCTACGTCTTCGTAGAATCTGTTCCACATTGAAGGATTTTAAATGCCAATCACGGATTTTGAGCACCCGGATTTTAGATCGGGGATACCCCAGAGCAGCCATCCAGAAGGTGTATGTTTGAGCCCGGTTTTCACACTGTGAATGGTTATTTAGGGATCTGCAAGGGGTATCTGACAATGCCATTGAAGACTCATCTCGAGACCATATTATGGGGGTTTTTCCATTCATGACTCATACTTTAACAGTGACTCATCTACTAAAGAAACATTGGTGTGTACTGCGTCTGCACTCCTGTTTTCAAAAGTCTTCATCTTTTGCTTACACAAGAGGCCAGAACCTCAAAGACCGGCTAGTGAATTCTGCCTTACCATTGGATAGTCCAACTAGACCAATATCACCTCAGGGACATTGGGCCTGTAAGTGGTACAAATATTGCAGCAACACCATGGAGGAGGTTTCGTGGAATCACCCAAAAACTGCTCGGGTCTATAAATTCTTGGGTTCTAGTACTTGTTTGACCAGCCATGTGGTTTATTTACTCTTGTGCCCTTTTTATCTGTTATATATTGGGCGGACCATACGCCCGGTGAAAATTCATTTGGGCGAGCATGACTCCAGAATACGATCTTCTACTCTCTTGGCTCAAGTGGTTGAACATTGTGTCACCACGGGTCATTCCTTTTGGGATTTAAAATGGAGAGTTATTGATTGGGTCCCTCCTGATCCCAGGGGAGGTGATCGTGAGTACCGCCTACAGTGGCTGGAGCAACAATGGATTTTTCATCTCGCACTGTGATATCGGGGGTATTGAATTTGGAACAAGAGTGGTGGAGCCTCCTTTAGACTCCTACATCTTTTGTTGATCCTTCTTTCTCCGGATTCGGGGTTTCCCTGTACCAGATGCTCCTCTGTTTCATAGTTGACGTCATTTAAACAGCCAACCAATAACCAGCATGAGCTACATAAGAGAACCTTTCGGTGATCACTTCTTCTGTAACACAACGGGTGTACACTTGAAGCAGGGTCTTTCTGGGACCCGAAACATGCATGTCGTGCATCATTTAAACCAGCATTCATCAGAAAGCGTGTTTTTCGCCGTGGACTAAGATAAGTGTTAATACACTACCACACTTTATTAAAAGGGTTCTTCGGACACTTGAGTGGAGAGTTCTCTCTCCCGGCTCTGGTCCGTCGGACCCAACATTCTTTTGGTATTTGGCATTTGATTCAATTGAAAGCAATTCGTAGCCTGGTATTTTCACTGGTGACTTTACTGATTATAATTATGACAAAGTATGTTTGGCAGGTGTGGGAGAGGGACATCTTGTTAGCTCTGTATTTTGCACTGCCTTGCTATGCTGCTGGTTCAACTGATATTCATGTCTTACATATGGGATCTGTCCAGTCAAAGGGGCAGGCCATGATACATGAACACACACATTCCAGACCATAGGTTTTGTAGCAGAAAGACCAACATACCTATTTCCTGGTGTGTGCTTGTGGGGCAATCATAGAATAATCTCATATTTCACAGACTACAAACAAGAGCTAATTTAGATGTGGCACAGATGGTTGTAGCTACTTAAATGCTTAGTTATGGAGAAGTCACTGGTTCATGCACAGGTTATGGTCATCATTTGGTAGATGAGGGGATAAGGTGGTCATTTTTCCTCTGATGTGGGCTGTTATCATGTTGCATAATTTTCCTGCCTCAGTGGGGGGCATCCTGAACCCAGGGCCAGCCCATCCATTCGGCAAACTAGCCGGGTGCCAGGGTCCATTCATCATGGTGGACAGCATGCCCACCAATCCTTCCCTCCCTGCTATCATGGCACAGCCACCACTTCAGTGCTGCAGGCGGCCTTATTGAAGTTGCACACATGCAGCTAGTCACACCATGTCACACTTGCCCCCCTCCACAGGGAGTTGTGGACATGCATGCTGTTGCCTTAGACCTTAGAAGGGAGGGATCACTATGAGCTCTGCTAACATGCTTGCCATCTCACTAACAATAGTAACTGCAGCACTGCACCTGACACTCAGGGCTGGGACACAGATTTTGTCTGCAGCAGACCGCAGCCACTGTGACTGCCACCCCCATCCTCACACAATGCAATATGGCAACATGGTGACAGCGGGGGTGGTGCGACTCCTTTTTGACTATGGCAGCAGGTATTGTGCTGCCATTGTCACAGTACCAGATATCACAGATGTACAGCCTAGACAGAAGCCTTCTCAGCCTAGTGGACCAGCCAGCACCACTGCATCACCCACGTGACACCTCCTTTGCCATTTTGGCACCAACAACATAGTGCATTTTATCAAAAGGGCACCATGCTCTTGCTGCCAATGGAGCACTACTATCACTAATTTGAGAACAACAGTGGATGGAGCACATTGCATACACTGAAATAGGCTCTCTCCCCTCAGAAATAGCCCTTACCACAAGCTTTCAGATGGCATTAGAGTTCCCAGCGCTGGGAACTCTAATGCACAGTAACACAAACCGGGGTTAAAGGAGCACATGCTATCCCCGCCTCATTAACGCCCACTGTCCACTTCCTTTTATCTTAACGCCCAGATTCTGCACATTAATCCAGCGTTATCGGTGCTTTCTGCGGCGTTAACTGCTCATGGGCACCGATAATGCCCGTTTATGGCACCTTTGCTCCCTTAGCACTCTTTAGTGAACATACGCCTTAGAGAACATATCTTCAGGAAATGTTAAACAATTTCTTGGTAGTGTTCCTAAAACACAGGCATAACCTTTTTATATGGAAAACTTTTAACCTCCTTGCAGAAGCTTTTTGAGGAAAATCTCTTAGAGGGCTGTTAGGCAGTATATTTTCTCTCTGAACTATGACATAATTTATTCCCGATTAGTCTAATCTTCACAGCACTGTATAAATATTACAGGTGCAGCCTAATGGTTAGAACAGCAGGATGAAAATCAAGAGCTCAAATCCCACTGATGTGCTTTGTAGTGTTAACAAGTCACAACCCTATTATTTCAGGTGCAAACTTATCAGTCCTGTAGAGACAGCCAAATATCTACTGTACCTGAATGTAATTCACCTTGTTGTACTCCACTCTGCGTTTTCTGTGATTTAAAGAAGAGATCAGGAGCATTGATAGTAAATTAAATTGCAATTTACTGCACTTTGTGAAGGTTTAAAAGCTAGCCCAGCATTGCAGTACAGTTTGGTTGCCATTATGAAAAAAGCAGAGGATAGTTACTGGAAAAGCAGAAAGAATAGTAACATTGGTGATCTTTGCATCAGAAAATCTGCCCACATGGGGTCTAGTTTTATAACAGGACATCTATGGAAAAGTCCAAAAGGATGCCTGTTCTATGCCAATTTTGTGTCTATTTAATAAAATAATTTACTCAAGACACAATCATAAAAGAGTTATCAAAGGACCATCACTACTACTACTACTATTAATCGTTTATATAGCACTACAAGGTATACACAGCGCTGTACAAATACATATAAAACACAGTCCCTGTTCGTCAGAGCTTACAATGTAATCAAGACAGACAACACAATAGGTGAGAATAAGGGAAATAGGGAAAAGTAAGGAGACACAAGGAAACAAGGGATCAGGTCAATATTAGAGAGCAGAGTCAATATTAGAGAGCAGGTCAATATTAGAGAGCAGTATCATTTCTCACATGGTTCTTAAATTTCTTCATCGGTCTATATTAATTATAATCAGTCATTAGTTCATAATTTCCATTCATTTTATAAGTCATTTTCTCAAAAGCATCTCAAAATAATTTCATTTATCTGCTCGGCATTATATACTGTAGATGCTCGTAATCGACATATTCTTCGACATGATATCATGTTTCGAAGATATTCTTCTATATCGGGGAACTGCTCTCAGTCATCGATCTTTTGACTTAAAGAATAATTTTCACAGATCAGGTACATCTCATTTCTTCAAACTTGCTATATATCTGAAAGTATAAAAAATAGCACAGGCATTTAAATGAACTTATATCATACTCCCCCCCCCCTCGACCATCTCCAGTCATAAATGATACCCAAGACCTACAAACTTAAGTTATTGTTACTGCTAAATTAATCTCCCTGTTCAATGTATAATGCTCTGTTACAATGTAAACCATTTTGACCGTAAGATAATGCGGTATAGAAAAGCTGTTAAATAAATAATAAATAAATATCATGTGATCAGATTAACCAATCAAAATTCACAATAAGGAAATCCATTCTACATCCAAATTAAGCCTATTAGGGGCAATTGTGTTTAGATGGAAGACCCAGAACTGTTGCTGATAGTTAAGGCAGCCCCTCCTATTTCCACCCCAGGCTGGCAGCATGGGCAAAGAAAATCACAGGGGTCCTGACCACTGTGGAATAAAAATTGCATGGCCCTAGTACCAGAGACGTGACTGTGGCAGAAGAAAGATCTTGCGGCCCAAGAGTTAAGCCACTGCTCTCACCCCTTCCTCCTTGCTTACTTCCCTGGCCGCTGGTCGCCTATTGTTTGCTGGTGGAGGGAACATGTTAGAGGGCAGAGGAGGAAGGGTTGCCCAAAAATAGGCAAAGCAGGAGGACACTGAGCCTTGGAGCCACATCCAGCAGAAATTGGCAATACCTAGATGAGGTCACATTAATACGTTATTCATAGGCATTATCACCTTTTTTTCCCTATTGAAAATGCCTCTTCCTATGCATCCTAGCAATGCTTTGGATCTGGCCTTATGACCACCTGAAAATCTCTCCTCTGTTTGGCGCACTCTACACTGAATACTGCTTTGGATTTATACACCCCAAATGCATGACTTTACGTTTCATTGCCTGGGATTTTACCTGCCAAGCACCTGACCACTCCTCAGACTTTTAAAGGCCATCTGCATTAGCACTGACCTAAATGTTGCATTTCAAAAAAACCCCAAAAACCCTCACCACATCAGTTGTTGAAAATCTACTTTTACAGCACACCACATCATAGTATATGACTAAAGCTGATTTTAACCCTTCAAGAACAAAGGCATTTGCAACCTCTTTGGCCAATAAGATTTTATGTTTTTTCATCTCATCTCTCCACAATATTTAAGAATTACAAATAATAATAGCTTAGCTTCAACTGTACTTATATACTATCTAAATAAGTATAAACTCTTCTGAAAACCAATGGATAATAGTCTTATTTATTTTATTTATTAGTATTTAGCTCACACCTTTCCAGTATCAGTTCAAAGCGACTTACATTCAGGTACAGTAGTTATTTCCCTGTCATCGGAATGCTTACAATCTATTGTTTTACTTTCCCAAAGACAATATCTTCACAAAAATTATTTTCCAAACTATCTTTGTCCAAAAAAAGGGCATGCTTACTCAAGTGTGCTATGCAACTAACGTGTGTTTCAGCATTCTTTGGAATATCAGGCCTTTTAAGTATTTTCCATTGCAAAATAGTGTGAGGGAGTGAATAGGGCGGTGGTTCTCAACCCAGTCCTCTGGGTCCCCCAGACCAGTCAGGGTTTCAGGACATCCACAATGAATATGCATGAGATAGATCTGCATGCACTGCTTCCATTGTATGCATATCTATCTCATGCATATTCATTGTGAGAACCACTTGTATAGGAAAACCTAGGCCACCTTAACAGAGCCAAGGAGTTGGTATCTGACCAAAAAGTATAAAATCCCCTGAGTTAGAGAAAGCAGGGAGGCCTAGAATAGGAAGAAGCAGCTTCCAGATTACCCCCTACACCTAGGGGTAATACATAGTAACATAGTAAGTGACGGCAGATAAAGACCAGCAGGGTCCATCTAGTCTGCCCAGCAAGATGGCAAGAGTAGGTGCACCTGTCGCTCTGTGCAGGCCACCCCTCCCCATGTTTTTGTTTCTGTTTAGGGGTGAACCCACCACTCCATGTAGGACACCCTTATTTGTTCAGACGCTAGATAGTTCAGAAGTTAGATGGTACCATTTATTTTGCTTTTATCCTGTTGCTGTAAAGGGATCCACTGTGTTTGTCCCATGCCGTTTTGAATTCCATCACCGTGTTTGCCCCCACCACTTCCATCTGGAGGGAATTCCAAGCATCCACCACCCTTTCAGTGAAGAAATATTTCCTGACATTGCCTTTCAATTTACCACCTTGCAGCTTCATGTTATGCCCTCTAGTTTTACAGCTTCCCCGTCTTTGGAAGAGGTTTGTTTGTTCATCATTTCTCTTTAAGTATTTAAAGGTCTGAATCATATCTCCCCTGTCCCTCCTCTCCTCCAAAGTGTACATATTTAGGTCTTCAAGTCTCTTCTCATAAGGCTTCTGACACAGGCTCCAAATCATTTTGGTCGCCTTTCTCTGAACAGTTTCCAGTCTTTTTACATCTTTTGCAAGATATGGCCTCCAAAACTGAACACAGTATTCCAAGTGAGGCCTGCTGGTAATCCCTCTTTGTATGCAGCCCAACATTCTCCTGGCTTTTGCCACCACCTTGTCGCACTGTTTTGTCACCTTGAGATCATCAGAGATAATCACACCAAGGTCTTTCTCCTGAACTGTGCATACCAACCTCTCACCCCCTATTGTGTACTTTTCCCTTGGATTTCTGCTATCCAAGAGCATGACACTGCACTTTTTCACATTAAATCGTAGTTGCCAAGCATTAGACCAGTCTTCCAGCTTTTGTAGATCTTTCCTCATGTTATCCACTCCCTCGGGGGAGTCCACTCTGTTGCAAATTTTTGTGTCATCTGCATAAAGACAGACTTTTCCAGGCTAGCCTTTGTTTTAGTAAGGCGAAGTTGATATAATTGTTTGAAAGGCAGTAATGTTTTTATATGCTTCCAGAAAATATTTTTCCCCCTTGAACTGATTTACTGACTCCCGTCCTATCCAGGAGACAGATTTTATGTTTAATTCTAACTTGTTTTGTGTTTGAATTTGTACGATCAACCTCCTAGAAAAGACAAACTTCACGTATATTTAACCATGGACTGCCCTAATGACAAGTTTGTTGCGGTTGAGCTGGGACTTTTATTGTTTGTTTGGCAGTGTACCTTAAGTCAGGCCTTGAATCCTCTACATATGATGGTAGCTTGTAGATGTTCTTTCTTTCTTAGCTAAAGACTGCAGCTGCTACAAGGGCTTAGACCTCATCATAGGAAGACGTGCAGGGTTTATCTTTGAGCTAAAGGTTGTAGCCCTGTCTTAGAGAAGGACAGTAAGAAGTGAAGAAAGCTGAACTGGCAGGATTTTTTGTGTTCCTTACTGACAGTGCAGTCTGCGGAGCTGACATAGAGTCGAATTTGAATAGATAAATGGGTCTAGGCTATATCTGAGGCTTCCCAGCACATGCAGCAGAACCCAGCGAGAAACCTCAAAGGCAGCTGCTTATACAGGAGGTCATGGCGGATGGTCAGAAACAACTGTAGCAAATGGTGCAGACTTTGGCAGAACATTTCCAAAATCTTGAGAAGCAGCTGGGAGCCACTCTTAACCCTGAGTCACAATCGGTACAGGGTGGGACCTTCCATTCACTTCTTCTGGTGATGATAATATCCCAGATGGTCCCTGGAGAATATCCTGAACATTTTGAAAAAACTGCTTGTCTGGCTGGCTGGTCAGAAACCACCTAGGTTACCTACCTAGGAAATCTGCTGACCGGTGGTGGCCAAGCAGCCTTCCTTGAGGCTAGCCTGGAGGGAAGAGCAACCTATACAGAAGTCAAAACTGTATTCTGGAATTGCCAGGTTGCACCCCAGATGCTTACAGAGAACTATTCTGAAAGGGAACTCTCCAACTAAAGGAGAGTCCCAAGAGGCTCTTTTATTTATTGAAGGATGCTGCCTAGAAGTAGCTGCAACCCAAACCAAAGTCTGGACTTCACGTAGCCAAAGCTGACCTACTGGAGTAGTTCATAGAGGGCTTACTCATGAGGCAGAGGGTATGCCAACACCCAAAACTGATAATAGAGAGTGCCCTGGAAATAGCTGAAACCTCCCAGACTTGGCTGATTCTCTCAAGGGGGACAGGCCAAAGATGCCAAGAACCACAAGAAAAGGGGAACGACCCACCTAACACTGGAGAAGATGCTGCCATTAATGACTTCTCGGGTCTAGAAACTAGACCCTTCGCAGTGCTTGAGTTGTGGGAAAAGAGGACATTTTGCCCAAGACTGCTCAGTGATTGAAGACAAGGACATGGATGTTAATTTGTCAGTAGCCCATACATGCAACTTCATCAATGTTCCATACATGGAGTCAAAGGACATTGTAATTCTGGTGGAATTAGAAGAGTTCTCAGCTCAGGCAGTGGCAAGACATTCATTTGAAGAGAAATAATCCAGAGAAGCCAGATAGAGAATGAACTGTTACTTTAACGTTTGTACATGGGGACCAGAGGCCGTATCCTACAGCTCTAGTGAAAACCCTAGGGCAAGCAACACTAGAAGTGCAGGTTCTACCTTTGCTGCCCTGCCTGTTATGTTGAAAGGGACTGTTCAGACTTTGAGACTCTAAGGAAAAGGCTGAGTGGAAGGAAAACTCCTCTCCAGAGCTCTTCCAGTTGAAGGACACTGATTTCTATGTTGAGAACCCTAAGAACCATAAGCCCCCAGTGGCATTGCCAGTTAGAAAAGTCCCAACATCTTACAAGTATAGGGAGAGCCATTGAAAAGAACCCAGACCCAGTGGGAAGGACCAGACAGTATAAGAGATTGAGTTAGGGAAAGCAGAGAGCCTAGAGCAGAAAGAAGAAGCCTCCAGACTACACCCCCCACCAAGAGGTAAGTAAGAGGCTGATGTGATTGTTTGAAATGTAGCACAGGCTTTACATGCCAGAAAATAATTTTTCCCCTGGAACTGAGTTACTGACTCCTGGCCTATGCAGGAGAGGATGTGTGTTTAAATTTAACTTGCTTTATGTTTGAATTTGTAATATCAGCCTGCTGGAAAAGACAATGTTTTTGCATATTTTAACCTGGGCTGCCCAAATAAAAAGATTGTTGCTTTTGAGCTGGAATTTTTATTATATGTTTGGCAGTGCATCTAAGGCCAGTCCTTGAAACCTTGCCACATCAAATGGTAAATATGTGTATATTTTTTGGACCATCTAAACCACGCCTAGAACAAGTCTCTTTGAAATTTGTGCATCTCATGTTTTTTATATGTGTAAATGGTGGCCTTGCAAAACTGGCAGCTCTATCAATAGCACATTTACATATGTAAACACTGCTATTAATACATACAGAAGCCATGCAAGTCTTCTAACATGACCTACATAATGTCCTAGTTTCAACTAAGGGGTATGTTTATGAAACCATCTTAATGTTACCGGCGCTAGTTACAGCGTTAATGTGAAGAATGCCATATAAGGTAGTGGGCATTCCAGAGGGAAGGTAGCAAGGAATTTGTATCGCGCGATAGTGGGCGCCTTGGCTCGTTAACGCGCATTAACCCTAAGTTCATGCCAGCGCTGTGTTAGAAGCTATAAAGATGTAGCCCACTGGTTACTGCACTGACTGTGGAGGTAGAAGGCATGGGTTCAATCCTGCAGTGGTGTTATCTATGAAGGCTGTCTGAGGCATCTCCTTTTAATTTAAATCTGTGCTGCCATCAAAAACACCCTCACAGTGCCGTAACCTAAGTTGCCTCATAAGGCGCCCTACAAGGCGCTCCATAGGGCACATTATAAAGTGCCCTGCCCGCCAAGGCACCTTATAATGTGCCTAATAGGGCGCCTTATAATTTTCCCAATGGAGAAAGGTGAATAGTGGAGTACCCCAGGGATCTGTGCTGGGTCCGCTGCTTTTGACATATTCATAAATGACCTGGAAAAGGGAATAACGAGTGAGGTTATCAAATTTGCAGATGACACAAAACTATTTAAAGTTCTTAAAACCCAAGAGGATTGTGGAAAATCGCAAGAGGATCTTGATAAATTGGAAGACTGGGCATCAAAATGGCAGATGAAATTTAATGTGGACAAGTGCAAAGTTATGCACCTAGGGAAGAACAACCCAAACTATGGTTACACGATGCAAGGTTCCACATTAGGAACCACCACCCAGGAAAAAGACTTAGGCATCTGTGGATAACATGTTAAAACCCTCGGCCCACTGTGCAGCGGCGGCCAAGAGAGCAAATAGAATGCTAGGTATCATAAGGAAAGGAATGGAAAATAAAACAAAAGATATTATAATGCCTCTATATTGTTCCATGGTGAGATCGCACCTTGAATATTGTGTGCAGTTCTGGTCGCCGTATCTTAAAAATGATATAGCGTTATTAGAAAAGTTCAGAGAAGAACCACCAAAATGGTAAAGGGGATGGAAGAATACTCCTATAAAGAAAAGCTAAAAAGGTTAGGGCTCTTTAACCTGGAAAAGAGACGGCTGAGGGGAGATATGATAGAAATCTATAAATTAACGAACGGAGTGGAACGGGTAAACGTGGATCGACTGTTTACATTATCAGAATATAGAAAGACTAGGGGACATGCAATGAAGCTTCAGGGTAAACTATTTCAGACTAATAAAAGAAAATATTTTTTCACTCAACATGCAATCAAACTCTGGAATTTGTTACCGGAGGATGTAGTAAAGGCTGTTAGTGTAGCTGGATTTAAAAAAGGTTTGGACAAGTTCCTGGAGGAAAGGTCCATAACCATTATTAAGAAGGTACCCAGGATATCAGTGCTTGACCCAGTACAAGCATGGTGGAACCTGTGTCTTTAGGGGAAACTGTTAGATATGTATGACCTAGATTGGCCACTGTTGGAAACAGGATACTGGACTTGATGGACCTTGGTCTGACCCAGTATGGCATATCTGATGTTTACCACTGTGTGATCAAACCCATGACCTCTGCTTCTGCAATCATTGAAGTAACCAGTGGGCTACATCTCTATAGTTTCTAGCACACTGCTGGCTAGCTACAGAAAGACTGCAGGTCATTGCACAAACTGTCTGCTGTGGTTACCAGGATAGGGTAAACCCACCCGTACCCATGATGCACTGCACATGCAGATCAGCAGTCTACATCTGATCACAAGATGGGGTATGCGCTTGCACAGCACTTCGGCCTGGTAGGGGGAACTGACCGTGTGTGTTGCTGGCACAGAGTAGCCACAGGCCGTGACATTGTGCGGTTCCGATGCACACCCTGAGGGTGAGGTGGGGCGCCCAGCACCAGGTCCGGAGCACCTGGCTTTGCTGGGATAGGCTGTGCTGCATATCCCCATCAGTGCTAGTGTGTGATAGGTAGTCTCTATAGTCACACCTAGGATACACCTGTGTTCATCTGTATTTTCTGGTCATGTCTAGGCCTTGTGGACTATGATGTTCCCAGAATAGTGCATATTCTGTGTTGTTGCTATGGTCACATGTTATAGGAGAAAGGTGGTATGTGGCCCCATAAGCAGATTATGTAGCACCACCCAACCTGCTCTCTCTGGGTCGGGGTGGGGGACAGGATCTCCCACCAACAGATCCACCCTCCACATCAGAGGACCACCACCCCAGACCTGCTGGGGAATAGGCGCTCTCCAGGGCAGTCAGTGCAGATCTATAGGTATCACATCGCGCTCCCTGCATGCTGTGCAGAGGTTTAAAAAGAAGCGCTTCCCCGGCGCCAACACCATCGCGCTCCCTGCACGCTGTGCAGAGGTTTAAAAGGAAGCGCCTCCCAGGTGCCCATGCCTGACAGGCCCGCGCCGGAGGGCCTCGCCAGAGGGCCCTTAGTCGTGGCCCTTCGGCGGGGACCAAGGCACTTTAGCGCGCTACCCCTTGCCGCATGACCCTATCTATCTTACTTCTTCGTCCGAGGAGGTATGTTTGTGGAAATTGGCAGGGCCCCTTCTTAGTGGTTATTCTGTTAAGCAACTCTCCGCTCATCTCACACCCCACTGCTGGCACCGATCTCCCTTCCATCAACCTCCTGGTACTTGCTACCCACTCCTTGCATAGAACTGCTACTCCTTGCAAAGAACTGCTACCCATTGCTGCATTAAACTGCTACTCATTGTTGCTTAGAACTGCTACTCATTGCCTGTGTAGATCTGTGTAGATCTGCTACCCATTGCCTTTGTAGATCTGCTACCCATTGCTCCATTGAACTGCTACTCATTGCCTGCATAGAACTGCTACTCATTCTTGCATAGAACTGCTACTCACTGTCTGTGTAGAACTGCTACCCATTGCCTGTGTAGAACTGCTACCCATTGCCCCATTGAACTGTTACTCATTGCCTGCATAGAATTGATACTCATTGTTGCATCCTACCCATTGCCTGTGTAGAACTGCTACCCATTTCCCCATTGAACTGCTACCCATTGCCTGCATAGAACTGCTACTCATTGTTGCATAGAACTGCTACTCATTGTCTGTGTAGAACTGCTACTCATTGCCTGTGTAGAACTGCTACTCATTTCCCCATTGAACTGCTACCCATTGCCTGCATAGAACTGCTACTCATTGTTGCATAGAACGCCTACTTATTGTCTGTGTAGAACTGCTACCCATTGTCTGTGTTGAACTGCTACCCATTGCCTGTGTAGAACTGCTACCCACTACCCACTACTATGGTCCTACATCTCATTGGCCTTCTCTTCCTCATCCTCCCCAACTGCCTCCCCTCCTATCAACACCCTCCCTCCTCTTCCCCTACCCCCTACCTTCCTCTCTTCTCCCTCCACTCTGCCCCCTAGCCTAGCACCTGCTCTTGAGCCTCTCCACACCTTACCCCACATTCAACCAGCCCCCCTCTCTACCTTCCTCACTTCTCCCTCCATTCTTCCCCCTAGCCTAGCACCTGCTCTAGAGCTTCTTCACACCATCCCCCGCATTCAACCAGCCCCCCTCTCATTAAGGAAACCCCACCCTCGCTTCTGCCGTACTATCTCCACTTTACCTCGCTCTCTAATACTTATTCTCAACCCTGGCCCTCCCCATTTTCCTTCCCACACTAAAGAAAGTTCCTCACGTACACGATCTAATATCATCCACATCCCACTCCTCCTGGAGTAGCCTAGTGGTTAGAACACTGGCTTGGTAACCAAGCAACCAGGGTTCAATTCCCACTAGCACTCCTTGTGGCCTTGGGCAAGCCACTTAACCCTCAGAAGAAAGGCCTGGCAATCTACTTCTGGTGACACTGCCAAGAAAACCCAGGAGCATCTGGGTAACCAGGAGTCAGGACTGACTCAAAGGCACACATTGCATTTGCCTGCTCCGCCCTCCCCCATTTTTCCCAGAATCACTCATTCATAGATACCAACTCTAACCCTACCCCCAAAAACAATCCCTCATACAACCTACCTGATACCATCAATTTACGCCTCATTTCCCCTCCCTCATGTCCCTCTCGGAGAGCACACACACCCAGACATACCCACCCACACCCTGTACCCTCTAAATCTCGGTACTACCCTAGAAATAGACCCCCACGCTACTCTGTTAAGAAATCCACACATAAATTATCCAACCTTATCCATATCCCTCTCCTCCCCCCTTCCGCTCTCCCGTTTACTTGCGCCTTATGGAACGCTTGCTCAGTCACTAAAAAAAAACACTTTTATTCACAATCTTTTCATCTCTAATGCCCTTCACCTTCTTGCCTTGACCGAGACCTGGCTCCCCTCAGACGACACCGCATCCATTGCCTCTCTCTGATATGGGGACTACCAATTCTCTATTGGTCGCGGTGGTGGCGTTGGCCTCCTACTCTCTCCCTCCTGCCAATTCCAACCCCTCCTGCCACCCCAATCACACTCACCCCCTTTCCTTCGAAGTCCACTCTATTCGCCTCCTCACACCACTTCCCCTCCAAGTAGCTGTTATTTATCGCCCACCTGACACTCCAAATCAACCTTCCTCACTGACTTTGACTCCTGGCTTTCTGCCTTTATGGATCCCTCCTCCCCTACTCTTATTCTTGGTGATTTCAACATTCACATCGACAACCCCTCCAACCCCCATGCCTCAAAGTTCCTCGCTCTTACCTCCTCATTCGACCTCCAACCTTGCTCCACTGCCCCCACACACCTACACGGCCACTGCCTTGACCTAATACTCTTCTCCAATTCCTCTCCTTTAAACTTTCGCAATTCAATCCTTCCCTCATCTGACCATCACCTCCTAACATTCACTCTTCAGCTACCGCCGTCCCTACCTCGTCCTGTCTCCCCCGTCCTATTTAGAAACCTTCATAACATTCATCCCCCGACTCTCTCCTCCACCATTTCTCCATCTCTTTCCTCCATTTTATCCTCCAAGTCCGTCGACGAGGCATTATCCTCATACAATGCTACACCATCCTCGGCCCTTGACACTCTTGCCCCTCCCACCCCTTGTCCTGTAAAATGATCTACTCCCCAACCCTGGCTTTCACCCACAATCCACTACCTACGCATCTGCGCCCGTTCTGCCGAACAAGCCTGGTCCATATCCCCCTCCCCTCCTTCTACACTTCAAATTCATGCTTGGCTCCTTCCAGTCAGCCTTAGCACTTGCCAAACAAGATTACTACATCCATCTGACTAATTCCCTTGCCTCTGATCCTTGCCGTCTCTTTAAAACCCTCAATTCTCTCCTCAAGGTCCCCCTGCCCCAGATCCCGCCCTCCCTTTCTGCCCAAACCCTAGCCGACTATTTCCACGATAAAATCCACAAAATTACCCTCCAATTCTCTACCCCCTTATCTACATCCCCTCCTCCCCAATTCTCCTCCCCCATCCTTACTCCCCCTGCCACCCTCTCCTCCTTCCCTCCGATCTCTGAAGAAGAAACCACACTTCTTCTTTCCTCCTCCAAACCCACCACCTGTTCATCAGAACCTATCCCCACCCATCTCCTACGTTTCATTTCCCTCACTGTTGCCCCCTCCATCACTCCTTTCCTCAACCTTTCACTCTCCACTGCAACTGTCCCTGCTGACTTCAAACATGCTGTTGTCACACCCCTCCTCAAAAAACCCTCACTTGATCCCACATCTATTGACCCATCTCCCTCCTTCCCTTCATATCCAAACTATTAGAATGAGCAGTCCACCATCGCTACTTCGACTTCCTCACCTCCCAGGCCCTCCTGGACCCACTACAATCCGGCTTCCGTCCCCTACACTCCACTGAAACGGCACTCACAAAAGTCACCAACGACCTGTTCCTGGCTAAATCTAAGGGCCTCTATTCCAGTGTTTTTCAACCTTTTTTGTGCAACGGCACACTTTTTTCATGAAAAAAATCACGAGGCACACCACCATTAGAAAATGTTAAAAAGATTTACCTCTGTGCCTATATTGACTATATATAAAGTAATTCTCTTGAATAGGAATCAAACACTCACACCAACCCCCCTCCCCTGCTGGTTCACACCAACCCCCCTCCCCTGCTGGTTCACTCACACCACCCCCCCCCCCTCCACTGCTGGTTCACTCACCCACCCCCCTGTCACTTACTCACCCTCCTGCTGGGTCACTCACTCACTTACCCCCCCTCCCCTGCTGGTTCACTCACACCATCGCCCCCCCCCTTGCTGGTTCACTCACAACCACCCCCCCCTCCACTGCTGGTTCACTCACACTCCCCCCCCCTTGCTGGTTCACTCACACTCCCCCCCCTTGCTGGTTCACTCACTCACACACACCCTCTGCCCAAGCCGCTGCTTCTGCTTTGTACAGAGCAGCGGCTGCACTACACTTACATTGAAAAGTAAAGAGAAACTGTGTCAGGAGCCCTCCGGTCATCGCAGAGCCCGAGGAAGTGATGTCATGGGGGCGGGCTCCTCACAGGCTGTCTTTCCTTTTCAAATTAACTTTATTGCAGCTAAAGTTAATTTGAAAAGGAAAGACAGCCTGTGAGGAGCCTGCCCCCATGACATCACTTCCTCGGGCTCTGCATGATCGGAGGGCTCCTGACACAGTTTCTCTTTACTTTTCAATGTAAGTGTAGTGCAGCCGCTGCTCTGTACAAAGCAGAACCAGCGGCTGCACTGCTATAGGGAATCGCGATCGCGTTTGCGCCGCGGACTTCAGCACAAAAGCCGTTTTTTTGCTCTGGCCGCTCCCGATCTTGCGGCCAGAGCAAAAAACCGGCTTTTCAATGGCCGGTTTTACATCTGTGCCGGCAGCCGGCCTGGCCATGGAAAAACCGGCCAGGCCGGCTGAAAACCGGCCAGTTGGCAACCCTAATTTGTGAGCCGAGGCCACATGTTACGGATGAAATTGGAATTTTTCCCACGGCACACCAGACAATATCTCACGGCACACTAGTGTGCCGCGGCACAGTGGTTGAAAAACGCTGCCCTATTCTATCCTCATCCTTCTTGACCTTTCTGCTGCCTTTGACACCGTTGACCACGACCTTCTCCTCACCACCCTCTCCTTGCTTGGCTTCAAGGACTCCGTACTATCCTGGTTCTCCTCCTACCTCTCATTCAGTGTATACTCCGGCAGCCTCTCCTTTTCCCCTACCCCTCTCCATGTAGGTGTACCCCATGGATCTGTCTTAGGTCCCCTACTTTTCTCTCTCTATACCCAAGGCCTTTGCATGCTTATCTCCTCCCATGGCTTTCAATACCATCTCTATGCTGATGACTTCCAAGTCTACCTCTCTACAACCGATATCTCTCTGGCAACCCAGTCCAAGATCTCTGCCTGTCTCTCGGACATCGTTGCCTAGATGTCTCATCGCCGATTGAAACTGAACATGACCAAGACTGAACTCCTTATCTTTCCACCCAACTCCTCCCCCCCATTTCCCCCTCTCTCAGTCCATGTGGATGGATCTACTATCCTTCCTGTTCCCTCGGCCCGCAATCTAGAGGTCATCTTCGACAACTCTCTCTCCTTCTCCGCTCATATCCAGCTAGTAACTAAGTCCTGCCGCTTTTCCCCCTACAACATCAGCAAGATCCACCCCCTCCTCTCTGAACACACTACCAAAATGCTTATCCACTCCTTAATCTCCCCTCGCCTCGTTTACTGCAACCTACTCCTCGCTGGTCTCCCCGTGAACCATCTCCTTCCCCTTCAATCTATGCTGCTCGACTAATCTTCTGCCAGCCTCGCCATGTCCATATTACTCCTCTCCTTAACTCACTTCACTGGCTCCCTGTCCAATTCTGCATCCAATTCAAGCTTCTCCTGCTGAGCTATAAATGCATTCACTCTATGGCCCCTCAATACCTCCTATCTCTTATCTCTCCCTACTTCTCCACTTGAAATTTGTGTTCCGCTAACAAATCGCTTCTTTCAATGTCTTTCACCCACACTGCCAACTCCTGACTGCGCCCTTTCACCTTGCTGCACCACACGCCTGGAACAGCCTACCTGCGTCTGTGCGCCAGGTGTCCACCCTGGCCCTCTTCAAATCCAGGTTGAAGACCCACCTCTTCACCGTCGCATTCAGATCCTGACTTCCATTCTCATCTTACCCCATCCCCATTAACATTTATGACCCCTTTTAAACTAGAAAATAGGGGAAAGCCGACAGTCACCCAGGAGCGCACGGTTCGGACAAAGGTATCCTTGAAGGATACTACCAAAAGCAGTGAGGTTCCAAAAGGGAGTATAGTAGCCCAAATGCCCTTGAGTAAGGAGCAGACAGAGCATAAAGATTCACAATTACCCATGCCTACCAATAGCCAGATTAATATTAATAAAATACAGTCTCTAAAATGCTTGTATGCCAATGCTAGAAGTCTAAACAATAAGATGGGAGAATTAGAATATATAGCATTAAATGAGAGGTTAGATATGATTGCACTCTCAGAGACATGGTGGAAGGAGGATAACCAGTGGGACACTGTGATACCTGGATACAAACTATATCGTAATGATAGAGCTGAACAAATTGCCCAAATGCCCTCGAGTATGGAGCAGACAGAACTTAAAGATCCCAAATTACCCATGTCTACCAATAGCCAAATTAATATGAATAAAATACAGTCTCTAAAATGCTTGTATGCAAATGCTAGAAGTCTACAAACAAGATGGGAGAGTTAGAATATATAGCACTAAACGAGAGGTTAGATATGATTGGAATATCAGAGACATGGTGGAAGGAGGACAACCAGTGGGACACTGTGATACCTGGGTACAAACTATATCGAAATGATAGAGCTGATCAAATTGGTGGAGGGGTTGCGCTCTATGTTAGAGAGGGCATTGAGTCAGAAAGGATTAAAGTTTTGCAAGAAACAAAATTTGCTGTAGAATCTCTATGGATTGAAATTCCATGTAAAAAGGGGAAGGCGATGGCAGTGGGGGTGTACTATCGTCCGCCTGGCCAGAATGAACAAATGGATGATGAAATGCTCAAAGAAATCAAGGAAGCTAGCAAAGGTTACAGTGCAGTAATAATAATGGGTGATTTCAATTACCCCGGCATCGACTGGGTCAGTGTCACAACAGGACATGCTAGGGAGATAAAGTTCCTAGATGAAATAAATGACTGCTTCTTGGAGCAGCTGGTTCATGAACCGACCAGAGGGGAAGCAATATTAGACCTAGTCCTTAGTGGAACACCAGATGTAGTGCAAGAGATAAGGGTGTTGGGGCCACTTGGCAATAGTGATCATAGCATGATCGCCTTTGATTTAATTAGTGGAGGAGGGATAGTAAGGAAATCCACAGTACTACCCTTTAACTTTCGAAAGGGAGACTATGATAGAATGAGGAAAACAGTTAAGAAAAAACTAAAAGGAGCAGTTGCAAAGGTTAAAGACGTACATCAAGCTTGGGTGTTGTTGAAAAATACTATCTTGGAAGCCCAGACCAGCTGTATTCCACGCTTTAAGAAAAGTGGAAGGAAGTCCAAAAATTTGCCAGCATGGTTTAAAGCTGAGGTCAGAGAGGCTGTTGTTGCCAAAAAAGCATCTTTCAAGAAATGGAAAAAAGAGCCAAATGATGAAACCTGGAAACAGCACAAGCACTGGCAAGTCAAATGCAAGGCATTGATAAGGCAGGCAAAGAGAGAATTTGAGAAGAAGCTTGCTGCGGAAGCAAAAACGCGAAATAAAGACCTTTTCAAGTACATTCGTAGCAAAAAACCCGTGAGAGAGTCAGTTGGTCCATTAGATGATAAAGGGGTTAAAGGAGCACTAAGAGGCGACAAGGCGATAGCGGAGAGACTGAATGAATTCTTTGCTTCGGTCTTTACTGAGGAAGATGTAGGGATGTTACCCACGACTGAAGTGGTATTTAAAGGTGTGGAAGAATTGAAGGAAATATCGATACATCGGGAAGATGTCTTACAACTATTAGATAAACTGAAGAGTAGCAAATCACCTGGGCCGGATGGTATACATCCAAGGGTGTTGAAAGAACTGAAATTTGAGATTGCAGACCTGCTATCAGTAATCTGTGAACTATCATTAAAATCATCTCTAATACCTGAGGATTGGAGGATCGCCAATGTAACACCAATTTTTAAAAAGGGTTCGAGGGGTGATCCGGGAAACTACAGACCGGTGAGCCTGACATCAGTACCGGGAAAAATGGTAGAAACCATCATAAAGAATAAAATTACTCAGCATATAGATAGTCATGACCTAATGGGAGACAGCCAACATGGCTTTAGACAAGGAAGATCTTGTCTTACTAATCTGTTATGTTTTTTTGAAGGAGTGAATAAACAGGTGGACAAAGGTGAGTCAGTTGATATTGTGTATCTGGACTTTCAGAAAGCCTTTGACAAGGTCCCTCATGAGAGACTTTTGGCAAAACTAAAGAGTCATGGGATAGGAGGCAGTGTACTACTGTGGATCAGGAACTGGTTAAAAGATAGAAAGCAGAGGGTAGGGCTAAATGGCCAATTTTCCCAATGGAGAAAGGTGAATAGTGGTGTACCCCAGGGATCTGTGCTGGGTCCGCTGCTTTTTGACATATTCATAAATGACCTGGAAAGTGGAATAACGAGTGAGGTTATCAAATTTGCTGATGACACCAAACTATTTAAAGTTGTTAAAACCCAGGAGGATTGTGGAAAATTGCAAGAGGATCTTGATAAATTGGAAGACTGGGCATCAAAATGGCAGATGAAATTTAATGTGGAGAAGTGCAAGGTTATGCACCTAGGGAAGAACAACCCAAACTATGGTTACACGATGCAAGGTTCCACATTAGGAACCACCACCCAAGAAAAGATTTAGGCGTCCTTGTGGATACCATGTTAAAACCCTCGGCCCAGTGTGCAGCGGCGGCCAAGAGAGCAAATAGAATGCTAGGTATGATAAGGAAAGGAATGGAAATAAAACAAAAGATATTATAATGCCTCTATATCGTTCCATGGTGAGACCGCACCTTGAATATTGTGTGCAATTCTGGTCGCCATATCTTAAAAAGGATATAGCAATTTTAGAAAAGGTTCAGAGAAGAGCCACCAAAATGGTAAAGGGGATGGAAGGCTACTCCTATGAAGAAAGGCTAAAAAGGTTGGGGCTCTTTAACCTGGAAAAGAGACGGCTGAGGGGAGATATGATAGAAGTCTATAAATTAATGAACGGAGTGGAACGGGTAAACGTAGATCGATTGTTTACCTTATCAGAATATAGAAAGACTAGGGGACATGCAATGAAGCTACAGGGTAAACTATTTAAGACTAATAAAAGAAAATATTTTTTCACTCAACGTGTAATCAAACTCTGGAATTTGTTACCGGAGGATGTAGTAAAGGCTGTTAGTGTAGCTGGGTTTAAAAAAGGTTTGGACAAGTTCCTGGAGGAAAGGTCCATAAACCATTATTAAGAAGGGACCCAGGATATCAATGCTTGAACCAATACAAGCATTGTGGAACCTGTGTCCCTTGGGGAAACTGCTAGGTACGTATGACCTAGATTGGCCACTGTTGGAAACAGAATACTGGGCTTGATGGACCTTGGTCTGACCCAGTATGGCATATCTTATGTTCTTATGTTCTTATGTAAATTGGTGGAGGGGTTGCGCTCTATGTTAGAGAGGGCATTGAGTCAGAAAGGATTAAAGTTTTGCAGGGAACAAAATATGCTGTAGAATCTCTATGGATTGAAATTCCATTTATGAAGGGGAAGGTGATGGCAGTGGGAGTATACTATCGACCACCTGGCCAGAATGAACAAATGGATGATGAAATGCTCAAAGAAATCAAGGAAGCTAACAAAAGCCACAACAGAGTAGTAATAATGGGTGATTTCAATTACCCCGGTATCGACTGGGACAGTGTCACAGCAGGACAAGCTAAAGAGATAACGTTTCTAGATGAAATAAATGACTGCTTCTTGGAGCAGCTGGTTCATGAACCGACCAGAGGGGAAGCCATACTGGACCTAGTCCTTAGTGGAACGCCAGATCTGGTGCAAGAAATAAGGGTGTTGGGACCACTTGGCAATAGTGATCATAGTATGATCATGTTTGATTTAATCAGTGGAGGACAGATAGTAAAGGAATCCACAGTACTACCTTTTAACTTTCAAAAGGGTGACTATGATAGAATGAGGAATATAGTTCGGAAAAAACTAAAAGGAGCGGTTCCAAAGGTTAAAGACTTACAGCAAGCTTGGGTGTTATTTAAAAATACTATCCTCGAAGCCCAGACCAGCTGTATTCCACGCATTAAGAAAAGTGGAAGAAAGTCCAAAAAACTGCCAGCATGGTTTAAAGGTGAGGTCAGAGAGGCTGTTGCTGCCAAAAGAGCAACCTTCAGAAAATGGAAAAAAGAGCCAAATGATGAAAACTGGAAACAGCACAAGCACTGGCAAGTTAAATGCAAAGCATTGATAAGGCAGGCAAAGCGGGAATTTGAGAAGAAACTTGCTACGGAAGCAAAAACACGAAATAAAGACTTTTTCAAGTACATTCGTAGCAAAAGGCCTGTGAGAGAGTCAATTGGACCATTAGATGATAGAGGGGTAAAAGGGGCAGTAAGAGGAGACAAGGCTATAGCAGAGAGACTGAATGAATTCTTTGCTTCGGTCTTTACTGAGGAAGATGTAGGGGTGTTACCCAAGACTGAAGTGGTATTTAAAGGTGATACTGCAGAGGAATTGAGAGAAATATCGCTACAACCGGGAAGATATATTACAACTATTTGATAAACTGAATAGTAGCAAATCACCTGGACCGGATGGTATACATCCCAGAGTGTTGAAAGAACTGAAATATGAGATTGCAGACCTGTTATTGGTAATCTGTGAACTTTCATTAAAATCATCTGTAATACCTGAAGATTGGAGGGTCGCCAACGTAACACCAATTTTTAAAAAGGGTTCCAGGGGTGACCCGGGAAATTACAGACCGGTGAGCCTGACGTCAGTACCAGGGAAAATGGTAGAAGCCATCATAAAGAACAAAATTACACAGCATGTAGATAGTCATGGCCTAATGGGAGACAGCCAACATGGCTTTAGACAAGGAAGATCTTGTCTTACTAATCTGATCTGTTTTTTTGAAGGTGTGCATAAACAGGTAGACAAAGGTGAGTCGGTTGATATAGTGTATCTGGACTTTCAGAAAGCTTTTGACAAGGTCCCCCATCAGAGACTTTTGGTGAAGCTAAAAAGTCATGGGATAGGAGGCAGTGTACTATTGTGGATCGGGAACTGGTTAAAAGATAGAAAGCAGAGGGTAGGGCTAAATGGCCAATATTCCCAATGGAAAAAGGTGAATAGTGGAGTACCCCAGGGATCTGTACTGGGTCCGCTACTTTTTGACATATTCATAAATGACCTGGAAAAGGGAATAACTAGTGAGGTAATCAAATTTGCAGATGACACAAAACTGTTTAAAGTTGTTAAAACCCAAGAGGATTGTGGAAAACTGCAGGAGGATCTGGATAAATTGGAAGACTGGGCATCCAAATGGCAGATGAAATTTAATGTGGACAAGTGCAAAGTTATGCACCTAGGAAAGAACAACCCACACTATAGTTACAAGATGCAAGGCTCCACATTAGAAACCACCACCCAGGAAAAAGATTTAGGAGTCATCGTGGATAACATGTTAAAACCCTCCACCCAGTGTGCAGCGGCGGCCAAGAAAGCAAATAGAATGCTAGGTATCATAAGGAAAGGGATGGAGAATAAAACAAAGGATATTATAATGCCTCTGTATCGCTCCATGGTACGACCGCACCTTGAATATTGTGTGCAATTCTGGTCACCGTATCTTAAAAAGGACATAGAGTTATTAGAAAAAGTACAGAGAAGAGCCACCAAATTGGTGAAGGGGATGGAAGGCTACTCCTATGAAAAGAGGCTAAAAAGGTTAGGGCTCTTTAACCTAGAAAAGAGGCGGCTGAGGGGAGATATGATAGAGGTGTATAAATTAATGAATGGAGTGGAACGGATAAACGTGGATTAATTGTTTACGCTATCAGAATATAGAAGGACTAGGGGGCATGTAATGAAGCTACAGGGTAAACTATTTAAGACAAATAGGAGAAAATATTTCTTCTCTCAACGTGTAATCAAACTCTGGAATCTGTTACCGGAGGATGTAGTAAGGGCTGTTAGTATAGCTGGGTTTAAAAAAGGTTTGGACAAGTTCCTGGAGGAAAGGTCCATAAACCACTATTAAAAAGGGACCCAGGATATCAATGCTTGGCCTAGTACAAGCACTACAGAACCTGTGTCTTTTGGGGAAACTGCTAGGTACGTATGACCTAGATTGGCCACTGTTGGAAACAGGATACTGGGCTTGATGGACCTCGGTCTGACCCAGTATGGCATTTCTTATGTTCTTATGTTCTTACCCCGTTAACGTTTATGACCAAACTATACCACACCGTACTGCAGAATTGACTAATGCTCTGTACTGTTCTAACTAGATTGTAAGCTCTGATGAGCATGACTCTGACCGGCAAAGACTGTCTCTTGTCCGATGAGCATGACTCTGACGGGCAGGGACCGTCCCTTGTATGTTAGCTACCTTTTATAGGTTGCCGTGCAGCGCGGCGCTCTACAAGTGCTAAATAGTAGTAGTAGTAGTAGTAATAGTAATCACATAGGGCACTGGCAGACAGGCAGTAGGCCTGGAAAAGCTCAGCTGTGCCCCCCCCTTCTGACATTCACCAGCAGAGGGCACATTCAGTCTTCACCCACTGCACCCTGCAAGGTGTTCCAGCCATACACATGCTAACTGTAGACAGTCTGCTAGCTAGTACATAGTGCATGTTCCTAAAAGAATTGTGTGCACCCAGAAATGGGATGTGAGTACACACACACCAAGCAAATATGTCAGTGATTGGGCCCCAGAAAAAGGAACCCATAGATATCACTTGAGAGAAACACTGTATAGCACTATGTGGGAACCTAGACATGCCATGGTCACTGCTCAGTCAGGGTGAGACTGACCTCCCAGCATGACATGCTGTGGCCACCCTGTCCATGCAGGTGGTGGTCGAGCACTACAATATCCCAGCCATTGCCCTATGCCCTGTGCAGCTGCATCCTGCCCAGATCGCCCTGTCTGGGCCATTCCCAAAGTACCTTGCTCCTCATTATGCACATTGGCAGGCTAACGCTGGAAATAGTGTAAGGATTGTGGGCTCAGTAAGGTGTAGGCAGCCACAAAACACTGGATAGACATACACACACTTCTTCACCTATTTCAGCATTGTGCAAAGATAGAGGTGGTTGGCAGCCCTGGCACCAGCCCTGGGTACAGTGCAGGCATTGCTAAGGTACGCAATACTGTTATGGTCACTCTCCGGGGTGGTAAACACTGTCAGACAACAAACAGAAAGGAAACACACTCCACATATATCAGAAAGGTTGCTATGATTAATCTCTGTTAGCTATTTGTGTTTAATGTAGGATCTGTTATCTGACATTCATCATAGCAACCTCTTGATATATATGGAGCGTGTTTCCATGTTTATGATGGCATTGCTGAGGTATGCAGGTGGTAGTAGTGGTGGCTACTGCTCCGCACAGGGCCCAAAAGCCTGGCTCTCCATGAAGATATGGATATTGGGGCTTGTGGGTGTGGGTGTTTGTGCCCCTGTTGGCCGCTGCTCTATCGCAGAACTACTCAAATCCGGTCCTGGAGGTCCGCAATCCTGCAGGTTTTCAGGATATCCCTAATGGATATGCTTGAGATATATATGCATTAGAGATAGCCTGCCAACCTGACTGGTTTGTGGCCCTCCAGGGCTGGATTTGGAGATCCCTGCCTTACACCTCTGTCATTTAAGATTGTGAGTGGGCAAGGTGCAGATGTCGAAGACATCAAAAAGGTTAGATAGAATTTGTCACATTCTTCCTTGCTTCTCACCACCACCAAAATATTGTCTATTAGACAACTTTTTGGTGGTGGTGAGAATCGAGGAGGAATGTGACACATTCTGTCTACCCGTTTGATGTCTAGGATATCTGTACCTTGCCCACTGCATATATATCTCATGCATATTCATTAGGGATATCCCGAAAACCTGCAGGGTTGCGGACCTCCAGGACCAGATTTAAGTAGCTCTGCTCTAGGGAGTGCACATGTTTATGGTGTATGTGTTCTGTAGGGTAAAATGTAGGGACAATGTCTGCAGAAGCCACAGCTGGGACTTGAACCTGTGACTTTCTGCCCTTGAACACACTGGCTGTGTGTACTGCACCAAACTGTTGCCACAGAGGCAGGTCATTTTCTGGGGACACCATGTCTGTTCTTCAGACAGACCTTGTCTGTTGCACTGCACACCACCCACCTGAACAGGGCTTGGCCTTGGTCTGCTGTGGGCAGAAGCCACTGCCCCCTATACCACCAACACCTCTCCACCGCCATGCTGACATGCTCTTATGCTGGTGGTACTGATGGTGCGCAGTCCCAGGCCTTCCAGTGTGCAGGTAGGCAGCCACCTATGGTGTGGGATCTGGGGTAGGGGTGCCTACTGTCACTAGTGGCCCACCCTGAGTCCTAGGGCATGCAGAGAGGGTCAGGCTGGTGAATATCCTGAGCCAGGAAGTGGGGGTAGTGCAGGCGTAGTAGTACACACCCTCTGGGTAATGAAGTCCCAAACACTCCCCAAGCAGAGGAATAGAAGCAACAAAAGTGGTAAGGTCAAAATGAGGTTTTATTTCCCCGTCCCGGGGTTTGGTAAGCACAAAGAACTTAGGACAAAATAACCATGCTTCTGGTACAAGGAAAAGTAAATCAGGAACTGAAGAAAAATAACTCCTTTTTCTTCCAGCTTTCACTATACAGTCCTTTAACACAGGAATCAATAAACGTTTCTTTTCAAAGGCAGCAATGCTCACTTTGCTTCTCAATGCTGTTCCTACAGCTTTATACATCCAACTCAGCGAAGTGATTCTACGTTATCTGCTATAGTTAGTGTACAATCCATAGGCTCATCAATTATACATTCATCTATGGATTCAACTTGCATATCTTCCAGCTCTTCCCCCACTGGATACATGGGAACACATTCACACAGGGATTTAAAACAATTCTCTTTACCTTTAAGAGAGTCCCGGAGAGCTTTACTATCCCAGAGAAAACTGGTATTCTTTGTTTTCTCCCTGTTCCTTTTACAGAGACCACTGTCTGGCTTTTGCCTGTAAAGTTTACTCGGCAGTGCTTCTTCAATATCAGCAGAGTCTAGAGATTTGTACCTTCCTCTCACCGGAGCTTCTGGGCACACCCAAACTGACTTTCTGCGTGGCTTTTCTCTCCAGTTACCTTCAACACCAGGCTCTAACTGAGAGTAGCTTTCCTGTAGTCTTTGGGTTTGAGTTCTCTGTACCTTTTCAGCTGAAACTTTCCTTGGTCGGTTCTCAGGGCTGCTTAAATCACTCTCAGCCTCTCTGCTATCAGTCCTTCTAACGGTTCTCCTTCCAATTCCCGTTTCAGTTCCCCTTTCAGCTCTCCTTCCAGAACTGCTTCCAACTCTCTCTCCAACCCTCTCACTGCTTCCAACTCTCCTTCCAACCCTCTCACTGCTTTCCAATGAGTGCTTTTTATCAGCCTCATGGCTTAGCTTCGTTCCTCCCTCACCCAGGTGATTCCTATTACACTCAGGGCATGGGGATTGTTTGCAACTTGGGTGGGGCTGCTGCACTCGTGGCTGGGTTTGTTTATATCTCCCCTGGCAACCTGTAGCCATGTGCTTTACTTGGCTGTCAGAATCTGACGTACTTTCCTCAGCTTCCTCTGACTGCATGGCAAGGGACGGATGTACCCCATTACACTACATAGACATCTGTGCTTTCCCATGGCACCACCTGTCAATGTTATGTGCCCTTTGGGGTACCTGCTGGGTAGTGTCCCCTGGGACACTGTGGTACACACACTCGTGGGCATGTTTGTCCTTGGTCAGTTGCTGGCTTGCTGATTTGCAGTTTCTGCGTTCCTATGTGCCACCTAGGCATCTGCCTAGTCCACCCTGTGCCCCAGCTGCCCCACTGCATGTCCCACCTGCAGCCCCTTGTACCCCATTTACAGCCTCACCGTAGTGCCCTTTCGTACTTGGGCATTATGCTGTTGCTGCACATGTATCACTACTATCACCTTTCTTGGTTTCCTTGCCTTTGCTGTACATTGCTGACTGAAATGGTTTCTCTCTCCTGCAAATGTGCCTCTAACGCGAGGTTTTCACTGGTGTTAATTTTCAGACCTTCATTTCACAGTGTTAGTGTGCCTGGAGCCTCTCTCCGCCCACTCTCTGCCCACTGACCCCTTATCTCCGCCCTCTGGGGAGCCTTACTCCACCCTCTGTGTGCCTTAACACCGCAGGTGACGTTATTGCGCAAAACCTCACGCTATCGCGCGATAATGTTACTTTAGCGCACGATAACATTACGTATCACGCAATAACGTTACGTATCGTGCGATAACATTACATATCTTGCGCTAACTGCGCTGCTGCGACGTTATCGCTGTTTAGTAAACATACCCCTAAGGGATGTTTTGTGTGTAAATGTTTTTTGGCATAGATGATAAGACTTTTAGGGCCTGATATTCAAAGGATTTATGCTCTTAACTTTGAAAGTTATGCCCCTAAATTGGTTTCTTTGCAAATTTACTAGGGCTGAGGGTAGTGGAGGAGTAGCCTGGTGGTTAGAGCACTGGCTTGGTAACCAAGCAACCAGGGTTCAATTCCCACTAGCACTCCTTGTGGCCTTGGGCAAGTCATTTAACCCTCCATTGCCTCAGAAGAAAGGCCTGGCAATCTACCTCCAGTTAGGGTTGCCAACTTTTTCACCGAGAAAAACCCGACACCTGTGGCTCGCCATGCTCCACCCATTCTCCGCCCCTAGTCCCACCCCTGCCCCGCCCCAGCCCCACCCACAAAAATTACCGAGGATACATGTAGGCTAACTTCCTTGGTCAGATAATAATTAAACTGGGAACCCCAAAATCCAAACATGAAATGTACAACACTGGAGAAATAAAACTATTAAGTAATGTCCTCTTGCACTAAACAAAAACGCAAAGATGTTAGCAATACACACTTCCCAGACCAGACATATTCCAGTTAATAAATTCAAAATAAAAAGTATTTTTCTACCTTCTGTTTGGGCGTTTTATTTTTCAGTTGCAATTGCTCCAGTCACTTTCTTCTGGTTTCTTCGTGTCTTCTGCGAGCTATCCATTTGTCCTTTCTTCTCTTTTAGATGTTTTCCATTCTCTCTCTATTTCTGCTTTAACATACTGATTGTTTCCCTTTTGCTCTTTCCCCCAATTCTTTCCTTATTCCTTTATCATCCGTTTAAATTTCACCCTTCCATTCTCAAGCCCCTCTTACTCTCCCAATACCGGCCCATCATAGACTTTTCTTCCACACAAAATATTTTTTCCCCTCTCCATTCTCATTCCCCATCCATTCTAGTCCTCCCCCCAAATCAATTCCCTTATAGTTCTAGGCCCACCCAGCATCCACTCCCTTCTAGTCCCATTCTCCCATGCCCCACATCAGCCCATTTCCAGTCCTATTCCAGCTCTTCATCAGCCCATTTCCAGTGCTAGCCCTCACATCACAGGCCATTTCCAGTCCTAGCTCCCCCCCCCCAATCACAGCCCATTTCCAGTCCAAGTCCCCCATCACAGCCAATTTCCAGTCCTAGGCCCCCCCCACCATCACAGCCCATTTGCAGTCCGAGTCCCCCCGCACCATCAGCCCATTTGCAGTCCGAGTCCCCCCGCACCATCACAGCCCATTTGCAGTCCTAGTCCCCCTAATCACAGCCTATTTCCAGTCCAAGATCCCCCTTCCTCCACCATAGCCCATTTCCAGTCCAAGTCCCCCCCCATAGCCCTTTTCCAGTCAAGGTCCCCTCCACCCCATCACAACCCATTTCCAGTCCATGCCCCTCCCCCATAACCCTTTTACAGTCCAGGTCCCCCCCCCCATCACAGCCTATTTCCAGTCCAGGTTTCCCCCCCCCCATAGCCCTTTTCTGGTCCAGGTACCCTCCATCCCCATCACAACCCATTTCCAGTCCATGTCCCCCCCCATAACCCTTTTACAGTCCAGGTCCCCCCCCCATCACAGCCTATTTCATGTCAATGTCGCCACCACTTATGCCTTTTGCTGTTCCTTTCCCCCCCCCCTTTAGCCCTTTTCCAGTCCATGTCCCCCCCCCTTAGCCCTTTTCCAGTCCAAGTCCCCCCCTTAGCCCATTTCCAGTCCAAGTCCCCCCCCCTTAGCCCTTTTCCAGTCCAAGTCCCCCCCCTTTAGCCCTTTCCCAGTCCAAGTCTCCCCCTTAGCCCTTTTCCAGTCCAAGTCCCCCCCTTAGCCCTTTCCCAGTCCAAGTCCCCCCCCCCTTCGCCCTTATCCTGCCCAAGTCCCCCCCCCTTAGCCCTTTTCCAGTCCAGGTCCCCCCCATCACAGCCAATGCAGTCCTTGCCCCCCCCCCCGACCAGCATCGCGGCTGTCTGAGGCTTCAGAGGGAGCCGGGGAAGCCCGCGCGAGGCCCCGGCTCCCTCTGAACAGCCACCAGCGTGAAGAGCCTTTTCCTTCACGCTGGCGGCTGTTCCTGTGAAGCCGCGAATGCTGGGAAAGGTTAAAGGGCAACCTTTAACCTTTCCCAGCATTCGCGGCTTCACAGGAACAGCCGCCAGCGTGAAGGTAAAGGCTCTTCACGCTGGTGGCTGTTCAGAGGGAGCCGGGGCCTCGCGCGGGCTTCCCCGGCTCCCTCTGAAGCGGAGAAAAGCCGGTTTTTTTGCTCTGGCCGCTCCCGATCTTGCGGCCAGAGCAAAAAAAACGGCTTTTAAAGGGCCGGTTTTGCCTCTGCGCCGGCAGCCGGCCTGGCTGTGGAAAAACCGGCCAGGCCGGCTGAAAACCGGCCAGTTGGCAACCCTACCTCCAGTGACACTGCCAAGAAAACCCAGGAGCTTCTGGGTCGCCAGGAGTCAGGACTGACTCGAAGACACACATTGCATTTTTTGAGTTCCTATATTTTTACTTTATATTTCACTAAACTCCTAAATTTAAAAGCATAAAAAATGGGTGACAACGGGGGTGGATTTAGGGAGGGAAAACAAAGTTACGGGCTTAGCACGGATTTTCAGCACTAGGCACCTAAATTAGGCTCAGAAATCTAGGAAAATGACATGAGGCCTAAATTTAGGAGCATACGTTTTAAGCACTTAAACGTATTTGCAGCTGAAAACTTTGACTCCTAAGTGTGGCTGGAAATATGGCACAAATTTAGAAGCCTAACTTAAGAGCCTAAAATTTATTGGGTCCTTAGTCATTATGAACGTGGGAAATATGGTGTTGAGTTTTGTAGAGGAATTTCGCAAGCATCTACCCAAGGGGAATGAATTTCGATTCAGCTGAATGGACGGCTGTGTTGGTCTTGCTATCATTTACTATAGGGACATTTTAAAAGGCATTTCCATACATAAAATAGGGCTTTAGGTGCAGAAATGGACCCTTTGAAAATTGCCCAAAACATATTTGCATATACCCATATAGCGAATATGCACATATGGATTTCTAAATGTGAAAATTTTCACAAAAAAAAAAATAAATTACCTGCAGAAATAAAATTACCTGCAGAAATACCAGGGGCAGATTTGCGTTTGCACTTTTTCCAGGTCCATTTTCAAAGGGATATTTTTCCTTTTGAAAACTGATGTAAAATCTCCAGATAAATATTTCCTGTAGACTTCACACACATGACCTTTATTTAAATATTGCCCCCATGTTACTATCTTTTTATTGCTTTATTGCTGTAATGGGTTATATTTTTATGAGTAGAAGTTTATGGAGAATAATTTTATAATGGGGTGCTTATGTGGGCAGGCCAAAAAAGTGCATATTCCAAACCTATTTTATAAAGACACATAGGGGTATGTTTACTAAACGGCGCTAACGTCACAGCTGCGATGTTATTGCACGATACATTACGTTATCGGGCGATAATGGCGCATTATCACGCAATAACGTCTGCTGTGGCGGTAAGGTGCGCTGAGGGTGGAGTAAGGCTCCCCAGAGGGTGGAGGAAGGCTCCCCAGGGGCAGAGAGAAGGGGTCAATGGGCGGAGAGTGGGCATGGAGTGGCTCCTTGCACACTAACGCCGTGAAATGAAGCTCAGAAAATTAGCCCCAGTGAAAAACTTGCGCTAGGCACATTTGCAGGTCAGAGAAACCATTTCAGTCAGCAATGTACAGCAAAGGCAGGGAAACCCAAAAACGTGATAGTAGTGAGACATGTGCAGGAACCAAAAAGGCAAATAAACAGATAAGATGACCAGAACCACATTTGAAATCCCAGTAACCAAGCTGGCCAATAGTGATATTAATGATAAACATAAAGCAACACTACTGACAACGCATAAAAAAGAAGATATCATGTTTGGAAGGGTCTATTCTCTGTCTCCCTACAAAGTGAATGATCCCACATTGAAATAGCGGTAATCAGGGTTTTGTCTCGTTTATATTGGGGAGGTTTGTTATGGCGTGCACATGTGCAGCAACAGCAGAGTGGTCACGTAGGAAAAGGCAACTGTACTGATGCTGGAAATGGGATACAGAGGGCTGCAGGCAGCACATGCTGGGGTGCAGGTGGGGCACAGTGCGGACTAGGCAGATGTCTAGGTGGCACATAGGAATGCTGAAACAGTGAAGCAGCAAGACAGCAACCGACGAGGGTCCAACTGGACACGAGTGTGTTTCCCACAGTGTCCCAAGGGATATTACCCAGCAGGTACCCCCAAGGGCACATAACATTGGCAGGTGGTGCCGGAGGGAAGCGCACTTGTCCATGAAGGCACCCACACCTGAGAACCCACACCATAGGCAGCTGCCTACCGGCACACTGGCTGGCCTGGGACTGCGCACCACCAGCACCACTGGCATAAGGGCATGTCAGCATGGTGGCGGAGGGGTGCTAGTGGTGGAGGGGGCAGTGGCAGCTGCACACAGCAGGCCACGGCCAAGCCCCATTTAGGTGTGTGCCGTGCACTGCAACAGACAGGATCTGTCTGACATACAGTCATGGTATCCCCAGGGAATGATCTGTCTCTGTGGCAACAGTGTGGTGCAGTACCCACAGCCAGTGTATTCAGGGGCAGAGAGTCACAGGTTCAAGTCCCAGCTGTGGCCCCCTGCAAACCATGTCCCTATATTTTACCCAGTACTAAACCATGCTAAGAAAGACAGAACCTTTATTGCAGATAAATGCAACATGCCATAAACGCCTATATTTTACCCTACAGAGCACAGCCACCATTAACATGTGCAATCCCTCGAGCAGAGTGTCCCACCTGCAGGCCTGGAGGGCCAAACACCATTCAGGTTGTCAGGATGTCCCTAATAAATATGCATGAGATGTAATTACATGCCCCACCCCCATTGTATGAAAATGTAACCATGCATATTCATTAGGGACAGCATGAAGAGCTGAACCGTGTATAGCCCACCCGGACCGGAGTTGGGAACCTCTGCCCTAGAGCAGCGGCACAAACACCCACACCCACAGGCTCCACTATCCAATGCCTCATGGAGAGTCAGACTGTTGGGCCCTGCGCAGACTAGCATCTCCCAATACTAGCACCAGCATACCTTAGCAATGCAGTCCTAAACTTGGGAACACGTTACACATATATCAAAAGGTTGCTCTGATAATGTCAGATAACACATCCTATGTTAAACACAATTTGTTGACAGAGATTCATCATAGCAACCTTTCTGATATCTGTGGATTGTGGTTCAGTGTTTGTTCCCGACAGTGTATACCACCCCGGGGAGTGACCCAACAGTATTGAGTACCATAGCAATGCCTGCATTGTGCCCAGGACTAGTGTGGCGGCCAGGGCTGCCAACCACCTCTATCCATGCACAATGCTGAAATAGCTGTGGGAGTGGGTGTATGTTTACCCAGTGTGTTGTGGCTGCCTACACCTTACTGAGCCCACAATGCTTGCACTGTTTCCAGTGTTAGCCTGCCAATGTGCATAATGAGGAGCAAGGTACTGTGGGTATGGCCTGGACAGGGCGGCCTGGGCAGGATGCATCTGCACAGGGCATAGGGCAATGGCTGGGACATTGTAGTGCCCGACCACCACCTGCACGGACAGGGTGGCCACAGCATGTCATGCTGGGAGGTCACTCTCACCCTGACTGAGCAGTGACCATGGCATGTCTAGGTTACCCCATAGTGCTATACAGTTTTTCTTTCAAATGATATCTATGGGTTCCCTGTTTTGGGGCCCAATCACTGACATACTTGCTTGGTGTGTGTGCTCACATCCCATTTTTGGGTGCACACAGTGGCATGAGCCACCCCACCTTCTCACGCTGTCACCATCAAGTACTGCGTGCCATGCTCAGCTGGGTTGGGAATTACATTGCATTTCCCAACACTAGGCAGCAGTGGGGGACCCTGAACCAGGCCTTTGAGGCATTTGCTGGGTTACCACATGTGATGGGAGCTATTGATTGCACACATGTTGCCCTCGTCCCGCCCAGAGACAGGGAGGCAGTGTTCCGCAATCGCAATCGCAAACACTACCACTCCCTGAATGTTCAGGTTTTATGTGATGCAGGTATGCGTATTCTGAATGTGGTCCCGCTGTTTGCAGGGTCCACCCATGACTCCTATATCCTGCATCACTCGGCACAGTACAGACAATTTGAGGCCGGTCAGTTTGAGGACTGTATACTTCTGGGTGGGTATTTGTCATCTCTGACATGCACATCATATACCCCTGCTATCCGTCTGCACACATGTCTGTCTTTGACGTGTGTCCCGAGTTGTGTGTGTGTGTCATCTGTGTGTATGGGAGCTGCCGGGGGATGGGGGGAGGAATACTCCAGGTCTTCTGTGCTGAGGTGCTGTCTTTTGGTGGCACACTGACATTTGACGTTTCACTCCATTTGGGATTGTGTGTTTAGGTTGGCACGGTACGACACACATGTTTGCTTCCTGTGTATCAACAGTGTGGTGTTGTCTATGCCATCCTGTCTGCCACGGTGGGGTAACTGTTCCTGTCACATCATCTGTGTGTGGGGAATAGCATGACCGTCACATGCTTGCACATGTGTGCATCTCTGCCCTTGTCCAGGGTGCATTGCATGTGTGTCTCTGATGTGTTCAGGCCTGGTTCTACTACCTTTCGGCCTCTGGTGTCTACCCATGTGTCTGCTGTGGTTCAGGTTAATGTTGTTTGCACTCCTTCTACCTCCCCCGTGCTTTGTATCTCACACCTCCAGACACTGGCGCATAGGTGTTGTGTCCCATCATGTGTTCCCCTATGTTTCTGTCTGACCTGTAGGTGCTGTGGGTCTGCACGTACATTAATTTGTTCATGTGTGTGGACATCAGCTGCTGTTTTAACGTTCAACATTTCTTTCTGCAGATGACGCAGGATATGGGTGTCTGCCCTGGTTGCTAACCCCTGTGCGTCTACCACGGACACATCCAGAGATGAGGTACAATGAGGCCCATGCCACCAGTCACTCCGTCATCGAGCGCACCTTTGGCATTTTGAAAAGTTGCTTCAGGTGTCTGGATAGGACCGGCGGGGTCTTACAATACCAACCCGTGACAGTGGCAGAGATCATTATTGCCTGTTGCATCCTGCACAACATTGCTCTCAGTCATGATATCGATGTCGAAATTAATGGGGATCTGGAAGACGATCCAACATGCCCTCATGTACATGCCCGTGGTGACACACGTGAGGGCGCAGCACTCAGGCGCCAGCTGATTGAGGAGCTATTTTCATGTGAGTACTAGATGCTTCTGAATGAAACATTTGTATAGATATCTGTACTCCTACTACTACTGAGCATTGGTATCACACTACCAGTCATACACAGCACTGCACTGACATTGCTGACACAATGCGTGGCCATCCGAGCTTACAATGTAGTCCAACTGCTAACACAGAAGGTGTGGGCAGGGGACAACAGCGGGTGGAGGTGATTAATGTGGTCAGGATTATTAGGCTTAGGTGATGTGGTGGGCTGTCACACAGGATTTTGAAATGGTTGGTGAGGGTGGCTGCCCTGCAGCCACAGGTAGTTAGTTCCAGACGTTGGGTGCTGCAAGGTGACAGGTGTGTGGTCCCACATTAACAGTGGGGGAGCAGCCCATAGATAGGACCAGTTGGCTTGACGTGTAGGGATGACATTTTGGGGATATGAGGGGATTGCTTGGATTGTATGCTCTGATGAGCATGGACTGTGTGTTACATGTTTCGGTACAGCGATGCATACAGGTGTTAGCACTGTTTACATGCTCAGTAGTAGTAGTAGTATTTGTAGTACTTGGTTTATGCGAGTCAAGGTACAGGGCAACCACAGTGTGACTGCATGTATAGATCAGCAGGTGTGTCTTGACCTCGCCTGGGGCCTGTGAGGTGTTGTGACAGGTGGGGTGTTATTGTCATACTGAGGCTGTCGGTAGATTAGCCATGCAGGGCAGTGTTGCATACATTGCGGCGGACAGAGATGATTTTGTGGCAGACCAGCAAGGTGTGGGTTACAGTGACCAGGATGGCGGGTGATGGAGGGGGGCATTAGCGCTTTATTTGTATGTTCTGGGGTGACAGCAGGAATCTTGCTGATGTTATCTAGGGGGACACTGCAGGCCTTAGCTACCTGATGGGTATGTGTGGGGAAGGGGAGCGAGGGGTCATAGAGACCTGCTACCTTGACGAACACATAGACAGAAGGTGTATCCAACCTATACACAGACACTGTAAAGGTTGGAGAGGGTTTTGGGGCGATGCCCAGATGTCCAGCCTTGGCCATGCTCAATTCATGCAGCGGGGGTACCTTCAGCCACCAATGTCAGGGAGCAAAGTGTGGTTTGCCCAACATAGTTCATGCGTGGTGAGATATCTTTGGAACACATCAGCGTACAGCTGCTGGTGATAGCCAGGGGATGTGCCTGCTGCACCAGGGAACTGGGTATGGGGCCAGGGGGATGTAGCAGCCCTTGCATATATCCCTTTCATACAGCACCTGGGAGTGGGTTAGCAGGGGAGGTGGACCCACAGGAACACACACTGAAGGTGCTATGGGAGACATATGGGGGAGGCAGGCTTGTTCCGAGACCTTTGGGCCGAGCACGTACAGGCTAGCGCGGTGACGGTTGTGGTCAACGGTCTCAGAGGCAGCAGACAGGTCCCAAAGGGGACGGACAGGCTACAGGCCCTTGGACCTGGCCAGGAACACATCAGTGGCGTGTTTGGGTGGGGACAGTTAGTTACAGTGTCATGACGAACTGCCAGACTGTGACGGATCTAAGGGGTTATGAGAGATGATGACGTGAAGCGGGTGTGTTTGTTGCACAGCTCCAACATGACATACGTATGTTACCTTGTGTTTCTCAATCCACAGGACATGCTTGGTGATGCTCCTGTTGCTGTAGTGCAGTGGCAGCTGTGTGCATCTCATTCAACATGCAGGACACTGGGGTAGGTGGACATACAGGTGATTTGTGTGTGTTGGCAGTCAGGAGCAACACATGTCACAGGTTATCTGTCTACTGCACATATGTTGTGGGTGTCCTATTCATCGTGCTCCCCCGTACCCCATATGTTGATGTTGGCCACACGTATCCACATGTGTTCGTGCGCAGTTTGTCTTCTCTGGCACTGTCTCTGGGACACATCCAACAGGGCTGCGTGTGTCTACAGGTCCTAGGTGTTCTGATGGTGGGCCGCACTTACACCCTTCCCTGACATTGTAGCATCGGACAACAGCAGTTTATCATAGCATTTGCCAGGCCTTTATCTCCACTATTCGCCAATTGTGCACATACAGGCCGTATGTTACTGGTGTCATGCTCACCTTCTCATACTGTGTGTGTTTGTGTGTTTGTGGGTGGCTCTGCTATGATACAGTGTGCATGCAGTTTGCATTATCATGTGGTGGGTGGGGTCTGCACACCTGTGGAGCGGTGGTGAGTGTGCTATCTCTACCTTACTGGTGTTAACCTTGTGCACAGTGTGCGCATGTGTTGTGTGTTGTGGGTTGACCTATCTCATGTGTATTGACAGACCACTGCACGACAGCATTTATGTATCCCAGATTTCACCATAATGTGGACATGCGGCAACAGCAGCTGGACATGGGGACATGGTTATTCGACACATGTTGATGACATCTTCTGCCTTTATTGAGACGTGTTGTGGACTTTGCCTGCCTGTGAGGATCCCAAGCAGACATTTTCTGCAGACACACAGTAGGTAGCACCTTGGTTTGTTTGGGTGTAACATCAGCCTTTATATATTTGTTTTTTGCTGTTTGTTTCATGGACCTTTCCTGTTGGGTCTCTGTGCACCAGAGCTAATGGACATGGGGTGCAGCTGTGATACGCCTGTGTTACTTGGGCATGGACATGACCATATCCATGGGACACTTTCTTCTACGGTTGCATTTCCAAATGCCTACAACATGCACAGTGTTCTATGTTGTGATTATGTTATGTTTGCCTGTGTGCCTTTTAATTATATCGGTACTGATGTTTGACTGGCTGCAATGTGCCCTGCTGTTGCGTCCAGCATACCATGACAGTGTTTGTCCTTATTCTGACACAGGGCAGCGGACACACACAGTACATCTACTTACGTGCAACTGCGGGCGACATCACCCACCTTTTGCAGGACACAACAACACCATTCAAATATCCCTGGGAGATGGTGCCATAGGATGTTTGACCTCTGCGAGTGGGACACATGAATTTGTTGAACATTACTGTTGGACTGCTACTTTCCGTATAACAGGCATGTCCAACACATCGTTGCTACCGTGATTTGGCTGGGTGTCCTGTTGATTGCGCAAGACACACATGACCATTCGAGTACTGTGGCACATTGAGATATCACACTTGACTATGCATGCCCAGTGATTCACGGACAGTCTTAACGGGACATGTGGGGTTGCAGATGCCCTTTGCACTGTGGACACTGTGTACTGGTCCGAATGTGTACATCACGGACTGGAATAGTCGCTGTATGTTCTACATCCATATGATGTTTTGTTAGTGTGTGTTGGCCATGTGTGTAACATGCACCGCAAGATATCCTCATCTGTTGAGGTCACGGGGGCATACAGCCATGCATGTGGCACAGGGGCAACATTGTGTACGTACTCTTGTATATGTTGGCCTACCCTGCACTTGGACATGACACAGTTGTTACCACCACACCAGTTTAATGGCCGCCAACATTTTGGATTGATGTTTGTCCTCACCAAGGGAGTTACAATGCATGTGGGGCATCACTGTGTCATGGTTCACCCTACACGGTGCATGTGCATGTGACTGCATATGTTGGTACACAAGGGCATGTGGCAGTGTGGCTTCTGTGTGGGGTACTGGCCCTTGTTTGACCTTTCTTTAACACTCCATATACAGGTCATTGTGTTTGGCTACTGTATAGCCATGCTGCTGTACATTGATTTACAAACATAGCATTGCATGTCTGCACAGTCTTCTTTATTGTTTATTTACACTTGATATACCGCCCCCCATTACATCAGGGCGGTTAACATTACAAATAAAAATATAAATTAGAAAAGGGAAAAGAAAATTACAATAACTTAAAAAGAAAAGGAGAGAGAGGAAAGGAAGGTGAGAGCAGATTTGAGTAGCAGTAGGAAAGAAAGAATCAGGGGTCATGGGGGAAGATTGAAAGCAGAGGAGAAAAGATGAGTTTTGAGAAGGGAGCGGAATTTAGAGTAAGACTCCTCAAGTCGAAGGGGGGTAGGTAGGGAATTACACAGGGAGGGACCGAGGTAAAAAAATGCTGATTGTCGGGTTGATTGAAGGTGAGCCTGAGAGGGAGAGGGGATGTGTAAACGATTAACATGAATGGATCAGAGACTACGAGTGGGAGTGTGAAAGGTTAATAAGTCGGATAGATATTGAGGTCTGTGGAGATAAATGGCCCGATGTACTAGGGTAAGAATCTTAAATTGTATCTGGAAATTTAGCGGTAACCAATGGAGATGTTGCAGGATTGGGGTAATGTGATCACGGGGCGAAGCGTGTAAGATCATCTGGGCTGCAGTGTTTTGCAGTAACTGTAACCGATGACGCTGGTATTGAGGGATGCCAGCATAAATAGAATTACAGAAATCCACTCTGGTGATAACCAAGGAAAGGAGGAGAGTAGTAAGGGCTTGAAAGGATAAAAATGGCCTAATGGCATGAATCTGTCGAAGGCAGAAGAAAGAGCGTCGGGAGACCTGGGAAATGTGATCGTTGAAAGTAAGGTTACTGTCAAGAAGGACGCCAAGATAGCGAAGCTTAGAAACTAGGGAGATTGGGGTGCCTGAAAGAGAGGGAGTAAGTGATGGAGTGATGGAGCCGTGAGTAAACCAAATGGCCGCGGTTTTAGAGATATTGAGAATGAGACAGTTGGAGGAGAGCCATGAAGAGACCATGGACAAACAGGTGTTGAGAGGAGTGATGTCAGGATGAGAAGAGGACGTATGATATAAAAGGAAGATATCATCAGCATAATAGTAGCCTGAGATTCCTGAATATTGAATTAGTAGAGCTAACAGGGCCAAAAATATATTGAACAGTAGGGGGGCCTATATTGAACCCTGTGGGACACCGCAGGTGAGAGGGAAGTTGTCTGTGGTAGAGGAAGCAGAGGTAACTGCAAATGTTTATGTTTATGTTTATTTGAATTGACCGGGAATATAAGAAAGAATAAAACCAGTGATAAACAGTACCTCGAAGACCCGTATCCCGTAGTCTAGAAAGAAGAAGAGAGTGGTCTACCAAGTCAAAAGCGGCCAAAAGATGCAGGAAATGTGTTGAGTCCAGGTGATGTGAGAGTTGGGAGAAGACAGTTTTCTCCAGAAGCTTGGAAGCATATGGAAGGTTAGACACGGGGAGGTAATTTGCAGGTACAGATGGATCCAGGGAGGGATGCTTTAGGAGGGGGCGGACCAAAGCGCGTTTCCATGAGTGAGGAAAGGAACCATATGACAGACTGGAGTTAATGATGGTAAGGAGCGGCTGAAATAAATCAAAAGAAGGTTCAGAGAACCAGGTGGATGGAATGGGGTCTAAAGGGCAAGTGGTTTTATGAGTAGTGGACAGAGGTTTAATAAGTTCTGAGGAGGTAATAGAGTAGAAATTAGCCCAGGAGTGTGAAAGTGGAGGGACGATGGGGGTGAAATGGGAGGAGGCGGAGAAAAGGCTTGAGGACAGAGGGGAAGCGATGAGCAGAGGTCTTGAACTTTAGAGGAGAAGAAGGAGGCCCTGACGTTACGCCACTCACCTTCGCCCATAACATTTGCAGCGTGGCAGTGTGATTGTCCATTTTTATCCTTCATTTGTGCATCCCATGTACTGTGATCCATGTGTATGGTTCATGTATCCACACCACCCATTGCAGGGGACATGCTGCATGCTGATATCTCTGCATGTCTGTGAGGTTCCTGTTTTGGTCTTCTCTGGGATCATGTGCCTCTTGTACCTGTTACCTTATCCTCATTTTGGATTTGGCCTTTGTTTTGGGTTCTATTGTTGACGTTTTCATTGCTATATCATGCATTCTGGGGCAGCTGTGAAATATATATCTATACCTGTGTGTACACTGGCTTACATGTTGCTACTTATGCTTTTTCAGGCTTTTGCCACCTGTATTGGCAGATGGATATGTTTTTGGGGACAATTCCTGACTGATGTGTGTTGATCCTTCATCATGCACTGCCTAGTGTCTACATGCGACTAGGGCATCTGGGACATGCATCAACAAGTGGGGGGTGGGGGGATACTGCATAGTGAACACCATGCAGCTATGGCACATTATCTCTCCTGCCCATCATCTGTAGACGTGCCAGTGACTTTGGGGTGACATGTGGGTAGCTTGCATGCTCAATGTGTTTTCAGTTTGTTCACTGTAAACCAACCACCTTGATATTGATGACAGGCGGTATATACATTATGTCTACTGGTGACCACAATAAAATTATGTGTTTGACCCACATTTCTCTCTGCTGCTGCTGCTTGACCACACTGACACATGTCTTTCATTATGTTCTGGTAATGTACATGGCCCACCTATGCTCACATCCTTGTACGGTGGCAGCTGGCTATGTGGCAGCCATCTGACACATCACAGGGTGCTACGTGTTTCCATACTGACATTCCCTTTGAGGGGACATATTTAGGACATGCTTGCTGTGGTTGTTTGGGGTAGTGGTTGTGGACATGTGTTGGTGCACCATAGGTTGCAGGTTCAAGTCCCACATGTTCCTTCTCTTTGCCCTTTTTTGGTGCTAACCTGACCAGGAGCTGCCTGACGACTGGTCACCTCTCCGCACACCCTTCCATCTCTTCACCTTACACCACAGTATGCCCTTGATGCAGCCTATCTGTCGCATATTAGCTGTTACATATGGCTTTTTCTTTGTACTGTCCATGTCGGCTGGGGAGATTGGCATTGCTGTTGTTGATCTGATGTGGTCCATATCTGTCTGTAGGTTCATGTCTCACATGCTCATTTTCCGTTCTGTTCCCCATTTTGCCCTGATCCACAGAACATCCCCTGCCACCCATTGGGTTTAGCTTCTTTGCTCTTTTGCATGCTATGTCCACTGTATAACATTTCCTTGTGTGTGTGTGCATGTGTTTATATGTGGCTGTCATCCCAATTACTGACTGTGATATGAGCTGTACACACCGGTTCTGCATGTGCATTGCATCTTCGTGACTGTTGGGGTTGCCCTATCCTGGCAGCCAGCTGTGTTTTGGTATGGTGCCCTCCAGTGTTCTTGTATGCAGCCTTTGCTGTGACACTCATGTTGGTGTTCTAGCCTACTGGTTTGTGCATTGCCATTTGTGCTACTGGTCATGGGTTCAATTCCTCTCTGTTTTAATTATTTTATGCCTCTCATCCACACGTACTTTGCATTCCTGTTACAGTCCTATCTGTGACGATCTGTGCTGCTGGCACATTATACCCTCATCACTGTTGCCAAACATCCTTTTGTCAGTCTATCCGTGTCTGCAAGCTCTGGGTGTCCTGCCCTACTGTGCAGGCTGCTACCCCATGTCCTGCACTGGCACACTTTTCTGCATTGCGGCTCTTCATGCCTGCCTCTCCTGTGTCTGCTCTGCATGGCACTGCCCTCCTCTGTCCTCCTGTCATTGCACTTATCCTGCCACCTCTACCTCCTCTGGTGGACATGTATGTATCCCCACCCTCTGCCACACACTGTCATTGTTGCACTGTACATTACCATCACGGACTTTTTTTTTTTTAAACTTTTATTTTCATTTTACAACAAGCAAAAAGAAACAACACACCAAAGGAAACAAATACAAACATACAATAAGGAAAAAGCAACCCCAGTTACCCCCCACCCCTATGCTTCTTCTCTAAGCTGATAAGTATCATCATATAAGCGCTTACAAACAACAGTAATTGTACATCAACACAAACAGAAATAGTATCTGCGATACAGAATGATCATGTGACAGAGATTTACACAGATTTAAACAGTCAGATGAGAGCATTTAGCAGTTTGAACATAGTCGTTGAGCATCTTCCATTTAGACAAGTGGTGAGGGGTCTGAGCGGAAGAAGCTAACATACGAGGTATTTGCTCATATTTACTGTAGAGACAGACATGATTCCACCATTCATTGGGGCTCAGATGGGAGCTATTTTTCCAGTATTTCGTAATGAGGGAAATAGCTATGCCCAGCATAAAGTCTAAAAGGAAGTAAGCCGATTTGGGAAGAGAGGGGATCCCCGCAGCTGAACGGAGTCCCACTATCTTCCAAGAGAGGGGCTCTTGAAAGTGCAAAATAGATTGAATACGACCCCAGACCCGACTCCAGTAATACTGTAATGCGGGGCATTCATACATAACATGAGTGAGTGAACCAATGGCCGCATGGCATGTCCAACATCTATTGCTCTGGGTGGCGTTCCATTTGGCTAACCTGTCAGGAGTATAGAAACATCGGTGGGCTAGAAAGAAAAGTGTCTGAGTGAGTGAGGCGGATCGAGAGACCCGTGTCACCTTGCTCCAGACTAGGCTCCATTGCTCCGGGGTCAAAGTTACATGCATTTCCCGCTCCCAGGATTTCTGTGCTGTAGGAGTGCCTCTATTAACAGTATTACATAAAGTTTTGTAAAAGTTAGATGCTACACCCGATAAGCTCCCGATAGATCGGATAATCTCCGACAATCCTTGGGTATGGGTTTCCGATGGCGGGAGCACCTTAGCACTCCGAAGACAATGCTGAAGTTGCACCAACTGAAAGTAGTGTTTAGCAGGGAGACCAAATTCAATTTGTAATTCGCTAAAAGTTTTCCAGCGACCATCAGAGAACAGCTGGTTAGGGATCCAAATGCCCCTAGTGTACCAGGGGCTCCACGCCATCGGTTTATTTTGTATTTGAAATCGAGCATTGTGCCAAAGCGGGAGTCTATCTAGCGGACAAAGTCGGGAGTCTAGAGATTGCTCAAGGGTATTAAAGGCACCTAAAGTGTCTAAGAGCATTGGTGGATAGTGGGAGTCTGATGGGAGAGTCATACCAGGGAGATAAGTAAGAGGAATTGGTTTGCAAAGGTCCTCCTCTATATCTAGCCACACTGGTCTACTCGGTGTTAGGTCTTCCAGCCAACGAGCGCCTTGTTTGAGAAGAAAAGAGTGGTGGTATTTCAGGAAATCAGGGAATCTGACACCACCATTTTCTTTATCTGCTTGTAACTTATGTTTCGCTATCCTAGGTGTCTTGTTTTACATAAGTATCTAGTCAGAAGACCCTCTAAATCTTTATATGTACGTCGAGGTAGGAGACATGGCAACATTTCTAAAATGTAGTTCACTTTGGGAACAATCATCATTTTAATGGTTTCTAGGCGGCCCCACCAAGTAAGTGTTAAAGGAGTCCAGCGTTGAGTAAGCGCCCGGACCTTAGAGGTTAAATCTTTAGCATTAAAGGTGATGGTGTCTTCTAAAGGAGAGCAGTAGTGCACCCCAAGGTATTTGACCATGCGAGGCTGCCATAAAAAGGGAAAGGATTGCATATCTGCCTGATGGATCAGAGGATTTAGTGGAAAGGCTACCGATTTGGTCCAATTTATCTTATAGCCCGAGAGTTGTGAATATTTACCAATTTGCTCTAAGACAGCCGGCACTGAGTCTAGGGAGACAAAGAGCATAAGGTCATCAGCATATGCTGAAATTTTGATTTCCCTATGAGAGAAAGGGACTCCATGAATATCCTTGGATTGCCGGATTAGTAAAGCTAAGGGTTCAAGTGCGAGATCGAAAAGAAGTGGAGACAGTGGGCATCCCTGGCGAGTACCGCGTTGCAGGGGAAATGGCTGAGACTTTAAAGCATTAGCACAGATACTAGCTGTAGGCTGTGCATACATGGTTTGGAGACAACGGAGAAAGCCTTCTCCGAATCCGTACCAGCGGAGAGTTGCAAACAAGAAGGGCCATTCTAAGCGGTCGAAGGCCTTCTCAGCATCAAGTAAGAGGCCAACCAATGGTCGATCAAGATTAACTGCGGCAGTCAGTACATGACATAGGGTCCTAGCATTATCAGCAGTTGATCTACCGGGAATGAAACCGCATTGATCTGGGTGTATTAAAGTAGACATCTTGTCAGAGAGCCGGGTGGAGAGAATGGTGGCAAATATTTTATAGTCTGCGTTTAGTAGGGAAATGGGACGATAATTAGCTGTTAGTTGCGGATCTCTCCCCTCTTTCTCAAAAACTACTACATTTGCCATTGAGAAGGATCCAGAAGGAGATCCCCCCTCGGCCAGAGCAGAAAAATAAAGTTTCGAAAACGGAGCTAAGTCAGCGCTAAAAGTTTTGTAGAATTCGACTGGGAGACCGTCCGGGCCTGCGGCTCGACCTGTGGCACATCTCTTGAGTGCCGATTGAATTTCTGATAAAGTGAATGGTTTGTCCATGGCCTCTCTATCTTCGTCAGATAGGGTCGGTCGTTGTACCCCTGATAGTAATCGTTCAAATGCTTCTGGCTCGAAGTCACATTCAGATTGATAAAGCCGAGTATAAAAATCACGGAAGAGTTCTAATATTTCTGTATCTTTAGTGACCAATCTCCCCCCCGACGGATTGCGGAGAGCGGTAACACGCTTGGCTTCTTTTTGACCTTTCAGGGCATTGGCTAACAATTTGCCAGCACGGTTATTTTCCCGATAGTACATCCCTTGTTGTGATTCAATATTTTTAGCAGCAGCGCTATATAAAAGCTGATTGTATTGAAAACGAAGGCGTTGTAAGCGAAGTAAAATACATGGGTCAGTACGGGACGTGAGGAGACGCTCTCCAGCTTGTATCTGTTGTTCTAGAGTCAGTAAATGTTGCTTTCTTTGTTTCCCCTGTCGGATTTGATAGCTAGTTATAGTTGCACGGATAGACGCCTTGAAACCCTCCCACCAAGCCCAGCTCGCAGTGTCATGGGGTGAATTAAAATGAAAGTAGTCTTGGATAGCGGCCTTTATGTCAACCTGAAAATCTTTTTGGTCTAGTAGGGATCTATCAAAATACCAAGCACGGGGATGTTCACCTTGCGTAGTGATATGTAATGAGAAAGATATGGCAGCATGATTTAAATATGGAGAGGATGAATCCTAGCCGTGTCCACTTGGGGTATCAGTGCTTTGGAGATAAGAAAAAAATCTATTCTAGATTGTGAGTGATGGGGGGCTGAGAAAAAGGTGAACTCTAAGTCGGAGGGGTGAAGCAGCCTCCATATATCTACTAGCGCAAGATCTTTCATCAGAGCTGTAAGGGTATCAAGACTCTTGGGTGGACCACTCGTTCTAGGCGGCTGTCTATCTATCAAAGGATCAAGTACTTGGTTGAAATCGCCGCCAAGTATTAATGGTGTATTGGCAGAGGCCTGTGCCAACTGCGCAATACTTGCATAGTAATCAGGGTTATCCACATTCGGAGCATAAATACAAATACACGTGAATTCACTATCTCCAACCTTAAGGTGTGCACGGGCCCATCTACCCTCCTTATCAGAGCTAGTATCCATTACAGTAGCTTGCAAAGACTTCTTAACCAAGATGGCTACCCCACACCGTTTGGAAACGGCGGGAGAGTAGGCAGCCACCATGTAAGGCTTAGCATTAAGTTTCAGTGTTTCAGCGGAGTTTAAATGCGTTTCCTGAAGAAACACTAAATCAGCATGCTCATGATTAAGATAGCTAAGGATTTTCTTTCTTTTGATTGGACTATTGATGCCTTTTACATTCAGTGATAAGATCTTACATAAGGCCATTCAGAAAAGTTAAAAATTCTGAAAAAGAACATGATAACGCACATAATTTCACAATGTCCCTCATATTAACTGTATGTGGCTGTACACATGACCTGATAGAAAATAAGCTAATGAAAAACAATGAAGCGCCCCATATAAAAAAATAAGCACCGAAGTGCATTAGAGAAGAAGCAGAACCCCAGAAATTACTGGCGACCATATGTCTGCGGGGAGAAACCCCAGAGAAGGCCTAAATTAAAACATATAACCTGTATAGCTGTGCATGTTCCGAATCCAACCGAGGTGCACATCATGGAGGGATAGGAGACCAAGAAAGTTATATAGACAGAAAGAAAAGTCCAGGCAGTCTCTGTTCCAGGCTGTGATCACCGCGTCGGGCCATTCAAAATGGCGGGCAGATCCGGCGGATTACAGATCCAAGTTGTTGGATTAGCGCATCTGGTCTGCTTCTTTGGAATCTAAAAATGTTGCTAGTAGATCAGGATCTTCGAATGTTCTAGTTTGGTTATGGAGAGTCACTCTGAGCTTCGCTGGATACAATAGGCCAAAGCGAGCCTGTAGCTGTTGAAGTCTAGGGCGAAAAGCAAGGAGTCTCTTCCGACGGTCAACTGTGGGCTTTGCCAAGTCAGGGAAGAAGGAGACTTTATGACTTTCAAACTCCAGATGATGATTCGCCCGGGCAGCATTTAGAATTTGCTCAACTTGCTGATATCTCAGTAATCGAAAGATGATAGGCCGGGGGGTCGTCCGATTGAGCGCCATGTTGGTAGGAACACGATGTGCTCGGTCAATTTCCAGATCTCTGTGAAAAGTGATCTTCAGCAAGGAGGGAAGAGTTTTGACCAGGAATTCTCTTATATCTCCTGCTTCGGCCCCTTCCGGTACTCCAATGAGCCTTACATTGTTGCGACGGGCTCGATTATTGCTATCCTCTAACTCTTTTTGAAGATTCTGTATCTGACGCTCAGCCTTGTCCAGTTTCACCAAGCGCACCGCGTGCGAGTCGAGGACCCCCGCCATGTTGTCCTGCCGTAGTGAAAGACCTTCAAGCCGGTCCTGAAGCATACCGAAGTCTTCTCGCATGGCTCGGAGCGCTTCTCCGTTGGACTGTACCAGTTCCTTCACACCGCGTATTTCCTCCAAGATCTCCTGTTGCATTTCGGGGTTTTCCCGAAGTGGAACTATCTTTTGTGGGGAAGACAACTCTGTTTTGGAGCGTTTTCCGTGTGAAGAAGAGGGAGACCCGAAGTCTAAGCGCGCTGGTTTGTGGGCCGCCATCCCCCCCGAGGCACCCCGGTAAGTTCGGAGCAAAATATTAAGTTTAGGTAGGTATTAAGTCAGGATTCTGAGTAGGCCTCTCGGGAGCTTCAGCGCGAAGCGTCTAACCCGCTGGACATCAGGCTCCGCCCCCCCACCATCACAGACTTTTAACTGAGCCCACTGAGGGATCACACTCATGACCACTGTATCAGCAGTCAATGTATTAACCAGTGTGCTACACCTCTGTTGCTGTGATTGCAGGTCAGCGCACCTAATTAAGGCTAACGCGCGTTAATGTGCCACGGCTTCCTCTATCGTGCGATAACGGACGTTATCGCGTGATAACCCGAAATGCTACCTTAAGACCGGAACGCCCACAACCTTATATGGCATTTGTCACAGTAAGACTGCAACTAACGCCGGTAACATTAAGACGGTTTAGTAAACATACCCCATAGGCACACTTAACGCCTGCTCAGAAACAGGTCTAAATGTTCCTTTGTACATTGCATTTCCACCTGTGATCCACCCAAATTCCTCCCCGAACACACTTACACCAAGTTGCACAAAAGTACACATCGATGTGCTACTGCTATGGGATAACACCACGAGACTGCTGCCATTTTGAAAGCGCTGGAGATGGGGCAGGAGCAGAGGGGGATGGCTCCTGCCTTGAACACTGCTGGACCACCAGGGAAGCCCCAGTAAGGTCCAGGGGTACTAGGAGGGAGGTCCAGGGGGCTAGCAGGGAACATCACTGCTGGGGTTAGGGGGAGCATAGACAGTCTGACCCAAGGGGTTGGGTGCTGTCGGGGGTGGGGGCTGGGGGTGGAGGGGGTAGGTACTGAAGGGGAGAGTTGGGGGGGCATGTGTTGGTGCCGCGGATCTTCCAATATTGTTATCAACAGCATTTGTGCATGGGGGGGGGGCACAGGGGGGTGGCATGCAGTCACTGCCAATCAGGGAGGACAGAGAGACTACTTGCTCTATCCTCCCCCTGCTCCTTTCATTTAGCCCCTGTTCCCTGCACTGGCAGGCAGCACAAGAGTACCTGGTGATGCAAGGGAGCATGGCCTGATGCGGTAATTGTCTGCCCTGTGCGGTATCTGCAGTGCAGATGCTGGTTACTCCCCCTGCAGTTACCGCACAGGTTTTGTACCTACCACATGCCATTTTGACGTATGCTGTGTGGTAGGTGCAAAAGCATTACCACATTTTCATAAACAGACCCCTAAGTGTGTAGACCAGTTAAGAGAATACTGAATAAGAACTAAAGTCAAGAGATTACCCTTGACATTTTAAATAAGGCAGTTCATCCCAGATCCATCTCCAACATGGGCAACTACTGGATGTGCATTCATTAACGCCCATTCGGTTTCTATGAATTAATATGTGGTACATATTTCTATTGCACGCAACATTTTTTAAAATTAAGATGAATGTAAGAAACAGACTGAAAGAAGTCCAAAATTTAGGAAAAAAATCCCAAAATGACCCGAAAATAAACAGAGAATGTTTTCTGTGCACATCTCTACTGCTGTGCTAAAGAATCTACCGACCTCCCCAGCCTGCTACTGGGAAAAGCTACACTATTTCAAAGAAGCAATGCCAGTTCAGTTTCAATTTACTTTACTTGAGCACACCCTGTAGTTTCATTTTGATCTTTTTTTTATTATTAGAGACACAGCTTTCCCAGGATGCAGTAGCCTGGTGGATTCTTAGGGCCATGTTTACTAAGCGTTTTTCTCTTAGATATGAATGAGAGAAAAGCTTTCGTAAACAAGCCCTTTAATCTCCTCCTTATGTAGACATTTGCTTTTGGCTGAGAAAACAATGTTACATTAGATATCTTATATACTCTGCCAGGTCTTAAGATGTTCTGACTCTGTCTGGGTGAAGATCAAAAAAGGAAATGCTTTCTATTAGTCCTTTTACAGTTTCCCTATAAATCTCTCCCATATTTATCTCTGTTTCTGGTCATATTTTGTCTGAGGACAAATCCATTTAACATGTTTTTCATTTATGGATATTACAAGCAGAAAGGTTACCAAAAGTTTAAGTTTAACCCCATTTGCTTTTCTTTCAGTGATTTTTACCAGTGAAAATTGCCTGTCCTGTTATGAGGGCCTATATTAGATAAGCTTGGGGTCCAGTGAAGAAATTTCAGGTTGGCTCCTAAGCCCGTTGACAGGCTGTGCTTTCTATAGCTTCAGGCTGGTCTGGGGCCCTCTATGGCTAGGGATTTGGGAAAGTGCCCTGGTTGCATTCCCCTTACACTGGTCCTGGCTGTTCTGAAAGTTGGTCCTTGCTGTGATGGAGATCAAATAAGGGTTTCAGGTTAATGTTTGTCATAGAAACATAGAAAAATGATGGCAGAGAAAGACCAGATGCCCTATCCAGTCTACCCATGGCATAAGAACTATTAAGCTCTACTATCCCTTCCTCTCCCTCTGAGATCCTCTGTGCTTGTCCCATTTGAGTACAGTAGTTGAATTGCTGAATATATCCACTTGTCTGTGCTCTTGTTTCTATGCTGATCTTTGGATCTTATTCTTGGAATTATTTCCATATACCCTTTCTCATTATTTAGCTAGTATTTTCCATTTGCTTTGTCCAGACCATTCTCCACTGAATTCAGAGACTTTTTTAAATTTCTAAGCATTTATATACCGCTTTTTCCAGAGATCAAATGAGGTTTACATTAAACAACAAAGTTAATTACATGAAACAATTCCATTAACTATGTACCATGAACAGTAACTTAGGACTTAACCTAATCCAATTGTGAACTAAGTACATTGAACAAAGAACTTAGGTTTAGACTTGAATGCAGTTTTGAGTCAAATACCATAGTGGGGTGTGTGTAACTTCTGTATGTGTGTGTAAAGAGTGTTTTGTTTTCGTGGTTAAGGTGTGTTGTATTGCCTGGTCTTGTGCTATATAGTGGGTGCATTAGATGTTGTATTAGGTGGGTCAGGGTTGGGAGCTTCCAATGGGTTTCCAAAATACTTTTTGAAGAGGTGGGTTTTGAGTTCTTTGTGGAATGCAGAGAGGTCTTTAATTGTTCTTAAATTGTCTGGTAGTGTGTTCCAGAGTATGGGGACGAAGTGTGAAAATGCTCTGTTGTTAGTGGCTCTAATGGATTTTCGGTAGTCTGGGGGAACTGCTAGTTTGTTCTGGTTACATCCAAAGATGAACCACTCCAAAAAGTGGGATTCATTTCAGCCGGTGCATCCAGGGAATAAATGTATTTATTTATTTAACAGGTTTTATATACCACTTTTAGACCAAAGCGGTTTACAGAGAATGGTAAACAAACTCAAGTGAGTCACGGTTATATAGAACATAAGGGTACTGATAACTTGGAATTAATGTAGTGAATGGGGATTAAACATATTTAATAAGAGGATGCTGTACTTCATGTCTTGCGGTGTTAGGTCATTTTGTCAGTCTCATAATGCTAGATGAAGAGGTATACATCTAAAAAGCTTTAAATGTAGTATTGTGCTTCCAATGGAAAAAGCAGCATAAAATGATATTTGCTTTTCTGTGGAACCTCTGAAAGGATGCAAAGTGGAGGCAATATGGGCTGAAAATTACTCTTCACTCAGAGGCTAAAGGTATGCGCACAGACGTCACAGCACCTGCGCTTGTAGGTACGGGGAAAAGGGAGGCTGCAGGAGGAGGCAGTACACAGGAAGGGGAGCTCACGTTTCTTCCCACTGGCTGGGACTCGATACTGAGGATCCAGTGCTGGAGAAACAGGCTCACTGGATGTGAGAGCAAGAAAGCTTTCCAAGGAGTGTGACACACAGCTAATGGGTGAGACCTGGCATCTCTGTGAGTTTCTTCTTCAGTTGTTCCTGCTACATTTGTACTCTCCAAATAGGATGGGACAACTTCTCAGTTTACATGCTATAGATTCCAGCAAATCTGCATGGCTGAGTAGAAGACACTCACGAAAGTCTTAAAAACCAGTGCCATCTTAGGAACTAAATAAAATCAAGAACAAAACAAAAGGGGCCCGATATTCAACCATGTTAATCCCAGTATCCAGGATATTCAGTGGCACTAACATGGTTGACATTGCTGAATATCCCTGGGTGATTCCACTGCACGCCCCGAGGCTAACCAGCGGCACCCAGACATAACCAGGCAATGGTGATATTGAGCCTCTGCCCGGTTATGGCAAAGCAGCGAGAGTAAGGGGCAGCAAAGGCTGCCCTAACTTTCTCCATGGAAGCTAATTGGACAGCTGCTGAATATCGCCACTGTCGGCTAGCTTCCTGGCAATCCAGGCAACCTGAATATTCAGTGCTGGGGCCTGGATATGTTTTAGAAGCGACAGCTAGCTGCTGAAATCGCTTTAGTTGCCGCCACTGAATATCCCCCCCAAGGAGTATAAATAACTGGATTTGTTGTAATGACTGCCAAATTATCTAAAAAAATATTTGGTACTACTGTTACTTTTCAGTGGTCCCATGTCTTTATTGCTGGTATCTGAGATACAATGCATGTCTGAACTACTTTTAATGACTGTGACATGATTTGTTAATATATTATAGGAATACATCTGGTGAAGGATTTCACCATTTAAAAAACAAATTGTACTCAGGAAGAGCCTGGTTATAACACATAATAATACTTTGCATGCAATGCAGTCCCCAGCTGCTGCTACACAGCAGGTTAGAACCAACCAGAGCTAGTGCGGCAATCAGGTGAACTAGGTGGCCACCTAGAGCACCAGTTTTCTACCGCCGCCCTATTGCAGCTGCCGCCACCCCTCTCCAGGACCTGCAATGGTGGTAATGGTCATAAACAGCCCCACAGCGCTTAACTTCAATCCCGGGCACTCCAAGGCTGTTTCCATTCCACCCCTACCGAGGCCCGATGTGACTTCCTGTTTGCAAACAGGAAATTTGGCATTGAGCCTCAGAAGAGGTGGGAGTTGAACAGCCTTGCAGCGCCAGAGGTTGAAGGTAAGCACTGCAGGGCTGTTTGTGACCATTACTACCACTGCAGGTCCTAGAGAGGGGCGACAGCAGCGGCAATGGGGACCAGGGAGGGGGTGGGAGCAGGAGTAAAAGTTGGGGTGGGGCGCAAGGGATGAGGTTTACCTAAGACCCTGATACAAGCTAAAAGAAGCTGAAAACGCTCTATTCATCAGAAGGGCCACTTTAAGCACTTAACTTTTGTGGATGGGCCTCCCTTTATTGCTACTATATTGAACACCACCCTTTCTTTCTTACCCCTGCCCCCATGAATCTGATGCTGTTGGCCCACTATTACAGCTCTTCTCCATCTTGCCTGTTGATAGGAGGATTTCGAGGTCATTCTGAACTACGAATAGCGGGGATGGACGTCCCAACAGCTTCAGGCCCTGACTAACTTCCCCACCAGTTGTGTGGGGAAACTAGTCGGGGGTGGGGAAGAGGCGGCCCAGAGGTGGAGAGTGTGCGGCAGTGGGCGGTTGTTGGCCTTGGATGTACAGGGCTGATTCTAATGTTGGCCCTGTATGTACAGGGCCGGCGAAATGGCTGGGGAAGTTATTCCACCCCCTGGGTGGAATAACTTCCCTGGACATCATTTGTTCTCATCATTGGGGTGTGGATGGGACTGGGGGGGCCAGAGTTAATTCCCTGCAGCCCGACCCTGGCCTTAGGAGGCTGAATCGGGGGTTGGGCTGCAGGGAATTAACTCTTTTTGCAGGCAGCTGGCATTGCGGCTTTTAAATGGAGCCATGGTGCCATGGCAACATGACGCCATGGTGCCGTGGATCCATTTAAATGCCCTGACTGAGTTAGTCGGGCAGGGCATGTACATATGCAAGCTGGGACTGAATCACAGTCCCGGCCTGCACGTACATGCCTGTTCGCGATTCTGATCGCGCAAGGCTAGACATGCCCCGCGGGTTCAGAATCGCTATCTCCTTTGTATGTTCGGCTCAGTTTGGACGTACAAAAGAGATCTATGTCCGGGACAGAATCAGGCCCTATCCGTCCATTGCGTCCTCCTTCCAGCCCACCAGGGCCCATGTGGGCATCCTTCTACCTTCAGGCTCATATGAGTCAACTTAATTGAACATGGTGTTAAAGGCCTTGTGCTAGGGCAGGGCTGGTTCAAAGGTATTAGGAAACCTTACGTTTTGCAGTTCTCTAGTTAACTTTCAGACCTATGATCTCCCCCAAAATAGGAAACATCTGGTGACCTTATCTTAAAGGGGCAGTGTTTTTAAATCAATGGTCTGGGGGTCTCCACCCCTTGGTGCCACCAAGAAGGAAAGATACCTCCAATAATTCCCCTCCCCACACATGGCTGCCAACCCCCAAACTCCCTGAAGACACCATCAAGTTCTACCCCTCCCCCTCAAGCCCCCTAACCCCTAAGGCCTCCCTGATCCTACTTCAATGCAATCCTGGTGGTCTGGTGGGGTCAGACAGGAGTGAGTGAGGGTCACTCTCATCAGGCCCCATTAGACCACCTCTTGCTTTGAGCTAGTGTTATTTTTCCCTTGGAATAATACAGCTTGCGATGTTCTATTCCTTTACTGTGGGATTTAGTCGTTTACAACAGGTGCCACTAGCCTGCAGTACTAAGTTACCAGAGGTTAGCGATTCCTACAATAAACTATGTTGCGATCAAATCCTAAGTTTTACCCCAGCTTAGTAATGACCCCCCTTAATTGGGCAAAATGAAACCAATATTCAAAAGCCCTGAGGCGGCCACTGTCTGTGCTGACCACATAAAGTCTTTAAAAAATATATATCCTGCTTGATATATGGCAAAATTCTGATCATACAAACCACTTTGGTCATATTGGCCAGAGAGTAGGGATAAAAGTTACTGTTTGGCAAAGATACTCACTGAAGAGATTATTAATTCATCCATGTAGCTGGTCTGCAGAAATAGCTGGACTAATTAAACAATATATATATTTATAGATTTCAAATTATATGACATAAGCAAAGTTTAACAGGACATACAAAGACTGACTCAGTTAAAAAGAAAAACAAGCACAAAAAAAGACTCCCCCCCAAAATTTTATATATATTATATATATATATATATATATATATATATATATATATATATATGTATATATATATATGTAGAGAGAGAGAGAGAGAGAGAGAACTTGAAGTAGTCCACAAATAGGGGGTAAGAATCTCACAATTATGGAAATAAAACTATAGAAAAAGTGAACAAGGAAAGTAAGGCTGTTCAGTAGTGAGTAGAAAAGCTTTTATTTGTTTGTGGATAAAGCAAGGTCCCAACATCAAGAGGCCAACAAATGCTGAGAGCTGAAAAGGCTCAAGGAACATATGTCTGAAACCTTGTGACAATAGGATAAATTTACATGGATACTAGAGTATGAAGGAGGCCCCCATCTGCAGATCCTTAGGATTCAGAAGAAGAAATGGCTTCTTTTCTCTGAGTACATTGCAAGGCCAGCTCTGCCACTAGGCAGAAAAGGTGTCCCTCTAGGATGGCAGAATTAGGCGGGGGAGGGAGAGAAGGGGCAGCAGCACATCTCTAGTGGTAGCTGACCAACACTTTAATGCGCTGTGGGTGCAACCTGGGCCTTTCAGTACAGACCCACCTCAAGCTCAGCTGTGTCCCGCCCCCTCTAACAGGAAGTCTGTTTGAAGGGGAAAGGAAGGCTGTTGAGATGCTGGGCACCTTGGGAGAGTTGAGAGGGAAAAGGTAGATGCTGGACCCAGGGGAGGGAAAGGAGGGGGCTATGCGATGCTGATCCCATGGGGGGGGGGGGGTGGTAGGGAGAGGAAGCAAAGATGAGGTGCTGGGTGACTGGGGTAGAGAAGGGAAAATGCTGGTAAGGATTTTGCACAGCAGTGACAGCTACTTAAACAAGCCACTGATCCTGAATCAAAGGTCCCCTCTAGGTGTAACCTTGTGGCCCTGGTGGTTGTGGTCCCCATGCCCGTGTAAAAGTGCCTCCCCTTCTGGGGGGCCCTTGAATCCCTACTGTACCAATAGCTTCCCTAATCCTCCCTCATTAGCCCTGTTCTGTGGCTGAAAGTTAAAATAAAAAATATGATCTCCTGCTAAGTCTTGGCCCCATTTTCCTATCCCTGTCTCATTGAAAAAATCCCATCATGGGCTCGGTGACACTCCATCTGAAACTGCACAAGCCCAGCTCAGTCCAAACTGAAGACTTCCATTCTATGGAAGATTGACATCTAGTGTTAAATTCTGACATGCTTCTAGGGGTCAGGTGCCAGCATTTTGCAAACTGGCAGTACTGGGAGAGCAAGGTTACCAGACTTTTTGCAGGCAAATCTGGGACACTTATGTATAGCTAGGGGAGGGAGGGGTGTGTTCCTTAGTTCTTGGATTGCACAACAGGGGGTAGAGGAGGGAAGAGCAGTCATTTTCTTCTCCCATTCAGCAATATCACTTAAAAACAGACAAATCATCAAAGAAATAGAAACAGTGATGCATTTTCCCCCCAGACCTGTGCAAAATATAAAATCAGCTGATATAAATTCCCCCCCAAAAAGGACTGTTCCAATCACTAAAATAAAAAAGAAAATTCCTTTTTCTATCCTTTCCTGTCTGGTCATTTTATCCAGGATCACTGTTTCCAGGGTCTCCTGTCTTAGTCACTTCTTTTCTCTCATCTTCACTTCTTCCATTACATCTAACTCTGACACTGACCTTTCAGCTTTCTTCCCTTTATTTTTCTGCTTCTCTTTCAACTCCAATTTCACCCTTCTCATCAATCAGTTCTTGGTCTCCCCCTTTTCACTGCTTCTACCTACAGCTTTCCTTCTCCCTCACGCCAGGCCTGTTATTCCCCATCTCTCTTTCACCTCTCACTAACTCCTACTTTGCTCCATCTCCCTTCTCCCTGCGCCATATCCAGTATCTCCCACTCCCTTTCCTTCTCCCTGCCCCATATCCAGTATCTCCCACTCCCTTTCCTTCTCCCTGCCCCATATCCAGTATCTCCCACTCCCTTTCCTTCTCCCTGCCCCATATCCAGTATCTCCCACTCCCTTTCCTTCTCCCTGCCCCATATCCAGTATCTCCCACCTCCTTTCCTTCTCCCTGCCCCATATCCAGTATCTCCCACCTCCTTTCCTTCTCCCTGCCCCATATCCAGGAAAGGGGCTGTTCTCAGGTGCAGCTCGTTATCCAAATCAGTCATACACAGACGACCTGAGATTAATTACTTAAGCTTCAGGTACACAAGGTGTATTAGGGGTATTAGATACACTTTTATTGGTATAAGCATCCACACCAATCCTTATTATATACAGAATTTAAAAGATCTAAACACAAGCTTTAAACTAAGATGCAGACAGAAGTCCAGCAAAGAGATGGGGGTTCTCCGGTCTTTTGCATTGAGTGTCACATGTATGATTTTCACCCAGTTGGTGAGAGGTCTTACGTATGCACTAAGTGCAAAGAACTCTTTGCTCTCAGGGAACGAGTCCGTTCTCTAGAGGCTAGAGTAGCAGACCTGGAAGACATAAGAAAGACAGAGAAGTACATGGACGAGACCTACAGGGATATAGTCCTGAAGTCCCACCTCCAGTCTGGCAGCATCCCTGTTGCCATGGAGGAGAGAGGTCACGTGACAGGAGAGCATCACCCTGGTGTGGCAGGAAGTGATCCTATAACCAGGACCTGTCCTCCAGGTGATGTAAAACCCTCTCGCACCGAGGACGTTTCTCCAGGGCCATGTCCCCATGAGGGGAGGGTCAGGACAGCTGTTATAGTTGGTGATTCAATCATTAGGAATGTAGATAGCTGGGTGGCTGGTGGACGTGAGGATCGCCTGGTAACATGCCTGCCTGGTGCGAAGGTAGTGGACCTCACGCACCGCCTAAATAGGATCATAGATAGTGCTGGGGAGGAGTCTGCTGTCTTGGTACATGTTGGTACCAATGACATGGGAAAATGTGGTAGGGAAATTCTGGAGGCTAAATTTAAGCTTTTAGGTAGGAAGTTGAAATCCAGAACTTCCAGGATAGCGTTCTCCGAAATGCTTCCTGTTCCACGTGCAGGACCCAAAAGACAGGCAGAGCTCCGGAGTCTCAATGCGTGGATGAGACAATGGTGCAAGGATGAGGGTTTTGGATTTGTTAGGAACTGGGGAACATTCTGGGGAAAGGGGGGGCTCTTCCGAAGGGATGGGCTTCACCTTAATCAGGATGGGACCAGACTGCTGGCATTAACCTTTAAAAAAGAGATAGAGAAGCTTTTAAACTAGAAATTAGGGGAAAGCCGACAGTCACCCAGGAGTGCATGGTTCAGACAAAGGTATCCTTGAAGGATACTACCAAAAGCAGTGAGGTTCCAAAAGGGAGTATAGTAGCCCAAATGCCCTTGAGTAAGGAGCAGACAGAGCATAAAGATTCCAAATTACCCCTGCCTACCAATAGCCAGATTAATATGAATAAAATACAGTCTCTAAAATGCTTGTATGCCAATGCTAGAAGTCTAAACAATAAGATGGGAGAGTTAGAATATATAGCACTAAATGAGAGGTTAGATATGATTGCACTCTCAGAGACATGGTGGAAGGAGGGTAACCAGTGGGACACTGTAATACCTGGATACACACTATATCGTAATGATAGAGCTGATCAAATTGGTGGAGGGGTTGCGCTCTATGTTAGAAAGGGCATTGAGTCAGAAAGGATTAAAGTTTTGCAGGGAACAAAATTTGCTGTAGAATCTCTATGGATTGAAATTCCATTTATGAAGGGGAAGGTGATGGCAGTTGGAGTATACTATCGACCGCCTGGCCAGAATGAACAAATGGATGATGAAATGCTCAAAGAAATCAAGGAAGTTAACAAAAGTCACAACAGAGTAGTAATAATGGGTGATTTCAATTACCCCGGTATCGACTGGGTCAGTGTCACAGCAGGACAAGCTAAAGAGATAAAGTTTCTAGATGGAATAAATGACTGCTTCTTGGAGCAGCTGGTTCATGAACCAACCAGAGGGGAAGCCATACTGGACCTAGTCCTTAGTGGAACGCCAGATCTGGTGCAAGAAATAAGGGTGTTGGGACCACTTGGCAATAGTGATCATAGTATGATCATGTTTGATTTAATTAGTGGAGGACAGATAGTAAAGGTATCCACGGTACTACCTTTTAACTTTCAAAAGGGAGACTATGATAGAATGAGGAATATAGTTAGGAAAAAACTAAAAGGAGCGGTTCCAAAGGTTAAAGACTTACAGCAAGCTTGGTTGTTATTTAAAAATACTATCCTCGAAGCCCAGACCAGCTGTATTCCACGCATTAGGAAAAGTGGAAGAAAGACCAAAAAATTGCCAGCATGGTTTAAAGGTGAGGTCAGAGAGGCTGTTGCTGCCAAAAAAGCAACCTTCAGGAAATGGAAAAAAGAGCCAAATGATGAAAACTGGAAACAGCACAAGCACTGGCAAGTTAAATGCAAAGCATTGATAAGGCAGGCAAAGCAGGAATTTGAGAAGAAACTTGCTACGGAAGCAAAAAACACGAAATAAAGACTTTTTCAAGTACATTCGTAGCAAAAGGCCTGTGAGAGAGTCAATTGGACCATTAGATGATAGAGGGGTAAAAGGGGCAGTAAGAGGAAACAAGACTATAGCAGAGAGACTGAATGAATTCTTTGCTTCGGTCTTTACTGAGGAAGATGTAGGGATGTTACCCAAGACTGAAGTGGTATTTAAAGGTGATACTGCAGAGGAATTGAGAGAAATATCGCTACACCGGGAAGATATATTACAAATATTTGATAAACTGAATAGTAGCAAATCACCTGGACCGGATGGTATACATCCCAGAGTGTTGAAAGAACTGAAATATAAGATTGCAGACCTGCTATTGGTAATCTGTGAACTTTCATTAAAATCATCTGTAATACCTGAAGATTGGAGGGTCGCCAACATAACACCAATTTTTAAAAAGGGTTCCAGGGGTGACCCAGGAAATTACAGACCGGTGAGCCTGACGTCAGTACCAGGGAAAATGGTAGAAACCATCATAAAGAACAAAATTACACAGCATGTAGATAGTCATGGCCTAATGGGAGACAGCCAACATGGCTTTAGACAAGGAAGATCTTGTCTTACTAATCTGATATGTTTTTTTGAAGGTGTGCATAAACAGGTAGACAAAGGTGAGTCGGTTGATATAGTGTATCTGGACTTTCAGAAAGCTTTTGACAAAGTCCCCCATCAGAGACTTTTGGCGAAGCTAAAAAAGTCATGGGATAGGAGGCAGTGTACTATTGTGGATCGGGAACTGGTTAAAAGATAGAAAGCAGAGGGTAGGGCTAAATGGCCAATATTCCCAATGGAAAAAGGTGAATAGTGGAGTACCCCAGGGATCTGTACTGGGTCCGCTGCTTTTTGACATATTCATAAATGACCTGGAAAAGGGAATAACTAGTGAGGTTATCAAATTTGCAGATGACACAAAACTGTTTAAAGTTGTTAAAACCCAAGAGGATTGTGGAAAACTGCAGGAGGATCTGGATAAATTGGAAGACTGGGCATCCAAATGGCAGATGAAATTTAATGTGGACAAGTGCAAAGTTATCCACCTAGGAAAGAACAACCCACACTATAGTTACACGATGCAAGGCTCCACATTAGAAACCACCACCCAGGAAAAAGATTTAGGAGTCATCGTGGATAACATGTTAAAACCCTCTGCCCAGTGTGGAGCGGCGGCCAAGAAAGCAAATAGAATGCTAGGTATCATAAGGAAAGGGATGGAGAATAAAACAAAGGATGTTATAATGCCTCTGTATCGCTCCATGGTACGACCGCACCTTGAATATTGTGTGCAATTCTGGTCACCGTATCTTAAAAAGGACATAGCGTTATTAGAAAAAGTACAGAGAAGAGCCACCAAATTGGTGAAGGGGATGGAAGGCTACTCCTATGAAGAGAGGCTAAGAAGGTTAGGGCTCTTTAGCCTGGAGAAGAGATGGCTGAGGGGAGATATGATAGAGGTCTATAAATTAATGAATGGAGTGGAACGGATAAACGTGGATCAATTGTTTACGCTATCAGAGTATAGAAAGACTAGGGGACATGTAATAAAGCTACAGGGTAAACTATTTAAGACAAATAAGAGAAAATATTTTTTCACTCAACGTGTAATCAAACTCTGGAATCTGTTACCGGAGGATGTAGTAAGGGCTGTTAGTATAGCTGGGTTTAAAAAAAGTTTGGACAAGTTCCTGGAGGAAAGGTCCATAAACCACTATTAAAAAGGGACCCAGGATATCAATGCTTGACCCAGTACAAGCATTGTGGAACCTGTGTCTTTTGGGGAAACTGCTAGGTACATATGACCTAGATTGGCCACTGTTGGAAACAGGATACTGGGCTTGATGGACCTCGGTCTGACCCAGTATGGCATATCTTATGTTCTTATGTTCTTATCCAGTATCTCCCACTCCCTTTCCTTCTCCCTGCATCATAGGCAGCATTTTCCCTTCTCTTCTCTTCCCTTCCCCTCCCCATCCTGTCATATTCCAGCATCTCTCCTTACCCCATCCCACAAGTATTCAGCATCTTCCTTTCCTTTCCCTATCAACTATCCAGCATTCCCTTTTCATTTTCTTTCCTGTCTTAACCCCTCTCCAGCATCCCCCTTCCCTTCCCTTCCCATTATTACTCTACCTTGGTATCCAGCATCTTCCCTTCCTTACCTGCTCCTGCAGGTGTCCACCATTTTCCCTTCCTTGTCCACCACCACAAGTGTCCAGCATCCCTCCTTTCCCTTCCCTTTCTTCCACCTCCCCCCCAGGTGTCTAGCATCTTCCCTCCCTTCCCTAACCCCCCAGGTTGCTCCCCCACCTCAGGAGTCCCTTAAGCTGCTTACCTACTCTTTCCCTTTGGGCCATACCAAGTATTTCTTCCATCCTCTTGCTGGGCCTGATCCCTTATCTGCTGCTGGTTCTGGTGCCAGTGCCTCTACTCTTTCTAGGCTGCCCTCTTGCTCTGAAGACCAATGCGAGGGGGGGGGAGGGGGGAGAGCCTTTGCAGATGCATGTGCATAAAACCTTCTGCATATCAACCCTTCTAACACAAATTTCCTGCCGGAGGGGGCGGGTCTCGAGCACACACATGCACTCAAAAGCAATAAGATACCTACTTTGCTGAGACCTTTTAAATGCATGTTTTGCCCTCCAGCAGGCTGTCACCAGCTACCATCTCCTCCTGAAATGGCACCTCTTATTGGAATCGGAGACAGGAAACCACCAAAAAGGTGAAAGGCGGCAACAGTGGTCAGAAATCAGGGACAATCCTCAAAATCAGGAACATCTGGCAACCTTATGGGAGAGGAACAAGTGCAAATAGTTCATGCCCCCTGTGGGAAATCTTTGATTTGGTATGAGTCGAAGGTTGGGGATTTGGGAGTCAGGTGCAGTAAAGGCTGGCCTAATTTTCACTGCAGACGCTAACCATGCAGTGGCTGAATATCAGTGGATGAAAAAACTTTTTTGCAACTTTCCATTTTCAGTAGTTTACACTGAACATTGAGAGAAGACTAGCTATACTTATCTGGGAGTTTCAGTACTGCATCTTCTGTACAGTACAGTTTAAAAGTTTCAGTACTGCATCTTCTGTTTGTCAGAAGAGTCTATGAAAAAAAGAAAGAAACGAGTATCAATATTTTAGAAAATGCAAGTAACAATTAAATAGTTTAGGAAAATAACAAAGTAACACTTTTCTGAGATGTCACTGGTTCAGCTGTAGAAATTCTGCTGTCGCCGAGTATTTCTAGGTTCTGCACTGACATGGTTGTTAATAATTGTTCTTTCAATTCATCTAAGGAAAAAAATTGCTCAAGAACTAAACAGTGTTATTTGTAACATTTTATTAAAAGTGCTGAAGTTAACTACTTACAGGGTCATTCTGAACTACGAATAAACCGTTTGCACGTACAGAGTAGACGTATGCGGTTCGTGAATGTCTAGACGCAATTCTGTGAACAAGCGGTTGTAACTGAGATATATGTGTAGGTCTGGACGTGGGCGGGAGGGGGTGGATCGTGGGCATGGAGGGGAGGAGGATGGGCATGCCCTGCCAGGAAAATGTCCAAACTGTATTCTGTCGAAAATGTGTATGTCCATCGTGGACGTCTACGTTAGACCTGCTAAAATGTGGAATAACAGCGTATGTCTGTTAAAGTTATAACACAGAAGGACATCTATGTGTAAATAAAGCAGGTAGCATAGCTGGGTATAAAAGGATTTGGAAAAGTTCCTGGGGGAAAGTCCATAAGGTAGACATGGAGAAAAAACACCTCTTACTCTGGGGGTAAGCAACATAGCATGTTGCTATGTCTTGGGATGCTACTCTGTAATTGTGATCCAGGCTAGATGAACCTCTGATCTGAATCAATATGGAAATTCCTATGCCCTGATGTTCAGTTAGGTGAAAGAGTATGCAGACTGAAGGTAAATAAACAGAACCATGTGGAAGCAATAGGAGTCTAAATGCTACTACTACTACTACTGAGCATTTGTATAGCGCTACAAGTTGTATGCAGCGCTGCACAGACATGTAAGAGACCGTCCCTGCTCATTAGAGCTTACAATCAAATCAAGACACAGAAGGTGTAGGCAGGGATAACACAAGGGGGAAAGGAAAAGAAAAAGGAGATCAGGTGAGTCAGGATCCAAAAGCAGCAGCAAAGAGGTGAGTTTTCAACCTGGATTTGAAGAGGGTCAAAGAAGGTGCCTGGCGTACAGACACAGGTAGTTTGTTCCAGGCATAAGGTGCAACAAGGTGAAAGGAGTGAAGTCTGGAGTTAGCAATAGAAGAGAAGGGCACAGATCGAAGCAGTATGCTAGAAGAGCGGAGTTCCCCAGGGGGGTTGTAAGGAGAGATAAGAGAAGAAAGGTAGTGAGGAGGTAGCAAGAAACATAGAGGGACCAAAAGAAGTTAAAGAAACGTCACTGCATACAGCTGGACATCGTATACTGCTGTGCCCCACCACATCCAAACAAGAGGTATGACAGTGACACTACCTGTGTGCCTGCCATAGCAGGGTGCACAGGTTGCAGATGTACATATCGTAATGCACAAAGGAGGGACATGTATAAGGTGCATGAGAAACAACAGGCAGTGCCAGGGAAACAGGACCAAAAGATACTACGACTGTTGATGTTCTTACCCTGATTATCCTAGTTCCTATCCCTGCTCATATCTGAATACTTTGTAGTTAGCCCGCAATGTATATGTTTTATTTTGATGTACACCGCACTGATGCTAATAGTGCGGTATAGAAGAAATATTAAATAAATAAATAAAATAGTGATGGAGGCTGAGGGAAGCACAGAATCCAGCGGGTGTGTGAAGTAACATTTAGTATGTGCAAAAATAACATTACAGAGTGCCCCACCACATCCGACCCGCACACCCAGTTGCTCCCCCCCAAAGCCAGAAAAGAACATCTCACCCCAACCCCCACCCCACCATCCCAGCCCTCACCCCCAAACCCCCTGGCCCCACCCCAACCTCCAGGCTCCACCCCCATACCCCCACCCTCACCCCACCATCCCAGCCCATACCCACCAACCCCCCATCCCAGGGACAGCCAATGGTACCCATGCCTACTGCCACCCCCACGTACCCTGACCCACCGCTGACCCCTCTCTCACCCAGAGACACCACCACTGGGCCTCAGTGGTTGGCCAGCGGGTGGGGTGGCTGATGGCTCCCCTTCGAAACCAGGCTGTTGCTGCTGCTACTCTCCCCACTGATCTCCCCATGTGCCTCATGGAAGGGTGGGAAGACAAGTGGGGGTCCCACACCCCAGGGCACAGGGCTCAGGATGCAGGACTGCTCGATGCTGCTGGACCCCACCACAGCTGTGGTCTGTGCAGTGGCTTGTGTGGACACACCACTGGCAGATGGTGGGACAGAGGGTTGGGGCACAGCAGCTGTGGCAGGAGCCACAGCAGCAGCAGCCGGTGTTGGTGGCAGGCCATGAGGCCCAGCCAGCTGTGTAGATAGTATGTCCAGATGAGCCCCGAGGTGGTCCATAGAGGCAGCTAGGTGGTTGGTAGCTGCCAGCTGTGCCTCCTGGACTGCCAACTGCCACTCCTGGAGGACCAGCTGCTTCTCTTGTAGCTGCATGGACCACTGGAGAAGCCAGAGCTTCTCTGCTGCCCATGCCTCCTGGGCCCCCTGCTGGTCCAGTAGGCACTGGACACTGTCAACCAGCTGGGTATAGGCCAGTCCGGGGCACCGCCCATGGTGACCGCTGCCACCAGGCTGGGGTTGGGGTTCAGGTGACAGAGATGGTGCCAGCAGGTCCTCAGAATCCACAGAGCTGGTGCCCCCTGGCTCTGCATTGGTGCCAGCTCTGCACCCCATCCTCAGGCACCTCTGGCTGGTCTGCTGTCTGTTCTGCAGCCCCCTCTGGTGGCAGTGGTGGGGTTGCTGGCGGTGAGGCTTGGGAGGGCCCAGAACTGGGACAAGCATCTATGGTGGCACCTGCTGAGAGAAGCTAGGATGATGAGCATAATGAGGACCCCTGCAGGCAGTAACCCACTCCCATCCCCTCATGGACCACACCAGTACATTAAAGCCACAGGGACACCATGGGACAGCTGGGAGAGTGCAAGCCAGACCAGGGAGGTCCTGCCACCACAGAGTCACCTGGTGAGCCAGCAGTGCAGAAGTCACAGTGCAACAGGGGCATGCATGCCCAACCCCAAATCAGTGGGGACATGTGTGAGAGGGGCAGTGGGTGCCTCAATGGGTCCCCACACCATAGGTGCTGGCACGGGGTGGGGGACATTCAGCATGCAAATGTCAGCACAGACATGTACCTTGGTCCTGTGGGTGCCGAGAGGTGTCCACATCCCTGATGCCCTCCAATGTGATGACATCCATGGTGGCAAGGATGTGTTGCTGCAATTCTGTAAGCCGCAACCCCTGTACATCTGAGCCCACAGCTCGTGCCTTCCTGCTGGTCTCGCGCCATACCTACCGCCACTTCCTTTTTATATCCTCAATATCACCATTGATGTGGTAGATGGCATTGAGTTTTCTGCAGATGGCCAGCCATCTGCGCTGCTGCTCATATGCCCCCACACGTGCCTTCTCAGTGTCCATGAGGATGCCATAATTTGCAAGCACCTCCTCAATGAGGAGGGCCTGCTCCCCTTCAATAAAGTTCCGCTTCCTTGCAGATACCTTAGGACCCATTTTCATGTGTCAGAGCCTGAACAGGCGCCTGTGATCCACACAATGGTATGGCATTCCCAGAGGTGTGTACATGCTGCCGTTACATATTTTATAGCGGTTAGATGTACAACAACGTATACGTCCATCTTCTTGGGATTCCGTGCTCGCGTGTGTGTCTAGACGCACGCATAGGTCCAACATTCGTGGAACACATATAAATACGCATATGGTTCCACATGTTTTTCTTTTCCTGTGTGCAATGTGTCTTGGACATTGTAGGAGTTGATTCATTGCAATGTATCTGACTCTACAGCAACACTGCCATTTACAGGGTGCAGTGGCCAGGTGCCCTGCGCAGGCACATACCACAGGGCAGGCAGGTATGGGCATGTTGCTGTCTGGGGCAGGAACTGACTGGCTTGCAGTTAGGCAAGGCAGGTCCTGCCTCAACCCCACATCCCCAGCCTCATACTGTTGCCACTGTACAGGGGATGCGCATGTTTGGCCCCCACAGATGCATGCCTGTAGGTGTGTTGTCACTGGTGCCTGAACACCTTGCTGCTTATGTGGAGCAAAGGACACCCCAGTGGTGCACACATGAGAGTGTACGTGCCACTAATGGGCATGTTCACAAATAGATATGTAACCACAGAAACATAGAAACATAGAAATATGACGACAGAAAAAGACCACATGGCCTATCTAGTCTGTCGTTCCATAACAACTACAACAATCCCCTTTTTACCTTTAGAGATCCTCTGTGTTTGTCCCATGCTTTTTTGAATTCAGTTACTGTCCTCATCTCTACCACCTCCACTGGGAGACTATTCCACGGATCCACTACTCTTTCTGTAAAGAAATATTTCCGCATATCACTCTTGAATCTATCTCCCTTCACCCTCATCCCATGTCCCCTCATAGCAGAACTTGCTTTCAATTGAAAGAGGCTCTCTCCCTGAACATTTATGCCACAGAGGTATTTAAACATCTCAATCATATCACCTCTATCCCGCCTTTCCTCTGAGGTGTACATATTAAGATCCTTCAGTCAACCATGCAGCAGTACGTGGTTGACAGGCCACCCACTGGGTGCCCTAGTCGCATGTGTGCAGTGGGAGGGTGAAGCACCATTCGTTTAAGCACACCACCTTATAATCTCTCGTATATAGTTTAACTTGTATATAGTCATCTGTTTTATACTGTTTACTGTTAAAATAATTATGTAAAACTTTCACCTATCAGTTACCTGTAACATAATGGTTATCTGTAAACCGCCCCTGATCTCTGGAAGGGGCAATATAGAAAACTGTAACAAATAAATAAATAATAAATGAAATAACACCTGCCCCCTGCCACCCACAAGGAGCTTGGGGGGACATTTGGTGGTATCCCCTAAGGTCCAGACTGACCATTGACCTGTTGCATTCCCCCACAAGTTCCAGTGGAAGCAGCCAGGTGTCAGAGGATGAAACAGGACAGGACCAGATCTGTGATCGCCACTGCCCTTCTTGTTCTCGCTGACTATGAGCACCAGCACACCGCATGCCACCACCCATATGCAAGGGTCCCCAGGCCCTGTTCTCATTACCTTGACCTCAGTTTATCAAATAGTTGTCGAACCCGGTACAGGTTTGACCATGAGGCGATACATGATCTGTGTCAGGAGCTGGGGCCACAGCTCGCTGCACAGGCACACAGATGGGACATAGTGCTTGTCCATGTGAAGGTGCTGGCAGCTCTGGCATTCCTGGGGACCGGCACATTCCAGTCTGTGGTGGGAACAGCATCACAGCTGAGCCAGGCAGAAGTGTTGCACAGCATCATGCAAATCAAAATAATCAGTAGTAGCTGCCCCCTGCAAACTCTCAGAGCATAACACATGCTAGAAAAAACAAAAAAAGGAACACCTATATTCCTAAGCCACTGCCGTCTACAGGCTCCCAGTCACCGCTGAAAGTCCTACTGCTGGAGTATCAGTGGCAGGATTTTCAGCAGCAAGTATTCTCAGCAGTGAATGGAAGCCTGTAGAAGGTGGTGGCTTGGGAAGATAGGTGCAACGTTTTGTTTTTTTCTAGCATATGTTATGCTCAGAGTTTGCAGGGGGCAGCTACTACTGACAATTTTGATTTGGAATCACTATTTTAATCAAATGGAATTTAATCAAACAGGCAATTGGTAGGCATATTTTAGAGCCATTGATGAGAGGAGGATTGGGCCTGGTTTGAGGTTAACCTTTACCATTGCCCCTACCTCCTTGAATTCTGAGGCTCTTTTCTTCTTCCGTATTAGATGTTTACCTGATGTGATGTATGACAAATGATAGAGTGGGGTACCTTGCAGTATTCGGATGATTTACGTTCTAGAGATGACCATTTTGGGCTTGCACATGCTGTGCTGCACAGTGTCATGGGATGGGGGTGGTGGGGTTATGCTCAGGTGTCATATGCAGGGATGTTTCTTTGTGGACACAGTGGTGGCTGCATGGGGCAGTTTCCCATTGGAGGTGGTGCTGTTGTCGATAGTATCAGACTTCATGGGGAATGGGGCAGACACAGGGTTCTCTCAGAAGACTGGTGTGGTGGTTGGTAGTGGGGGGCGACCTAGGTCAGCCATGTGTTGTCTTTAAGAATATAAGATATGCCATACTCGGTCAGACCAAGGCCCATCATACCCAACATCCTGTTTCCAACAGTGGCCAATCTAGGATCTAGGTCACTAGCAGTTTGCCCAAAAGACACAGGTTCCACAATGCTTGTATTGGATCAAGCAGTGGATATTCTGGGTCCACTTTAATAATGGTTAATGGACCTTTCCTCCAAGAACTTGTCCAAACCTTTTTTAAACCCGGCTACACTAACAGCTTTTTCTACATCCTCTTGTAGCAAATTCCAAAGTTTGATTACACATTGAGTAAAAAAATATTTTCTCTTCTTAGTCGTAAATAGGTTACCCTGTAGCTTGATTGCATGCCCCCCCAGTTTTTACTATATTTCGATGGCGTAAACAATCAATCTACATTTACCTGTTCCATTCTATTCATTAATTTATAGACCTCTTTCATATCTCCCCTCAGCTGTCTCTTTTCCAGGTTGAAGAGCCCTAACCTTTTTAGCCCCTCTTCATAGGGGTATCCTTCCATCCCCTCTACCATTTTGGTGGCTCTTCTCTGTACCTTTTCTAATAACGCTATATCCTTTTTAAGATACGGTGACCAGAATTGCACACAATATTCAAGGTGCGGTCGCACCATTGAATGATACAGAGGCATTATAATATCCTTTGTTTTATTCTCCATTCCTTTCCTTATGATATCTAGCATTCTATTTGCTCTCTTGGCTTCCACTGCACATTGGGCAGAGGGTTTTAACATGTTATCTACAATGACGTCTAAATCTTTTTCCTGGGTGGTGGTTCCCAATGTGGAACCTTGCTTCCTGTAACCATAGTTAGGTTTTTCTTTCCTAGGTGCATAACTTTATACTTGTCCACATTAAATTTCATCTGCCATTTGGATGCCCAGTCTTCCAATTTATCAAGATCCTCTTGCAATTTTCCACAATCCTCATGGGTTTTAACAACTTTGAATAGTTTTGTGTCATCTGCAAATTTGATAACCTCATTCATTATTCCCATTTCCAGGTCATTTATAAATATGTTAAAAAGCAGTGGACACAGCACAGATCATTATTGACCTTTCTGCATTGGGAAAATTGGCCATTTAGCCCTACCCTCTGCTTTCTATCTTTTAACCAGTTCCTGATCCACAGTACTACACCCCTTTTATCCCATGACTTTTTTATTTTTCCAAAAGTCTCCAATGAGGGACCTTATCAAATGCTTTCTGAAAGTCCAGATACACCATATCAACAGACTCACCTTTGTCTGCTTGTTTATTCATACCTTCAAAAAAACAACAGATTAGTAAGACAAGACTTTCCTTGGCTAAAGCCATGTTGGCTGTCTCCCATTAAGCCATGACTATCTAGATGTTGAGAAATTTTGTTCTTTATGATGGTTTCCACCATTTTTCCTGGCACTTATGTCAGGCTCACCAGTCTGTAGTTTCCGGGATCACCCCTGGAACCCTTTTTAAAAATTGGCAATCCCCCAATCTTCAGGTATTGCAGATGATTTTAATGATAGTTCACAGATTGCTAATAGTAGATCTGCAATTTCATATTTCAGTTCTTTCAACACCCTTGGATGTATACCATCCAGTCCAGGTCATTTGCTACTCTTCAGTTTATCAAATAGTTGTAATACATCTTCCTTGTGTATCGATATTTCTTTCAATTCTTCTGCAGCATCTCCTTTAAATAACATTTCAGTCATGGGCAACATTCCTAGATCTTCCTCAGTAAAGACTGAAGCAAAGAATTCATTCAGTCTCTCCACTATTGCCTTGTCCCCTCTTAGTGCCCCTTTATTAGGCATTTTTGCTTCCACAGCCAGCTTCTTCTCAAATTCTCTTTGCTTGCCTTATCAATGCCTTGCATCTAACTTGCCAGTGCTTGTGTTGTTTCCAGTTTTCATCATTTGCCTCCTTTTTCCATTTCCTGAAAGATGCTTCTTTGGCAACAACAGCCTCTCTGACCTCACCTTTAAACCATGTTGGCAGATTTCCTTCCACTTTTCTTAAAGCATGAAATACAGCTGATCTGGGCTTCCAAGATAGTATTTTTAAACAACACCCAAACCTGATGTAAATGTTTAACATTTGCAACTGCTCCTTTTAGTTTTTTCTTAACTATTTTCCTCATGTTATTATAGTCTCCCTTTTGAAAGTGAAAAGGTAGTACTGTGGATTTCCTTATCATTCTTCCTTCATTTATTAAATCAAATGAGATCATGCTATGATCACTATTGCCAAGTGGCCCCAACACCCTTATCTCCTGCTCCAGATTTGGTGTTCCACTAAGGACTAGGTCCAAGATGGCTTCCCATCTGGTCAGTTCATGAACGAGCTGCTCCAAGAAGCAGTCATTTATTTCATCTAGAAACTTTATCTCCCTAGCATGTCCTGCTGTGACATTGATCCAGTTGATACCGGGATAATTGAAATCACCCATTATTATTAATGTGTTGTAACTTTTATTGGCTTCCCTGATTTCTTTGAGCATTTCATCATCTATTTGTTTATTCTAGCCAGGCGGTCGATAGTACACTCCCACTGCCATTGCCTTCCCCTTCCCCTTTTTACATCGCATTTCAATCTATAGAAATTCTACAGTGAATTTTGTTTCCTGCAAAACTTTAATCTTTTATGACTCAATGCCCTCTCTAACATAGAGCGCAACCCCACCACCTATTTGATCTTCTCTGTCATTACGATATAGTTTGTTCCCAGGTTTCACAGTGTCCCACAGGTTGTCCTCCTTCCACCATGTCTCTGAGATACCAATCATATCTAACCTCTCATTTAGTGCTATATATTCTAACTCTCCCATCTTATTTTTCAGACTTCTAGTATTTGCATACAAGCATTTTAGAGGCTGTATTTTATTTATATTAATCTGGCTATCGGTAGGCAGGGGTAATTTGGAATCTTTAAGCTTTTTCTGCTCTATACTCAAGGGCATTTGGGCTACTTTTGTCTTTATTGGAACCTCTCTACTGATGAGCCCTAACTTCAGTCTTTTGCTTCAATGTATACATTCTACCGAACCATGAGCTCTTCAAGGATACATTGTTCCGAACCATGAGCTCTTGGGCGACTGTCGGCTTTCCTCTATTATCTAGCTTAAAAGCTACTCTATCTCCTTTTTAAAGGTTAATGCCAGCAGCCTGGTTCTGTTCTGGTTAAGGTGGAGCTCATCCCTTTGGAAGAGCCTCTCCTTTCCCCAGAAAGTTCCCCAGTTCCTAAGAAATCCAAAACCCTCATCCTTGTACTATTGTTTCATCCACACATTGAGACTCCAGAGCTCTGCCTGCCTTTTGGGTCCTGCGTGTGGAACGGGAAGCATTTCGGAGAATGCTACCCTGGAAGTTCTGGATTTCAACGTCCTACCTAAAAGCCTAAATTTAGCCTGCAGAACCTCCCTACCACACTTTGCTATGTCATTGGTACTGACATGTCTAGGTGGCACGTGAGGTCCGCTACCTTCGCACCAGGCAGGCATGTTACGAGCGATCCTCACGTCCACCAGCCACCCAGCTATCTAATGCCACAGCAGCCAGAATAATCACCGGCTCCACAACTCATGCCCACATCATCCCCATCCTCAAAGAACTCCACTGGCTCCCAATAAGCCACCGCATCAAATATAAGATGATCATAAATATATTCAAAATCAGACACGAGAGCTCTGCAATCAGCCTCCAAGCCCTCTTACTCCCTAACACCAACAACAGACCAAGGAGGAAAACCACATCAGACACCCTCAGCACCCCAAGTAACTACACAAAATCATGCAATTCCACTACACAAAGAGCACTTTCTTTAGCGGCCCCATTAATATGGAACTCTCTCCCTTCCGACTTACGATCAATTGACGATATAAAGGACTTCCGAAAACAATTAAAGACTGTACTCTTCACAGAGCACTATGGATCAAACACCTAACTAGATTCCATTTATTGTATCCTTTATGTAAAATGATTTTCTGTAATGGTTAACCTATGTTATATATCCCACCTCACTACTTCGATGTTTTGTTTAAGCAGTGCATGTTTCCCTTGCTTTTGTATAACCTTTGTATGTCTTTGTAACCGCTTTGATTGAAGGAAAAGGCGGTATAAAAAACTTGTTAAATAAATAAATAAATAAATAAATAATGATCGAATCACCAACTATAACGGCTGTTCTAACCTTTCCGTTGTGGGCACATGGCCCTGGAGAAACCTTCTCGGTGCAAGAGGATTTTACATCACCTGGAGGACAGGTCCTAGCCACAGGATCACTTCCTGCCACACCAGAGTGATGCTGTCCTGTCATGTGGTTTCTCTCCTCCATGGCAACAGGGATGCTGCCAGACTAGAGGTGGGACTTCAGTACTATACCCCTGTAGGTCTCGTCTGTGTACCTGTCTGTCTTCCTTATGTCCTCTAAGCCTGCTACTCTAGCCTCCAGAGATCGGACTCATTCCCTGAGAGCATAGAGCTCCTTGCACCTAGTGGACATGTAAGACCCCTCACCAACTGGGAGAAAATCATACATGTGACACTCGATGCAAAAGACTGAAAACCCCCCATCTCGCTGCTGGACTGCTGTCTGCATCTTAGTTTTAAGGTTGAATTTAGGTATTTAAGTTCTTTACTTACTAAGGACTGCTAGGAATACTTATACTAATAAAACTATATCTAATACGTTTAATATACTTTGTTCACCTGAAGCTTAATTAATCTCAGGTTCTTAATGTATGCCTGATGCAGATAAACAGCTGCACCTGAGAGTGAATATGGCACTTCCTTTCCTTTAAGAGATTTAAGCACCTATAAAGCTACGATTATCCCAGGGGTGGGTGGGTGTCAGGGAGGGAGGGATGGATGGAAAAAAGACATATTAAAAACTGGCTGCTACACAGTACCCTGTCCTGTGCTTCTAAGGTAATCTGTGACCAATTTCCTGGGTGATTCACACAGACCTTGCTTGGATTGAGGGAATCTTGGGTTCTAGCTTTAACCAGAAAGCTCTCTGCTGTGTTTTAAATTTAAAATGAAAGCTCTTTGCTGCTACTAGGCCCTGACTGATTTAACAAATACACTGGGTTCACAGATTAATCAGCTTTAATCTAAAGAATTCCTTTTCCCCCAAGATTTAGAAAAATTCCCAGAAGTAAATACTTACAATTACAATTGCAGATCTCTCTCCAGAAGTAGCAGTCCCCATTTGTATTCTTTCAAGCACCATGTCTCTTTGTTTCCTCTGTGCTCTGTTTTGTGACAAGTAGCATGGAATATGTCTATGTTTTGGGAACCTGACAGTTATTTGTGATCTGGATTGGCCAGTGTTGGAAACAGGATACTGGGCTTGATGGAGCTTTGGTCTGACCCGGTATGGTATATCTTATGTTCTTATGGCAGAGAAGCATGTGTAGCAACAAGCAATGTCTTTTCTTTTAGCAGCCCTTTAAAAACTTTTTCTTAGGTCTTATCAGTCCTGCATTTGAATGCTGAGATAGTGGAATCAGTCTTTCTGACTGGCTATAACACAACTTACTGGTGCTAGCTGGACAAATCATAAATCACTGATCATGAACTTGTTGAGTGCACAGTGTCATCAATGATGAGATACAAATGCAGATATGATACAATATTTACCACCACAATGTCTGTGTTGGTTGAAACAATATTGCTTCTTCAAGGTCTTCAGAACTGAGAAAGCTTACGGTTGCATTCTCACAGATTCTCAAAGAACAATGCCTCTTTCATTCTTCTTACACAGGCAACTGATGAGTTCTCTGTAGTGTAGCAATTCTTTGCTTCAGTGAATCAGTGATAGTTGGGCTGAAGCCTTTAAAGTCAAAATGATTGCAGAGGCTGTGGCTCTGTATATCTCCTCCCACCCCTTGATTCCCTCCCCAGCACTTACTGGGGATTTCTCTGGTGTCTAGTGGGTGGCCTTGAGTTAACCGTGTCACTCCTGTCCCATTGGATGCCTGGACCCAAATGGCACTGGTATTGCAGTAGTACCATTAGAGGTCAACCTGCTAAATAGCTTCTGGGAATGTATTCCTGTCTCCTGTTCTCTCTTTGGGGTTTCATTTCCAATGAAAACTAAAATAAAAAGAGGAACAATGATAAAATAGATTTACTGCGAAAAACATATTTTACTCAATGTCATCCTTTGGTATTTTGACTATCCCTTTAATCAAGGATAGCCCTTGGGTAGCTAGTACCACATCCATGCCTCCATTGAAACTGTTTTGAGAGAAAAATTCAGCAAATCTGCCTGGAAGCAAGATGGCTGCCGCTATGTTCACCTGAGAGGTGTGTTAAGGGCCGGCCCATCCACTAGGTGAGCTAGCAGGCTGCCTAGGGCAGCAGACCTCTGTACATGGCATGGAAAACATGGCCTTCCACTTCCCACCACGTGCTGAGCCATGCTGTGCTGCTGCCCCCTGCTGCCACTGATTCCAGCAGAGGGGCCGGCTAGGCCCGGCGGCAGCAGCTCACAGCAAGCCATGTGCTTTAGCACACATGGCCTGCTGCTTCTGATCCCCCCCAAAGTTGTGTCAGAAGGATTAGAAGCAGCAGGCCATGTGTGCTAAAGCACATGGCCTACTGCTGCTGCCAAGCCACCTTGACCCCACCACCAGAATCATCAGCAGTGGGGGGTAGTGGCATGACTCAGCAAGGGGAGGGTGGCATGCAGGGGGGGGGGGTGGCACAGCTAGCGCTTCTGCCTGAGGTTTCCTGTTTTTTGCTTTTTACCATATGCTGAATTCCTCCAGGAAGAAGAAGGCCAAGCAACTGGCTCCTGCCTGCGATCTGATGTTGGGCGGGCCAATGGATGTTTCCTTTGGCCTGCGGGTGTGGAGGGAACTCAAGCATCTGATTGGTGTAGTGAAGCTGGGAGAGGACCTGTCGCTTACCCTGGAACAGGAAAATTCATTGAGCCTGGAGTACCGAGTGCCCCCGAAGCAATCGATGATTGTGAGTGCTGCAGGTACAGCTGGGGCTGTGCCACAGGAAGAAGTTGGTGTTTTGCCTCTGCGGTCAGTGTCTCAGGTTGCAGAAGAGTCCCTGGTCTTGGGGCCCTTGTCTGGTTTGTGCGGATGTTCCATCATGAAGACCTCTATGTTGCAGCAGCTCAGAGCTGTGGGATTAGACTCTGTAGGAGGTGATTGCTCTCAGAAGGGTTCTTCCTCTGCTTCGCAGATGGCATTGGTGAGACCATAGATATTTAATTTTGACTGTATTTGGGATAGTTTATTTCTTTGGAACAATCTCTTTCTGGCCAGTTGCATTCCATCACTGCTTCTCTTGTTCATAATGCCCAAAGGTTGGTTGAACATGATCAGGAGATATTTGAGTTGAAGAATAAGGTATCTGCTTTGCAGGATAAGATGGAACAGTCATCCTCTGCACAACTGGTGTTTATGAAGGACTCTGGAATTACCCATCAGATACTGGAAAATGGTAATAGAAGGCATAATCTCAGACTCTGAAGAGTATGTTTACTAAAGGATGTTAAGTAAGCAAGTGTGTTGTTAGCACCTGTTATCATCACCCTTGCACCCTTAATGCTGGTAAAAAGCTGCTTTAATAGGCGTTAAAGGCTCCTGCAACATTAAGAGCACTGTAAGCGGAGAGTGGGCATTAATAGTTTGTGCTCCCTTAACCCATGTTGCACAATGTGTTTAAAAGCCCTTTAACTCTGGGAACTCCAAAGCCAAGTAAAACCTCACAGAAAGGGTGTATTTAGAGGGGAGAGAGCCTATTTACATGTCTGCAATGTGATGCACTGACGGGGAGCCCCTGACACTGATTATAGTGCTCCATTAGCAGCAACAGCATGGTACCCAAGTATGAAAGAGCACTATGTTGATGGTGCAAATGAGGCAAAGGAGGTGGCACGTAGGTCATGCAATAGGGTTGCTGGTGCACAGGGCAGACCAGGCAGATGCCCAGGTGGCACATAAGAATATAAGATCAAAAGATATGCCATATTGGGTCAGACCAGTATCCTGTGTCCAACAGTGGCCAATCTAGGTCACAGGTACATAGCAGTTTCCCTAAAAGACACACAGGTTCCACATAGCCTGTATTGGGGCAAGCAGTGTATTTCCTGGGTCCCCTTGAATAATGGTTTATGGACCTTTCCTCCAGGAGCCTGTCCAAATCATTTTTCAACCCAGCTACACAAATAGCTTAAAATTACTACATTCTCTGGTAATGCATTCCAGAGTCTGATTACGTGTTGACTGAAAAATATTTTCTCTTATTAGTCTTAAATGAGTTACACTGTAGCTTCATTGCATATCCCCTAGTCCAGAGGTACTCAAATCCAGTCCTGGAGGGCCACAAATCAGTCAAGTTTTTGGGATATCCCTAATTAATATGCATGAGATATATTTGCATGCACTGCCTCCATTGTATTTGAATCTATCTCATGAATATTCATTAGGGATATCCCAAAACCCTGACTGGTTTGCGGCCCTCCAGGACTGGATTTGAGTACCTCTGCCCTAGTCCCCTAGTTGCGTTCCTTTCATTAATATATAGACATCTATCATATCTCCCCTCAGCCGCCTCTTCTCCGGGTTGAAGAGCCCTAACCTTTTTAGCCTCTCCTCATAGGGGTAGCCTTCCATCCGCTTTACCATCTGTGATGTCCGTCATGATCCCACAGTGACAGTGGTGGCACACAGACATGCTGCTGCTGCGGAAAGGTGATGTGCCATATAAGGTGATCCAAGGGTCCTGGCACCCTAAGCAGAGATCCCGACTGCCCCTCCCTGCTGCTGCTGAACCCAGCTGTGGAAGAAGAGTCCAATAGCGCCAGCAGCTGTAACCCTCCAGGTAGAGCAAAATGCAGGTGCCCGGGGAACTACCACAGCAGTGGCTGTCATCCTCCCCCTGAGACATATTGGTTGCAGGTGGTGATGGGGTCCCTGCAGAGGCAGATGATTGGGGGGGGGGCAGCAGCACCCAATGGCAATGGACCAAAGCCATGTCCTGGTCCTGTGTGCCGTGAGCATTGCAACATGTGCCAAGGTCTGTCTGATGGGAATGGGAAGCATGTCAGCCCCAGGGACTGTTGTACCCACATGGCAGCACTGTGGCTCAACATATGCAGTCACTGTGTACATGAGTGGAGGGTCACCGGTTCAAGTTCTGGCTGTGGGTCATGTATTGCATGTCCCTGTGGCTAAACTTTAGCATACAGTGCAGGTACAGCACCAGCATATGAAACCCCTATTGAATCAGCCAGCAAGGGTACAGCCACACAGATAGGCTGCACTATCCACAGCTTGATGGAAAGTCAGGCTGATAGCATTTGCACACTGAGCAGGTGATAACAACGGGCATTAATATCAGAGCACATTACTAGTGCCTGCACAATGAGCACAGATTAACAATGCTTGAGCTGATATTCAGAACAAAGTGGCAGGCAGGAATGCCAACTATCCCCACTTTTTCATAGCACGGTGATGTGAGTGTGATTGTGTGTGTTGTCATGAGGTAGAGTCATCAGAGCCTATGGAAATAGGTAGAACAGATGAAAACAGATCTGAAAATGACAGCTCAGATCAGCACATGGAGCAGAGTTGCTATAGGCAACCAAAACAAACACTATCACATGGTGGGAGAACACGCCCGAGCAGCAAGCAGGTTCCTGATTCATTAGGAAATGAAGGGCAGCTGAGAAGGGGTGGAGCCCAACCAAGCACAGGGACACGCGTAGTTAAAACATGCTCACCTGAGGTTAGTGAGGAGAGGAGAAGAAGAGGCAGGGCGACAAGCAGAACAAGTTCCAGTTCTAGAAGCAGAGACACAGGAGTGAGAGAGAGTTCAGAAGCCAGCAGAACTGAAAGGTATACGGGAAGAAACACAGCAGCCTGTTGCAGAGAGCAGTGCCCAGCTAAGGACGTGCCCGCTGAAACTTACCAGAAAGCTAGGAGAAGCTATGGTACAGAAGCCAGGCTCAGGAAAGCTGAGGAGTTTTATCTTCCTAAAACCAGGTACAGCACAAGAGGGAAAGTCTGTCCTGGGGAAAGTTTTATGCTTAAGGAAAAGCCAAGACAGAAAGGCAGAGAAACGTCTCCATCTCAGCAGTGCTCTGATAACTCACTCACACGCAGGAGCTCAGAGAAAAGGCAATTGGGAGGTAGTCCAATTCCTTCTAATAGAAGAGCCTTTGAATATAGTGATTTGCCCTGTACGTATAAGGAGTTGTGTGACTCACAAAGGGAGCTCTCAAGAGAAGGTGGTAATTATTCACTACACTCTCTTAACCAGGAAGAAGGGAAGTGTAATTACCGAGAGCAGAGTTTGCCTAAAGATAACGTTTTCTATAACCCTGAAGAATGTTATTCAGAGGAGGAACCAGAGGAAATGCAATGTAATGATTATGAAGAAGCAATTTCAGATACATGCATGGACTGTACTTTAATTATGTCAGATGACATTACTTCTTTCTGTTGAAGAGGCTGTTAAAGTATAAGCAAACAGTGGTGAGGAAAACTTACCTGTTTGAACGGACTGTTTGTGTTACTTTTGAGTTCAGCTGACGATAAGCATATTTTGGTTCCAGTTTGTTCCTTTTGATTTTTGTACCAGAAGCATGGTGTTTTGCCTTTTGTTCCCATTGCTTTAAAAATCCACCCGGAAGGGGAATTAAAAGTCCTGTTTGAAAGCCTTACTATTCATCCACGACTCACCTTCTTTATTCAGCAATTGGGACTACAACTCCCAGAGGGCATTGTAATCATCCACTTTTGCTAGTATTGAAGTAGCCCTGGTGAATTTCCCAGGCTCCAGCCCCTGGGGACCCTCACCGGGTGACAGTGTGTCCATTTGGCTTTCTGCACTTCACTGTGCCTCACATTGTCTAAGCTGTTCCCAGCATTAGTCTGCAAATGTGCAAGATGAGGAGCAGAGGATTGTGGGTATGGCCCAAAACAGAGTGAACTGACCAGGATGTGCCTGCCTCGATGGTAGGGTCAATGGTTGAGTCATCATAGTGGCTGTCTGCCACATTCATGGCCTGGGTGGCCACAGCATGTCATACTGAGAGAGTACTCTCACTCTGACTGAGCTGTGACCATGATACGGCTATGTATTCACAAAGTGCCTTATACTGTCTGGTGCCAGTGATGGGGGTATGATCTCTGTCTGGGGAGCACAATCACTGCACCAAATGCTTTGTGTGCATGCCATTTATCCCAAGCCATAGTGCACATGGTTGCTCTGTGCACATGCCTTATGTGCTGATTAACTGCAGTTAGTTATGTATATGGCTGAAACAGCCTGGTGGTTGGCCTGTGCATGGCTGAAACAGCCCAGTGGTGGGTAACAGGTACAATGACTGAGCTTGCTGTGGCAATTGTTTGTTCTAAATGGTTGGGATGGAAATTGTTCCTGGCTTACTTGCTGTGGTCATGGCAGGACAGAAGCTGCCTAACCCCCTACATATTGCACCTGCTTTAACACTGGGCACTGACATGCACTGTTCTAGGTGGGCCCCTGTCTAAGAGGAGCAAGACACAGGGCCCATCTGTGACTGGCTCCTACAGCATACTGCAATTGTGCAGGAAGCAAGGTAACCAGCATATCACACTACAACAATACCTACCACATAACTGGCAAAAACCATCTCTAGCAGTGCAAGTTCTGGGTACCAGGTGTGGGTGCTGATCCTCACCCTCAGGGTGACTGCTAACACTGCTCAGTAGCATGGTTTGTAGCTGTTATGTGCTTGTAGCACACATTGTCAGTGTGTCTTACTGAGCTGATGTGATGGATCAGTGCATTCTCCATTTGGTGATCAGCTGCAGACTGCTGTTCCATGTGTGCAGTGCCTCATGGGTACCGGAGGGGCTAACCTAATTTGACATACACAGCAGACAGTTTAGGCAGTAACCTGCAGGGCCCTTGTAGCCAGACACTGCTGTGTGGTGGTGTAGCCTACTGGTTAGTGTAATGCTCCTATATGTAGGGAGCAAGGGTTCAGTTCCTACTTCTTCAATTTTGCACCTGTGTGCTACAGGTCATTTCCCTGCCTGTAACAGTCCCTACTCTGCTGTGATTTGCAGACACTCATCCTTCTACATTTTTATGTGTTCTACTCTTACTTAGGGTCAGCAAACATGCTCTTCCCCATCATGACCTTCTGAGAGCATGGCTTTATTGGCTCTGCTGCAGCCCATTGCAGGGGGTCATACATGTTCACCCTGCAGATGTCAGGCCCCTGCTTGAAGGTGTGGTGTGAAAGTCACGATACTACTTTTGAACCCTACTGCCACTCCTTATGTGACATTTTGGAATGTGTTACTGTCACATTTTATATCTGCAACAACCTTCATGGACTGACAACACCTCCTTGTGACCTTGAGCAGATCGCTTAACCCACAAATGGCCATGTTGACTGCAGGTAGAACAAAAAAAGCAACAAAGGGGTATGTTTACTAAACCCTCTTAACGTGCGCGCTGCGTTAGTCTGCAGGATGCCATATAAGGAGTGGGCGTTTCAGTTTAAAGTAACAAAACGGGATTAGCACGCACGCTCTTGTGCGCCGCGCACATTAGCGCAAGAGTAACGCGCGCGGGAAGCATAAGCAGGCACGCTGATGTGCAACCAGAGTAATAGGGCTGCAGTACAATGGTGAAGACACTAACAAATGGTGCAGGAGTCATGGGTTCAATCCCCCACTGTGCCCAATGATTAAGGCTGGCTGAGGCACTACCATTTATGTGTAATATTGCATTATGAGGCATTTTAATTTTATTTTAATTACTGCTGCTAGCAAACGCACTCTCAAAGCGCTGTAACATAAGGAGCTGCATAAGGCACCCCATAAGGTACCCCAGAGGGCACATTTTAAAGTGCACTGTCCCCCACGGCACCCTACAATGTTGCGTAAAGGGTGGCCTATAGGGCACCATATAGGGTGCCCTATGAGGCACGGCAAGGTCATAGCACTGTTTTTGATGGCAGCACTGTGCATTTAAACACATGGAAATCTTAAGTAGGTGCGCTGACATGCAAGGAGGAACACCAGTGTAGCACAATGGTTAAGGCACTGACTGATGATACAGGGATCATGAGTTCAATCCCCAGTGTGCCTAATACATAAGGCTGGCTGAGGCATCAGCTTTGACATGTAAGTATTGTTTCCTGTGGCACTTTAGTTGTATTTTATTAATTGCTGCCAGCAAACACACCCTCACGTGCCGTAACCTAAGGTGCCGCATAAGGCACCCTATAAGGCACTCCATAGGGCACATTATAAAGTGCACTGTCCGCCACGGCACCCTATAATGTCCCCTATAGGGCACCCTATAAGTCGCTCCATAGGATACCGTATAGTGCACCTTATATGGACGGTAACCATAAGGTGCCTTATAGGGCGCCCTATAAAGCGCCCTCTGAGGCACCTTATGGGTACAGTACGCTGAGGGTGTTTTGCTGGCAGCACTAATGTACATTAAAAATAGATAATGCTTTGGACAGCCCTATCAAATAACCCCACTATGGGTTTGAACCCATGACCTCTGGCTCCACAGGCAGTGAAACAACCAGTGGGCTACTGCTCTATAGCTGCTAGCAAGCCCCTGGCTGGCTGCAGAAGGACTGCATGTCACCACACAAACAGTCTGCTGTGGTCACCAGGATAGGGTTAGCCCACCCGTACCCATGATGCACTGCACATGCAAATCAGCCATCTACAGATGAACACAAGATGGGGTATGCACCCCCACAGCACCTCGGCCTGGTAGGGGGAACTGACCGTGTGTGGTACTGGCACAGAGTAGCTACACACCGTCACATTGTGCAGGTACTGCACTCACCCTGAGGGTGAGGTGGGGTGCCCAGCACCAGGTCCACAGCAGAGATAGGCCATGCTGCAGGTCCCCAGCAGTGCTAATGTGTGAGATAGGTAGTTTCTGCAGACACACCTTGGATATATCTGTATGTCTCAGTCAGGTGTAGCCCCTATGGACACCTAGGAGGATTATGTACCACCACGCTCCTCCTCCTCCAGGGCTGAGGGTGGTAAATAGGGTCTCCCACCAACAGATCCACATTCTATCTCCTTGCAATGGTGGCAGTAGAGGGGACCATCAACCCCAGTCCTGCTGGGGAACAGACACCCTACAGGGCAGTCAATGCAGCTCTGTACACATCCATAACGCAATAGCAGACAGACAAAAGCCTGGATATGCTAAACTGCACCCCACCACTATCTGATATTCTCCTGCAGCAAGCCTTCAGCCGCTGCACCCTGCAAGGCGCTCCATCAAGACACATACCAGCTGCAGACAGTCTGCTAGTTAGTCCATAGTACATGTTCCTGGTGGAAATGAGTGCCCCCAGAACTGGGATGTCAGCATACACAACAAGCAGATAAGTCAGTGAGTGGACCCCAAAAGAAAACCCATAAATATCACATGAGAGAAATACTATGTAGCACTATGGGGGAGCCTAGCCATGCTGTGGTCACTGCACAGTCAGGGTGAGAGTGATCTCCCAGCAGGACATGCTGTGGCCACCCTGTCTGTGCAGGTGGTTGCCGGGCACTACAATGTCCCAGCCAGTTCCCTATGCCCTGTGCAGATGCATCCTGGCCAGGCCACCCTGTCCGGGCTATACCCATGGTACCTTGCTCCTCATTATGCACATTGGCAGGCCAATACTGGCAACAGTGCTGGCAGTGTGGGCTGTGGAGGGTGTTTGCAGGCACCACACACTGGATAGACAGACACACACTCCCACACCTATGCCAGCATTGTGCTACTATAGAGGAGTTTAGCAGCCCTGGCCACAACACCAGTCCTGGGCACAGTGCAGGCCTGGATATGGTACGCAATACTGTTGGGGGTCACTCCCCAGGGTGGTAAACACTGTCAGAGACCAGACCTGAAGCACACTCCACAGACATCAGAAAGGTTGCTATGATGGAGCTCAATCAGCAAACTGTGCTTAACGTAGGAATTGCTATCTGCCAGTAATCATAGCAAACCTTTGATAGCTGTGTACCGTATTCCCAGGTGTAGGGTGGCATTGCTAAGGTATGCAAGTGCTAGTATTGGGAGATGCACGCAGGGCCCAATGTCCTGCCTCTCCAGGAGGCATTGGCTAATGGAGCCTGTGGGTGTGGGTGTGTCTGCCCCTTTTGGCTGCTGCTTTACGGCAGAGGTTCCCAACTCCAGTCCTGGTGTGCCAAACACTGTTCGGGTTTTCATGCTGTCCCTCATGAATATGCATGAGATACATCTGCATACCATGGGGGTGGTGCATAGATATGCAGCACAGGCATCTTTATTAGAGGCAGCATGGAACCTGAATGGTGTTTGGCCCTCCAGGACTGCATTTGGGAGACTCTGCTCTAGGTAATGCACCTGTTTATGGTGTCTTTGCTCTGTAGGGTAAAATGTAGGTGTTTTGGGCATGTTTACGTCATCTGCAATAAACGTTCTGTCTGTATTAGCATGTTGTAGTAGTGGGTAAAATGTGGGGACTCGGTTGGCAGGCACCATAGCTGGGACTTGAACCTGTGACCTTCTGCCTCTAAACACGCTGGTTGGGTGCACTGCACCACCGTGTTGCCACAGAGACAGTGCATTCCCTGGTGATACCATGACTGTTTGTCCGTCAGGGCCTGTCTGTTGCAGTGCATGACACCCACCTACACAGGGCTAGGCCATGGTCTGCTCTGGGCAGCTGCCACTGCCCCCTCCACCACCAGTACCCCTCCGCCACCATGCTGACATGGCCTTATATTGGAGACAGCATAAAACCTGAATGATTTGTGGCCCTCCAGGACTGCATTTGGGGGACTCTGCTCTAGGTAATGCGCATGTTTCTGGTGTCTGTGCTCGGTGGGGTAAAATATGGGCGTTTGAACCATGCGTATGTTCTCTGCAATAAAGGTTTGTCCTTACTATCACGGTTTAGTAGCGGGTAAAATATGGGGACTGGATTGGCAGTAGCCCCAGCTGGGACTTGAACTTGTGACCTTCTGCTTCTGAACACACTGGTTGTGTTCACCGCACCACACTGTGCTCACAGAGACAGTGCAGTCCCTGGAGATACCATGGTTGTTTGTCAGACAGAGCCTGTCTGTTGCAGTACATGGCACCCACCTACACAGGGCTAGGCCATGGTCGGCTCTGGGCAGCTGCCACTGCCCCCCTGTGCCACCATGCTGACATGCCCTTCTGCTGGTGGTGCTGGTGGTGTGCAGTCTCAAGCCATCCAGTGTGCAGGTAGGCGGCTGCCTAAGGTGCGTGTTCTGGGGTAGGGGTGCCTGCATAAGCGTCCACGCTTCCCCCCAACACCGCCTGCCAATGTTCTGTGCCCTTGGGGGTACCTGATGGGTACTATCCCCTGTGATACTCTGATAAACACTCTCGTGCCCATGTTGGGCCCTCATCAGTTGCTGTCTGGCTGCTGTTCAGTTTCAGCATTCCTAAGTGCTATCTAGGCATCTGCCTAGTCCGCACTGTGCCCCAGCTGCACCACAGCATGTGCCGCCTGCAGCCCTCTGTATCCCCTTTCCCAGCATTTGTCCAGTTGCCCATTCCGAGATGCCCGCCCTGCTGTTGTGGAACATGTGCATGCCATAGGTAACCTGTCCAATGGAGAGGGAAACCCTGATCAGTTCTATTTCACTGTGCGATCATTCACCTTGTATGGGGACGGAGCGTAGACCCTTCCAAGATTCATATTTATTTTTTGGGGCTTTCTTTGGAGTGTTTTTTGATGTTTCCCATTACTATCACTACTTCCCAGCTTGATTATGATTTTTTTTTAAATTTGTTGGGGTAATTTTCAATGTTTATTTGCACTTTTGTTCCGTGCACATGTATCACACATCACTTTTTTGTAGGTTTCCCTGGTATTGCTGTACATTGCTGACAGAAATGGTTTCTTTTCCCTTTAAATCAGCTCTAACGCAAGGTTTTCACTTGCGTTATTTTTGGCCTCGAATTTCACATCGTTAGTGTGCGGGAAGCCTCTCCCCTCCCACTCTCCACCCATTGACCCCTTCTCTCTGCCCCTGGGGAGCCTTCCTCTGCCCTCCGGGAGCCTTTCCACGCCTTCAGCGCTCGTTTGCGCCACTGCACACGTGAGCGCCCACTAAAGCGCATTTTTGCCCCGTAAAGCGTCATTAGCGCGTGCTAAGGTACCTTAGCGCGCGCTAATTGCACAGCGCGCACGTTAAGAAGGTTTAGTAAACATACCTCTATTTGTTTTGTATTGCTTTTATATTGTGTATTGCTTACTCTATGGTGGGCTAATGGGTAGCTTCTCTGTATTTCCTTCTATGGGGTATGATGTAATATCTTTATACTTTGGATCTTTTTATTTTCACCATTTTTCTTTAACAAGCTTGTTCTTGTGTAACTTTTAGAAAGTCAATAAATATAAAGTTAAAAAAAATAAACTGTTTTAAGAGACAGTAAAATTACTTGCCTGGGGAGAGCAATTTTCAAGGACATTTACAAATAGTGACTGCTAGGTAAACAGGCTTTCTGTAAATTTCCCCCTCTAAATTCAGCTAAAATTATTCAGTATTACACACACACTTTTAGTTACATATGGGAGAGATATTGCCAGGGGCACGTTTTGAATATGATCAGAAAATAACATGTGTTGATTGTATTTTCGCATGACAGTTTTCAAAGGGAAAGTATGTTCTCTTTGAAATGTGGTTCAAACTTTGTAGGTACCTGGGCATTTTAGACCAAAGGAGACATTTGAAGTTCCTAACTAAGGGACTGATTCGCAACTTGGTAACATGGCAACATTACTTTTTATTATTCTTTTAGAATTTTATTTATAATAATTCAACAAATTTTCAGCATGGAAACTCTTGTCTATATAAGAGTCTGGTTCCATAAAACTCTGCACCAGAACATGCTTACATGCAGACCACGTAAAAGTACAAGCCACGTTGGCATGTGTATCCCTGGAGTAATTGTATGAAGCCTTTTGTGTATGAGTAAAAAGCCCTTTGTGTGAGGGAAGTACCTCATTACTGTATTTCAGGGAAAATATATCCTTCTCATACATTTATTGAAAGGAAAGGTTATCCTTCCTATATAATTATTTTTGTATTTTATTTAAAAGGCTTATATACCTCATTTCCAAATATTAATGCGGTTTATATCTAGTGTAACTTTCTAGAGAACACGGTTTAAATCTAAAATAATTAAACATACTAAAGCAATAAAACTTTACATGGAACATGTGAACATCTTGCAGTTAAATTAGCATCAAATAAACAGCATGTTTATTTATTTACATTCTCTTATATACCGTGCTATTTCCCATCAGTGCAGTTTACATGGAACATTTTTACACATTTCAAACTGGTTGATCTGTGCTTACAATTAACAGGTACACGAACCTGGATCGAAACTTGGGTAACTATTTACATCTGTATTATTCGAACTAGATGAGCCTTGGGACTTAAGCGGGCTTAGTTGGGATAAGGAGGTGGAGGGAGAGCACTGGAGGTTAGACACATTTTACCTCATGCTTTATATTGCAATTTAATGCTGCTGGGTGATGGAGCTCAATTTTATAATGCAGTTCCAATTTGTCTAGTACTTTGTATTGGATGTATTATTAATTTTTAGATGTGTTTCGCTTAAGCGAAAGCTCCCATTGGGGAGGTTCCATCCATCTGTTTGACTGTTTTTTCGCCTGTCTGTTCGAATGCGCAAAGAGATGCATAGTCCATCACCCGCCCCCTCCCCCGCAGAGCAGCAGCCTGAAGAGGCAGCAGGAGTCCCCAGGTCCTGACGGCAGAGGAAGTGGAGCAGCAGCAGTCCCAGCCGAGAATAACAGTTTTAAAGGGCCAGCGGATATCCCCAAGTTTCAGAGTCAGAACCATATGCTGAAAAGCTGACCGGAATCCCCAGCTCCCACTGGCACAGAGAGGGAGCAGTGGTGCTGGAAGAGCTGCAGGACTCCCAGCTCTCACCAGCACATTGTAGCTCTGCATCGGAGATGTAAGGGGGTAGGGATACAAGAGAGGGGTAGGGTTAGAGGGCATCACATTGACGTTAGATCATTGCATTAGCCAAATCTGGGATAATAATGTTTTAATATTTAATTTAATTTATTTGTCTGCTTTACTTCTGATATAAATAAAGCTTTGGGCAATCGTTTAGACCGTACTTGCCTTCAGTCTGCTGATTTCGCTGATGAGATCTTGACATGGGGGTGTTGTGGGAAATCTGGGGCTGGCCTTTAGTGCCTCTTTTGTTGCAAAATCTGAGAAACATGAGGTATGATTAAATTTATGGTGACGTGCCTGGGCTGAAGGTCATTTCTAACTCATTCCTCACAAATAAGTAGTGGAGGACAGCCCATTCTGCTCTGGATTTTTATAAAAATCATCAATTCTGATCGGGTTCAGAAGTGTCATTCAGTTATAACTTGGGGATCCAAACTCAATCCCATCAAGTCACTTCTTCTTAATCAGAAGCAACAGTTAATAAAAGATCTTTATCTGTGGTGTTTGTCAGATTCAGAACGTGCTGCCATGAGTCTGTGTGTACATTAGCATAAGAAATTGAAAGGGGACGTAGCGCTTACAGCCCTATAATCAACAGATGAATAGCTTGATGAAGCACTTGGATTTACAGTGAACAAAGAAAATGTGATAAAACAGAATCCTTTGAATTCAAACTGCTTAGTTAGGCAATGAAACAGGCTGAATTTATATTTCTTGCTGAATTGTGTTCTCTGTTATGTTAGTACCTGACTTGAATGCAAAGATCCCAAGTATTTGCCATCCCTCATTAGGAGTGTGTCACCCTCATTTGAAGGCTTTCTCACTCTCACACTCTTTGAATCTCTTCTGTCAAGCATTACATCCTCAGTGCCAGTGCACTGATCCGGGTCACTAGAGACAAGCCTTAGAGAACAAAAACCAAGGGATATGTTTACTAAACTGTCTTAGGGGCATGTTTACTAAAGTCCGCAAAATAGCGCGCCGCAAAATAGCGCACGGCAACGCGGCACTGAAACGCGCATAAACGCGTTTAAACGGCTCGCACACGTGCGTGTCACCCCCGCACAGGTACGCGGCATACTAACGGGCCCCGTACAAGTGCGGGCCCGCAAATGTCCGATAGAGGCGTGGAACGGCTAACGGAGGGTGGAGGAAGGCCTCTGAGGGGCGGAGGGACAGGGTCAATGGGTGGAGAGTGGGAGGGGAGAGGCTCCCCGCACAGTATCGGGCCCGAATTTGAATGTAAAAATAGCACGAGTGAAACACTCGCGGTAGAGGGTATTTAAAGGGAAGAGAAACCATTTCCGTCCGCAATGTACAGCAGAACCGGGGAAACCTGCAAAACGTGAGCAATGTGATACATGTGTACAGCACAAAAGTGCAATTTAAAATAGAAAATGAGCACCACAAAAATATGAGAAATATTATGTCAGCTGTGGAACAGTTATAGTAATGTTGAAAAAGAAAATACACACCCAGGAAAGCACAAAAATAAATTACCTTTGTAAAGGTGTTCGTAGCGGAGAGTGTACCAAAAAGCATGCCTTTACTTTGCAGCTTTCCTGGTAGTGTTTGCAATGGTTGGCCATTAATATCACTGTTGCCCAGCTTGTGTATATGTTTGTCCCCATTGTTCTGTGGCCATTCCTGTGTTTTATTTGCACGTTTGTCACCACACAGGGTGAAGGAGCCCACAGTACATATGCGCAAAGCAGGGTTTGTGACTCCATCCTGCTAGGTGTACTATCTCCAGGGAGTGCATAGTCTCTGTGGTCACAGTGTAGTGCAGTGGACAGATCCGGTACCTCAAGGACCAGAGGTTCAGAGGTTCAAATACCAGATGGTACATTTGCCAGACCAGTCCCTATATTTTATCCACCACTAAACAAAGATAGCACAGACACCCATGTATTGCAGGGAACATAAGCATGTGGAAAAAACCCATATGTTACCCAACACCGCACACACACCACAACAATGGGCATCACCTACAGCCAAGTCCCCAAAATGCATTCCTGTAATGCCACAATGCAATCAGGTAATATGTTTTTTTTCTGAGAGAAGGACATGCCACCATGTTTGCAGACGAGTACATGTGGTGCAGGAGGCAGTGGCTGCCATCCCCACAGAACAGTGGCCTAGCCATGTGCTTTCTGGCACCGTGCACTGCAACAGACAGGCCCTGCTGTATGCACAGTCATGAACCTCCCAGGGAAATCACCCAATCTGTGGCTAGACAGTGGTGCAATGCACACAGACAGTGCATGCAAGAACAGAAGGTCACAGGTTCAAAGCCCAGCTGGGCCTACTGCTAATCCTGCACAGATATTTTACCCACCACTAAACACAGATAGTGAAGACACTCAGTGATTGCAGAGTACATAATCATGTTTCCAACACCAGTGATTTTACCTAACACCGCGCCAACCCCCCCCCCCCCCAACAATGGCCATTACGTACAGGCAAGTCCTCACAACTCAGTCCTGGAGTGGCACAATGCAATCAAGCTATATGTGTTTTTCCAGATAAGGACATGTCATCATGTTGTGCGAGGTGTACAGGTGATGGAGGGGGCAATGGCAGCAAGCCACACCAGACAGTGCCCTAGGCGTGTGTAGGCTGGCTCTGCCCACCACAACAGACAGGCTCTATTGGATGTACAGCCATGGATTCCCCAGGGAATGCAGCCACAATGTGGCAAAACTGTGGTGCAGTGCACACAGTCAGTGTTTACATAAACAGAAGGTCACAGGTTCAAATCGTGTCTGTGGCCCCTGCCAAACGAGCCCCCAGAGTGGAACCCCTCTGAAACATGGCATGTAAGACTGAACCTTTGTTGCAGATAATCAAGATTGTGTGAGATAAATTGTTTCTTTTGTTTCCCGTCAACACCACACACCAAATAAACATGTGCATCCTCTACAGCAGATTCAACGAAATGCACTCCTGGAGGGTCACTGATCGTGCACTTGATGTGCATGTGCCAATATAAGGCCATGTGAGCATGGTGATGGCAGGGGAACTGGTGGCAGCTGTGCACATCACACCATGGCCTAGCCTGTATTAAGTGGGCGCTGTGCACTGCAAGTGACAGGGTCCGTCTGACAAACAGCCATGTATTCCCCTGGGAATGCACTGCCCCTGTGACAAGACGGTGGTGCAAAGCACACAGGCAGTGCCTACAGGAGCAGAAAGTCACAGGTTCAAATCCCGTGTGTCCGCTCAGCCAACACAGTCCCCACAATTGTCAGACCATGCAAATATTTTAAAAATAACAGATCCTGTAGTGCAGATAATGCAAACACGGGTAATACATCTATATTTTCCATGAAAGTGTACATAAATGAGAAACATCTGCATTACATACAGCAGATTCCCCAAATGCAGTCCTGGAGGGCCACAAATCATATACATCTTATGATGTGTGAAATAAAGATGTGTCTCTCCATGTCCATATGCTGGTCCATGGTATGCAGATGTATCTCATGCATATTCATGAGGCACAGTTGCAAAACATGATCAGTGTGTGGGACAACAGGACTGGAGTTGGGGACCTCTGGCTGAGAGTATCAGCCAACAGGAGCATAAATGTGCAGAGACACAGGCTCCATTACCCAAACACTACTGGACAGTCATGATATTGGGCCTTGCGTACATCTCAAATAACTAGTACGTGCACACCTTAGCACTGTCACCATAAACCTGGAAAAACAGTAAACCTATATCAACATGTAGATGTGAAAAGTCACATATATCAATGCCAACGTCAAGCACAATATGGTTATTGAGCGTTAGAATACCAATATGTCAGATGTTTGGGGAGTGTGTCTCAGGTCTGGTGCATGACAATGTTCCCCACCCTGTGGTGTGACACCAACAGTATTCCATACCATTGCCATGCCTGCACTGGGTCCAGGACTGCTGAGATGTCCGAGACTGTAAAAGCTAGCTATAGTGGCACAGTGATGGCATAGGTGTGTGAATGTGTGGCTGTACATCCAGTGTGTGATTTGTTAAACATCTTACTCAGCGCACAATGTTTGCTCTGTGTCCAGTGTTAGCTTGCCAATGTGCATAATGAGGAGCAAGGTATTGTGGGCATACCTCAGACAGGCTGCCTTTGCCAGGATGCATGAGGACAGATCATTAGTCAATGTATTGGACATTGTAGTGTGCGTCCATCAGCAACATGGACAGGGTAGCCCCTGCATGTCTTGCTGGAAGTTCACCTTCACCCTAACTGAGCAGTTACCATGGCATGGCTAGGTCAGCCATAGTGTCAACAACATCTCCTGCAAGTGATATGTATGGGTATCCTTTTGGGGCCCAATCACTAGCTTAGCTGCTTGGTGAGTGTGCAGACATCCCAGTTTTGGGTGCACACATATTCTCCAGTAATATGCACAATGGACAAGCTAGCAGACTGCTGCCACCTAGTATGTCCAAGGCTGCCACACCTTGAAGGGTGCAGTGTTTGTGTGTTTGCAGCTGGTGAATGTCCGTGGTGGTGATCTGCTGAGCATTTCCAGGCCTGCTGTATGGTCTGGATGTGCACATAAATGCATGGACCCTCTTATCTGGTGTCCCTCCAACAGCTGGAGCCAGGTTGACATTTCCTTCCAGTACCACCATTGTAGTGATGGGGAATGTGGATGTGTTGCTGGGTGATCATGAGTTGTACTGCTCAGTGTTGGTGTTGTAACATAATCTGTCTATGTATTTCAACCCCCTCCTCCCCCCCTTCACTCAACTAACCTAATTAATGTGGTGATGGGCACCACACAGAATATGTCCAATGTGTTATCAGAAAATTACAGAATGTATAAACATCACACACAAATAAGAGATGGACACAAGTGTAGTTAGCAATGGCTCTAGAAAACCTACCCATCAGACACAGTCACTGATGTGGACACACAACATAGACTAGCTTAGCTAATCCTGTTGCCGTGGACATGGTGTTGTGTGTCCCCTCACACTCTCAGGGTGAGACCAGGGTCCGCACAATGTGATGCTCAGTATCAACTCTGTGTCAGTAATCTACATGCTCATTATAAATTATCAGGATGAGGTGGTTCAGTGCCCTCATAACACATCTGAATGTTATGTCTAGACTGCTGTTTTACATGTGCAGTGCATCATGGGTATGTGTGGTTTGAGCCTATCATTGTAAAAATGTAAAAAAGGTCATGTGGTGGCCCTCAGTCCTACTGTATGCAGCCAGGGGTGTGTTAGTATCTAGGGCAGTGTTTCCCAACCCAGTCCTCGGGGAATGCCAGGCCAGTCAGGTTTTCAGGATATCCCTAATGAATTTGCATGAGATATATATGCATTAGAGATAGCTTGCCAACCTGACTGGTTTGTGGCCCTCCAGGGCTGGATTTGGAGACCCCTGCCGTACACCTCTGTCATTTAAGATTGTGAGTGGGCAAGGTACAGATGTCCTAGACATCGAAAAGGTTAGATAGAACGTGTCACATTCCTCCTCGATTCTCACCACCACCAAAGAGTTGTCTAATAGACAATATTTTGGTGGTGGTGAGAAGTCAGGAGGAATGGGACACGTTCTATCTACCCTTTCGATGTCTAGGACATCTGTACCTTGGCCACTCACAATCTTAAATGACAGAGGTGTAAGGCAGGGGTCTCTAAATCCAGCCCTGGAGGGCCACAAACCAGTCAGGTTGGCAGGCTATCTCTAATGCATATATATCTCATGCAAATTCATTAGGGATATCCTGAAAACCTGACTGGCCTGGCGTTCCCCGAGGACTGGGTTGGGAAACACTGATCTAGGGCATTGGCTCAGAAACAATCACACCTGAAACCCTAGGCAGGTCGGGTGTTTAGTATAGGCCTAATGAAGATGCATGAGACATATATGCTTCCAACATATCATACGAATGTGAGTGCTGAGTGGCTCTCCAGGGCTGTATGTCAACACCTTAGCCCTACACCTCTGTCAGCAATGATTGTACGTGGTGAAGGTGCAGATGTCCAAGACATAAACACATGTTGTTACAATGAGTCACATGCCTCTTTGCCTCTCACCACCACCATTACTAACATATTTTAGATGCTACCACGTCATGGTTATGTTGACAATTGAGGAAGTATGTGACACATTCCATGTATGCTTTTCCAGTCTAAGACATCTGCACCTTGCACACTCACACCCCGAAATGAAAGACGTGTAAGGCAGGGGTCCCCAACTGCAGACCTAGAGGGCCACAAGCCAGTCAGGCTGCCAGGATAGCCCAAATGCATATAGAACTAATGGATATTCATGAGGGCTATCCTGATCACTGCACTTGTGTAGGGCGCCAAGGAGAACTGATTCATAATCACTCAGCTATGGAGATGTTGGGCACTTGTGACATCACAGCGGTTACAGCCTTAAGTCATAGGTCTGATCCCACAGTGGAGTAATGTAATATGGCTGTCAGAGGCATTTCACATTACCTAACGTCATTTGTCCCTGCCACCAACAACACCGTCAGTGCTGTAGCCTGAAGGTTATTCCAAATACTCAAAAAGGTGTGTGAAAATGAATGTTAGAAGGTGCTGTGGTGGACACTGCACCTCATATGCCCTCTCTGGAGTGCCTCCCAGGGTCCCTGATGTGACACCCTAGGTCATTGCATTGTCCCAGTGTGTTTGCTCTCATAAAAAACAAACCTTTCAAGGTCCCCACAAAGAACAGCTGATCTTAGGGAGTGATGTGCCATCAAATCATAATGATGAGGCTGCCTGTGTGAGGGAAAACACTAGCTCGCTTAAAAAAGGATGTATGGCAAATAATGTGTCACACCACATCCACTCTCTCTGTATGTCAGCACACCTACGTAAGAGAACTGAGCATGTTTGTCGCATGCAAACCTCCATCAGCTCCGTATGTGTGTCATGAAAAATAATGTGGATGTAGACTGTCCACATACCAAGGCCCCACATCATTGCTTGGCTCACATTGAGATGACCTACTGAACATGATCTATTGCAACACATATCCCCATATAACCACGGTGACTGGTAGGCCACTTAGATGTGCTCTGTGGACCCCTGTGGATAGGGAGGTTTTGTTTTCTCCATTAAACACACACAACCATATCACCAGGGTGACTCACAGCCCCCTGTGATGGGCTCTCTTGACCTGTGTGGATAGGGAGGCTGTATTAAATGGTGTAAGCACACACAAACATATCACCAGGCTGACTGATAGCCCACATTGATGTTTTCGCAGCACACATTGTTGTTTTATCTGTGTTATTGCCAGTCATTGCAATGTGAGAGCCATAGCACATCACATCATACAAAAGCCTAATAACCATTGTGTAGGTGTTGGTAGGTTCAAGTCCCAAATGTGTATACACAATAACATTCTAAAATGGGTCTCTGGTGTTTTAAATAAATGACACACAGCAGTTTATATGTAATGTGTGTTGCGCAAGTCTTTGCGTCAATTTTTCTTTGTGCATTTGCGTGGCGCAGTTGCACGTGCAATACCGGCAACATGCGCCAGCTGCGTAGCCCACATGCACGTACTGCGTTCGGCCCGCACATGGACGCAATACGTTTCTGACCTGCGCCACTGTTGCACGTAAATCGTCGTGCAAGTTGCACTGCGCATGCGCGTGAAGCGCGCTGCGTGCAATCAGGTGATAATCTCTGAAAATGGCGCCCAGAACAAGGAAGCCCTCCTTCACCCTCCGTGAGCTCAGGTACCTGTCCCGGCTCATCGCACCACGCCAGCATAAGCTCTTCACTGGGAAGACCGGCCACAGGGACAGCGCCAAGGTCCTTAGGGCATGGCAACGTCTACAAAGACGTTTCAATAGAGAAGCAGACTACCCAAGGGAGGTAAGTGTATAGGGCCAGGTCCTAAAAATCATATATGTAGCCTGTACTCATTGCAAATGTCCATGCTGTTGTGTTGAGGTACTGTGAGTCAATAATGTGCAGAAGATGAGAAGACATACCATAATGTATCTGTATCATTTGTGACTGTGTTGTCCTGCACCCAGGTGTTGATGGACATGGTCAGAGAGGTCACGATGCTTCCCTTGTGGCATGTCAGCTGCTGCTGTGGCTGTGCCTCAACATACTGTAATTAAGTAAGACCTTAGATCAGCAGATGTAAATATATACAACAACATATGGATATGGTGTGAATTGTACCTTGAACAAAACACCGTGGGTCCAGCACAAGGAAATGTGAAACATAACATTAATGGTATGTCACCCACCCAGGTGAGATGGGCCGTGTTGGCCATGATTTCCAATACACACGCCTATCTGCATGGGTTCTCAGAGCCCATCACAGTGGGCTTGCTGTCATCCCTGTGATATTGGTCAGTGTGCTGTCAGAGTTGCAAACATTCCCCCAGTCTGCAGGGGTCCAGACAGATCATCCCAGTAGGCCAGAACCCACCCTGGGGAAATGCTTGTGTGTGCCCACCCAGTTTCACACATCCACCCTATCACCAGGAGGACAGAGAGCCCATCACAGTGGGCTTGCTGTCATCCCTGTGATATTGGTCAGTGTGCTGTCAGAGTTGCAAACATTCCCCCAGTCTGCAGGGGTCCAGACAGATCATCCCAGTAGGCTAGAACCCACCCTGGGGAAATGCTTGTGTGTGCCCACCCAGTTTCACACATCCACCCTATCACCAGGAGGACAGAGAGCCCATCACAGTGGGCTTGCTGTCATCCCTGTGATATTGGTCAGTGTGCTGTCAGAGTTGCAAACATTCCCCCAGTCTGCAGGGGTCCAGACAGATCATCCCAGTAGGCCAGAACCCACCCTGGGGAAATGCTTGTGTGTGCCCACCCAGTTTCACACATCCACCCTATCACCAGGAGGACAGAGAGCCCATCACAGTGGGCTTGCTGTCATCCCTGTGATATTGGTCAGTGTGCTGTCAGAGTTGCAAACATTCCCCCAGTCTGCAGGGGTCCAGACAGATCATCCCAGTAGGCCAGAACCCACCCTGGGGAAATGCTTGTGTGTGCCCACCCAGTTTCACACATCCACCCTATCACCAGGAGGACAGAGAGCCCATCACAGTGGGCTTGCTGTCATCCCTGTGATATTGGTCAGTGTGCTGTCAGAGTTGCAAACATTCCCCCAGTCTGCAGGGGTCCAGACAGATCATCCCAGTAGGCCAGAACCCACCCTGGGGAAATGCTTGTGTGTGCCCACCCAGTTTCACACATCCACCCTATCACCAGGAGGACAGAGAGCCCATCACAGTGGGCTTGCTGTCATCCCTGTGATATTGGTCAGTGTGCTGTCAGAGTTGCAAACATTCTCACAGTCTGCAGGGGTCCAGACAGATCATCCCAGTAGGCCAGAACCCACCCTGGGGAAATGCTTGTGTGTGCCCACCCAGTTTCACACATCCACCCTATCACCAGGAGGACAGAGAGCCCATCACAGTGGGCTTGCTGTCATCCCTGTGATATTGGTCAGTGTGCTGTCAGAGTTGCAAACATTCCCCCAGTCTGCAGGGGTCCAGACAGATCATCCCAGTAGGCCAGAACCCACCCTGGGGAAATGCTTGTGTGTGCCCACCCAGTTTCACACATCCACCCTATCACCAGGAGGACAGAGAGCCCATCACAGTGGGCTTGCTGTCATCCCTGTGATATTGGTCAGTGTGCTGTCAGAGTTGCAAACATTCCCCCAGTCTGCAGGGGTCCAGACAGATTATCCCAGTAGGCCAGAACCCACCCTGGGGAAATGCTTGTGTGTGCCCACCCAGTTTCACACATCCACCCTATCACCAGGAGGACAGAGAGCCCATCACAGTGGGCTTGCTGTCATCCCTGTGATATTGGTCAGTGTGCTGTCAGAGTTGCAAACATTCCCCCAGTCTGCAGGGGTCCAGACAGATCATCCCAGTAGGCTAGAACCCACCCTGGGGAAATGCTTGTGTGTGCCCACCCAGTTTCACACATCCACCCTATCACCAGGAGGACAGAGAGCCCATCACAGTGGGCTTGCTGTCATCCCTGTGATATTGGTCAGTGTGCTGTCAGAGTTGCAAACATTCCCCCAGTCTGCAGGGGTCCAGACAGATCATCCCAGTAGGCCAGAACCCACCCTGGGGAAATGCTTGTGTGTGCCCACCCAGTTTCACACATCCACCCTATCACCAGGAGGACAGAGAGCCCATCACAGTGGGCTTGCTGTCATCCCTGTGATATTGGACAGTGTGCTGTCAGAGTTGCAAACATTCCCCCAGTCTGCAGGGGTCCAGACAGATCATCCCAGTAGGCCAGAACCCACCCTGGGGAAATGCTTGTGTGTGCCCACCCAGTTTCACACATCCACCCTATCACCAGGAGGACAGAGAGCCCATCACAGTGGGCTTGCTGTCATCCCTGTGATATTGGACAGTGTGCTGTCAGAGTTGCAAACATTCCCCCAGTCTGCAGGGGTCCAGACAGATTATCCCAGTAGGCTAGAACCCACCCTGGGGAAATGCTTGTGTGTGCCCACCCAGTTTCACACATCCACCCTATCACCAGGAGGACAGAGAGCCCATCACAGTGGGCTTGCTGTCATCCCTGTGATATTGGACAGTGTGCTGTCAGAGTTGCAAACAGTTCCCCAGTCTGCAGGGGTCCAGACAGATCATCCCAGTAGGCTAGAACCCACCCTGGGGAAATGCTTGTGTGTGCCCACCCAGTTTCACACATCCACCCTATCACCAGGAGGACAGAGAGCCCATCACAGTGGGCTTGCTGTCATCCCTGTGATATTGGTCAGTGTGCTGTCAGAGTTGCAAACATTCTCACAGTCTGCAGGGGTCCAGACAGATCATCCCAGTAGGCCAGAACCCACCCTGGGGAAATGCTTGTGTGTGCCCACCCAGTTTCACACATCCACCCTATCACCAGGAGGACAGAGAGCCCATCACAGTGGGCTTGCTGTCATCCCTGTGATATTGGTCAGTGTGCTGTCAGAGTTGCAAACATTCCCCCAGTCTGCAGGGGTCCAGACAGATCATCCCAGTAGGCCAGAACCCACCCTGGGGAAATGCTTGTGTGTGCCCACCCAGTTTCACACATCCACCCTATCACCAGGAGGACAGAGAGCCCATCACAGTGGGCTTGCTGTCATCCCTGTGATATTGGTCAGTGTGCTGTCAGAGTTGCAAACATTCCCCCAGTCTGCAGGGGTCCAGACAGATCATCCCAGTAGGCCAGAACCCACCCTGGGGAAATGCTTGTGTGTGCCCACCCAGTTTCACACATCCACCCTATCACCAGGAGGACAGAGAGCCCATCACAGTGGGCTTGCTGTCATCCCTGTGATATTGGTCAGTGTGCTGTCAGAGTTGCAAACATTCCCACAGTCTGCAGGGGTCCAGACAGATCATCCCAGTAGGCTAGAACCCACCCTGGGGAAATGCTTGTGTGTGCCCACCCAGTTTCACACATCCACCCTATCACCAGGAGGACAGAGAGCCCATCACAGTGGGCTTGCTGTCATCCCTGTGATATTGGTCAGTGTGCTGTCAGAGTTGCAAACATTCCCCCAGTCTGCAGGGGTCCAGACAGATCATCCCAGTAGGCCAGAACCCACCCTGGGGAAATGCTTGTGTGTGCCCACCCAGTTTCACACATCCACCCTATCACCAGGAGGACAGAGAGCCCATCACAGTGGGCTTGCTGTCATCCCTGTGATATTGGTCAGTGTGCTGTCAGAGTTGCAAACATTCACCCAGTCTGCAGGGGTCCAGACAGATCATCCCAGTAGGCCAGAACCCACCCTGGGGAACTGCTTGTGTGTGCTTGGGCAGGTTAAGACATACACCCTATCCCCTGGAGTCCAGGAGGGCCATCCCTGTGGCCCATCTGGCACCATGGGGATATGGTTGTGTGTTACCTAACAGTTTGCGTTTTGCTCCCTATCCCCTGGAGTCCAGGAGGGCCATCCTTGTGGCCCATCTGGCACCATGGGGATATGGTTGTGTGTTACCTAACAGTTTGCATTTTGCTCCCTATCCCCTGGAGTCCAGGAGGGCCATCCCTGTGGCCCATCTGGCACCATGGGGATATGGTTGTGTGTTACCTAACAGTTTGCGTTTTGCTCCCTATCCCCTGGAGTCCAGGAGGGCCATCCTTGTGGCCCATCTGGCACCATGGGGATATGGTTGTGTGTTACCTAACAGTTTGCGTTTTGCTCCCTATCCCCTGGAGTCCAGGAGGGCCATCCCTGTGGCCCATCTGGCACCATGGGGATATGGTTGTGTGTTACCTAACAGTTTGCGTTTTGCTCCCTATCCCCTGGAGTCCAGGAGGGCCATCCCTGTGGCCCATCTGGCACCATGGGGATATGGTTGTGTGTTACCTAACAGTTTGCGTTTTGCTCCCTATCCCCTGGAGTCCAGGAGGGCCATCCCTGTGGCCCATCTGGCACCATGGGGATATGGTTGTGTGTTACCTAACAGTTTGCGTTTTGCTCCCTATCCCCTGGAGTCCAGGAGGGCCATCCCTGTGGCCCATCTGGCACCATGGGGATATGGTTGTGTGTTACCTAACAGTTTGCGTTTTGCTCCCTATCCCCTGGAGTCCAGGAGGGCCATCCCTGTGGCCCATCCGGCACCATGGGGATATGGTTGTGTGTTACCTAACAGTTTGCGTTTTGCTCCCTATCCCCTGGAGTCCAGGAGGGCCATCCCTGTGGCCCATCTGCCACCATGGGGATATGGTTGTGTGTGCCTAACAGGTAATATGCATTCTCCCTATCCCCAGGGGTCCTGTGAGCTGCGCAATGGGTCCTGTTAGTCACCCTTTTGCTAAGGTGTATGCAGCTGATGATCTGTGGTAGGACACCCAACCCACAGGGGGCCAGATCAACAATTGCTATGGTGGGTATGTCAGTAAGATAATGTGGTTGTTCATGGCAGGTAGTTTGCACCTACACCATAGTCTGTGCGGTGAACATCTCAGCACACATGTGTGTGATGTCTCCGGATGATATGCTAGCTGCAGAGGTTAATGTGTGTAACAGCACCCCATCCCCATGAGCCATTACATGTGTTAGCAAAACCCTGTAGCGGATCCATGTCCCCATACCGTCATGAAGATTCAGGTTTAACACCTTGCCACCTCATATAAATCCAACACCATCAGACACATGCACATCACTGATGGTGTATCAATGATACATGCAACTGTTGTGGCTGGAGAACACATACATAAACCCTCAAATTAGCACTGTTGCGAAGAGCCGTTATGTTGGTTTGGCCCCTGTCGATATTGCTGTCAGAAAACACCTGCTGTCAGCCTAGCTGAGCCAGGTCAAATGAACATAACAACATAACATAGCCCATAGAGGGACAATACCTACCCCCCCACACACATTATGCTGTCAGCAACTGTGTCCAACGTAGGTTGGACATAGCAACCAGGATCCCCATAAGACACACCTCACACAATGGAGCTAGTGGTGCAATCATAGATATCGTGGGCCCTGTCAAAGGTGAAAGGTAATGTTATTGGCCCCTGCCAAGGTCACTAGGGCCTCCCACACAATGTTTCATCTAACTACACACCGCCCAGGATTGGTGGCATATCAGGTTGCCATTGGGGGTGAGTAACAGGATGTCTACAGAGCATCTGAACATATATGTGTGGAACACAGCACATGCTGTGTAATTGTGACTAGCATGGACACCATCATGTTCCAACAAACTGTGGCATGTTGTGTCAAGGTCATGCAAGGGGGCGACAGGGTAGTTCAAGGATGTGCTGAGGGTGCCAAATACACCGGGTACAGGTGTCAGTGCACACATGTGCACAGACAAAGCAACAAATGCAGGTGGTACTGTGACCACAAAACTGTGCTATAGAAAAAAGGATGTAGGCCTGCCATGTGTGTCTAAATTGATGACAACACAGGATGCATGAAAACACTCCCCAGTGTAGAGTTTTGATCACATCAGAAGCAAACTGATGTGTATGTGTGTGGTGATGTTGCCTGTGCAAAATGTCCCCTCCAAGGTCAAGCAGTGGCACACATCGAACATGTCACTGTGGCTGTTCTGGCATGAAATCAGCTATTGTAGTGACACACGTGTGGCATTGTCTGTCGTGATGTGTGTCTTATCACCTATATGCCACAATGTACACAAATGGACGTTTCACAAACACCCACACGTGAACCATGACCAAAAAAGGTGCATGTCACGTTGTAGGACTCCCCCTGGTTGCCAATAGGCCATAATTAGATATGAATACGCAAGACACATTCCTAGTCTTCCCCTCACGCTCCATGTAAGCTTCCTCGAAGGCCCGTCCAGGCATGCCCCGTTTGGTCCGGCTGGTTTGCCCCACACCCAAAATATGTCACCCACTCCTATCTGGCACTCACACAGGATGCTATAGAAACATGTGGGGAACAGGAGGCCAGCCACAGTCCATCAGCACACGTGTAAAAACACACTAGCATTTACATATACGGTGCTGCCAGATGTTTGACCATGAGTTGTGTGTATCTGGAGACAGCATAGCTAAACCCCTGTCAGAGGTGTTCTGCCAGAACAGCAGCATCAGGAAGTCCCAACCCACCCATCCCCCGTGTGGGGGGGGTGTCTCTCTCTGTCCGTGTCACGCTCCCACTATGTTTCTCATAGTTAGTCCCTGTGTAAGCTGTATACGTCACTGGAGAGAGACATGTTCGACAGGGGGGAGGGCAGCGCATTCACACCGTGGGATGCTGCCACACACCGTCACAAGGGATGCGGGTCAGCTGTGACACACATGCTCCCTTGCCACCAACATTATACACATGTCATGACATATGCCTGTTGCCCATGGGAATGCCTACTGACAGGTGATTAACTATGCTGTACATGACACACACACACACAGCAGTGTGCCAGGAGCAGTAAGACTCTGTGCACACTGATGGGGGGGGGGGCAAAGTAGCAGAAGGTGACCAGTCACTAATGCCCCACCTTTTCCTTGCATATCCACAGATTGAGGATCTCCGGAAGAAGGGCAGGGAGCTGCGCCTCCACCATGGTACCTACCTCCAGCGCCTCCAGGGTGAGACCTCACAATAGGGTGATGTACAATAATCAGGAAGTCACGTATCTGTAACCAATGTTCCATTATCCCAGCTGCCTGTGTGGTGCCTGCCTATGTACATGTTCTATATGTGTGACAGACAAACGTGCTGATGACTGTTATGTTCCACAGATGGTGATGTCACTGAGGATGAGGCCACCACCTCTGCAAATCTGTTCAGGCGGACACCAACACCACATGATGCAGAGGTGGTGGTCCTGGACACGACAGACGAGGAGGTGGAGGGAGGAGGAGGAGGAGGTGGATGAGGTGCATGAGGAGGTGGTGGAGGCGCAAACACCTGGATCCCCGGCAGAAAGGACACCGGAGGGCCAGAATGGACATTGGGAAGGGTTGATTGGGGGGGAGCCAGCGTTGGGAGAGGGTGCAGGTGATGTGGAGTGGGGATGTTGTGGAGGGCTCAGGGGGGGAGGGTTTCCCAGAAGGGTTGTGGGAAAGTGACGTGGAGGACAGGGCATCACAGGCCACTGTGGCATCCCCCCAGCCACAACAGTTGCCTCCACCATCCAGGGCCACACACAGGCCCTACGCAGATGCCACCACACAGACAACATTTACAATGTGTGTGTGTGGTGGCAGATGCGTGGAGCACCTGTCTGTGGCCGTGGATGGCATGGAGCAACGTATACACCAGCTGTCTCACTCACAGCAGTGGCTGGCCACAGTGATTGAGAGGGTGGTTGCCGAGGTGGTACATCTTCCATGTCGGCAACCACCCCCTCAATGGCGTCACTGGCGTCAGTAATTGCGCCAGTGATGTCACTACATGTGCCCTGTGATGCCCTGTCCTCCATCACTGGGCATGCTGGGGGAGGGTGGGGCTGACGTGTGGGTTGTTTTTGTTGTGTGTGTGTATTATGTGCGGGTGGGCGTTTGAGGGGAGGGGAGGATGGGGGGGGGAGGGTGATGGTATTTTCCCCCTTCCCACATTTGTACATAGTTTCCCAATGTTTTTTTTATAAATAGTAAATATCATTTGGAAAGGAACTTGTAATGCTCATGTGTCTCACCTAGGCTAAGTGTGAGGATGTCAGCATGGGATATGTGTGGGGGCACATATGTTCCTGTTGGGTAAACATGGGTCTGAAAATGACATTGTCAACACATTAAGGTGTTCTACAAGCCCATGTGTGTAGGTGTATTCAACTAGGGTTCTGCATGAACTGTTGCAACGTAGCAGCTTTCCCACTGATGTACATGGCACAGGGATGGTCCTATGTGAAACAAAGATCTGCACATATTTGAGTCTCCAACATAGGCATGACACCCATTTATGCCTCTGACACAGGCATCCCTATGGTGGGGTGGGAGGCACGTGATTATTGATGTGGTCAAGGGCAAGGGTCACACATATGCCACCAATGTGTAGTAGATGATGGATTGCACACGGTGATGAGTATGTCAAGTAAACCAGCCATTGACAACATAGTCCCCCTGTGACCACATGGATGTCTGTGCACACTGTGCCGCTGCAGCCCCAAGGCGGTGGCGAAACAGGGTGCACATGACACATTACATATGTGTGTAGCATGACAATTGTAGCTGCCTCTGGCAAAGTATATGTCACAGGGAACCTGTGTGTGGGTCATATAGTGCACCCAGCACTATATGACCTGGGTGCGGCTCATATAGGGTTCCCACCCCCAAACACCGAGATACACATGGGACAACATGGACACTCATTGTACACACACACTGTATGTATGGTAAGACAGCTGTTTATTGTTGCAGCTTTACCCTCAGATTTAGGTTACCATATAAACATGTATAGTTACATGTTGTTGTGTTACAAAGAAAAGGTTTAGCTGACAGACACACAACATATGATTAGCATATGTCATCTTTTCACATTTGACACATAACAAACACTCTGAAATATGTTTAACTGGATACATACGTTCTCCAACTGAGCATAGCAACATAGAGAAATATAGGATAGTATCAGGATTATGCATATATTACTCTACCGTTATTGGCGACGTGGTCGCCCACGCCTGACACGTCGGCCCCCATCCCCACTTCTCCCCCGGCCATGACCCTCATCTGGAACCAGTGCTGGTGGTGGTGCAGGTGCACATCGTCGCAGAACCTCAAGTATGCCCTCCAGGGCCTCACATATACGAGGGACGGCCATGTTTTGTACAACGTCACGTAATTGCCGCTGCTCAGCACACACCTCCCTTGTGTTCTGCTCCACTGCATGGCGTATACGGTCCAGACTGCGTCTACTGCCTGTGCATGGGATACAGGGTGGTCTATTAGATACGTCTCCACTACTCGAGCGCCATACACAAACATGTCATGCACATCCCACACGATTGGTGATGTGATACGGCAGACAACATCACACAGATGGATAGGGGCAATATACATCATGACCACAGTAGTAGATGTCAGACTAACCCAGAGGACACATCTCACGACGTAGATGTGGGATGCCATCACAACGATATACAGGTTGTGCAGACACACCCACATACTACTGTTGTGGCAACAGGATTGGCCAATGAGAGCTATCACATATCCATCGTGTTGGTGAGGTGCAGCATGCACTAGACACAAATATATCAGCTGGACACCAACAGTGATTAACACAGGACGGTTGACCTAATCCATCACAATTGGGGACACATGTGGAGGGATAAACACAATTACTGCCAAGGAACATTTGTTTGTAAATGAAGCTATGGGATGTTAGGTAAGCGCAGAGATAACACACCTTACCTGCACATGTGCCCCTCTGCTGCACATATGTGACAACCTGAGTGATACATATGCACCTTCACTGTTACACAGAGGAGGGTTACATAGCTGTATATATGCTCATTACTTTGGCAGACTATGGGTTAGTTGTCATCCTGCTGTTCACAAGACATTTGGGTGTCTGCAGAGAGGCAGGATGTTGGTTTGCCAATTTCAGTATCTATTTATGATGTCAGAACGTGCTGGCCCGTCATAAACATTCCTCTTATGTCTGCATCCGTGTGTATCAACCTGACCTTACACTATTCTACTGTGGGACACAATAACATCATTTAATGTACCCCGCAACCTTTTGTTCTCACACATCTCATAAATGTGAGCGTAACATGTAACATGTGTGTAGGTAATGTTGGGACAGCCACCACACATACACCAACTATAGACTACTGGTGTCTGTGTTGTGGTTGTGACAGTCTTTTGTCACCCACCTTCAGCATTGCGATGTGATGATGCACCATAGGCCCTCAACTCCCCCATCATCATCTGCGGGAGAGGTGTATGTGCGTCTTCGGCTGGCATTGGTTGTTGGCTGCCTTCTATTTCTGCTTCCACCAGTGGTGTCCTGGTGTGCATGTGTGGCTCCAGGGACTCATCATCAGCAATTGTGCTGCCCCCTGAGACAGCAGCCTCTGCCTCCACCAGGCTCATTGGGGCTGTGATGTTGACCTCCACCTCCTCCACCACCGCCACCTCCTCCTCCTCCTCCTCCTCCTCCTCCTCCTCCTCCTCAGCACCCATTTCTCTGTAGTCACCTGCATTGGGAACAATCAAAGAGAGAGACACATATGTTTCAGGAATCCACATATGTATACGTGTGTGATACAGAAAATGGAGCAGCAGATAAACATGCACTAAATTACACCAGTAGTGTTTTCAGGGATCCAAGCCAGTTTACTGTGCACATGCTCAGACACTAATACATTTCAATATGGCTGAGCCCCGTACTCTTGCAAAAGAAAATACGTTTCTTGACATTTCCTCCATTCCAGGTATAGAAAAACATTTCATTGGTCCCGCTAACCTACCATACCTCCCGTACCCCTTCTATTGGTCCCGTTACTGATATGATCATCCAAATATTTCTTTGGAATGGGCTCAGCACCTGCTTTGTGCCCCTCCTAGTCACAAGTACAATGGGCAGTTATTCAGCTTGTTACTTTAATACTTCCAAGGCCATTGAGCCAATTTGTGTGTGTAGGGTAGCAGGGCTCAGCAGCCTTTGTGTCAGCAGTTTCAATTAGATCCCTTACAGCTGCATTGTCTTATCAGTCGGCATTTAAACATATTTCTCCCATTATTGAAATTGTACTTGTCTAGGTTAATGCATTGCTTTTAATGATTTAAACGTCTACAGCAGCATATAGGGGGATGTGCAATTCCTATAGGCCTCTTCACAGACATCATTTACAGGGCAAGCTTGTTAGGCCTGTCAGCTTAGTTCAATTAGCATGGGGCATAGGCCATCGCCTACCACAAACACACAGACAGGATGGGTTGCCTCCATCCATGTGTGCGGCATGCCGGACACAGGACACACTCCCAGACGTGTTTGTCCGCACCATGTAGCTGAGTCTGGACCACATGTGTGTGCTGTGCCCATGCACAGATGGCAGGTTGCCCTTGTTCATGTTCATGGTCACATTGCACATGTTTGCCCATAGCATCCCGTTCCTCAGCTGTGCAACAAATGTCCGCACATGCGTGTTCCTGCCCCCACCATCAAACCTGTTTTTGCAAAACACTACATGTGTGTGTGCGATTCTGAGTATGGTTCATATTTGTATGTCAGCTTATCTTATCATTGCTCCATGTGACTCGCAGTGACCCATTGTGTAGCGGATGGCAACTAGACAGCACCTTTGGCCCACTAAGCTGCACATGCAGCACTTTATTGATGTAATGTCATAGGAACATGCCTTGGAAATGACCAGCACAGTAATAGAGTGTATGGCAATCACAGGTGTGTTTGTAGGCTAGCGACTCGTGTCTGTGTGTGTGTGTGCATCACAATCCCAGATTATTTTGAGGATGGGTTGAGGAGCTACGTTAGGATGTTGACCACAGACATGTCAACATAAGAGGTGATGTACGGATATATCACACACATGTTCCACCAGGATAGGGACATGATGAGGATTGGGTGACACATATGGGAGTATATGTGCATATGACTGTTCTGTATGAAATGTTGCGATTATACAGGACACACAAAAGAGCAGTTAGTGTACATACCTGCATGTGGATGTGCGGTATCAAGGGCCTCAGGCAGTCCACGAAGGTAGATGTCTCCCAATCGTGTTGCGAGTTCTTGTTCGAGGGGCGTGAGTGTGGGTATGAAGGGGCCTCCGCCACCTGTGCCCATAGCATGTTGTTTTTCAGCAACCATGTGCTGACGGACACCTCTCTTGATGTCTGAAAACCTTTTTTTGAGGCTTTCAATATCACGTGCAGGGCCCCCTACCTCAGACATTGCAGCACGCGCATCCTCCCACACGGCCATTCTGTTTGCCACAGTTGTGCGTGTGCTCATTCTGCCAAATAATACATCATAGTTGTCTATGACATATGACAGTAGTATATGGTTTTCCCTGTCACTGAACTTTACTGCTCTCTTCCTCTGTGTTGCAGGCAGAGGGATCCTTTTTCTTTTGGCTGTTTGGCTGTAATGTGACTGCTGTGGCACAGCAGATGGCCCTGCCTGTTCCTGCCTAGCCTGTGCAGTCTGTGCCATGGGTGACTCAGCACCAACTGGCTGGCCCACATCCTCCACCACCTCACCCTGACCCTCTCTGTCACTGTCCCTCTCCATCTCCCTCTTGGGCACAGGCTCCTCTCACCACACGCACACTCACCTACACACAGCAGGACAGAGCACACAAAACAAATAACAGGGACACTACACTACAGGACACAATACAGTACACTCTAACACAGGTGACCTGTCACGTAAATAAGCAAGGGGACAGGGATAATACACTGACCGTATGTTGTTATCCTCTCCCTCTCTCCTGTGCCGTACCCCTAACACAGCCTCTCTCCCTCAGACTCTGTCTAGCTCTCTCTATCTCTCCTTCCTCTGACTTACTCCCACCACAGCCTCAATCCCTATTGCACTCTGTACCTGTCTGTCTCACTCCTTCCTGTGGACTACCCCTAACCTAGGCTCTGTCTCTGGATGTCTCTCTATCTCTCTGTCTGTAGGTGAAACTCCTCTAACAACCCTCAACTTGTGCCACGTGTTCAGGCCTATTTATCCTTTTTTTTCCCCTTTTGTTTCGGCACATGCGCATTTGTGCAGGCGTGGCGCTCTTGCGTCGCGCTCGTGCGTCGCGCTCGTGCATCGCGCTCCTGCGGCGTGCGCGTGCCGGCTTACGCATGGGTGTCTGTACACGTGAACACCCACATGCGCTGAGAGACATTGTAGGACAACGCATGCGCATTACGGTGAGTGCCGCATGGGCGTCTGTGTCCGTTTTGCGCATGTGCGAGGCAATGCGCATGTAGGTGTCACCACGCACATGCCGACACCCATGCGTAGAGTCGCGCATGCGCGCGACACAAGATTGTCGTCTGCGAGCAATTGCGCATGCGCATTGCCCGTCAAGGCAATGAAACAACATATATAGTGAAGGAGTACAGCTTGTCCACGTTGAGGGTTCTACGCGGAGAAGAGTAGGAGTGTGTTTGCTGAGAGACAGGAAGGGAGTCTACACAGGTGTATGTGTAGATTGTTTTGGTGTTGTTTGTACTGGGGATTGTATTGTCTTGTGTGTGTATAGTCCTCTGTGGTGTGTAGTTTGTACATAGCTTAGATAGGTTTTTTGTGTGTGACAGCTTTGTTTGGTTTAGTTTGCCGGGAGGAGTTTATGGCGCATATATATGTTTCTGCATGTGTCCTGTGTAGTGGGCAGATGCTGGGGTTGCCGGACAGGGGAGATGGTGTCGATGGGGCTGTGGAACAGGGCATGGGTATAGTCCCGCAGCAACTCAGACCTGCAGCTGTGGGGGTGGTCCGGCCAGGTGCTGTGCGTGCACGGCGCAGAAGGCGTGCTGAGGTGCAGGCTCGGCAGCCACGCCTCTACAGGCCCCGACCCCAGCTCCATGACATGCGAGAGGACCAGGTCATCTCCCTTTACCGACTGAGCACAAGGGCTATTAGGGGTCTCTATGAGGATCTAAGACCTGACCTCGAGCCCCTGACTGATCGGTCCCATGCAATACCAGGTTTAGTCAAGCTCCTTGCTGCCTTACATTTCTTTGCCTCCGGCTGTTTCCAGTCATCTGTGGCCGCAGTGGGTGGCATGAGCCGCCCCACCTTCTCACGATGTCTCCACCAAGTACTGCTGCGTGCCATGGTCAGCCGGGTGGGGAATTACATAGCCATGCCCCACACTAGGCAACAATGGTGGACCCTGAACCAGGCCTTTGAGGCATTAGCCGGGATACCACACGTGATGGGAGCTATTGATTGCACACATGTTGCCCTGGTCCCGCCTAGAGACAGGGAGGTAGCGTACCGCAACCGCAAACACTACCATTCCCTGAATGTTCAGGTTGTATGTGATGCAGATCTGCATATTCTGAATGTGGTCCCTAGGTTTGCAGGGTCCACCCATGACTCCTATATCCTGCATCACTCGGCACTATTCACACAATTTGAGGAGGGGCGATATGCCGAATGTATATTGCTGGGTGAGTATGTCAGAATGTGTTATCTATGTATGTCTTTCTACATGTCTCTATGTGTAATCACAGATGCTGATGTATTATTTTGGAACACATGCACTTCACATATGATAGATGTTATCCACAGGACTGGTGTCAGTATACATGATGACAGGTGTCTGTACGTCTACTAATACCACAGACATTAACCGCAGATCATAATGCTCTTAACAGTATATGATCTTAACATGCACATGTTGTACATGTGCATACACCACAGTGGATATGTCAATGTTGTTGATGCTTCCCTCAGAGTGCATGTTGTGAGCATATGCACACATGGGATGGGGGGTGGGGGGTTTTGTCCATCACATACTAATGTGATGATGGTTAATTGTTGCATAATGTTTCGAGGTCATTTAACATTTATTTTTTGGGCAATCCGTATAACTACACACGTGTCATGTGTGTTTTAGTTTCACACACGCACTCTGTGATGGAGTTGTCACCCAGGAGTCAATAGCTAACATGAGTAGGTGTATAATAATATCTCATGGATGATGTTGAGCTTTCCAGCAGGGAATGAGACGTGTGCATATCTCTGGCCATACATATTGGCTATGTCACAGCAGGCTTGGAACACTATATAGGGTTTTACAGTACCTTTTGCCACTGTAGATGAGCGTAAGTTACTGTCAACTTGTCTGCCCATCCTCACTTAGCCTCACATTGTGGAGAGATTACAGTTATAGCAGGGGGACTAAGTGGGTACATACAGGGAGGTATTGGAACCAGCTACACAGGACGGTAATGTGGCTATGCATGTGTTTTGTGGGCATACTAATGAGGGGTACAGTGTGCATGTTTTGGACGACTGTACCTTCAAAGGGATGTGTACAGGATGTGAATGTGCAGAGGATCTGGCAATTACAGGGATTAGCAAACAGCACTACACAGCATATGTTGGCTGACTAACAAATCTTGATATGCTGACCTTCATCAACAGGATGGTAAATAGGTGATATGTTTTTCATTCTTACATACCTCCATGGCATACATGGTGTATATGTGTGGCTCTCTCGCAAATGGCTGTGTGTTTTTTTTTTTTTCTCGGTTAGTGATGAGACATACCCTTTGATTATGTGAGCATTGGATTGCTGTTGTGGTCTCACAGTTGTGGTGTTGCAGATGTGGACAGTAACTGCATTACCATAAACGCATGTTGGCCCACACACACACACACACACACACACACACACACACACACACACCCCACACACCAAGCTAAGGGTGTCTCTGGAACCTTTTTAATATTTGCTAGGTGTTTACAGGCTGCATAGGCCATGTGTTAATTTTATGTCCATCATATGATATCTGTTAGAGCTGCACAGTTGTTGTGCTGTCTATTAGTGGTCATCATGTTTTGTGGGTTTGTATCTCATGTCTACACAGCTGTGAGGAATGTTTCACATGGACCCCTGCATTTACATGCAACATTTCTTTCTGCAGGTTATGCAGGATATTGGTTGTCGCCCCTGGCTGCTGACTCCTGTTCGTCAGCCACTGACACGTGCAGAGCAGAGGTACAATGAGGCCCATGCCTCCAGCCGCTCAGGTCATAGAGCGCACCTTTGGCGTTTTGAAGAGTCGCTTCAGGTGTCTGGATAGGACAGGTGGGGCCTTACAATATAAGCCACGCAGTGTTGCAGAGGGATTATCATAGCCTGTTGCATCCTGCACAACATTGCTCTCAGGCACGATATCCCTGCAGAGATTCATGCGGATCTTGAGGAAGATCCAATGTGCCCCCCTGTACGTGCCAGTGGTGACACACGGGAGGGCTCAGCGGTCAGGCGGAGGCTGATTGCAGAGCTGTTCTCATGTACGTATTAATTATCTTACCACACGAATGTGCTATACACTTTGTGTAATGGTTATTGGGTTTATGTTTTATGTACATATTGCATGTGTATGCAACCTTGCATTAACAGTTGACTCTCAATGCGAACAATCACATAAGTGCCTGGGTGTGGGCACAAATAATGTGGGGAGTGCACAACAACAGTTGGTTGCAGATGATGTGTGGGTTTGTTGGTATCTCTGTGGGATGTTTGGGCGGTGGACATTCCCAGTTAGTGTCGGTCTGTGATAGCAGCAGCTGTTGTCAGACCACAAGGTGCTTTTTTACATTATATGGCTGCCGCACAGTGTGCAGACATATGTTGCGATGTTCACGTTGGGCGGTTACTCCCTGTTTGTGGACATTTGTCCATTGTGTTGCATTTACATCAGACACATTTGTGATGCTTTTGTTGGTATTAAGCTCCTGTGCGATGCCTATGTTTGAGTGCTCCTCATGTGTGGGCAACATGTCACACAAAGCACAATAGACATAGTTAGTGCTAGTATGTGAGGATTGTATCAACAATGTGTGTGGTTATGTGGATGTCAACCGTGACGTGTAGTCAAATGTGTAGGTGAGCAGGTAGCCATGACATGGATATGTCTAGGGGGGGGGACCCTGTGTGCACTGTCCAGCAAGGGGGTTTTACTACAAACATTTGTACCTTGGTGAGTCTACCTTCACTGTCAGTGATGGCTATCTACACACATCGTGAGATGTATTAGGCAGAAACATCAAGGGGTGGTTTACAGTCGCCAGGTGGTGCACAGAATGGGGGTCTGTCTTGTGGTATAGCAGGTATTTCATGGATTAAATGGCGGTATCTCGCTGATGCTTGTGACAACATCTGCCATCATGCGTCTGCTACAGGCTGTGTATGTGTGCATGTCCCGAGAACACAGACCATAGGAACAAATTTATTGCAGACACAAGCAAGCGAGGATTACATTGGCTTACATACACAGACTTAGGTGCCAGCTATTTATCAGAGTTGCACATGTAGGGTAGGCATGTTATAAGTGCTGTTTTTTGACGGTGCTAGCAACCTAACACAGGGGGGGCATGGGATGAGGGATGGCATGGCAGGCCCTCCGCTGGGGGAGGAATTTTGTCACAGGGTGCAGACGATGGAATGTAAAGGGGATGGTGTTATTTTAAGCGAACATGTAGGCACATTTGACGGATGCTATTGATGTGGCATTAATCAGGGCAAGCATAGAGCTGCCAATATTACAGAAGATATGATAGATGATACAAACCAGGATATGTTATTTGATACGATGGGATACAGTGAGGTGGAGGTGCATATTTTCCAGGTGGCGTTTTGAACCAATTGCACATTGGGGGTTAACATACAACCTTGGGGTGAGAACATTCCAAACAGTGACTAGGAAGGAAGGTCCGAAATTAAAAATCTGGCCGGAAAAACACTGGAATGACTAACAAGGGGTATATTAGTCACGTCTGGGTAAAATTGAGACAAAAGCCTGTGTGTGGATAGCGCATCAACCCAGTGGCTATTGCTCTGTGCGTACCGGAAGGACAGAGAGGAATAAGGTGGTCATGGGACGAGTGGGGACAACTACACACACCTGTAGATCGCCATGCAACACCTCCAGTGATGCCTTTGTACATGTAGGGGATTAAGATAATGTACATGGGTAATGATACGGGATCATGATCTGATAATTGGGGTGGGGGCTGTTGATGGGGTGTGACAGCTGAATGACATGACCGGTGCAATTTGTGATTCCCAGCTATAACATTACATTTGTTTGCTTCTCTTATGTCTCCAAATGCAGAGGCCATACTTTTTTTTCGGATGCTGTTGGGCTGGTGCAATTGTCATCGTGTCTGTACATCAGCACATATGCATTTGGTTTTGGTAGGTGTATGTACATAGACACTTGTGTGGGTGCCTGCAGTAATTGTGTTTACTGATCGGTCCTATTGCACAGATGATTTGGTTTCCTATTTGTTAGGTTTAGCCTCGGTAACC